>JALGBA010000005.1:5607500-6207500 GCA_023970755.1 Azemiops feae | reverse complement strand
TATTTTTGTATTGTTAACTGTAACATAGACATGATACAATTACTGTACATGAATACATAATAATTTACATTTATAACTTTCTACAAAGTATTATTTTGCAGTACTGTGTTTAAAAATGACATGCACATTAATAAAACAATCTAACCATCAAATAAAAGGGAGAAGAAAAAAAGAACATCCTCATTTACATGAACAGCTTACATGAAAGGTAGTTTTTTTGTTTTAGCAATACCAATAAGATTAGAATTGGTATTGTAAGTAAATAACCATTAGAAGAAAATTAGGAAGGATTTAGTAAAGCTGAGTGAGCTGAAAAATATAATGGAAAAATTCATTACAGACTAACCGAACCTGAGAGCTAAAGAGAGAGAAATAATTCATCCTAATTGTTATTTGAAAATATACAGGCTGCAGTCCATCTCTGTTCTTTATTTATTCTTTCCTAAAATCAAAGAGCCCGAGGACCTAAAACAGTTTGCTATAAATGTTGCTATACACGGCATATTTGAACTTATATTTCTTTTTTAAATTTGTTTTTCCTCTGACTAAAAAGGGCTTTACACAAACCTGTTTTAATTTGTTAATTTCAAGAAGCTATTGAGATTCCCATGCCTCAATAATAGGATTTGCCCCCCTTTCCCCAAAAAATTTCTAAGGAAAAAAAAACATCCAAAGCAAGAAGATCATCTATTTATATATAGTTTTTGGAGGAAAAAAACTGAATGTAAACTAAAATCCATAGAATGAAGTAAAAAAGTTGAAAATATTGTAATTACTATTCATACACTCCAATAAAATTTACATCCATTAGTGATATTGCCTTTTTTTTTCAAGAAAAAAACAAACAAACAAAAAAGAAAAAAACAGACCAGCCTATCAAAAATAGTGTCATAAAAAACAGAATAGAAACACAAGTTAAGATAGGCAAGAAAATGGTAAGTGAGCACCTGTCCAGCCTAGATGAGTTCAAATCACCAGGACCAGATGGATTACACCCCAAGGTTCTCAAGGAACTGGCAGATGTGATCTCAGAACCACTGAACTATATTTTTCAAAGATCCCGGAGCACTGGGGAACTACCAGAGGACTGGAAAAGAGCTGATGTAGTTCCCATCTTCAAAAAAGGAAAAAAAATGGATCCAGGAAACTACAGACCTATCAGCCTGACCTCAATACCTGGGAAGATTCTGGAAAAGATAATCAAACAACGAATCAGCGAACACCTAGAGGCAAACAAAGTCATTACTAAAAGCCAGCATGGGTTTATCAAAAACAGATCATGCCAGACAAATCTTATTGCATTCTTTGACCAAGTGACAAAATTAGTGGATCAGAGGAATGCTGTGGATATAATTTACTTGGACTTCAGTAAGGCATTTGATAAAGCAGATCACAACCTACTACTTGATAAGATAGAAAAATGTGGGTTAGACAGCATCACCACCAGATGGATTCGTAGCTGGCTGACCGGCCGTACTCAGCGTGTGGTCCTCATTGGAACCACATCTACATGGAGGGAAGTGTGCAGTAGGGTGCCTCAGGGCTCTGTTTTGGGCCCAGCGCTCTTCAAAATCTTCATCAATGATTTGGAGAGGGGATAGATGGGGAACTCATCAAATTTGCAGACGATAACAAGCTGGCGAAATAGCAAACCACTCAGAAGACAGGCTTAAGATAAGGAGGATCTAGGACAGACTTGAACATTGGGGCTATCTAACAAAAGAAATTCAATGGTGAAAAAAGCAAAGGTTCTACATTTAGGCAAGAAAAACCACACAGGTACAGGTATAGTATAGGGGGTACCTTGCTCAATAGTAGGTCTGCAGGACCGGCCAAGTTGTCTGCTGACTGTTCAGGGAGCTCCCTGCACATGTTTCCAATAAGGCTCAGTTATCATAACACGTACCTTGCTCAATAGTAGTACACTGTGAGCGGATATCGAGTCCTAGTGGACAATCACTTAAATATGAGCCCAGCAGGTGTTGCAGCTGCCAAAAAGCCAACACGTGCGAGGGCTGCATAACAGAGAGATAGAATTTCAAAGATCACGTAAAGTATTCTAATACCACTTGACAATGCTTGTAAGCCACACTTGGAATACTGCATCCAGTTTTGGTCACCACCAATGTAAAAAAAGGACGTTGAGACTCTAGAAAAGAGTACAGAGAGAGCAACAAAGCTGATTAAGGGGACTGGAGGCTTAAAACCATATAAGGAACGGCTGGCTTGAATGGGTATGTCTAGTTTAATGAAGAGAGGAAGAAGGGGGGACATGATAAGCAGTGTCCAATATCTAGGATGCACAAAGAGAGGGAGGCAAGCTATTTCAAGTGCCTGAAGGCAGGACAAGAAGGGACAGGACAATGGATGGAAAACTAACAAGGAGGAAAAGCAAACCGAGAAGTAAGGAGAAACTTCCTGACAGTTAGAACAATTAACCAGTGGAACAACATGTCCAGAAGGCGGGGAATGCTCCAAACACTGGAAAGTTTTTTAGAAGAGGGACCGGACAGCATTGTCCGAAATGGTATAGGGTTTCCGGCCTGAGCAGGGGGTTGGACTAGATGACCTCCAAGGTCCTTCCACTTATTAGATTTATTATATTATTATTATTATGATTATTATTATTATTATTATTATTATTATTATTATTATTATTATTATTATTATTATTATTATTATTATTATTATTATTATTGATTAAACATGAACCTCAGTCAACTGAACATTCAAATTGGCTGGTGCTGATGGTTGACACGGGTTGCTACCAGCATCCTAGGTGTCAACCAGGTACCTTCTTAAAATATAAGATGTTCCGAGTAGCACAGTTTTTTGTAACATTGCTGGAGTTATTGCAGGAAGCTGCAGTTTCTTGATGTGTTTTGCGAAGTTTTTGGACATAGTTCCCAGTGCCCCGATGACAATGGGTACCACTGTTACACGTTTCATCCATAATCGCGCAGTTTCGATGGCCAGGTCGCGATATTTCATAATTTTTTCCAGTTCTTTTTCTTCGACTCTGGCATCTCCTGGTACAACAATATCAATCAGCTGTACACTTCGGTTCTCTACAACTGCGATATCCGGCATATTGTGTTCCAAATGGTGATCTGTCTGTATTTGAAAGTCCCACAAGATCTTCACCCTCTCATTCTCAACAACTTTTTCCACCCTGTGTTCCCATGACTTTTCGGACACAGGCAAGTCGTATTTTTTACACAATGCCCAGTGGATTAATTTAGCAACTCGATCATGTCTAGATTTGTAATCAGCTTGTGCGATTTTGCTGCACTCACAGATCAGGTGTGAAACAGTTTCAACTTTGTCATTGCAAAGTCGGCAATTTGGATTGTCAGTGGATTTTTGTATCTTCGCTTTCATGGCATTAGTCTGCAACGCTTGTTCTTGAGCAGCCAGTATTAAGCCTTCCGTTTCTTTCTTGATGGTTCCCATCTTAAGCCATGCCCATGTCAAGTTGTTATCACATTTTCCTTCAATGTTTTTCAAATGCTGTCCATGCAAAGCTTTGGTTTTCCATCTATTTAATCTGTCATCCAGCCGTTTTTCCTTATATTCTGCCTTTGTTTCTGTTATTTTTATAGTGCTCTCTGTTTTCACAGCCTGCAGCAGTTTTTCTGTACTTTGATTCACATAGTCATTCAAACTTTGTTTTTCTTCTTCTACAGTTTGGTGGATTTGCAATAGTCCTCTGCCCCCTATTTTTCTTGGCAGGTACAACCTGTCGATGTCACTTCGTGGATATAGAGCGTGGTGCATATTCAAAAGTTTACGTGTTTTCCGGTCTAGGTTTTCCAGTTCAGCCAAAGTCCAGTTGATAATTCCAGCTGGGTAGCGTATCACTGGGACTGCCCATGTATTAATGGCTTTAATTATGTTTCCAGCATTCAGCTTTGATTTTAAAATTTTGCGGACTCTCCTGATGTATTCCTTTTGCGTTGACTCTTTGACTTTTCCATTCAAGATGTTATCTGCTTCCAATATGCCTAGGTATTTGTAACCATCATCCTTTGCTAGTGCTTTCACAATACTTCCATTTCCCAGTTCTATTCCTTCTATTTTTGCCATTTTTCCTCATTGCATGGATAGTACAGCACATTTTCCAAGTCCAAAGTTCATTCTGATGTCGCTGCTAAATAGTTGGACTGCGTTGAGTATTGATTCAAGTTCAGTGTGGCTTTTCGCGTACAGTTTTAAGTCATCCATGTACAGCAGATGGTTTATCTTGCCATGCTGGCTTGAGATGTAGCATCCCTGTTTTGTGTTTCGTAAGATTATTGTCAATGGAATTAATGCGATGTTGAACAGTAGTGGTGAAAGTGAGTCCCCTTGGAAAATTCCTCGTCTGACGTTAATTTCACCAATGTTCTCCCCATTTACTGTTAGGGCTGTTTTCCATTTTTGCATATTTGCTTTCAAAAATGTACATATATTTTTGCTGATTCCAAAGTTTTCCAAACACGCATTAATCCAACTATGGGGTAATGAGTCGAATGCCTTCTTGTAATCAATCCACGCCATATTTAAGTTCGTTTTCCGTTGTTTTGCATTTTTAAGTAGCATTTTGTCAATGAGCAGCTGATCTTTTGTTCCTCTTGATTTTTTATAATTTCCTTTTTGTTCTACCAGATACAGACTGTTTTCCATCAGATGGTTGAATACTGAATTTGCCAGTATTCTTGTAAAAAGTTTGAACGTTGTTGGCAAACAAGTAATTGGGCGGTAGTTACTTGGTTCTGTGCTTTTTTCTGGGTCCTTCATTATCAAGCATGTTCGGCCAGCTGTTAACCATTCTTCACTTGTGGCATTTTGGAGCATTATTATTATTATTATTATTATTATTATTATTATTATTATTATTATTATTATTATTATTATTATTATTATTATTATTATTATTATTATTATTATTATTGTTATTGTTATTGTTGTTGTTGTTGTTGTTGTTGTTGTTGTTGTTGTTGTTGTTGTTGTTATAAAATAGATGACATTTCAAAGATGGTGCTCCTATTATGGCAACATTTGTATATAGATTTTAGTAGAAAAATCTCTGTCCTTACTTGAAATACATTTAGGGGAGAGTTCAAAGAATTATTTGAAATACAGAGAAATTGCATTCTTATCCAATATTTTTTCCCCTCCTATTCCCAATTTTGAACTTGCAAAAAAAAATGCAGTGGGCTTGGACCATTTTTTACCACTAGCTTTGAATTGGTTATGAAGGATCTTAACCTATATGAATTTTCATATGACTGCCATATTGACTGTGTTTATATATACACATCTACTTGCATATATTTAGCAATGCAATATGTAAAAGAATTTCTAAAAAGAATCTTTCCTTCTCATTCCACAAGAAAAAAATTCATACAGATATCCCCTCAGTATCCAAATGCAAGGATAAAAGGTAGTACAGATGGAAGGAAACAGGGTCAAGTCCTTGTGGAAATGGTGTGGAATAATTTTATTTTTCTTTTCAGAACACAGAAGGAGAAACTTTTATATATGTTTTATATATAAGTTAAAATATCCTTTCTCTGCATTCACTGACTGGATATGTTTTTTCCTCCTATTTATTGTGCCTACATCATTCATGCTTAAAGAAATTGTCACCATGTTCACAAAAGCCTCTTTAAAAATATCCTTTAAAAAAAATCAACTTGCTTTAGCTAAATCAAAATAAAGTTCCTAGCCATTCAAATACATTTATAAGGAAAGTATTCCATTCCTGTAATCATTTTGGATTCCTAAATTCAAAACCTGGATTAATCAAATTGATTTACCAATTGAATAATCAATTTCCCACCAGGGGATGGGCTAAATTAAGATGACAACAGTATGGAAAAGCATAAAATTTGAATGTGGAATGCCTGAAATGAACAACTGCTGAAGTCACTAGTATCCAGCAGTATTTTGGGGGCAGTGGGGGGGGGCTGATTTGACAAAAACAGCAGTCAATCCTATCTCATAGGTACAATTTATACGTAAAATTGTGATTCATGTCACAAATCATTAAGGTCGTTCCAGCAGTGAGAAGGGAGTAAGAGCTGTCATTTTGTCATGATGTCATCAGACAAATGATGAGATTATAAAATTTAATGTGGGT
Organism: Azemiops feae; assembly: GCA_023970755.1. Classification (NCBI taxonomy): domain Eukaryota; kingdom Metazoa; phylum Chordata; class Lepidosauria; order Squamata; family Viperidae; genus Azemiops; species Azemiops feae. The sequence continues at coordinate 6,201,376 of JALGBA010000005.1, read as the reverse complement.
AGCTGCAAATTATTGAACTCCTGTTATTTGTACAATGCTGCCATAATGCCTACAATATCACTATATTTTGACCTGGATGACTATGTCACAATAGAAAAAAAATAAACATGGTATTTAATGAACTGTCACAGTACTTGAAGGCAAGATCCTATGTTAAGTGGATTTCAAATAAATTACAGACAAAACCCGCATCTAATATTAACAGCAGAGCCTCAAATAAAATAAACGTATGTGAGAGCAAACATGTTTTTAGAGTTGTTTATACACTGGTATTCAATGTTCATTATTTATTTATTTATTTATTTATTTATTTATTTATTTATTTATTTATCTATCTATCTATCTATCTATCTATCTATCTATCTATCTATCTATCTATCTATCTATCTATCATCTATCTATCTATCTATCTATCTATCTATCTATCTATCTATCTATATCTATCTATCTGTCTCTATCTATCTATCTATCTATCTATCTATCTATCTATCTATCTATCTATCTATCTATCTATCTATCTATCTATCTATCTGGATATATACTGAGATAGGCTGAACTGGAAGAACACTGGTGTAGTTTTAAAATTGGAGGAAGAAACATCAATAACCTATACTATGCTAATGTCACTATTCTATTAGAAAGTGCAAGAGATTTGCAAGTTCTAATGAACATCAAGTAGCACAGTAAAAAAAAATGAAACTACAATTTAACATAAAGAAGATCAAACTAATGAGAACAGGCACAGTAATCAACCTTTATACTGACAAAGAAAATGTTGAAATGGTAGATAGCTCCAGTCATTTAAGATCAACTGTCAACAGAGAAGACACTAGCAATCAAGAAATACTGCAAACTAACGCTTTAGCAACCAAGATCTTGGAACTGTGTAGACAAATTGACAAAAATGTAATGGCACAAAATCAGTCAATCAATGTGATGTCAATGTAACCTGAAACAAAATGGTGTGATTTAAACTAGGTAGATTTAAGTAGGACTGTAGGATTGAATACATAAATAAAGAATGGTGGAAACTTGTATTACCTCTAGTGAGAATTGGAGTCAAATGTTTAGAGGCACCCATTTTCTTTTTACTCCTGTTATTTTTAATCATTTAATTTGCACACTACTTTGCACTGGTATATCACAGAACATTTTATAAAATACAACCATGATACAGATTAAAAATGATACTGAAAACTCGCTACAATCAAAATCAAAAGCAGTATATGAATTCAGAGGATTCTAAACCCTAGGAAAAGAGAAGCAGCATCTGAATTTGACAAGGCATAAGGCAGAAAGTTGTCATAAAAATGCCATAATTGAAAAATAACAATTTGTACAGGAAACCTTTCTAGCTAAGTATGGCACACAAGCAGCCTTATTGCAGAGGCATAGCCAAATGCTCAGATATCATGTTCACATTCAATATATTCTTGATTATCACATGTAAGCGTTATCAGAAAATGATTCACTACAATTTTCTTGGGAAACTATATAGAAAACCATTTGACAATGTAAATATTGTTGGCAGACAGGTGTTGCTTCTCATCTGGATTTATTGTTCAATGAGTAACTCATTTTTTTGGAGGGGGGATCTATCTAATGAGACACATTTTTGAAACCTTGGCAAATAATTGCAGCAAAAATAGACTCAAACATAGATTCATTACCTTATTATTATCTATTACATACGTATATAGAGATTTGTATTACCTACATAGAGATCACAATTGTTCAGGAAAGATGTGTTATGTGCATTCATATTCTTTATTCTGTCCTAATTATTAGGGATGGAGGCAAAGATCTTTAGTACTGTCAAAAGATTTCCTGATTATGATGGAGTACATTTCTAGCACCATGATGACAATGGACATTGAAGCATACTACAAATGTTTACTGCTCTTATGGGCTTAGAAGGTGTGCTTAAGAAATCACACTTCTTTCCCAAAATATGAGGTATCCATCATATTTTGCCCTTGCCAACTGTCTTGATCCAGTTCTCAGATTTAAATAATATGTAGCAATATTTATCTTCTTATACAGAACATACAGACTAGTACTGATAATACTGGCATAAGCTTACATTTCCAGCAGAATGACATGTACAAACCAATTAATAATGATGTAATGATAAATTGCTAAAGAAAAATAGTGGGGAGTATAACAAAATCCTTTTCTATAACCATCTTGAACCTATTTGGATTACCATACTTGAAGACCAAGAAGATGTGTCCTGATATACTCGTCTCATTTCAGTGGTGGAGTTCATAAATGTTATCATAAAACATGAATATCATTACATGAACAGCAGACAGACATGGCATGAAAGGAAGTACAGAGTATACCTCAAAAATCCGCCATAAAATCCATAGTCTGAACTAAAGCACTTCTTGTTGTACAAAGGGTATCTCTAATATTATCAGTACATAGTTTTCTTAATTATTATTATTCCTTTCTATTTTGTCAAAGTGTTGACATCTGGTGGGTTGTGTGATCCTACAAAAAAAGTCAGAGTAGCTTTTTGTATTCAGGACAGTAGATCAAGGATTTAATTCTCACAATGCCATAAGCTTGCCTCATTCACAATTTCACAGTAAAGAATTGCTGTCTCCAAGTAAACTTCTCTTTGCTATCTATCACATCTATTACAAGTGGCACTCTTGTAAACCAAGTGCAATTATAATATAGAGGAAAGTCTCGTATTATACATATGATTTTCTGATGATGAAGAAATATATAATTAAGGAGAGATAATTAAGCCTGGACATGTTGTCCTCTTCTGCTGTTGCATCATTATTCAAGCAAAGAAAAGAAACCCATCACACTTTTGAAAAACATTTTATTACCAATACTTCACAGATCCTTTAGGATGCTATTTTCTCAAGTTGTTGCCATTTCTTAATGATTTGAGTTATTCAAGCAGGATGAATAGCTCCAGGGATTCATATTTCATTTAGGTTCAATTCCACAGACAGAACAGCTCTTTGAAACAATCCCCATCAAACAATTACAGATGAACTATCAGCTGAAATCAGTATTGTGCATTTAAAATTAAGTCATGTACAGTACACTGCTGATCCAGGTAAACTGGCAACTGTCAGCCACCTGCCACATGGAAGGAATATATTCCTAAAATCTTGAAAAACATGCTCTGCTTTCTTTCTCATTCCCAAGAGTACTAATTGTCCAATGAACTGTGCTCAGCTTTGCAGATTTTTATAGAATACAAAAAAGTTATCAATAACAATGAAACAGTGACTGGAATATGTTTTCTCTTTCATTTTCATTCTGAGTTCATCAGTATACTCTGGACCTCATTAGATTTATTTATTCCTATGTAGCATCTTTAGAAGCAGGAGGCTACAAAACAACAACTGTGGAAACAATCATGAGAGATGACTATTATCTCATGTTCTGCTTTTGTGCTTCCAACATGAATATCGTGTCTGAATGCTGTATGATCTAATTCAGAAACTGATTGATCTGTCTGTCTGGCTATCTAAAATCACAATTTACAATAACTTAAAAATGGTTTAAACAAATGACCCGTTGACAATATGATACTTATGATTGATAGTTTCAAAACTATCTTACTTAAATACAATTATCACTATTAGACAGGACATCACAAATGAGCCAAATTAGAATGTATAGAGGCACCCAGTTTAACTGTTTGCCTGGATCAATATATCTGACTGAAAGTTTATCTAGTTAAATGCCAGCTGAATTTAAATAGGAAATTCCATAACCGGAGCATTTATACTGAATGCCCTCGCTCAGATAGCTGTACTGCAAACCAATCAAAGGCAGCATTGCAGTAATCCAGTCATGAGTTATGGACTGATGGATTGCTGAAGCAGGTGATCCCTGAACATTAAAAGAAAATTAGCCAGAAATGGAAAGAAGCACTACCTGTCCCAGAGGTTATTTGTATGCCTGGGAATGACAGTTAACTCAGATTATCCATTAATTCCTTTAGAAAACAGACTCCATCTTTTCTGTATCCTGTGATGCACAGTGAAATGGTTATTTCAAGTTTAGCCTTACATTATATTCCTCATCCTGTTCACATTATGCCTAACTATCAGTCAAGAATATGTACAGCCACTCTTGACTGAAATATACAGAAAAATGTTAAGAAAGTTGAATATTTTTCTTTTTTTAATCTGTGGGTTTATGGAAATTATCAGATATTGTCACTGAACTGAGAGAAAACACTAATTGTTAAAAAGTATGCTTTAAAATATTTGTAGATAATTCATAACTACCTTTATATGCCATGGATAATAATGTAGATGAAAACTTAAAGGAATATTAATTTGTACTATCTTTCATTTTTATACCACATTTTGATTTTTTCCCCTGACAATTGATAATTAAATCTGATGATTAGTAATATGACGTAATTAAAAGCACATAATCCAGTTCACTGGTTTTAGGTGAAGTAAAGAACATTTTTCTGTATATTTGAAGCTAATAATGATTCATGCTGCCTTACATTTCTATAAGTATTAAAAGGCTTGGTTCATCTGCAGTTAATTTCCCTATATCCTTCTATATTTTCCCATATCTATTTGCCATTTTAGGCTAATATATTGTGTACCTCATGAAGTGAACTGTAACCAGTAAAGCCATAATAAATAAGTTGTTTTTACTATTGAGTTGTTTTTACTATTTGGTAACATCAAAGGTAAGAAGGAATCTCATTTCCAACAATAATATGTTGCAGCTTAGAAATTGTTTTGTGAGATTAAAGAACAGGCTCACAACAATGGGTCTTCATGCATATTTCTGCCTCAGCTTTCAAAAAGAACAGTCTGAGACAGGAATCTAAAAATAGATCTTGCTTTTATAGATCTCATTTAGTACAGAAAATAAACAATTTTCTTTTTGAAGCCTCTAAAAGTCTCTGAAGTGTTTCTAAGAAACTTAATAAGATTTGCTGAGGGGGTGTGTTTAAAAAAATTCATCCCACCTTTTTGATTCAACTCAAGATAGCAAACATATCAATACTCCTTCTTTCTCCTATTTTTCCCCACAATAGCAACCCTGTGAGGTGAGTTGGGCTAAGAGAGAATGGGCAGTCCAAAGTCACATAGCTGGCATTTCAATGCCTAAGGCAGGACTAGAACTCACAGTTTCCTGGTTTCTAGACTAGCATCTTAACCACTACACTAAAGTGGCTCTAAAGTAGACATGTCAAACTTGCGACGTCACATATCGGGCCGGTTTTGCCATTGCCGACAATGGGGTGGGCACAGCTTCCACGTGGTGCGTCCAGCCCACGGGCCGGCAGTGTCATAGCACCTGGTGATCCCAGGCAGTCTCCCAATCAAGTACTAATCAGAACTGACTATTAACTTCTGAAATCAGACAAGATAGGATGTTTTCAGGTTACTATGGCCATAGACCACTTTTGGAGGGTTCAAGTAGAGGTCAAGGATACACAAACTACTATGGAAGTCTCACTATATATTATACTCATGAGGGAGTAGGGATGAAATATGGGAACCTGTATAAATTCACCTTTTTATTTCTCATTTCATTGATACACATTGTTTTAAATTCAGGTTTAATTGAATTAAAGTCATGAAATTATAAAGGAAAAACACTGAAGCTTTCTGTTTTCTGAATTTAGGTTTCTAGCTGGGTTGGATATATTTTTATTTTTGTACCAATGAAGATTTATACACGCGTGCACAATGTACTACAAATTAGTGTATGACAATTATTTGTATATTTGAAATATTAGTAATATTATTAATTATTAGTGGGGCTTCCAGATAAACATTGAAAATACAATACAGGAATTCTCCCCCACTCCTGGAAAGTCATTTTTTCCATCTATCTCTATAAAATGTAAAAGAAAAATGTTAGTAATAAAAAACTAGTACTTTTTTTTTACTTTAGATGATCCCATCAATAAACTTTGCAGCCTGTAAATCAAAATATTTATTTACACAAAAGCAGAGATGGATAACAAGAAAACAAGGATGTAGAGAGACACACTCACACAGACAAGGACATACAGATTTTTGTTTTGCTGTCTGTCAAACAAATTTTGCTAAATAATTCTGGACCATTATGGAGGTATGTTTAAAAATTATTTTCCTTATTAAAGGACACTGTTTGGGGACATAATTGTAGGATTACATGCAAGAAGTCATTACATCTTGCAACAATAATGTAAATTTCAAACATACTTTCCAGCTGCAGTTTAAAAAGAAAGCTCTCAGAATAAATGCTGCTATAAGACAGCAGCAGATTAATCTTGCTCAGTATTATAAAAATTATAAATACTTTCTACAAAATAGATACTGCAAATGGTGCCTTTCAGCATCTTTATTTACTTTCAGTACTAATTTATCATCTTTGGCACATTGTCTACTGGAATGTTTAAGCCGAGTAATCCTTATCTCATATAAATTAATCAATAAAGTTATTATTTCTACCTCTTTATCATCTAACATACCAAATCTCCGCTTCATTTCTAAAAGATTCTTTTCCCACAATATACACTGTAGTTTGTATCTTTATAACCGTTATTGTTCTGAAGACTGCTGATCTGAAAGAAAGCTTTTAAGATGAATGAAAAAACACCACCTGATTTTTTTCCCCTTAGTTACTTTGTGTGCTTTACTTCAGTTAACACATTTAGCCAAAAGTAGATTTCTCTGTTCTTTAGGTTTGCTTAGGAAAGTGCTGTTCCTCAAGAAAGGGGGCAATTGTTGTTTTCCCTGTCTTTTCAACTTCAAACCCTTTGTTTACCATCACAAAGGAGTTATTTAAATGAAAAAAGTGAAAAGAAATTTCCTGCTTACCTATTAAGCAATTAAAGACGTAGAGAAACCTCTCGTCTTGATATATTCAATTTATTGACATAGCAATTGGAAGTTGTTGGTATATGTTCCCCTTTATGCAACATATTACCTCTTACCTCTCTCTCTCCTATCTATCTATCTATCTATCTATCTATCTATCTATCTATCTATCTATCTATCTATCTATCTATCTATCTATCTATCTATCTATCTATCTATCTATCTATCTATCTATCTATCTATCTATCTATCTATCTATCTATCTATCTATCTTCTCCATCCAACATCAATGAATATACAGTTTGTGTGTAATCGCATAAGGCATTTTAGGCTGTACCACTGATTTCCAGCAGTGTTACTTCAGAATTTCAGCACCTAGTTGAGCTCCTCTTCAGGTTTTGCAAAAAAGGATATTCAGTGGAAACTGGTATGCACATGGAAGAAAGTACCTACAGAATAGCTTAAATTAACTTTTTGGTCATACATCAACTTGCTTTAATAAACTTTAAGCTTGTCAAATTTGCTGCTGAAACACTTCAAGGTCCAACACCTTACAACTATTAAAATACATATTTTGACATTTTGTACAGTATATGAAGAGCTTGAGGTGTAAAACACAGTGTCAAGTACATAACATTTTGCCTCTGTAAGAATTGCATGAAATGGTTGAGTTGTCAGGGAAATGACAACCAATAAAGGATAGGAATCCTGATTTAGAACTGTGGAAAACTGAGAAATACACAGATTAGCATTGAAGTAAGTAGGAGAATCCCCTTAAATTCTCTGCATGCATAGCTTTTTTTCCAGTTTGTCTGAGATTGAGGAAAGGAAGAAATAATTATAATAGAGATGTGCAGGAGCACGCACTGTTCCTCTCAGGTATTTTATAGAGTTAACAATGCAACTTATTTTTTTAGAAGCCACAGGGAAATAAAAAGGATTTCAGGTATCTAAGGAAATAAGCCATTATGGGAGATCATTCTTTCTCACAGAAGCTCAAGTAGATGTTTCATATTTTAAAGGTATTGTGGTTACAAAAGACAAGAAGCTGAACCCCCATAACCAGGTTGTGCCAAAGGGAACAGATAACTGGACAAAAAGCCTAGAAAACTTCAATCAGCAATTAAGGCAACCAATTCTGGGGTAGATAAAGGGTGGCTAGGATTTGGGTTGAGAGAAAGGCTTTCTCCACATTTCATAGTTGAGAGAGGAGTTGAAAATAGTCTTGGCTAAGCCCTAGTAATGAATAAAAGTCTGGACAATTCAAATCTACCTATAAAAGAAAAAGTGGAAGACAAGGAAGTTGATAGAAATGCTTAGAAACTGTAGATAGACATATAATCAGACAGCCATAGAGAAACAAACAAACCTACTAAATAAGGTTTAGTAAAAGATAAACCCAGGAAGCCTGTACACAGTTATAGTTTATGCTAACATATAATGGGACCTTATCAATAGTTTCAATGGTGGCCAGTTGCAACTAGGTTACAAATACCATTAGATACAAAGAGACTTGCTTGCTAGCTCTGAAGTTAGTGATTAATCTAACCTTCCACTTGGCTGCACTGACCTCAGGATACGTTATAAAAAGGTTTCTGGCTCACTGCCTGATATTTGAGGTAGGATTTTATATTTCCTTTCATTACACTTTGGAATCTGAGCTCCATTTCTGCATCCTGATGGAGGAATTTGGTTCCCCTCTGTCTGGAAGGGGAACTGCTCCAGCAGGCTGCAAGTACACAACTGGGATCATTGAAATCTGAGCTCCATTTCTCCATCATGCCAAAGGAGTTCAGCTCCCCTCAGTAGGCAACTCTTTCAGCCAGCCCCCAGAGATGAGAGGGAGTCTCCTCAGCAGGCGGAAGCAGCTTGCAACCTTCTCTGCCGGCTTCCCCATTGACTTTCGGGGAAAGCTGGCAAGGAGTGCAATCACAGGATTATGAGGTGCTTGGCAACCAGTTGTTAAATGTAAACAGGTTACCAAGTACCCAGATTGTAATCATGGGACCATGGGGCAACATATTGCAATAGCTGGAAGTGCTTTACCTTTCTGAGGCCATCGTAACTTCGAACAATGGTTAAACAATTGGTTGTAGGTCAAGGAATATCTGTATTTGTAGGTGCTCAGACCTTACTGAACTTCTTCCATAAGTGCTTTTGTAAGTTCTTCACTTTTATTTTTTCCTTAGATTGCCCACAATAGGTAGGCAAATGTAACTCAGCTTTGTCAATCATTCAGATTGTCAGTACTCACATCAAGCCTTTTACAATAACAGGCGGTGCATAAAAATTGTTACGAATGATCACCTCACAGTGGGGGGAAAAAAAGTCAATGAAGCATCTGCTGCAGATTAAATTCCAATATATCATGCAACATATTAGCTTATAGTTTACTAAATTGTGCTGCCCAAGAGCCTCTGTGCCATGGTGGAAAAAATATATATTTAATTTGACAAATTTCTTTATATTTTACAACTGCCAGTAACGTGCAGCTGCTGACAAACAAACATAAAATGAGTAAAGCACTGCAAAGCCAGAGCAACTTTAACAGGGGAAAGAAATTCTGAATGTATCTTGGAGTGAGCGACATTTTAGAGTGATGAATGCACCCTTCTATGCCATTTGAATGGGTTAACTAAAACAAGTTATTCTGCTGCCCATTATCATAAAATGGGGAGAAAATGATATCCAAGATATTTATAGTTCCAAGGAATATAACTGAATTGTGTGGTTACTGAAGTTTATTTTTAACCTCTCATTCACAGTGTATTGCTAAGCAAACCTTCCATTTTGCTACTTCTTAACTTGCCTTTCATACTCCTCTTAACATTTTTAATATATAAACACAGATCTTTTAAAAATATCTATTTAGTGAGGCTTCACTCCAAATTGACTGGAATGCAGCCAATCTTGGCATTCTGACTGAAAGTGGAATAATTCATATGAAATGCCTATTATAAGCATATATCTTTATGTTTTGAAGTTTTTTTTAAAAATACCTTCTGTGCTGTAACTGCTACTCACAAAGAATTTTTTGTGTGGCATGGATTCCCAACTATCTGTTTCTATCTCTCACACCACTTACCCTCCTCCCACACAGAGCATTAATTCCAGAAAGCAAACTTATATTTAAAAATGCAACATTTTTATTACTTTTAAGATGATGGGGATTTTTAACTATTGGCTACATATGTTTCCCTTGAATACTATATTTAACAGCCCAGGAGCTTTATTCTCAGGAATTCTTACCCTGATTACTAGTGTTTTTCAAACAAGCCGTATAATTATGCAGTAGTTAGTGTTATTACATTCTCCTTTCTCAAGCTGTCATTTCCAGGTGAATAGCGCTACAACACAGCCATGTCATTGGAATTCTTGCTGAGGATTGTGAGAGTTGTAATTCAATGCATCAAGAAAACATCTGCTTGGAGAAAACTACATGATTGTGTAAAGTTGATCCGAAGTTAGACTTGTGCAAATCAGATGTGACTTGATTTGAACTGAAGAGTTTAGGAAGCCAAGGTTCATATTAAGATTTGATGGGAAACCAACTCAATTCAAGCCAATATGAGATTGAAGTTCAGTTAAAAATAAAATAAAGAACAACAGCAAAAAAAGCCACCATTAGCTGTGATGAGGAAACACTAAAACAACTGAACTCCTTCAGTTTTTCAAGAATAAGATAAAGACAGAAGGGCTGATAAATTCATTGGAGAAGCTCAATTATATTTCAGCCAGACAACAACAAACCCACTATATATTTTTGAAAGAACTTTTTTACAGAGCAGAGAAAGCAGGGCTGGGAAAATAATAATAATAATAATAATAATAATAATAATAATAATAATAATAATAATAATAATAATAATAATAATAATAATAATAATAATAATAATAATAATAATAATAATAATAATAATAATAATAATAATAATAATAATAATAATAATAATAACGTTGGAAGGGACCTTGGAGCGTCATCGAGGGGTTTTTTTTTCCCCAACCCCCTGCTCAGCAGGAAACCCTATACCATTTTGGACATGTGCTTAGCTGTCCAGTCTCTTCTTTAAAAACTTCCAGTGTTGGGTAGCCCATTCACGCTTCTGGAGGCAGTTGTCCACTGTTAATGTTCTAATGTCAGGAAGTTTCTCCTCAGTTCCAGGTTGCTTCTCCCTTGACTAGTTTCCATCCATTACTTCTTGTCCTGCCTCAGGCGCTTGGAGAATAGCTTGACTCCTCTTCCTTTGTGGCAACCCCTGAGATATTGGAATACTGCTATCATGTCAACCATAGTCCTTCTTTTCATTAAACTAGACATACCCAATTCCAGCAAACGTTCCGAATATGCTTTAGCTCCAGTTCCCCTAATCATCTTTGTTGCCCTTCTCTGCACTCTTCTAGAGTCTCACATCTTTTTACATCATGGTGACCAAAACTGGAATGCAGTATTCCAAGTGTGGCCTTACCAAGGCATTGTAAAGTGATAATAACTCACGTGATCTTGATCTATCCCTCTGTTAAGTGCAGCCCAGCACTGTGTTGGCTTTTGGGCTAGCGCAGCACCACTGCTGGCTCTATTTAAGTGATGTCCATAGGACTCCGAGATCCTCTCCCGTTACTACTATGGAAGCAAGGTTACCCCCTATACGATACCTGTACATTAGGTTTTCTTGCCTAAATGTAGCACCTTACGTTTTTTCACCATTGAATTTTCATTTTGTGAGATAGCGGCCCAATGTTCAAGTACTGTCCAGGTCTCATGTATCTTAGCCTGTCTTCTGGAGGTGTGGCTATTCCTGCCAGCTTGGTGTATCCGCAAATTTGATGAGTTCCCCCATCTATCCCCTCGTCAAATCGCTTGATGACGATGTTGAAGAGCACTCGGCCCAGAACAGAACCCTGGGGCACCCAGCGCCACACTTCCCTCCATGTAGATGCGGTTCCATTGAGGACCACACGCTGAGTACGGCCGGTCAGCCAGCTACGAATCCATCTGGTGGTGATGCTGTCTAACCCACATTTTTCTATCTTATGACTACACAATAATTCTTAGAATTTGTGGTGGATGAATGAGGGGAATCCTCCTTCTGCTGGTGGCAGGGGTGGGGGAGAGAGCCCTTGTGTTTGGGTATTTGAATATGTGTATGCATGGTAGCATGTAGGAAGGCTGGGTATTCTGTTGGCGCTGATTATTGGTGGAGTAAAGTGCTTAGTGTGCCCAGCTTCCCCTTCCAGGAATGCGGTTTGAAGATACTGAGAAGTTCTTGGTCCCAAGTCTGAAGTCATAAAAGTTCTCTTATCCATAATTAGATCATTGATGGGAATGCCAATCCAAGAACTGACTGGGTTCAGAAAGTATGTGTATTAGAATTAGAATAACAGGGTATAAAGGGACCTTGTAGGTCATCTAGTCCAACCCCGCACCCAAGCAGGAGACCCTACACCATTTCTGACAGAGGACAGTCCAGTGTCTTCTTAAAAGCTTCCAGTGGTGAAGCTCCCACAACATCTGAAGGCAAGCTGTTCCATTGGTTGATTGTTCTCACTGTCAGAAAATTTCTCCTTATTTCTAGGTGGAATCTCTCCTTGATCAGTTTCCATTCGTTATTCCTTGTCTGGCCCTCAGGTGCTTTGGAAAATAGGTTGACCCCCTCCTCTCTGTGACAGCCTGTCAAATATTGGAACACTGTTATCATGTCTCCCCTGGTCCCTCTTTTCACTAGACTAGCCATGTCCAATTCCTGTAACCGTTCTTCATATATTTTAGCCTCCAGGCCCCTAATCATCTTTGTTTCTCTTCTCTGCACTTTTTCTAGAGTCTCAACGTCTTTTTTATAGTGTGGGGACCAAAATTGGTTGCAGTATTCTAGGTGTGGTCTTACTAAGGCTTTATAGAACAGTATTAGTACCTCACGTGATCTTGATTGAATCCCTCTGTTAATGCAACTTAGGATTGCATTGGCATTTTTGGCTGCCGCCGCACACTGTTGTCTCATATTTAACTGATTGTCCACTAAGACTCCAAGATGCAATTATTTCCAATTTTTCAACATTCTTCTCACTACAGCAACCAGAACAGGACGATTCCATGTGGAATCTGACTAGTGCCATAGAGGGAAGAATTTTTTCCCTGTAATATAAACATTGTAGCACTGTTGATGCAGCTCAAGACTATATTGGTTGTTTTGACCAGCTAGGAAGGTGAGCCTTTTCAATAGCTAAACTGAATATGAGGTATTGCTTGCATTCCCTGTTCATTGTGATTATGTTGAACTGAATTTTAATAATAATTTTAATGTGCTTGTATGTTTGTTGTTTTATTTGTATTTTGTACTCTTTTTGTTATTCTTAATTGTGCTGAGCCCCCACCCCCGAGTCTCATATGTGAAATGGGAGGCAATACAAATTGAATAAATGAATTAAATAAATCACAGTTGCACATTAAAGAAAGCATAACAGATCTGCAACAAATGTTCAGTATTTTAAAAATAGCATTTTCATCTACTGACATGCTGAAAAATCTCCTCTTATCCCTGTATTTAGCGACACTATCCAGCTACATGCTTGTTGCGTTTCCATTAAATCAGACTAGAGAGACCATTTAAAATTGCAGAATTCTTATATTCTGCTCCTTTTCATTATTGCTTCTTGTTGAGCAGGGCAGTATTAATAGGTTATTAATTGCCCTTTCGATAGTTTTATTTAATTGTTCCTTAATATCAATTTTTGTTCCTGTTTTCTTGGGGGTGAGGTTTTAATTACAGTTATTCTCCTTATTTTTGTTTTCATAATAAAATTGCACTACTTAGCTATAAAAGAAGAAATAATAAGGAGGAAAATAAATAAAACTATGAACATGAAATCATGGCAAGGAACAATTAAAAGAGGCTATTTCAAGCACAAAGAACCGGCTATTATCTTACTGCAAGTTGAACTAGGGGTAATAAAACAGGAAAACAATAGCAGTTAAGGAAATTTGGGCTGAAGAGATCTGATTTCAAAATAAATATTATGGAAAGGTATTGGCCATATGGGACAACTTTGCTAGATATAGTAACACTATATTAAGTCATGTATTGAACCAACATTTAATTAGCCTTGCACTTTTGTAGAAAACATCATATCTGTGCTAGGTTTATAGTGATGGATTTTTTTTCCTGAATATGGAAGCAGCCTGTGAAAACTATAGAAAAAGAAACATGTTACATTCAGAAGTAGTATAATTAGACTTCCAGAAAACTAGATTAGATCAAGACTCACTCACAGCTTGAGCTACATATTTGGAACAGAATTCAAGCTACAAAAGCCCTGAGCTTAATCGAAGGTGTGTTGGATAACGTACTAGAAAGAGTTAGCCTCAGGAAAATAAAAAGTGGCTATATAATCTCCTTTACTGATTCCCATCATTCCTCAAAAAGCCACAGTGCACACTTCTCTGGGGATGATAGAAATTAGATTTTGTGGGGCTTCTGTGTAGAGGTGGTAATGTTAACAAAAATTGTTGAGAATAATTAAGGATATTTATTGTTGTAACCATAGGTGATACACACATAGCATATCTCCTACAGTTAATAATTTGGCTCTAATCTCCTTTCAATGACAAAATGAAAGATATCCTCCACTACCACCATCACAAAGACAGAAATATTGTTCAGCAAAATGCTTACAAATTCCAGCAAGTATAATAATAATAATAATAATAATAATAATAATAATAATAATAATAATAATAATAATAATAATAATAATAATAATAATAATAATAATAATAATAATAATAATAATAATAATAATAATAACAACAACAACAACAACAACAACAACAATAACAATAGCAATAACCATAACAATAACAATAACAACAACATAACAACAACAACACTGTTTCTTAAAATACAACCAAACATTTCTTCATTACATACTTCATCCCATCTTCTATAAAACCATCTCTAAATCTTCACCTCTTCTTATTAATCAGCAAAAATCCAGCAAGGGTTACCAGAAATAACAGTTTAAGTAGTTATATCTCCATTTCCATTTAAAAAAACTCCATTAATCCTTGTCGTCAAATAGTCAAAATCAAATTTATCATCCAGTCCCAATCAAATATAGCTATTAAACATTATCAGATGTAGGTCAACATCTATATGTAACAATCCATTATAATGTAGCAACTCATTTTTATATAAAAATCAACATAAGTATTACAACATAAGTATTACAAATTATATTCAATAACCCCAATTAAACATAATCATGAAAAATTAGACTTCACTAGAGATAAGAGCCCATTATTTTAATCATGATCAAGTAAGCCAATTTGGTATTTTTTCTTCTTTCTCCCAGTGACCTTTAAGACCCAGAAAACAACTTCTGCTTTCACATACTCTCTTTATCTCTTGTCTCAAAATTCTTTTCATTTTGGTCAAAGTCTTTTTGTAATCCCAATATATTAATTCCAATAAATCCCTTTTGTGTTTTTAAATTATCATCGAATTCCATTTGTAGACCCATTATTTCCATTTCTTTCTTGTGAGTTGTTATTTGTAAATCCTTCTTAAAATATGTTTCAGGTTTATTCAATAACACCTTTTGGTTCCATTACAGAATAAAATAATTTAAGTCAACCTCTTGCACCCAAATTGCTAACATTTCTTTTAAAGAAGCCATCTGGTACCCTCTAGTGTCTAACCTTGCTAGTCATTTTATCAGCTTAAAAATATAAACAAGAAAATTTTTCCCACATGAAAAAATCCTTTTAATGAACTTCTAAGTCCTTCTTTAATTCAAATCCAACTGAACCCTTTATCAATTCAAAACTTCTGAAATCAATACTACAGTTACCTTTTCTCTCTTTTTTTTAGAATTCTACAAAACTTTAAACACATAGCTTTTTTTCTTTCTAAACAGATTGAAGAAAAATTTACCCAGCAAACGGCAACCTTTTTTTCAACCTTTGAAAAAAAGTAAGAAAAAATTACAAATGATTTAAAAATGAGGTTTAGTTGAACCTTGAGTTAATAAAAAATCTGCATTAACAATTCTGAGCAACCATAAAAACATCAGTTTCTGTCATCTACTCACCACAAGAAGAAAAATCTTATACTAGATGAAATAAAACCAGATTTCTCACTGAAACTGCTAATAATGAAATTAAAGCTTAAATATTTTTGATATGTAGTGAAGTATGAATAATTGGACATAGTCATGATGTTTGGAAAAATCTGAGGCCATTAAGAAAGACGTTTTGCACTCATGTCAGAAGCACCAAGGCCCTTCCAGTTTGAAAGGATTAGCCAGTGACATCACTGTTGCCTGGCTGACACCCAGTTGGGGGATCCTTTCCTTTCCCTGGCAGGAGCTGGAGTGAAGGACATGAGCTCAACCCCACCCCATAGCTGCTCTTAGGTCTCAAACACAGGCTTGCTAAACTTCATCCAAGCGTACTAACCATGCAAGCCACCATGCTCCTTTGAGAAAGAGCTTAACTAAATGTAAGCTGGTTAGACACTGATAGCACATGCATGAGTTTAAAATACTAAAATAATCAATTACCAACAAATTGACAAAAGGATGTTCATTTATTGGCAAAGTGTCCCAAAATATCTGAAAAAGTTCATTATTTCCCTTGAAGGAAATATGAATAATTAAATAAAAAATAATTCCTGTATTCTTTAAGATTCTGTCATAATATTTTCAAGAATGGAAGATGGTTCAAAAGTAACTATCCTTGAAAATTTGATAAGAAATTCTTCTTATTTTAACCACACATTTTTAAACAAACCAAAGCCAGGCTATTGAAAAGTAGCAATTTGTAAAGCTATTTTGGACTGTTTTTTCCAAATACTCTTGTTTTACATCTCTATATCTTAGTTTGGAGCTTTAATAGGGCATTAAAAACAAACTAGCAATAAATGATGGAACTACAGCTATGTATTTCAATTTTCCCTTGCACTGACTTATTTTAGATTAGTAATGAGTTACTAGTTATAATCAGTAAGTAATCGCAAATAAGGGCTATAAATTAACTTATTTATTTATGGCCATAAACCAAAATTCTATATAATCTCTACAACAAGAAAATATATAATGAAACTAAAATATTAAGAGATAAAATATCTGGGCTATTGATCTTATAATATAGAAAATATATTTCTGTACATTCCATCTGATCAAGAAACAGAAGGAGCTTAAATGTCTGAGATGGTTTGTTCTTCTATATTGTGTGTGTGTGTGTATGTATGCACATGCATGCATATCAGATAAATGATATACAATAGATAGATAGATAGATAGATAGATAGATAGATAGATAGATAGATAGATAGATAGATAGATAGATAGATAGATAGATAGATAGATAGATAGATAGATAGATAGATAGATAGACAGACAGACAGACAGACAGACAGACAGACAGACAGACAGACAGACAGACAGGCAGACAGGCAGACAGACAGGCAGACAGGCAGGCAGGCAGGCAGGCAGGCAGGCAGGCAGGCAGAATTAGATAAACTACTTAGCTATTCTCTTTTCTTTTTCTTTCAAATATGATAAACATTAAAAATTAAATCTTAGTGTGATTTGTGAGCTGGGCCTCTGTAGCAACATCAGAAAAAGAGTTTACCATTTTCATTTGGAAATATTGCTTTCTTCCCACAAAACAAACAGTGCTGGGCCTTATATTGACAACTGATAACTTATAACAATATTTTGTTATGATTTTATACCTTTAAAAGAGTTGTTAAATGGAAATATCTTATGGCCACAGTAACCTAGAGAGCAGCTCACACTTTTGCCAAGAATGCTGAGCTTTGTAGACTTCAGCAAGGAGTGACTGTGATTTTCATGGCTTTCTCATTCTCCTGGATCAAAAGACCTTCAGGTTCTTTGGGTCAACAAAAATATTTGTGTGATTTTTGCTGTGTGGTTACACTAGAGTTCCTCCTAAAAATAGGTATTTGATTTATGAATGAAACAATATGAGACTTCTAATCTCAAAATCTCTACCATGAAGAAAAAGATTTATTTCCAAATTGGTAGCCCATTTCAAAAGTATATGTTAAGTATTTGCCATTTATTGCTATTGATTTTAGCTTTGCAAAGATGTAAGAGAAACCATTCAAGTGTGATTGGAAACTTTACAAAGCAACTCTTCACTTTTTGATTCAAACTGTACAACATATTACCCCCCCCCCAAAAAAAAAGAAAGAAAGAACCCATCAAGGAAACAATAGTTTCAATATATTTGTCTTATATGCTTGCCCAGTTGTATGATTTTATTTGTAAGTAGGTAATCCATGCCTTATTGGGTCATAGTTTCAGAGTTATTTTCTTACTTAAACAGAGAAACAGAATGACCATGGGTGGGCAAAAAATCAGAAGGATAAAGAGTGCCTTCTGACTTCCTAATGGCTTCTCTACTGAATTTCATTGTGAAAATCTGGCAGGGAGCCTTAGAAATCTCCTTCCCTTCCCTTCCTTTCCCATCAGGCAGTTAAGGAGCTGCTACTGGGTGGGGGGGAGAGGAAGGAGCAATGATTGCTCTGGCTGGGAAACTGTCATAGGACATTTGTTACAGCAGAACAACCCAGTAGCATTAAAGCAGCCACAACTTTCCCAAATTTCATTCTCTGGGTCACAGATTTTGGACCTTCTGTAAAATAGTCCATTTGAAGTATCTTGGTTCAAATATTGTCCTGTGAGGCAGTGTTTCACCCAGTTAAAGGTCACGACAATGAGATTTTAAATAGTAGATAGATGAATGTATTTATAATAAGGAATAAACATTTAACAACATTAAGCCTTTCTTTTTTAATCATTTGACAATCTTTTCAATTATAGATAGTAAATTCTGTTCGTAGATAACAGTTTACTGATTTTTCATTCCCCACTTGACATGTCTCCCCAAAAAATTGTATTGAATCAGTAGACTTACCTCTTGAGACATGGAAGTTTTGTGTGTAATTATTATCAATTATCAAGACATGTTGAAACAACTTTATCAACTTTATCATTTAACATGTTCTAAAGGGGGCCAACACAACAACAACAACAACAACAACAACAACAATAATAATAATAATAATAATAATAATAATAATAATAATAATAATAATAATAATAATAATAATAATAATAATAATAATAATAATAATAATAATAATAATAATAATAATAATAATAATAAAAGTTGGAAGGGACCTTGGAGGTCATCAAGTCCAAACCCCTGCTCAGGCAGTAACCCTATATCATTTCGGACAAATGGCTGTCCAGCCTCTTCTTAAAAACTTCCAGTGTTGGAGCACTCACCGCCCCTGGAGGCAGGTTGTTCCACTGGTTAATTGTTCTAACTGTCAGGAAGTTTCTCCTTAGTTCTAGGTTGCTTCTCTAATCATGAATGTTTGTATATGAAATGAAATCTTATTGGACTACCTTCTCTGCAATCAAATCCTGGGAACAAAGTGAAATTCTGCAGGAATATACCACGACTGATGCCTTTGCTACCTTGTTCTGAATTATATCTGTCTGACTCTTATTTTTTGGAGAAGTCATGCTACAGTAAATTGGCTATCCTAGCTATGGGAATCATCAGATTGCAAAGTGATATTGAATCGAGTGCTAACAGTGATCTGTGGCTGTCTTTTCACACTCTTATGGGTGATAGAGTTGAGAACAGGCTTATACAATTGGTAGGTTATATATTTGGATGGAATAACTCATTTTGTTGATCACAGAAATAAAGCCAAGAACTACCCTGGTATTTCTATTGATACAGTAAACATCCAAAATATAATCAAATAATAATCATAAGATGCAATTTAATAGAGATAAATGAAAAAATCTTCACTCTACAGAATAAAGTTTCTGGACTTGGCAATAATACTTGTGATGATAGCTTTGGGGCAGTAATTGATTATCAGCTAGATATGGATCAGTAATAAAATAGTTGCCAAAAGACAAACATAATTTTGGGTTTTATTAGTAGGTGAATCATATCTAAAGTGTCTTTCCACTACATTTTGAATTACTCAGACCTCATCTCAAATATTGTGTTTAACAGTGGGTGTTCTATTTTTTAAAAAAAGTATGTAGGCAAACCAAAGTGAATTCTGTCTGTCATTCTGTGTAGCCCAGACTAGGAAACCAAAGTCATAAATGTTAATGAATTAAAGTTACTTAAGGTTACAGTAACAGAATCTTGCAAATCTGAATGTGCCTCCCCCCTCCTCACCTTTATGTTCAATCAATCAGAATAGAGCTGGAAGGGACCTTGGAGGTCTGCTAGTTCAACCCCCTGCTCAAGCAGGAGACTCTATACCATTTCAGACAAGTGACTGTCCAGTCTCTTCTTAAAAAACTCCAGTGATT
The DNA here is from genome assembly GCA_023970755.1 of Azemiops feae. Lineage (NCBI taxonomy): Eukaryota > Metazoa > Chordata > Lepidosauria > Squamata > Viperidae > Azemiops > Azemiops feae. Next base: position 6,181,184 of record JALGBA010000005.1, on the reverse strand, counting down.
AAGCACTCACAACTTCTGAAGGCAAGCTGTTCCACTGATTAATTGTTCTCACTTTTAGGAAGTTTCTCCTTAATTCCAGGTTGCTTCTCTCCTTGATTAGTTTACATCCATTGTTTCTTGTCTTGCCTTCTGGTGCTTTGGAAAATAAGTTGACCCCCTTCTTCTTTGTGGCAGCCTCTCAAATACCGGAATACTGCTATCATGTTGCCCCCTCATCCTTCTTTTCTCTAGATTAGCTATATCCAGTTCTTGCAACTGTTCTTCATATATTCACATGTTCATCTTCTTAGTTTAAGAGAATTAAGGTAGGATCAAGCCTGAGACACCTTCTCGGTTACATTTCTGATTTGGACTTAGTCTCACAGTCCATTAGAGGTTCAGAGAAGAGCAACAAGGGTTATTAGAAAATATCTACAGACCCCTCACATTCTGGACATAATAATTTCTCCCCTCAAGACACCGCTATAGAGTATTGCATGCCAAAAGAACTAGACACAAATATAGTTTCTTCCCCCATGCCATCACTCTGCTAAACACTTAACTCCCACAGCACTGTCTTATGTCTAAAGATATTTATCCATGTAGTAGGCTTTATTGTGTTGTATCTTTGCCATCTTCTCATCTTTCTCATCTTTCTCATCTTCCCATCTTTCTCACCTCTCACCTTTCCTACTATTTTCTCCTATTGGTATACTATGATTTATCAGTTGTTCTTTGTATCTTATGACTTATGATTGTATTTTGTGATTTATGATCTATGACTTGTCACTTTGTTGTTTGTATGTACACTGAGAGCTTATGCACCAGAGACAAATTCCTTGTGTGTCCAATCACACTTGGTGAATAAAGAATTCTATTCTATTCTATTCTATTCTATTCTATTCTATTCTATTCTATTCTATTCTATTCTATTCTATTCTATTCTATTCTATTCTATTCTATTCTATTCTATTCTATTCCTGCAAACTAAATTATGAGAATAAATTGAATAAATTGAGGGAACTGGTAGCAGTGGTCAGACTGATGAATACAATGTTGTACCATCCTGCTGTGAGTTTTACTACATCCACATTTGTCCCCCCTTTTCCTCTTCCCCTGATGCTGAGTGTGTTGCAAATTATAAAAAGACAAAAAAATTCTTCAGATACTCCATTGCCTTGGCTTATTCTTTATTAAGGCAGAATACATGACATACACCCCAGTTTTAAGTTATCAAAAGGTTATCAACATAGTGCCAGGGAAAACACATTTCAAACAATAGCAGCAATTTGACACTGCAGCCAATTATCTAGGGAGAAGGTGGGCTCCCTATTTCAAGGAATCTGAGCTTAGGCAATGGGAAGAGGATTGAAAACAATTGTGTCTGCATGCTGCCTTCCAGCTAAAGAAGTGCTGCAACTTTCTGAATTTATGAATAATTAATATCTTCCTTTTTTTAAATTTTTAAAATGAGATTCCAAGTTTTAAAAAAGAAAAGGGAAGAAATACAGCTTCTTTACATCCCAGAGACCTCCCAACCCGTGCAAATGGGATCAAAAGCTAGTGCTGATAAGCATGACTGAAGCTGAAGTAAGTTCAAATAAATAATACTAAAATAGAATTATACAAAACAAAGGTAAGTCAAAGATCAAACTCTTATGCCAAGGCTGGAAATAAGCTATGTAAGCAGACTATTTTGAAATTGCTTATAATTTGATGAATAGAAAAAAAGGGGGGAGGGAGAGCCCTTCTTCATTTATTTCTTCATAAAATATCTGAACAGTAGAATAATTTTTGAAAAAGCTAAAGAAAAAACCTATATTCCCTCTGTCTATAATTATAGTTTGCTATTACAGCAAGCACCTTGCATTTTATTTTAATGCTCTTGATTTATTTTTCTCCCCTTTATTTCATAAATGCTTTGACAGTAATGTCTCGTCAGATGGGTCTTCCTTGGAGAGGAAGTTTTCATTTAGAAATGCCCACATTTGATTTGTGTAAAAAAAAAATTGGTTATGTTCAAAGTGTTATTTCATTTTTGGAGAGTTTTTTTTTTAAAAAAAAAATATTTATAGGGGGAACAGATAATATATTTTATTTGTACATATGTTGATAAAAGAGAATATTTATAGCTCAGGGTGGAAATGAAGGGTGCTTGGTGCTCTTGGAGCTTTATTGTTTTCTTTTTTATTTAATACATTTTTATTAGTTAATCAAAGTATAAAATACAAAGAGAAATTTTAAAAAGTAATAGAAAACTGGGGGAGAGGAAAAAAGAATAGAAAAAATTATAGTGTAAAGAGGAAAGGGGGGGGGAAGCACCGACTTCCAGTGCACTTAGCACAGTAGAAAATAATGTTACAACCTCAGCTTTTTACTTTTACACAACAATATATACTAGACATTTCTATAGCAACAAACCTATCTAATCAACAAAAACAAAATCTGGAAGCAATTTCCAAGTAGAAACAAAATTAAATATATTCTCTTCTTTGGGTAAAAGAGTCAATTTAACCATCTCTGCTTCTCCTTGCTGTGGGGAATAGTATATGTGTCTGTTTACTCATTGATCTTTATAAACTGTCATAATTTATATTAAAAGAATTCCCTATATTATTTCAAATTTTTAACACTAAAGGGAGAAAACACTTTTTCTAGTTTTTAAAACAGTAAACTTTATTTTAAACTTCTTTTTAACATACATGCTTTAAAGTTGACTTTCAATAATATTTTACAAACTTTAAAAATTACTCAAATATTACATATAAAGGGGAAAAAACCTTTTTAAACACAAAGCACAAAACTAGATTAAAGCTTTCATTTAATTATATATATTTCACACCAACTCTAATTAGCTCATTGGATTTGAACCTCTCCCTTAAGTTTATCCTCACAGAGTAAAAACCTTTTCTTCTTATGTTTTAAAATGTGATCAATAATATTTTACAAACTTTGGGAATTATTCAACATTACATAGAAGAACAGAAAACATACATTTACAAACTCATTTTATAAATACAAAACTACCTTAGAGCTTTCTTTTAATACATACATCAAATTTATAAAAATCCATCCTAACTAATTAAGTCATTAAATTTAAGTCACTCCCTCCAACTTATCTTCATAGAATAAAGTCTTTTTCTTCTCAGGAATGTCTATCAAGCCTCTTTTCTTCAAGAAATTCTCATCCTTGTTAATATCCATGAAAAAAAGTCCTAAAGTTGTTCTGTTAAAAGTTATAGATTAACTTGGAGCACTTCCTCGTAGTAAAATCTTCTTCCCTGAGATGTCTATCATATCATTTTTTCTCAAAGGATTCTCAACCTTGTTAGTGAAGAAAAAAATCCCAAACTTGACCTTTTAAAAATTGTCAATTTACTTTTGTTTCAATTCTGCTAGGAGGGTTATATTCAAACCATCATTATAATGAAAGCTGGTGTCAGATTTATATTCCAAAGTTAATAATAATAATAAATAATAAAGTTGGAAGGGACCTTGGAGGTCATCTAGTCCAACCCTCTGCTCAGGCAGGAAAATGACTGTCCAGTCTCTTCTTAAAAACTTCCAGTGTTGGAGCATTCACAGCTTCTGGAGGCAGGTTGTTCCACTGGTTAATTGTTCTAATTGTCAGAAAATTTCTCCTTAGTTCTAGGTTGCTTCTCTTCTTGATTAGTTTCCATCCGTTGCTTCTTGTCCTGCCCTCAGGTGCTTTGGAGAATAGCTTCACTCCCTTTTTTTTGTGGCAGCCCCTGAGATATTGAAAAACTGCTATCATGTCACCCCTCACCCTTCTCTTCATTAGACTAGACATACCCAATTCCAGCAACCATTCTTTATATGTTTACAGTTTACAGTTGTTATTTACATTGTCTAGTATTTGTGAAGTTATCACAGTGGGTTGATAATTTTCTACACCTAATTGTGTGTCTTGTTCTTTTTTAATATCATCTGTATCATTTGTATCTTTAATCCCTAGCCAATTTATGGTATAGGTAATTTTTTTGTAGGGAGCTTTCAAACATTTCCATGATGACAGACTTGAGCTCAGGATTAAGCATCTTCAGAGTTCCCTCTATGGTCAAAAAATGTTATTCATTCATTCATTCATTCATTCATTCATTCATTCATTCATTCATTCATTCATTCATTCAGAGTTCATGAAAATCAGAAAATTTCAACCACCCACAACAAAGCAATCCAGGGCTACAGATTATTTTAAAAATAGTAAAATAAAACCACAATTTTTACCCTTATGTTTCTCCATCAAATTTAAAAAGAAAACATTATCTACTTCCTTATTTTAGCTGCCTCCAGCAACCCTCTTCCTTGTCATTTAACAATAAAGAAGTCTCAAAAATGGTGCAGAGCTTCAAAAAGGAGTAACTGGCTGTGACTATAGAGAGCCTCTTTTAGCTAATAAAGGTAATAATCTCATAAATTGGTTAAGAAATGAAAGGCACAACTTACTGTCCATTTGAAAAATAAACTCCAAAATGGCTGCTTTATCCAACAATGAAGTGATTGCAGCCCACCCACCCCAGCTTCGGCTCACCAGCTGCTTTGAAGCACAGCTTCTGAAACAATTGCTGTATTGGAGGATCTTGAGGGATGATTCTAGGACTCTCCTTAAGCCAGGAGAGTCAGATAAAGGAAAGGAAAGCCTGTTCCTTCTGTTGTTAATTGGGAAAAACAACAGTCCAGAGAGAGGAGATTCTCTGGGCATGTCAGGTGTTGGCCATATCACCAAAAGTCAGAGCTTCATTGTTTTCTTGCAGACTTTCCATTACCCAACTAGGTAACATCATCTGTGCTTGTAGGGAGTAGGGTTTGTTCTCATTTTATATTTTCTAGTGGCTTGCCCTGTCAGTGTTGTTGGGAGTGGTCTTGTGGTTCTTTGGTTAGACTGTTTATTGTTAGATTGTTTGGCAATTCCTTGATTGGGTTATTGTTTCCTTCTTGATTGTTAGTCTAATTAGTTACCAACACTGACGGGGCAATCTATTAAAATATAAAATGAGAGAAAACCCTATTCCCTGCTAGCACTAATGATGTTAACTAGTTTGGGTAATGAAATGTCTGCAAGAAAGCAACCAAGCTCAGAGACCACTAAGGACCTTCATTGTATATACAGTATATGATTGCCAAGAGGAATCCTGAATTTTACAATAGAAGGCAAACTGAAACTGCCTGATGACCTGGAGGGGAAAGAGAGAAATAACAAAAAAAACCAACAACCATATAGAATAGAATTTGAAAAACCCTGGTGTGAAATTTAGCCAATATATGAGCATAATAAATAATATTTATGTTAAAAAGTGCTATTATCAACAGAAATAGATGGGCTTGGAGTTCTTTTGATATGTGAAATGTAAAGGTCCCAAATCAGCCCATTGTAATTTTACATGATGGTCTTATCAGATGCTACCTTCTGGTAGTAAAGTTCACTCAGAGACATTTTATTTGATTAATTCTAATTTGGATGAAGTCAGGAAACTATTTCAAGTCCACCAGGTTTGGATTTGGCAAATAAATTGGCAAGCCTGTATTTCAAATTCTATTTTAATTCAGCCTTCTCTCCATCAGTAAGATGAAACCCGTTAAAGAGAAAAGTGAAGCTATCCCAACAATGTTTCCAGAAAGAAGGGAATTAAGAAATTATCTCCCAGAGTCACAGTTTCATTGATGCGCAATTGTGCTACTAACAATAAGTTGTTATTTATAATCAGCACAATTAACTTTAATCAGAGCAGAAGCCAGGCATCTGAGGAAGTGAGATCAGCCTAATGAGTAGCTGTTCCACTTCAGTTCACTTCACTGGATCTGAGTGAAGCTCTAGCCTTTGTTTGATTATGACTCTGCTTGACGTTAACACTTTGCAAAGCCATTCTCTTTTTCATAGCCCACAGCAAGTCTCCATGTAAGAATCAAACTAATCAATCCGAACTCAATACATAAGAGTGAACCACACAGAAGCAATCTGGACTGTACAAATATCCAAATTTTGGGCCAAGGGAACCTGTGTTCGGCACGTAAGATGTTAACCAAACAGCCTGAGGCAGCCAAACTCATTGATTTCAACAGGAGAGGATAGCTCATATACCCACTTGATCAATGCCAATACCTTAAGGCAGGCCCTTTTATGACTTGTGGACTTCAAACTTGGCCCTTTTATGACTTGTGGACTTCAAACTTGGCCCTTTTATGACTTGTGGACTTCAACTTCCAGAATTCCTCAGCCAGCATGCCTGGCTGAGGAATTCTGGGAGTTGAAGTCCACAAGTCATAAAAGGGCCAAGTTTGAAGACCCCTGCCTTAAGGTCAATAGGACTTACAGAAATTCTGTGATGTATCCATGGTTAAGTGTTGTCATGATTTTATATCCTGACCCAGTCATCAACATAAAGGGAAAGTGAGCTGCTTTGATTTTTCAGGTATCTTCCATTTAAAAGATATAAAACTAAAAAGAATATATTTGTATATATGTGTGTGTGTCTTTAATAAGTTTAAATATTGGAATCCCAGGTATGGACATCTAAAGTCAGTAAAATAAAATGATGAGCTCCGGGATGTAAGAAAAAAGGGGCTTCTTTATTGCTAAGCTTTCGTCAACAAGCTGTTGACATCATCAGAGCAAAGGGCTAAATGACAAGGGAGCATGTGCATACATTTACATAACAGTTAAAAAACAGTTACAGTATGGCATGTGCATATAAAGTGCTCATAGAAAAGCTTGCTCGCAAAAAGTCACATTAGTAACAGAAAATACACAGAAGTCAGTCTCCAGACGAAATTCAAAAGTCACGCCTATCAGCTGTTTGGCACATAAGCTCCGTCGCACCTATCAGCTGTTCGTGTGTGTGTGTGTGTGTGTGTGTGTGTATACGTATATATATATATGTGTGTGTGTGTGTGTGTGTGTGTGTGTGTGTGTATGTGTACATATATACATATTTATATGTATCTAAAGCAATATAAATAGTTAATCCAAAAAGACATATTAAAAGTATATTTTTAGAATTACTACATTTGGGGGGGGGGTATTTAAACACGTAGACTCACAGGGATCCATAAAATTGCATTTTAATTTCCTTCCTTTCTTAATTATTTTACTCATGGAAAGAATGAAAGTTAAACACTGATATCTAAACATTTGGGTTTTGGTAAGAAAGAATACTTCAAGAATAACATGAATGACTTTCAAATAGTACTTCTGTCAGCTTGATAATTTGGCATTCAATGATAATCATTAAAGGAGTTTCTAATGTAGATCATTCTGGATTGGAATTCTCAGGAATAGACTTTCATAATGTAGGTTTTGACACCATTAAAGAAATATTTTTTAAAAATAATAATAACAAGAATATTACACAACTTAAAATATAAAATAGATGTTTTAATGCTTAATGATCTATTTCCATTAGATTCCTGCAAACAGTATGATACCTTTTTTAGTTTAAAAATCATGTGCTTCTTCTCTTGAGACCATGTTCCAGGGAAAAATATTAACATGAACAAATGGGATGAGCCTCCGTGCAAGTAGAAATGAAGAAGATCTGGTGTGTGGTGTTCTCTAAGGTTGAATGTTTCCAGAAGCTTTTTCTCATTTTGTTGTCAATACCAACCCCATAATAATAAGCAGTTTTATAAATTGACAGATTTATCATTCTGACATGCAATTTTCTGTATACCTTTTTCAAAGCCCTGGTTAAGCGATGAAGATATTTCTATTTGTATCTGAATTGATTATGAAACTGCACAGATATTTGCTTGGTATTTAGATTATTTTCCCTAACCCCAACCATCATCTATTGTTTTTCCTTATGGAAATATCATTAAATTAAAATTTGAAATCAAAATGTTATTCTTTGGGACTAAATTAATTGGAAATATTACAGGCCAACTTTAATAGAAAAAAGAAGGTATATTGACAATGTAGGAAAACATTTTTATTTTAATCTGGCCAAGATTTGATTTTGTTCAATACCTCTTCTTACTTATACCTCCTATATTGTATTGCCCACATATCTATATCCTTCTCCATCTCATCCCCATCTCCATCTATCTATCTATCATCTACCTGTCCCTCTATCATCTACTGATGCTTTATGTAAACTAAATTTATATATCAGTGATTGCATGACCTCTGTAGATACCATGTACTAAATAAATACTAATAATCCTTTTGAGCTAAACACACTCTTTTCTATTTCCATTGGCTCCTGCTGTCATGGTTCCGACAGACAGAGACAAATAAAGCAGAACTCTGAGGCTTGCAAATTCCTTAAAGAACATGTTTTTTGGTTACAAAGTATCGGCATGGTCAAAAGTGAAACCAAGTCCGAATGTTGTTGTTAGTTGTGAAATCGTGTCCGACGCATCGCAACCCCATGGACAACATTCCTCCAGGCCTTCCTGTCCTCTACCATCTTCTGGAGTCCATTTAAGCTCATGCCTACTGCTTCAGTGATTCCATCCAGCCACCTCATTCTCTGTCGTCCCCTTCTTCTATTGCCCTCAATCTTTCCCCATGGACAGTACCAAAAGGCAAAAAAAAAGTCTGAATACCCCATAACACTTCCCCAGTTACAAAGTATAAAGTTTCCACCCCCAAAACTATGTAAGCATTCCCCAATAAATGCAATTGGCGGGCTTTCTCAGACAGCGCCCAGGTCCTGGTCATGGGAGCAACAGATGACCTTGGTTCCCATGGGACAGCTGATTGTTTTGCACCTGGGCAAGCCCCCTCCCTCCATTCCATTTGGCAATCTCAAATGAGAGGAAAAATGGCTGCAACCAGGCTCATTTGCAGAGTTGACACCTGCATTAGAAATGTAGCTTGAAGATTTTTATTATTATAGTTCATTGTGGAATCAGTCAGACCTTCAGACTGGATTTGGCATTTTCTCCATCTATTGAGTCCTTCCCAAGAACCTGGGATAGGCAGGTGTTGATGTTGGATGGTATTAAAGGAATCATCAAAGGATGTAAATTGTTCCAAGCAAAGCTGGTGAATTTGTCAATGCTGATGATGTTCAAGTGGTCCTCCAATTCTTTTGTGATTGCCCCCAAATCACCTATTACTGTTGCTACTACCTTTGCTTTTTTGCCTCAGTCATTCCATTTTTATTTGCAAGTCTTCGTATTTTCTTATCTTCTCCACTTCTTTCTCTTCTCTTCTGTTGTCTCCAAGTATTGCCAAATCCACTATCCACTCTTAGTATTACTATTAAATTTATATACTGCCCATCTCACTGTTGAGCAACTCTGACATATTAAAAGCTTAAACTGGGGAACATATTTGTAGTGTTGTGTGTGTGTGTGTGTGTAGCATATGCATCTATAACTATGAACTGCTTGGAATTTGGGGCAGTGTACAAATTTTGGAAAATTCTTTAAACTCAGACGTTGTCATAGAATCACAAGAGGATACATAGGCTATTGAGGGCAACCCCTGCTCAGAGCTGGGATACAAAACAGCATATTTTATCTAAACTCTACTTGAACATATCCAGATAAGAGGAACCTTCCACCTTTCCAGTGGTAACTATTCTTACTACTGGGAAGATTTTTGTTTAACATTTAGTCAAAATCTGCATTCCAGCAAGACCTTGTCTGTTATCTACATAATATCATTTGAAATATTAAAAGGTGATAATATATAATCTACTCAATCGTTTCTTCTCAAAACATTCCTAGTCCCTCAACTTTGTTTTCATACATTCATGATTCACTGATCTTCACTATGTAAACTGCAGCAAGTACAATACAAAAGAAGCAGATTTTGCAGTGAAGCAGGACAAATGATAGGAGCCACAAGAACACTCATGAGGTTGGATTGTAGGCCATGGATTATTTAGTTTTGATTCTGCCATCTAGCCTCCTGGATTCAGCCCCTTTGGCTGGTTATCAGACCTAAATGGTCTTGGTCTCCAGCTACTACCACTTAAGGCCAGTTTAGCCTGTAATAAAGCCTACATCATCCATGATTTATTTTAGGTAACAAGTCACTGAGATTCATCTTCAGACTGGAACTTGATTAAATCTATGAAGTGGTGAATGCATGCCTGAGAGACAAGATGATTCTGCTGAGCTGTGGCCCTCCTCAAGACATCATTTCTAGATCCAAAGGAGTTGGATAATTTCCATTCTATTTGCAACTTTTTAAAAAAAAATTGGGGAAGATAGTTTAAATGTTGGTTGGATTGCAGCTTCAAAGAGCCACAAAAAAGATCATTTTCAGTCTGGTTTCAGATAGAAATATAGCAATGAGAATGCACTGATCATACTTTTTGATGAATGATGATGGGCTTGAGGTAGGAGAAGTGTGTCTTTCTTAATCCTCTGTGATCTTTCAGCAGCCTTTGATACCATCAACCATGGTATTCCTCTACTGGCTCAGGGGATTTGGAGTGGCTGGCACAATATAATAAATAGTTCTCCTTCTTTCCTCATGGCCAGTTCCAGAGAGTGGTGTGTGTGTGTGTGTGTGTGTGTATTTGTGTGTGTATTTGTGTCTGTGTTGGAGTGTGTATGTGGACACACATGCATGTATAAATACACACACAAACACATTCTTGAAGTCTAAACCCACATCAGGATCTCTATGTCTAGACCTGCCCACAAAACATGCCAGAGAATGGATTAAATACTAACACTTTAGTCCATTTACTGTGAAAAATAACAGTCTTACATTGACTTATGAGAAGATTAATTTAAATTAACTAGCCTTCTGATATGAAGGTATTTGGATTAATAAAGAACTGACATGCTGACAGGGAATTCAACCTGGAGTGGCAAAAGCTTCCTTGAGACAAGAAGAAAAGCCCAATTTACTGCTTTCTCTGATATCTTAAATGTATTTTATCTTCAGCAAGCTCTCATAGAACTTTAATAAGACTTTAATCTTTTTGTAAATTCTAAGGCTGATGGACAGTGACTGGCCCAAAGTCACTCAACTGGCTTTATGCCTAAGATGGGACTAGAATTTATGGTTTCTAGCCTGGTACCTTATCCACTATACAAAATTGTATACCCATTTTAAAATTGGTTTCCAGTTAAGCTCAGAGTTATGCTCAGACAAATGTCCAGTATATTAGGAGCAGAGCAAGAAATCACAGGAGACTCCAACAGTATGATCAGCATAGTCCTTGCTATAAGACAGAAGTTAAACTGAGCTCTGAAAGATGATACCCCATGAGATCTGCTGATTATCAGCAGACAGCCAGAACATGCAAAGGCTTAGAACGAACAAAGACTTGCAACAGAAATCAAGGATAATAAAAAAAAAGTTTCTTCCAACATATTAACAACAAGAAAAAAGTTAAGGGAACTGTAGGCCCACTAAAGAGAGAGGATGGCAAGGAAAGAACAGGCAACAGGAAGAAAGCAGAGCTGCTTAACTCATTCTTTTCATCAGTCTTCACACAAAAAGAAACTTCAGCCCAACATACAAAAAAAAAAAAACACTGCAAAAGACAAACTAGAAACAAAAATTCAAATAAGCAGGAAAATGGTAAGAGAACACCTATCTGACCTTGACGAATATAAATCACCGGGACCCAACAGACTACATCCCAGAGTTCTGAAGGAGCTGGCAGATGTTATCTCAGAACCATTGCACCACATCTTTCAAAAATCCTGGAGCAGCGGGGAAATACCTGAGGATTGGAAAAGGGCTGATGTGGTTCCCATCTTCAAGAAAAGAAAAGAAAAACGGACCCAGGAAACTACAGACCAATCAGTTTAACATCAATACCTGGGAAGATCCTAGAAAAGATAATAAAAAACCAGATCTGCGAACAACTGGAAGCAAACAAAGTTATAACTAGTAGCCAGCGTGGGTTTGTTAAAAACAGATCATGCCAAACCAATCTTATTTCATTCTTTGATAAAGTGACTAGTAGACCAGTGAAAGGCTGTGGATGTAGTATACTTAGATTTCAGTAAGGCCTTTGATAAAGTAGACCACAACCTACTCCTTGGTAAGCTAGAAAAACGTGAAATAGACAACATTACCACCAGATGGATCTGTAGCTGGCTGGCAAACTGTACTCAGTGAGTAATCCTCAATGGCACTACATCCACATGGAGAGAAGTAAGCAGCGGGGTACCACAAATACAGTCTCACATAAATACAAGAGTCACTATAAATAACAGTAGGCAAGTCAGTGGAATGAATCTCATTGTGTCCTGCAGGAAGGCTTGCTCGGTGACAGAAGACTATCTTCCCTCCTACACAATAGACTAAGTAGATTGTATAATTAAGCAAATCATTTTTTCCCCTATACTTGACAAAATACTTTCTGTTCCTACAATCTCTGCAAAAGTCTTTTGCAATAGTCTAGATGTTTGATCCTTTCTTTTAAGTCAAATTTCCATCCTCCTCCTCCTCCTCTGCCTCCCAATTATTCAAACCTTCCTCCTCCCGCATTCAATTCATTGGGTGATTTTCTAACTATTGAAACTTCTCTTTCTCCATTGGCTGAGTATGTTAATCAATCCCCTGGATCTTCCCTTGTTAGTTGCAGCAAGTGGAAACCCAGCTGGGAAAAGTGCTCTAGCAAGAAAAAAAATCTCCTACATTCTTTTTTACCTCTTCCTTATTCATTAATATTTTTTCCCTCTTCTTTAAAATAAAATTTTGTCTCTTGGTCCATTTATCTCCTTAGGCTATCTTTTTCTAAGCTATCCCTTTTCTTTCTCCCTTTTTTAAATTGTACCTTGAGACTAAATATATGTGAATCTCTCTGCTTGTCTATGTTCCGTAGCTGAGTATCTGTCCCTAATTCATTTCTTGTTTATACCTCAGGGGAATTCACAGAAGGGGGAAAGGGCTCAAATTTGCAGCTGCACTTCCCATCTTGACTTTTTTGACATATGCCCTGCAGTGGACACTCTTGCTCTCTGTTCTGTCCTCACTATGCGTTACCCTGCACGCACCTTGGTATGCAGGTAAACCTACCTATACTCCAATAAAAAAGGTGCATGGATCTGGATGCTTTATTAATGGAACAGGATGGGTGAAACTGGGAAAGATAGACATATATACAGTAAGAACCCAAATGCAAAATAAGCAGTTACTGGTGAGCATAACAATTAACAAATACAATCTCACCAGCAACGAGATTAGGGAATGGGATGTGGATTATTGTTCTCAGTTAAACGTGTGTCACAGATTAGGCTGGATTCTTCCCAGTGCTTTTTTTTCCTCAGACTGCTCAAGGAAATGGAGTCTGACTTCCCAGGATGCACTTGTTTTTGGAATCAGGGTTGATGTGAAAATGGATGTCTTAAAGCAGGGGTCCCCAACCTTTCTGGGTTGGCCGCCCGGTAGGAAAGGGAGGGGCAGGCACCTTTATGCGTGCATGTGCACACATGCAAATGTGGCTATGTGTTTGTGTGTGCAAATGGGGCTGCAAACATGCATGCTCCGCAAATGGGGCTGCTAGTGCCAGTGCGAGGCTTGCAGCAAGGCTAGCGCCGGTGTGAAGTTCACGGCTCGCAGCAAGTCTAGTACTGGCGCAAGGAGGGATGAGTGCATGCACACACACATGTGCACTGGCCAGCCACTCACAGCCCAGTGGCCAAGAGGCCACAGCCTGGTAGTGGGCCACAGCCCATAGATTGTGGACCTCTGTCTTAAAGGGCTGGATCAATTTCCAAACAATAAAGATTGCTATTTGGCCCTGGTGACTAGATGGGGACAGAGAACAACAACGGTATATATACTCTCCCTTCTTTTGGACACCTCCTTCTCCCTTTAAAAGGTTACAAGTTTTGATTTCCCTAGTGACTATTTTTATCCCTCTTCCCACTATTTGGCCCTTAGACATTTCAATAAACTTTAACTGTAGTCTAACATAACTAGCAGCAAAAATAATCCAGCTCCATATTCACCCTGTACCTTACAATTTAATTTAACAACTTGAACTTTTCCTGCCTTGCACCAGTCCCCCAATTTTTTTTCTAAACAGAGGAACTTTATCAAAAATTATTTTGTTTTACATTTGATTAGCAATAATGCAAAAATATATGAAGCTTAATATAAGAAAAGATATCAGAATTCTATAATAGGTATACTTAAATGGGCTAGCAGAGGAGGAGGCTATAAGTTCTAGATTTAATTTTTGAAAATTAGAATTAGTTAAAGTTTATGACCAGCACATTATGAGATCATTTCCGTTTTTATAACAAGGAGAAGAAATCAAAGGTGAAGAGAAAGCTCCCCTATAATCTATTTTCGCCCTCTCTGATATCCCACACTGTTGCAAAGTACTAGATTTCAACATTACAATAGCTGGGAGCAGAACATAAATCCTAGTTTTCCCTTTCAGCTGATGGCACTGCGCTCTTTCTTAGGAACTTTAAGACTTTAGCTATAATAACCAACAATAATTAGGGTGAATAGACTGAGCAAGTTTAGTCTAAGTTCTCAAATACAGAAGAGTCAAAAAGACCAATAGGACTAACCTGACAGTAATATAAAGGTCAAAAGTACTCTGATAGCACAATGAATAAAAAATTAGTTATATGTAAAATGAGAGACACATCTTCATTCACATATAATCCTATCAAATTTACAGAATGCCATGCACATTTTTAAGAAACACAGCCAATACTGTAAATACAGCTGAAGGTAGAAATTGTGGGCTTACCTTCCTGGTTTAAGTATTTGAAGCTTCTAGAACTGATCAGACAAAATTTAAAGATGACACATATATAAACTTGGCTGGATGCATACAATGCTGCTGTGGATTTATACGGAACACAAGAAAGCACAGTGATTGATCTAGCTTTTAGTCAGCTTTCAGAAAAAGATTTGTTTTATTCCCTAATCAGTGCTGTTTACCTTGTCCAAAATCCTACATGATAAGATGAGCTATACTTTCTCCTCTACTATTTGTTGCATCCCAGACTTCTTGCTGAAAGCTTGATGCAGTCCATATGGATTTCTTTCCTCCCTCTGATACCTTTGAGGCAAATTTATATCATTAATCAGGCTAAAAATGAGCAACTTTAGGGCTTTTGTATAATGCATCAAATAATACAGGCAGGTTTTAGTGGCAAAAACGAACTTGACAAAAATATGCCACATTTCTTACAGTGTCCATCAAACATAAGGTATGAATGATTAAATAAAAAAAATCAGTTAAAAATATAAAAGAGAATTTATAAAGACATCTTTCAGCTTTCTGGGGGAAAAAACCCATTCTCTTATCTGTGTGCCTTAAGTAGATCTGGTAATCCATTATTTTTATAAACCTTGCTGTAGAAATATATTAGTTATTTGTTTAGATTAATACTTTGCCATGGTAATCTGCCTTTATTATATTTTGATACTGTTTTAACCTCTCCTAACTAGTAATAGGCTCATATTTAAATAAATAAATAAATGAATGAATGAATGGATGGATGGATGGATAGATAGATAGATAGATAGATAGATAGATAGATAGATAGATAGATAGATAGATAGATAGATAGATAGATAGATAGATAGATAGATAGATAGATAGATAGATAGATAGATAGATAGATAGATAGATAGATAGATAGATAGATAGATAGATAGATAGATAGATAGATAGATAGATAGATAGATAGATAGATAGATAGATAGATAGATAGATAGATAGATAGATAGATAGATAGATAGATAGATAGATAGATAGAATGGGTCTCTGGTTATAAGTAGACAAAGGGTTAATGTACATTTCTCCAGTCTGTGAATTGCAGAAAACCTACTGAAATTGCCCTGATGGTCAAGCTCTATTATGGTTTAGAAAAAAATGTTGGGAAGTGCTATCATCCTTGTATGTTTTTGATGGGGAACAGGTTAAAGAAAGTGACTGGTGAGTTCCCTGGCTTTAGTTTCTCTTCCTCTGTGTATTACTGCCTCCAAGAAAAAGGCAAGAACAACTGAAGAAAATGGGGCAATGATTTCCCCAGCAATGATTATCCAGAGGCATGTCCACTCCAAATATGCCTTCACGGTCAAAGAGACATGGCAAATCATGCAAATCACACACTATGTTTCAGTGAATCCTCAAATAAATGTATTTTAATGCAATGTTTGAGTTAAGAATCTTGTGATTTTGCTTGAAAGGACTCTGTGATAGATTTCATTTACATTTCTAGTTTCCATGTTTTTTTTAAATAAAAATAAGTTGATTATTTTCCTACCTATCTTTCCTCCATATTAACCTCAAATAACGTAGGAATTCAGTCGAAGAATAATCATTATAATTCTAACATGCCTAGAATCAAGAATATTTACAGAGTTTCCAATCTGATCCCTTAACAATTAGAAGTATACTTAGGTAACTATAAAAGAACCTAAGATAGATCCATTTCCACCTGCCTTTGGTACCATGTGCTTTGCCTGAAAGCTTTTTCCTCAGTATCTACTTTTGTGTCACTATATTGTACTGGATGAGAATAAATTATTTATAAAGCAGGTATAGGAATAAATACTCAACAGACTATGTTAAAAAAATAATTTCAGATAGAATACCTACTATGGGAAAATAGGTAATGCTCTTTTTTTTGTTTCCAAGAAGATCTCTGTGTGTTTCTGGACTCCCTATAAGCAACAAAGTCAGACGGTGGAGATCCTGAGCAAATGCTTATATTTACAAATGAAGCCTTTAGATAGTCTACTTACAGAAATTAAGCATCATATTAACCCCATGTTGTTGTTTTTCCCTCAGAAGAACATAAGCACCTGGTAAAAACTACAATGATGAAAATAACTACAATATCACAGCACAAAGCCTTTCATAGCAGGTATCCTTACACTGTGGCTATTTGCACAGCTCATGTAGTTAAGATTGTGATTCATGCATATCTTCTTTCTCCCTTATGGTGATGACAACAGATCAGATGTAAATTTGCTGACATCTTTTCCCACCTGCTGTTTTACCATGAGGCCATTCCCTTAGAGCAAGGGTGTCAAACTGCTGGCCCGTGGGCCGGATGCGTCATGCCAAAACCGCACCCATTCCATTGCCGGCAATGGAAAAAAAGTTGTGATACATCGCAACGTTGAGAGTTTGACACCCCTGCCTTAGAGAACATAGACTGGTGTGAATACCAGTAAGCTGAATACCAGTAAGTTTCTAAGGCATATGTAAATGACAGTTACAGATTTGAAAAGTAGCCAGTTCAGTAGAAGAAAGAAGAAAGTTTAAGAAAGTTTCATGCAGCTTAGGGCCTCAGGTTGCCTTTCTCTTAAGTTTAGGATATTTTTTCTAATATTCTTTGTTCAATGTATAGATTTTAAAAGTTATTTTCCATGGCTGTTTACTTGGCTAAAATAATGGTTTGTTCATCATGGTAGCAGATAAATTTTGGAAGATTTTAAAGGCATGCTCATACTCATTATAATGATTATTTTAAGTTATGCAAAATTATTTCCTAGAACATAAATGAAAAACATGGACTTGCTGTCAGTGAATAACAGCTACAACACAGAGATAGGCCAGGCATGCAAAAATACACCTTGTAACATTGTGTGCAGCAGTTCTTTCAGTAGAAATCAGGATATTGGAGAACCACAAAGCACAGCTTTTGTGGCTATTCAGCCCAATCAGCCTGCCCACAATTGTATCACAGGCCAAAAAGCTTTCCATTAGCAAAGCTTTTTCCTTAATTACCTAGCAACACTGTGGGTAGCATGTTGTGCAGTTTAAAATTCTTCATGAGCAATTTATGATAGGAGGGGGGGAAAAACCTCATGCAATAATATTGGAATATGCCATTTCATGTATTATTTTCCCTGTCATTTCAGAAAAAGTATTTAGTTGTTGCTGTTTGAAAACAAAATGTACAATATTCTTTGCAATTCTTATTAGCTTACTGGTGTTGAATGCTTTCATTTTAAAAAGTACGAGATAGAGAAAGAGCTTTGTGACAGGATAACAAGCCCAAATAAGCTTTCTTCTGTGAAAATAATATTGCCATTGCTGCATTAGTAGGTTATGCAAGTTGTACTAAAATCAGTCTGGGTATTCAGTTTTAGAAAAAAATAATGCAAATAATTCTTTCGGAGCTTGAGATTCATATGGCAAGGGAAGAAAGCACGAATTAAATCTAAACTGTTACAAGAAACAAAAGATAGAGGGGGTTTTGGACTTCTGGACTGGAGACTTTATTACCAAGCATCTATTTTGCTTTGGCTTAAAGAATGGATTACATTGAGAAATAAACAACTTCTTTATTTAGAGGGGCATGACTTGCAATTGGGTTGGCACACGTTCTTATGGTATGAGAAAAACAAAGTACATAAATATTTCCAAAACCATGCCATAAGGAATGTTTTGCTTTCAGAGTGGGAGAAAATCAAACATAAAATATATATGAAAATACCTGAGTGGCTTTCAACAATGGAAACATTTGCTTATCCAAATTTAATCAACTACGATAAACTTGTCACTTATAAAGACATTTTGGATAAGGATGGAAAACTTAAAGACAGACAAACTCTTTATCAACAAGGCATTGACCTAACATGGTGGTCCTATCTGCAAATCCAAACAAGATATGAAAAAGATGTAAAATCAATGGACTTTTATAAAGAACAGATATTATTTGATAAAATACTTTTGAAAACAGATGAAAACCTGATTAAGAAGCTTTATAAATTTCTACTAAGCTGGAAGATGGAAGAAGAACAAGTAAAAGAAACAATGATAGTGTGGGCAAATTTTTTTGGATATTCTATAGATTTAGAAGATTGGGAAAAGCTTTGGGAGAGAAATATTAAACTTACTAAAGCAGCCTCATATAAAGAGAATCTATATAAAATGTTTTACAGATGGCATATGACACCAGTTAGATTAGCGAAAATGTTTAAAAATGTATCGAATACCTGTTGGAAATGTAAACAAAAACCAGGTACTTACCATCATATTTGGTGGATATATCCTAAAGCTAAGAAATTTTGGTTTAAAATTCATATATGGCTAGAAAAGATAACTAAAATACAGATAGAATATAAGCCAGAATTGTTTTTGCTAGGAATATTAGGACGTAATTACGGCAAAGAGAATGAATACTTAATATTACATGTATTGACAGCTGCGAGAATTGTATTTGTCCAATTTTAGAAAAATGAAAATCTACCACATGACCAGATTATAATTATGAAAATTTTAGAATGTGCAGAAATGGATAGATTAACGTTAGAGATTAAAGAGAAAGAGGATTCAGTATATTTTAGAACATGGGGAAATTTTTATCAATGGTTAGCACTACGTTAGAGCAAAAAGATTGTGAAGTCTAACAGGATGAATTATATCTATTTAGTAAGCTTTAATTTTATGACTATTGTTAGCATTAATGATTATAATTGTTTAGTATTATATTAACTATTGATATTTAATATTTGTACCCGGACGATAGTCTGCTTGTTCAAGCGTTGGATTTTTTTGTGGGGGTAACCCCACTATTGTACCTAACCCTATCCCCATCCCAATCCCATTTCCCAACCCTACCCTTCCCTTCCCTTACCCACATAAAACCTAATAATAATAATAATAACCGGGATGAAAATCTTAAAACAAAGATTGTTTAATTTACAAAGCTGAGCTTTCGTCGGCCACACTGCTGACATCATCAGAGCATATAACATAAGATTTGGGAGTTCGACCTCGCCAACATGGAGACTTTATCCCGTGATGCCACCAAGGGAGGCCGCCTGCTCAAAGAAGCCTGGATGTCGGATAAAAACTCCATCAACCGGCATATAGAGCTTGGCCCTGCGTACCAAATGTTAAAGGGGTGGGGAAGGCATCATACCAACTGGCAACATAAACAACCTGCCCACACCAGACATAACTGGAAGGATGGAACAACAGAAAGGACAACCACCACGTTCCCCAGAGAGAGCGACGAACCAGAAGCACATCCCACAAGCAAGACAATGCCCCAGACCCAGCGGGGCACAAAAAGGAAAGGGGGGTGATCGAACACTACCAGACAAAGACCAGACAATAGGGATGCAACCACACTCAGCGACAAAGGAAACAATGAACAGCGTGTGCAAACCACGAGACGATTATTTCCTGCACCCCCGCACACGCGCTGAAGAAACTACACGCCCCACGGGTAGTTCAGGGACATGTAGACAGACTAAAACGAATGGGACCATGGGGATGGGGGGGACAGAGAGAAACAAGAATGGGTTGACACCCGATCCCCCGGCACAAAACGGGAGGAGCAGGAGCGATCTGACACCCGACCCCCTAATGCTAGCACACATACCCTAAGACCAACAGCAACTGGAGGAGAGAGAATACCTGTGGAAACGGCCCCTTTAGGAATGGTGTGCCCGGCGCCGATGAGCGGACCGACGACTAGGTCGAGAGCCCGGGTGCAGAGACAGCCAGTCATATAAGAACGGACTCCCAAATCTTACGTTATATGCTCTGATGATGTCGCCAGTGTGGCCGACGAAAGCTCAGCTTTGTAAATTAAACAATCTTTGTTTTAAGATTTTCATCCCGGTGATCGTTTTTACTTATTTGTTTTACGACATGTGTTTACCCGGGATTCGGATTTTTAGTATAATTAAGAATATATATATAAACCGCATACCACGTCACCAACAAAGATCCTATGACATCACTCACCAACAGACTTAACAACACTTTAAACAGACTAAAGAGACAGAACAAAATAAAGGAGGAAGACCACAGATCCATCTGACCCAGGGACACGGCCATGGCGCGCATATATGGACTCCCAAAAATCCACAAGGTAGGAGTCCCTTTAAGACCTATCGTGTCTTTCAGAGGTGCACCCACTTATGGCCTAGCAAAGTGGTTAAGCCTAAAACTTAAACACCTGATCAGCGACTCTCTAACCATGGTTAAATCCCCAGAAGATTTTTTGATGAGATTACGTCCATTAAAGGTTAAGGACGATGAGATCATGATCTCATTCGATGTGGTATCCCTTTTCACATCTATCCCCCAAGACCTAACCGCCTCTGTTTTTAGAAAACTTTTACAGAAAGGAGAATTTCAACACCCCAATTCTCTTAACATGGAGGACTACATACAACTACTGGGTTTCTGCCTTAAAACCTATTTTACTTATAAAGACACAATATATGAGCAAGTAAAAGGCACACCCATGGGGTCTCCTATCTCAAGCATCATAGCTGAAGTTGTATTACAGGATCTAGAACGTGTTGTGATGACTGACTATCAACCCAACTTTTGGGTTAGATACGTCGATGACACTTTTGCGGTCATTAAGCGGTGTGACACTACCAGATTTTTACATAAACTAAATTCGTTCCATCCAGACATTCAATTTACAGCAGAAGAAGAGAGCAACAACTCCTTACCCTTCCTGGATGTGTTAGTCCATCGCCTCCCAGATGGAAATTTATCAACCTCCATATATCGTAAAACCACCCACACAGATAGAATCCTTCACTACTTAAGCAATCATCCCACATCACACAAAGTCAGCTATATAAGAACATTATTCAAAAGAATCAAGACCCACTGCAGCACAGAAA
Organism: Azemiops feae; assembly: GCA_023970755.1. Taxonomy (NCBI): domain Eukaryota; kingdom Metazoa; phylum Chordata; class Lepidosauria; order Squamata; family Viperidae; genus Azemiops; species Azemiops feae. The sequence continues at coordinate 6,159,676 of JALGBA010000005.1, read as the reverse complement.
CAGCAAAATCTAAAGAGAAAGGCCACCTACTCCGCATATGTAAACAGAATGATTACCCACTAAGTTTCATTTGGCGTTGCTGCAAGGATAGGACACCACACTCAATCCACAATTCTCCAGCTACTACGACTTGGGCAACAATCCCGTATATCAATGGAGTCTCAGAAGCCACTGCCAGGATTCTTGCCTCATATAACATCAACATCGCACACAAACCCAACCAAACATTACGCTCCAAGCTGATGCGGCCCAAAGAACCATTACCAACCAGTGATTTATCCTCCATCATATACAAAATTGAATGCAATACATGCCAATGGAGAAACATCAAAAAGACTTAAAACAAGAATACACAAGCATATTTTAGCAATAAAAAGGCAGGAACAACGCTCCCAAGTCTGGACCCATATATCCGAACATGGCCACACTTTCAACTTTAAAGAGGCAAAAGTCATCGCTCAAGATTCCACCAAAGGCGGCCGTCTTTTAAAAGAAGCTTGGTTTTCAGACTGCCATTCCATCAACAGACACATTGACCTACTACCCCCTTACCAAACCCTAGAAAGTCACTTACAGCAACACAAAACACCTAAACACTCCAACGCAACCAACAACAACACAATAACACCACCTCAACCACATGCCAAACCCCTAACCAACATAACAGGCATCCTTTCTTCAACACAACCCTTTTCATCTAATCCAAATAAAGAACACAACTCTAACACAACCATGACAACTTGCACAACCAACACAACCCATTCTGACACTTTCACACACAGAAGCAACAACACTACTGACCACAGCATCCATGACACAAACATCCAAAACATAAATCCAATCTCACAAGATACTCACACACAACAAAACATACACACACAAGACCTGAATAAAAGCAGAATATTAAGACCTAGACCAGAATTGACACCTGCAATAAAACAAGCTGTTACAACCCAATTCCAAAATTCTGCAAAACCACCCACAACAGACAAACACAACAAACAACCACACACAAACATTCCAATTGATTATACACAACAAGACATACACACACAGCAACCTTACTCTAAAAAAACTATAAAATCCAAAAGAGTGACTCCTACAACAGTGATGATTTCACAACGTCCAAAAAAAGGGGGGGAATAAGGACGAGCAAACCACTTACATGCCCTATGAGGGCATCTACTTCTCTCCCTGCAGATCCGGTCCCACAGCACCTGCACGTGAGAGGGCAAGATGAACATCAAAGCTGCTCTCTATGGAAGGAATCCAGCTGGCACAAGAGCTCACGCAACGCCCCGAAAAACCTCGCGCTGAACAGCTGATGGGAGCGATCCGACTTATGCACCAAACAGCTGATAGATCCAGTCCCACAACACCTGCAGGGGAGAGGGCAAGACGAACATCCAAGCTGCTCTCCACTGAAAGAATCCAGCCAGCACAAGACTTCGCGCGACCCCCTGTTAACCTCGCGCCGAACAGCTGACAGGCACGATCCGGCTTGCGTGCCTAACAGCTGATAAGCGCGACTTTTAAATCTTGTCGGGAGACTTACTGCTGTATACCTGCTATTGTCAATGTGATTTTTCTAAACGAGCTTCTTAAGCACGCTATGTGCACATGCCACAATGTAACCGTTTTTTCCAACTGTTATGTGAATTTATGCACATGCTCCCTTACCATTTAGCCCTTTGCTCTGATGATGTTAACAGGTTGTTAACGAAAGCTCGGCAATAAAGAAGCCTTTTTCTAATATCCCGGAGTTCATTATTTTATTTGATTGACTTTAAATATATATATATATATATACACATACACTGAGTTTATCTCTGCTTGCTGCCTGGCCATACATAATCACATATAGTGCAGACAATTCCATAATACTTGCCTCTAAAAGTCTACAACTAAAAGGTCACTACTTTAAAAGGCACAAGTGTTGCCATGGAAATTTGTAGTATTCATCCCTGTATTGCTGTATATATAATCTATGTCTAAACCCCAAATGTCTAGACTGGCAATACTACTTTACATTCATTGTTATTTTATTCACATTTTATTTATTACATTTAATAGTCCCAAATGCAGTTCACATCCCATGAAGTACTTAAAGAATTTGGTGTCAGTTGATGGAAACATGCTACCTGCTTTTTACTAGGAAAGAGTGAAGTAAATTTTACCCAGATATTTTATTGCTCCTGAATAGCTTTTCCTCATCTCTGAACTCCCTGAATTAGTTTTCCCCTCTTCCACATGTCACCATATTTTCTAAATAATGGGTACAAAAGGCTTTTATGTTGGATGCTTCAAAAGTTGGATTGATTTATCCAGGCACCTTAACTTGGAAGTTCTATTTCCTCCTTCAGAAGATATCTTAAATAATTGACAGAAGAACTGCACTGATTTAGTTATCTCATCTACTGCCTGAATTAAGGAAAACTGTGTTTCTTTATCCATTAATTACAGTGATATGAGTTTCCAGAAAGATGCCAAAGTCTATTGTCTATATCTACCACTTTGCTGATAAACCTAGAAGGGGATTATTCAATGAAGAGACTGGCCAGAGAGGGCCTGAAGAGATGTCACCATCCTTACAAGTCAAAATTTTGCACTTTGGCTAACTTCCGTTGATGTATCTGTGATAGCCTTATATAAAATAAGTTACTCTAAAAATGATAACCATGATCTTAATACTTTGCATCTAGATCATGGGAATTTGCTCTACATGGGGTTGCCCTCAAAGACAAACTGTACAAACTGCAGCTGCCTGTGTGCTATTGGACAATTGGATTGTTCTGTCAGGTAACATCACCAGTATAAGAGCTGAATTAGCTAATGGTCCCATTTCAGGGAATAACTAAATCTCTCTCTTTTTTCCCCCAGAAAACATTTCGTAATTAATCTGCTAGAGGATGATCCTTGCCACTATTGTTGATTATTGTTTCTTAAATTGGTCATTGTATGTTTCACTTTGTACATTGCCTCGAGCCTCTGCAGTTTATCTTATAGAGAAATAAATAAAGACATTCAAGTACAGGAGTTATCTATATGGTACTTGTTTTTAATACCCTGCCTTTATTTGAATAATCACATAATTAGTCTACAGTTTCATTATATTATTATTATTATTATTATTATTATTATTATTATTATTATTATTATTATTATTATTATTATTATTATTATTATTATTATTATTATTATTATTATTATTATTATTATTATTATTATTGTCCTTTAGGGCAACTTTAAGTTAGTAAAATCATCACAGATCACAGTCTTCATCATAAATCTACCTTTGAGGCTAAACCAGTATTTCTCAACTCTTGGCAATTTTAAAATGTGTAAATTTCAATTCCCAGAATTCCCCGGCCATCATGCTGCCAAGTTGCCAAAATTGAGAAACACTGGCATGGACTATGACTATTTTTTGTTGCCACGTATTTCCACAAGGATTGATCATCATCTAATTTCTATATGGTCCAAAGTGGTCATGAGCATTCTTTATAAACTGACATTTTTGTTTCTTTTCATAAACATTCATCCTCACAAAATTCTTGCAATGTGCGGTGCCTCGGGGCTCAGGTTTTTTACCCCTCTTCTTTAACTTCTGCAAGAGGCACTGAGAATGATAATTTGCTACAATGCGCTCTCCAAGAGACTGCCCTTGAAGATATCCAGAAATTACAACTGGCCCAGAAAGGAGCAGGACAGCAATTTTTGACTCCCCATGGTTCATCCGTGTTACACTCTGCTGTATAAGCTGCACTGACTTCCAGTTTTCTTCCAGATGCAATTCAAGTGTTGATTATCACTTGTAAAACCTTGAATGACACAGGGCCAGGTTATTTGCAGAACTTCTCCCTAAAATTATCTGCCTGTTTCACTAGGTTGAATAGGATGCTCCAAATTTCTTTTCTTCAATGGTGCTATCTAGGGGGTCTAGAAAATCCCTAGTAGCACCCTCTGCCCTTTGGAACACTCATCCCTTCAGGATCTGTCAGGTCCTCACCCTTCTCGTCTTATGGAAGGCTTTGAAGAGCTGGTTCTTCCTGCAATCATTGGAATAGAAGGAACACTATCTTCAGAATGTTATAGAACTTCTAATGTGATGCTAAGCCTAAGTGAGTCAAAATAAAAAGACTAAAACCAACAAAACCTGTCTCCTGAAATGCAGCATACACACCCAAATTGTACATGCCATGTACAATACAACACATATTATACTATGCCACTATAATGTTCCATGGCATGTAGGAATTGGGTATGGCCAGTCTAGAGAAAAGAATAACTAGGGGTGACATGATAACAGTATTCCAGGATTTGAGGGTCTGCCACAAAGAAGAGGGCCATCTAATATTTAAAATTAGCAATCAAGACATTATGCTCATTGACTTTGGTATACTGAACAACTCTGAAGAATTGATTTTTAAGGAGTAACTTCTTGTTTGGGGACCTGAAGATCATCAAATGTATAATAGAAAAGCAGCTCCTGTTATTTCCTCTCCATCTGTTTTTCTTCTATATTTATTGTTTTCTTTTTCTTCCTAGCATTTTCCTGCAAGTGTAAGGTCTGCTTTTTTTGTTGTTGTTATATGATTACTTCTCTCAATTTAATCATTTCTCCCATCTTCCCCCCCCCAAAAAAAAAAACTCAGGGAAATCACAGCCAAAGCTTTGTGGGCCTAACACTGATTGGAGTCATCTCATACTTGATTTTCTGTTATGTTGGGAAAAGTTGCCTCATAACTATGCAAAGTCATATAAAATCCTGATAGATAAGGAAAACCCATTATCTGTAACAATATTGGTTAAACATCTCACAGGTATTTCTCGATTCTTCAGTGAAAAATCTTTTTTTCTGCTAAAAGCTGGAGATGCCCAGTAGCATTTATTTGCTTTAAATTAATTAACATAGGCTACTTCATGGAAGACCTGGATCACCTTCTGATGGAAAAGTGTCTGACCCGTTGCCATATAAAATTTGTTTGTTTCACACTTAGTCATGATCACTTGGCAGATACCTAATTGTTCTCAAGGTATATCTTCAGAAGATACAGAGAATGATTTACAGCATAAACTGCTGATACTCAAATAACAAAAGAACACCTTCATATTGGCAAACATCTCAGGGACTATAAATGTCACCTAAAACACAGCCAGTATTTATGCTGATATAAAACTGGAGAGAAATGTCCTCAAGGAAAAAAAAATCATTTGTAAACTGACACATATTATCTGCTTCATGCTAAGATAACCCCCAAATCTCCAAAACTACTTCATAGCATCACAATAAACAAGACAATGTCATTGTTAACCTATTTGGAAATTAAAGCAATCACCATTGAAGTAGTTGACTGGAAAATAAAAAAAGCTGGCAGTTAAAACTTGTCTATTGTTGATTTTCAAGTCTGAATCAGCATAAAATAATTGCATTTCGTTTTGAGCATATGGGAAATTTCATGATTGTTGGCGAGTTGTACATCTGTCCATTAGTATGTCTTCCATTTTGCCCATGCTATGTTACTACTCTGATGAAAGAAGATGCTTGGGGACATTTAGACAGATGATAGATGATAGATGATAAATAGAGAGATAGACAAAGATAGAGAGATGGATAGATAGACAGACAGACAGAGAGAGAGATAGATGAGAGGGAGGGAGAGAGAGAGGCCAATCACCTTGCCTTAAATATATACAAACACACATTGCTTTAAAACATTCTCCTCTATTCTGAGGGAAGGTTGTTGTGAAGGTGATTGGAATTAAATTGCAAGGGACTCTGGAGAAAGATTTAGACCTAGCTTTTCAAGTCAGGATTTATTATGAAGCCAGGCTTTGATGATAACCTGTGGTAAAACCAGGATGCAAGTAAGTCATTCTCAGCAGCTTTTGATATCAACCATGGTATCTTTTTAGACTAGCTCCAGGGTTTTGGAATTAGTGGACCTGCTTAACTGTAGTTCTCTTCATTTCTTTGCACTTTCCAGTAAATGTAGGAGTGGATGAGGGACAGGTTGCTCTTTAGCTCCCTCCTTTGTGTGGTATCTCAGGAGGTGATGCTTTATACTCTCCTGTTTATCATCTATATGAAATAACCAGGTGATGTGGTCTGCCATTTTGGGATATGGTTGTATCTTTCTTCTTGGACTCACAATTCCTACATGAGGAGCAAGTGACACTATGTCTCAGCTCTGAGGGAATTAGCATCCAGTATCTCTGCAAGTTAAACCAAAATGGCCATAGAGGAGATAGAAGGGAGCATGCTCACAGCAGACCAAAGAAGTTAATAGTAGCTGCATAAATCCTAGCCTTTGACTACATCATCATAATTTTCTCTGGAGGTACAGACATTTTAACTGAAATGAATACACAGAAAAAAATGGTATATGGTTGCTATATTCAACATTGGGGTGGTTAGTTGTTGAAGCAGTTTTTGTGTTCATAGTGAGCATTTCTGAGTGTGGACATCTAGCTTGAACAGGGATCGGTACATTAAAGCAGGTTTTATTACTATAACAGAAAGAATATTTATTTACAGAAAATACATTAAAGGGATAAGCAAATCTACAGTACATGCTTCTAGAACAGTGATGGCGAACCTTTTAGAGACCGAGTGCCCAAAACCCACCCTGCCCCACCGCCCGCTCTGCCCTTGCCCACCCGCAGGGCCACTCACCGTCTCCACGGCCCACTGCAGCAGATCGCCCAGGCAGCCCTGCAGCAACATGGTGGCCACACCGTCCACCCACACACTGCAGCATCATCTGCGTGCGACGGGGCACAAGGGCAAAATCTTGTCCCTGCTGCCTGGCTGCCATGTGCTTGGCTGCACTGCTTTGTGTGGGCCACGCCCAGGGATGACTCTCCTCCAGGGGGGCTGCAGGTGAGGAAGGGGCCGTGGGGGGAGGTGGGGCTGGGGCAATGGTGTGCGTGCCCACAGAGACGGCTCTGAGTGCCGCCTCTGACATGCATGCCATAGGTTCACCACCACTGTTCTAGGAGGACTAACTGAAAGCAGATGCTCCATGTGTTCCTGAAAGGAAAGGCAGAAAGGAATGACCTACAATGAGCAATCTCAGACAAAGAAAAAGCAGAGTGATAGATGAAGAGAAGATGCAGAGTAAATCCTGACCTACCAGACATCTACATATGTCTATCCCCTTGTTGGCAGTAGGTTTTGAGGTTCTGAAGAGTCAGTACCATTTGATTTGCACTTCCATGTTGCACCAAATGCTGTGCTACTTCACTGACAATGTCAATCTTTCTATCAAGAAAATACATGAGTTAAAAATGAAAACACGGACAGATATGTATTGGGCATGCTAGAAAGATCCTGGACAATACAGTTGGATCGTGGTGAAGTGCTACAATTCATAGTGAAGGGTGTTTTTGTATTTTGTTTTTCTGTTTTTCTCTTTGGCAATCAGACTGTGATGCTATCTAAAGAAATGTCAATTTTAACTGCTCCAATCTGCTTCAGTAACTGCAAACAACTGGCTTACTGTCTTCTTGTCACTCTGTAGTCCTCCTAACTGATAATCTGACATATTTCATTTTTATAGTGCTAGTTTCCCAACTTCATGTACTAATGTTTACATATGCAAATTCATACCAATATATTTCTATTTGTGTATAAGTTTGCATTCTACTTATTTTTCCAAATATTCTACTGAACTATTTTCAGTTACTATCTCTTCTAATTTCTGTTTTCCACTTTTTAATATAATCACCCAAATAGGTGGTTTGAAAAATACTAGCTTTATTTTTCTCTCTTAATAAAATATATGCCTTTCTGCCTAATTATTCATTGAAAATAATAGCAGGCTCTGATGACATCTATTACTGGGCAATAGTGTAATCACCACTTAAGCAGAAAGCAAGAATGGAACTGGACATTGCATTGGAGGTTTTTAATCATCATTTTCTATGATTAACTTGTACAAGGACTCCTTGTTTATTCAATTAGTGTAGACAGCAAGGAGACATATAAGAATTTGTAATCATGCACTAGAAAACAGTTTTCTGAGGCTTCATTAATAATATGAATCTTTCCGTTCCCCAGTATGGTATTTGTATCTATTTCTTTCACTTCATATTTTCCAAATATTTACAAAAAGCTTTGATTTAGCTTAAAGCATTTGCATTCTGGGATACACTGTTCTCTCTGCTGGCCCTAACTGCTCTTAAATCCTGCCCTTTTTAAAACTGGCATTATATTTTTCCTTCAGGATAACCACATTTTCTCAATATATCTATTAATGCTACAAAAATGCTGGGAAAAGCTCAGTGAAAAACAGGCTGTTTAGAAAAGTTGTCATATTTCCCAGAGTGATTGAAAACACCTCCTCTCTTTTCTTAGTCTCCAATAACTTATTTTGCTGCCATGCTTGCAGCTTTGCATCAGTTCCACACTACTTGGCAAATGGCATTAATCAAACAGGCTATTTTGGGCTCTTATGCAACAGTTTACATGCTGCAAACTTGTCTAAGGGATACAGATCCCCCCATGTCTCACCTAGTTTCTTTGCTGCTTTGAATTTAGTATAGCTAATATTTGCTGAAATGTATTTCCATATACTGTAGGTGTAATGCAAATCTGTGATTAACAACAAAGCTGTTCAGAAGACAAGTTTGTAGGTACAAGAAAGATGAACAGTTCTTTTTCCTTCCAAGACATCTTGATGACATCAATGAATCCCCCCCATGAGTACATCATGAAAGTCTGTTGAGGAGTGTCTTCAAAGGTCTTGTTGCTGGAATAAATTCCATTATAGTCAGAGATGACAGGCTATTCACAAATGCATGGTATCTCTTAGAGAAAGGGTAAGTTGTTAATTGCTGTTTGAATGTTTGGAGAACTAGTTCAAAAGAAAGAAAGAAAGAAAAATGCTGGGAGGTAAAGGAAAGGAGAAAAGCAGACCCAAGTTCTACCTTGTGAATGCAGCAGCAACAAACCAGCTCAAGAAGACAAAAAAATGAGTGTATTTTGAAAGCTTTGGGGAGTAGAGTCACTTGGTTTCTAGACTCTACCTTTTCCTCTCTCCAGTTGATCAATATTTTTTTTTCTTTTTATTATTATTTTATTCATATAAATCTTAATACATGGAATATATTTTGATACAATGAGGATTAAACATTATTAATTGAACATTATTGACATAGTATTATTTAGGTAAATTAGAGGGGTTGAAATAGAGAAAGGAGAAAAAAGTATTCTATCGGTATTAAGTACAATTTAGGATGATTGATCAGTATTGTTGATCGGTATTGTTACAGAACAATCTGTATATTTGGGGAACAAAATCTCATGTGCCTTATCTTTATAAGGAAGGACCTCCAAATGAGGTCCTTTATTTGTAGAAGATTAAGGTACAGTTTGGACAGTGTTTATAGCAATGGAAAGATAAATTCTAGTTTTATATATTGTAGGTTCATTATTTAATTATGAATACTGATAGAGTGAGAAGATAAATTCTTTCTTTTGCTGACCAATGATAATACCTTATTAAAATATTTTAATTGTAAATAAGATTCATCAACTATATTCTTATGTCATTTCTTTCAGTTTTCCTGCTCTTTTTAAGCATATTATAAGGTACCTCTGTGATTTCTTCACAGGGAAAATATATTAAAAAAGGTAAATGAAAACAACCTTTTTTCTCTGTTTTAGTCCAAAATGGCTAGCCATACAGTATATTGCACTAGAGTGTGATGTTCAATTCAAGGTTCCCTATTAAGTCATAGTTTTAAAACAAGCAATATTACAAGCATAAGAGCATTCAAGTGATGGAAATGTTGATTATTAAGCTAGTGGAAGATTGCTGATATTGTTGCCAGGCAATTTACCAAAACAGATAGGATAGTGTTTCATAAGTCAACATTATGATCTGTGCTCTTACTTGAAGATATCTCAGATATTTACTAAACTAATTAAATTTGCACTGCGTGCACTTCATAAGGTGGCCCCAAGGTGCCCAGTTTGACGATACTCTTCTTGGTCATATTATTAATTAAGAAAAGTAACAGCTCATCCATCACCATGTGGATTTGCCATATAAACAAAAGCAAAATCTGAGCATATAATATCAACCAGAATAATTGGTATGTTAATCTCCTATCCCTAGGCTTCCATTTAATTACTTAAACAGTGTGTGCACTTTTGATCTGTTTATTAGGATGCTTGCTTAGACACACTTGCTGTATTAATATTGACAGATGTCCCAGCAAGATAATGAGTGAAGTCATATCATGAGGTTTCACCAGTACAACATTACCATGTAATGCAACAACATATACTTAGATATTTATTCTATTGCCATATACAACAAATAACCTGGATGATCTTTTTTTTTTTAAATGACCTGTTTTATTGGTAGAGTGGATTAGAAGTTGGTGGGCAGTGGGGAATAATGTATGAGTGCTTACAAAGGCCAAATAACTCTAGAATTGACCCCTTCAGCAATACTATTCCTTTTTCTTCTTTCTGCTTAAGCTTGATTTAGATTTGTCTGCAACTGTGGGTAGGCATCAATGCATATCTATGCTGCAAAGGGATTGATGGGTAAGTGTAGATTGCAGATGACTGCAGATGGGCCAATGTGCACATCTCCCAAATCTCAACTATCCATTGTCTGGAGATGTGCATCCTGCTTGCTGATTGGTTGATCCAACTTCCTGTTGGGAGGTGGGCAGAAGACAGGACACATTCAAATGACATTAATATTCAAAGAAATATAAATGCAACAGCTATGCAACTGTCTCTGAACAACAGAAACATACATTTCCTGACATGCAGTGACACAGAAGTCTAACCCAAACTTTACAGGAGGAGGGAAGGTTAACTTGGCACCTCCTGTTGGAAATAGCTATGGCACAGTAGCTATCCATCCAGCTTTAAGAATCAATATGTGTGATGGTATGTGGGAAAGACCTTGGGAGACAGGGCCAAGAGATCCTGCTAAGGAATGGTTAGATAAGAGACAATATAGTGTGCAACTGGATAGTGCAAGATGCTCAGAAGGGAATTACGAGGTAAACTAGAAATCACAACCTAAATTAAGGCAATTTTACTTTATTACAATTGATAGAATCTTGCAAGTCTGAAAGTACACCTTTTTCCTTTATCCTTTAGAAACTAGGGTATGTTCCTTCTGAGCTTCTTGCTCCTCCCACTATCCAGTCGTGGTCTCTTATCTGACCATCCCCTTGGTAGCATCTCTTGGCCAGTCTCCCAAGGTCTTTCCCTCATAACATCAAGGAGGTGCTGATGGCCTAACTGATGTATGTAGGACTCACTTCAGATCCAATAGGCAATAGTGGCTGCAATAGGGGCAATACTGTCCTGAGAACAAAAGGAATAATTTCATCTTGAAAGAGTATGTTTATAAATAGTTATTAAGCTTAACTAATACCCAGAAATCCAGTCTTAATGGATAACATTAAAAGGATCTATGGTTTTGTGGTGCAAATACACTTGAATTGCTTCATGGTATTTTCTACTCTATATTTCGGGCCATTCTTTGGAAAAAGCCTCAAGTTTTCTTAGCTGTGTAATAATGTTGCATGCTACCTACAGTCTGTTTGTACAATATTGTGCATCAATTAGATTTCCTTGCTGACAGATCTGTTGTGTAATTATTTCACATAAACAGCTATATTTTGAATTGTAATGTGAATTATACAGTTAAGGTCCTGGCTATATACAGTAGTGTGTAGGGTTGGTATAATAGGAAGATATTTTATGGACTAGATCCAGAAGACAGACAATGAAATGATAGTGATGACAGAAAAAGAGGATGTTCTCCTTACAGAGGAGATACTCCACTATGCAATTTTACCTATTGTTCCTCTGCATATACATAGACAGTTTGGCCCTGCCCATTTTCCCTGTTTCTGATTTCTTTTATTAATGTTCAAGTGCCAGGAGTAAGAATTATCACTTTTATTCCCCCAAAGATTAGGACATGTTGTTAGGTTCTGTTTAATAATTTTCCTTGATTTGATTTGTTTTTGTTCTCTTTGTCTCTTAAACTTGCTTGAGTTACAGGTGATAAACTGACATTTTAAGTCAGGTGTCCTCAAACAAAATGAGGGTGACCATTTCACTTTAGCTGTAACCAGTAATATAATAAAAATTAAGATTCAACCCAAGGAGTAAAATGTTTTGAAATGTGAAAGAGAACCAGACAACTTTTAAGCTAGTGACAAACCGAGCATATTAAATGAGCAGAAAAGGTACTTTTCATTTTAAAGATGCATTGTATTAGGCACAGCCAATTTCATTGAAGTATCTCTGTTCCAGGGCTTATGCTTGAAGATTAATTTTTTTAAAAAATCAAGAATCTCAAGTCTAAGATGCTGCACACAGCATCTCCAGGATAACAAACAACAGGAAAATCACCGTGAGAGGCAGATTTTGCCAATAGCATTATTCACTCAGGGATTTGCCTGTTTTACCTCAGCATATTTCGGTTTGGTTGGAGCAACTTCTTAGAGATATATGGATAATTGTGCATGTACAATGAAGTGAAATATTTCATCTGACACACACAAACTGAGGCACAGAAGTTATTTTCTTCCCAGTGATTTATGTTCTGTCATCCTCCAATAATAGTTGCACTGATATAATTGTATGATCACCTCTGTGATATCTGTTAGATGTCTTTAGTAAAATATAAGTCTCTAGTTAAGGTAAAGGGTTTACCTACAAACACGTGTGTGTGTATGTGTGTGTGTGTGTGTGTGTATTTGTGCGCACACACACACACAGAGTCACACAGAGATTTGGCACAGTAGTATCAGGAGCCATCCCAGTGTAACATCTACAGGAAAGATCGAGAGACAACTTTGTGGGAGACAAAATTACACAAAAATCAGATGCATGATATTTTATTAAGCTGTCGACAAGGATAGGCTGTGCCATTTTCTTGAGCTCAGTTTTAGAGTATTTAAACTGACATTCCCTCCAAAAATAAGAGAAGAAAATCAGAATTCCAAACAGCAAATTTTCATGGCAGATGTTGTTAAAATGAAAAACACAATTCTTTATAGTGTTAATAAGTGCAAACAATACTATACCTACTAGATTCTCTCTTCCCCATTTTCTCCTCCTCCTCCTTCTCTTCTTCTTCTTCTTCTTCTAATACCCAGACAACTTTTCATGAAAGCCAATTAAAAGCTATCCTGTTGTCACAGCATGACAGACATCCCACCCATGCTGTTTTTATTGAAGAATGATTAAAATACTGGACAAAAGAGCAAGATAAAAATTCAACAAGAAATCTTGCCACAGAGCAAGAGACAAAAACGTCAGTGATAATGTCTTTGGATCTTAAAGTATTGATTATATAGTCTTGTGTGGCTTGTGAATAGTGGAGCTAAACAGGTTTGAGAGTCGTGTAAAGGGAGGAGGAGGAGAAGGAGGAGGAGGAGGAGGAGGAGGAGGAATGTAGCAGTACAGAAAGAGACAAGTAAAGATGTGACTATTAAGGGTTTCATTAACAATTTGCAACTTAAAGTGAGTTTAGTGGAAAGGAAGAAAGCAAAATGTTTGTTGTTCTTCCATTAATGCTTCAACATTTGCCTTACACTCAGACTTAGACCTCTGCAAGTTTTATTTATCAGAAGTGAGGAGTATATTCAGATATCACATAACACTAGCATTGATTAGGAAGGGATAACACAAAAACAGCAAATTATGCCTCTTAAACATCATTTCAAGATGTAAACCATGCCACTTCCTAAAAATTCAGCAACAGCTGTACAACCTTGTCTGGATTTAGAAACTAATTAGGGTTAGGCCTAGTCATTACTTGAATGGGAGACTGTTAGTGAATGCCAGGGCAGTAGGCTAAACTGGGAAACTTTTTCAAAAAATATCCTGAAAAGGCAATGAACTGTGCACTTTCAAAGACAGTATGAAATTAAACTTTCAAGTGAGAAATACTTTTGGACAAAATGGTTCCTTTGAAATGGTCTCAGCTGTCAAACCTTGACAAATGCATTTTAAAAGATACGTAAATGGGAAAAATGTGGAAAGCAATTCTTTCTCCTTTTTTTTTTATCCAGCCCTACCTGTCACTTTAGCAGCATTTAAGCAAGCTTTTTTGGGAAAAAAAATTGCTGTGGGTGAGCTACACTTTCAGAAACAGAAGTAGGACTGGAAATCATAATACTCCACACAGTAGGAACCTCTTAAAAACTGCAGTGGATGTACTGTTGAAATGTCATTTCTCTGTCAACCTAGGTGTTTAAAAAGGCTGCCATATTGTGCATAATATTAAAAGTAATTGCCATTGAACAGATGGTTATTTTTATTTAACAAGCCAGATGTTATAAGTAAACATATTGTTTAGGAACCTGCTGGAACTGGCTTGCTGTTATAGCATATTGGATTTTCAGTAAATTAATTTTAAACATTCTTATGTGTGAGTCTTATATGGTGCAGTGATGGCTTAAATGTTCAAATTCCTCTTCAAAATGAAAAAGGCCATTAAAATTGAATTGTTAAAAGAAAACACATTAGCCTGCTGCTTATTAAAATACACACACACACACACACACACATTTTCACTGGAATTTTGGATACCCTCAACCCTGCTGGGGTTAAGGACATCCAATAATATCTGACTATTTGAGTACAACTCTACACTGATTTGTGACCTGGCTGTTCCCTTTTGCTGTGAGCCATATAGCAATAGCATTTAGCTATAGTATTTAAACACCACCCAACAATGCTTTACAGCACTCTCTGGGTGGTTTACAATGTAGAAGCATTATTTGCATATTGCCCCCAACAATCTGGGTCCTTATTTTACCAATCTCAGCAGAGTTTTGCCTACAATACTGCAGGCAAAATGTAATGTAGCTTTCTGCTCTTTAGCATAAAAGGGGAAGTTGTATCTTATTATGTACATATCTTATTATCACTTGTTCTCACAGATGTTGGGTGGATAAGCAGCTCAGTGTAAATAATTATCAGAATGGCATCAATAAACAAATAAGCAAACAAACAAAATAGTGTAGTGAGACTGAGTGACTCCCACTCTCAAATTCTCATCCAAAGTTGTACATCCTCTGCCTATTCAGCAGAACATAGAGACCTTTTAAATCCACCCCTCTTCTTACAAAATAGTCACATGATGAAAAAACGTTCTTTTCCAACTTTCCACTGCCTTGATGAAGCAGCTGTCAATAGATTATGAAAAGGGTGGATAGCTAGTGGGTCAGGTCACAAGCCACCCTGTAAAGCCTTTCCGGACTGTTCCCAGAGACTTTTCTTACTGAAAATGGGTACTATAGTTTCCTGCTACTTTGACAAGGGAAACATTTGTAAACTGAAAGGTAACCCCTAAAATAGACTTAGTATGATTTAAGAAGAGGAGAGAAAGAACAATATGCATATACACACAGAGGGAAGGAAAGGAAAATCCCACCTACATGAACAGTTTGAGTCCTCCTTTCTGCTAAGTATGACTATTGTTCTTTCCCCAGTCTTTATAAAAGCTGCCCAAGTCTCACTTTTGAAATATTAGCGAGGGAATAGGATGAAGAATGGTTAAGAATTCTGAAGTATCTCTTCCTATCTTGCAGGCAATAATTCATGTTTAGTGAAGATGTTGCATTAATTCTATGGCTTAAGTATTCCCCAAGTCAACCAACCCTCCCCACTGATAAATTGACAGAAGATTTCTTTTTCTCTCTTTCCAAATTGCATGCAAATATACAGTTCACTTAGTGGCAAAAGTAAACGTATCTTTTAATACAAAATTAGAAACTCCTCACCACAAGTAAATAGCTTTTATTTAGCAATAGAATTTTCTAAATTAATTTTCTAAATTAATTTTGAGAAATGTCACTCATGCCATCTGCTACTCTGGCAAGGTGAAGTGGAAAAATATGCAATATAAGGCCTCTTAATATTTGGAAGAAAGATCTCAAACATTTATTACCATGACATGAACAGCATTTTGATTTGCAAGATTCTCTCCAAACCTTCCAGGGTACCAAGCCATTATAAAAATTGGAGTTGGAACCTGGAATGTCTTTGAGAGATATTCCTACACACCAAAAACAGAAGAACACATTTTAGTTTGTAGGCTTTCTCTTGTAGGCTTCACTTTCTGAAGTCCAGAAATAATTTCACGCTGCAAAATTCAAAGTATATAATACCTGCGACTGTGAAGGCTAGTCCAGATATTCCATACTTTCTTATTATCATCAGTTTAAAGCTCTCCTGTGTTGAGTCTGTTTTTAAAAAAACCAAAACAAAACAAAATGCAACTTGTTGTGTCCTGAGCCTTGCTGAATCAATCAGCAAGGCACAGGCAACCTGCAGGATAACTGCAGAGGCCCGGGCAGACCACGTGTTTGCCCGGGACCGGTTGTATAGACCCGGGCAGCCCATAAGTTGCCCGGGACCCAGACAGGCTGTCTCCAGCCTCGTGCACATGCGCGAGGCGGGAGAATGGCCTGCATTCATTGGTTGAGCCTCCCCTTGCAGGGGAAGTATAAAAGGGCATGTTGCCATTTTCTCCTTTGCTTCTGTTCAGTGCAAGTACCAAATAAAGAACATCTTTTTGCATAAACTGCCTCGTCTCCATGCCTGTGTCGAGAACAGAACACAACTCACATATATTTGGGGTATTTAACCAGTTATTTATTTATTGCTCAGTAATATGGCAGTGGAGATTTTTGTTAGTGCTTACTCTACTCTGGAATATTAGATTATCTTTCAAGTTTTTGCTTATTTTTTCCTCAATACTTTGCAATATTGAAAGATCATTGTCTTTCTGTGCACCAGTAAATTCTGAATTCAAATCAAGTCTTTTACAGAGTCCAACACTGGTTGTTTGTGTTCTTGTTATAACAAAATAAGTAGAAGTTGGAAGAACTCTGCTGGTTATTAAGAATGAGGAAGCATGATTTATCATTTGAAAAATGCAAACAAATTATTAGAAAAAAATTTGTTTAAAAAAAAAAAAAAACCGGCAAGCAGAAGCAATATACATATACTATCCCCTTGATATTTGTGTATTTCTTTTAGATTTCATCCTTCATGATGTACTCTATACTCTTCTTTGGCCTGCAGAAACCTTCCAAGTTCAATTCTCTACTTCATCATAACAAAACTTATTTCAAGGTACATTAGGCCTGTCCAGTCAGGATAAGCAGAATTGTAATGTGATATGTTTGTATCAGAGACAGCTCACATTTCTTCAGCAGCCTCTGAGCTCTGGTTGAAATGGCTTGAAACTAGTGCTAGGGCATATCTTCAGATGGATTCTGCTATACCTTTCAAGTGGGCATGGGACAAACAAAACTTTCCCAGGAATAACAGGGATGGGGGGGGGAATCAGACGATGGCAGAAGATAGTGGCAATTTTCGAGGTCCATGAATAGAGAGATAAAGAGACAGAGCGATACACTGACCATCCTTTGCATTATCATACAAGCCAATAGAAATACCACAAAATATTGTACCACAGTGACAGCATTTACAATCTTAGAAAGAGGTTTAGAAAAGAAGGTCTATTTAAAAAAATGGAAATGCATATTTTGAACATCACTATTTAAATACAAGCTTTCATTTAAGTTTTAAAAATGTAAATTTATATCAGAAAACAGATTTATCAACTTCTGCTCTGTTATTTTAAAGCCATGCTTTTTATCATTTGTGCTGGTGGTAAAGATGGAGGGAATGCAAGTGAAATTTTTATCACTTTTTGGTGAAGATGGTGGAGATGGTGGCTCAGGACCAACTATGGGTTGCCCTAAAGCAGGCATGTCAAACTGCCGGCCCATGGGCCGGATGCGTCATGCCGAAACCGCGCCCACCCCATTGCTGGCAATGGGGAAAAAGTCCCAATACGTCGCGCGATGTCACATGACGTCGCGAGTTTGACATGCCTGCCCTAAAGGAATCAGATTATCTAGATCAGGTTCAGACTTTGGTGTGGGATAGATATGTCACTGATTGTTCTAGTTAATGATTTAAGAAAGGACCTGGATGGGGATTGTGTGCTTATTCTGGTCCTTTTCGACTTCTTGGCTGTTTCGGTACCAGCAACCATGTATCAGGCTGGACTGGTTCTGGGGATTGAGGTACTGTTTTACAATTATTCCATTACTTCCTCAATGGTCAGTTCTAGTTAGTAGTGAAGAGAGAGAGAGAGAGAGAGAGAGAGAGAGAGAGAGAGAGAGAGAGAGAGAGGGAGAATTATGTTTTGGCTGTACCCTTGTAGATGCTGCAGGAATCATTTCTCTATCTCTGATGTTTAAAATTTATATGAAGCTTCCGAGGTAGATGATCTGGTGGCTTGGAGTCCGGTATTACTAGTATCCTGAAAATGCCCAACTGTACATCACAATCCTGGCTCCCACTGGAGATGCTTTCTGTTTTGTTTTCCCAGTACCTGTAGGCCTAGGGAATGGGTTAGAGTCTGAATGGGACAGAACGGATTTAAATGTAACCCTACTCTTTGTACAGTAAGGTTCCTCCATGCTCCCTGGTATCTCTTCATAGGGCTGTACCAACCCTGAAAAAATAGCTCTATGACTTGATTGCCCTCTTCGACTAATGGCTTTTGCTGGATCAGTTGGTGGAAACCATGTTTAGGAAGGCCTTGGCACAGGCCTTTGCTGATGTGCCAATTTTGTCCTCAGCTGAGTTGGGAGGACCAGACCAGAGTGGTTTACACCCTTATTACCACATGCATAGACCATTACAATGTGGTTTACTATTTGGAAACTTCAATTGGAACAAGAAGCAGAGGACTAGATACTGCTTGGTTTTTGCTGGTTGACACATACATATTTCTTTGGTGGCCTTGTATAGGCTTCATTTCAACTTTCAAATGCAATTTAAACTCTTAGTTTTAACATGTAAAGCCATTTATGATTTAATGAGGTACCTTCAGAACTGCATTTCTCCACTGGAATCAATCTGACCTCTTTGATCATTCTGGAGAAGCAGCTACTTGTTTCCCATTTTGAGAACATCAAGAGGGCTAGGGCCTTGAAAAGTTTTTCTTTTATTGGGCCAATTCTTTGGAATGCCCCCCCCATTTGGCCCCAACTTTTGTCACCTTTTGGAAGATTATCACAATGGAATTTTTCTGGAAGGCAATGAGGATTGATGTCAGATGTGATCTGGGATGTATGTTTGTATTTTTGACTGGAAGTTTGCATAGTTTACAATATAATTGTTACTTATTATTTTTTCACCTCATAGACCAGGGGTGTCAAACTGGCGGCCCGCGAGCCGGATGTATCATACTGAAACTGCGTCCACCCCATTGCTGGCAATGGAAAAAAAGTTGCGATACGTCGCGACATGTCACATGATGCGAGTTTGACACCCCTGTCATAGACTGTCAAGAGTCTTCATACAATTGTGTTGGGATTGAAATGTGACATATAAATAATAAAATGGGTGTTTGAAGACTGTTTCTTAGGGCACTTTTGCAAAATGAGTGCTATTTGAACTTAACAGATATTGAGGGCAAGTGGAATATTTACAGACTAAAAATTATGTGTGTGTGTGTGTGTGTGTATGATATTGGAATGGCTGTGGAAATAAAACCTCTATTATAATACTCATGGGGCTAATGTTAGAAGGTACTGTTTTCCCATTATAAGAAAAATAAACATTCATTAAAATTCCAAAGGAAAATATTTCAACAAAAGACTCTAAAGCTGATTCAGTAGTACATATATACGAAATGAATTTTTAGTCCAAATTATTTTAGCATTTAGTAACTCTGAGTGGAAGAAAATTAATTCAGATTAGTGTATTTGACCTGAGTGAACAGATAGGTTCTATAATCTTTTATTCCATTCTTTTCTTTGAGAGATAATAATTCAGTATAAACTAGAATCTAATGTAATAACACTTTTGCAGCATTTCATGACTCATAATAAAAATAATTAGATTTTATGATAATATTTGAAGCAAATCCTTACAAAACACAGGGAAATGAAAAGAAGAAAGAGGGTGGAAAAGAATAGAAAGTGATGCATTTGTCAGCATTATTGGAATCTAGCATGAAACACCTTCTTTAAAGAAATTTATGAGACTTTTGCTGCTTAAAATATATAGAAACATTCTTAATTCCTAGATCTAATTTTTCCTTCCAGCTCCTTAATAACCTCAGAATTTTCCTTTGTTTCATATTTCTATAATATTTTTCTATTTGATTAAATGAAAACAAAAAGAATTTTAAAAACCTAACAGCCTCCTAAAGAGAAAAATGCCATGGAAATGAAATGTTAACTGATGATTACTTGATCTTTTTTACTTCTATTAAATAAAATAACAGTTACATATACTCTCAAATTTGATGCAATTAACTGTATTATTTAATTTATCGACACCACTCCTTAAACTTTCTTTCAGGACATATTAACTAACTGACTTTACGTGTTTCGAGATGTGGAAAGTACTCTATTTAACACAAATACTGTTATTATTTGTCTATAAGCCTATTGTTCCTTTATTGATAAGAAACATAGTGAACAACTGAACTAACTTCTCTGTATTCTTCTCTCTTTTCTCCAAGATTATGGTGATTATTTGAGATGGATAAAAAATATTTCTAAGGACAAGTCTGGTAACCAATTTACCTGGCATAATGCAGCTTCTTATGATTATTATTTCTTTATTCATTTATTTATTGCTGTATGGTGCCGGATTCATTTTGTATATCAGAACACAAACCTTCTGGGTTTACTTATATGTGGTCCTGCTTATCCCTCCTAATGATAATTAATCAAATCAATTCAAGAGGGTAACTCCGATTTTTAAGTTTGAACATAAGCTACTTCAACTTTGCACAGAGTGCACACTATATAAAATGACAATTGATGGTGACCCTTGTGAACTATAACCTGACATGCAGTGCATCTAGCTGGCAGAAGTGGATTAGTGCTGTAGATCAATGATGTGGAAATAAGGGGAAAATAATGGAACTGGAATTTGATCCTGCCTCTGTGTCAGTATTGAATCTCACCTAAATCTCTGCTTGTTCCTTTTGGTCTATACCAAGGAGTGCCACCTCAAAGCTCTTTGTTGCCTGAACAAAAGATGTTCCCTTCCCTTGCTCTTGAAGTTGCACAATTCAAAGAATGTTTTAGGGAAAGAAGATCTGGGTCACGAAGTAATTTTGTTAGTTATTAATTAATTATTAATTATTCTATTAATAAATAAGTAATATCTGAACTCTGTATATGAGTTTTTAGGTTGGGATCTAAAATAGTTCTTTGGCTTAATTTAATCTGCTAACCCTGAGGTAAAGCTGCTCCAGGAGTTTACAAGGAGAGACCTAAATGACAGTTAATTACTGCTTTTTACTTGGGATGTATGGATCAGCATAAATCCAGTCTATTGCAAAATGCTGATATTAAGCTATTACATTAATTATTTCCTGGAATTGTTGTTTTAAAAAAA
The DNA here is from genome assembly GCA_023970755.1 of Azemiops feae. NCBI lineage: Eukaryota > Metazoa > Chordata > Lepidosauria > Squamata > Viperidae > Azemiops > Azemiops feae. The sequence goes on along the minus strand of JALGBA010000005.1, from coordinate 6,138,231 downwards.
ATGTCACAAACAAGGGTCTATGGATCTGTCAGTGAAAATGGAAAAGGCAAGTCAACATTTGCAAAAAAAAAAAAAGTGATCTTAGGTAAGAAAAAGCAGATATGTAGTTTATAATAATCACAACTAATTGAAAAGCAAAAAAGAACTGGATAAAGTTAAAAGAAACATTTCAATATCAATGCTTGGTAAAACAAGCAAGATATTATGTTGTGCTAGTTATGTTATTACCAAAAAATGTGGACATGAAACAAAAACAACTAAAAAAAGGTAAACAAAAATCTGTTTACACTTGAAGATGAAAAAGCTACTAGTGGATTCAAACAATTTTTTAAAAAAACCTGTAACTAGGAAAAATAAACAACTGAAAGTGGACTTAAAAAAAATCTGATATAGTATTGGAAACAAAGCCATAGCTGAATTTCAAGAAGTAAAAAAAGAGGATGGTGGCATTATCAGGGGAAAATAAAATAAAATGACATGATATATATAGAAGCCAATAGAATCAAGGTTTACAATTTAGAACAAATCAGTGTTATATATATTATTTTCAAGCATCATAAAAGTGAACACAAACACACAAGCACATGTTCTACAATTAAGGAATTTTGCACTTCTGGATGAAGCTTTGGTATAACCCCATATAATCTAGCAAGAGGGCTCAAATGGATTTACTCAGATAAAATGAATCAAAAGGCGGGGGAAAAACCCTATCAAATATTTAACAGGTGAAATGGTTTGGATGTATTCACAGAAAATTAAGATGAATTAATGTTACATATATTGATGAACTCGAATTCCCAAAGACCTATTTCTCCATGGCTAAATGTGAGGAAGACTTTAGACAGGTCAGGGTATTTCATAAAAATAAGACCCAGTCAGATTTCTTTGACATCCCTATTTTTTCTATCTATTCTTTTTTATGCCTTGGATAATTTAAATATGTTTGTGTGCAAGGGTGGGGAGCAGTCTAAATTAAACTTGGTATAAGTCCTTTACAGTTTGTTCTCCTGCTCAACACATTTGGTGTCACTCTCAGCAGCCATAAGTTGATGTTTTTGATAACTCTTGAAAGACCAGTTATCTCAGAACACATGGCTGTTTGTCAGCTATTATGCAGTCGACCCATTGCTAGCTTCATTCTCTTTATAGATAGCACTAGCAGCCTCTACAAAGAGAATTAGGTTGGAAGGTTTCTCCCTCTCCAGAAGCTCATCTATAGTGTGCACATGGAGTGAAGGAAACAATATGAGTTTCCTACAGGCCACCCGTATGCTGGAACTTTAAGTCTGATTTCAACCACAAATTGATCTAAATACACATTATTGTTTCTCAGAATGGAATGGAAGTTAAAGTGACATTGACATTTACTTGTGCTGCATGATTTTTACGCAACACAAATTTCATTACATTATTTTAACAGCTACAATTTTAAAAGAAATTGTGAAATGTTTTTAAAAGCAGACCATACCAAAACTTTCTAAACTTTAAGGGCTGATATGGAAGTTTATTTCTGCATTTCTTTGCATGCAAAATCCTTGGCAGAACATTTCAGGACTATTTACAGAAATTTTCCTGTTGCAAACTTTATGCTGGATTTCTTACCAAAATTTCATCAGAACTGAAATTAAATCTGAATTCTTCTCAGGATAATTGGTGGTCCAATTCCTTTAAAAAAATATTCAAAAAACATCCAATTTTTTTTCAACAGAAACAAACAGCAATAAAAGGAACACAAAACAAGACATTAAAAAGTGCATTTAAAAAAACACTAACACATATACACATATTATGCCCCTAGTTGAATACTGATAAATATATTACAATGATATTAGTTTTCCACTTCTTGTGAAACAGGCCTCCAAAATTTCTAAACTACTAATTCTATTTCAGATTATTAACCTGTCATCTATTTACTGTATTAATGACAAAATAGTTAATGTAGAACAATAATAAAAAAAGATTGTAATGTGTGTGTGTGTGTGTGTGTGTATTCAAAATTTTGTGGCTGACAAAGAGTTAGTGGGAGACTCATATAGCTATTTCAAGCTCTTTAGCTCTTATATATATATATATAATACAATTAAAGTAGTGGATATATGTGTATACACACACACACACACACACACACACACACATATATATATACACACATATATCCACTACTTTAATTGTATTTTATAATTTCCTGCTACCAATGGAAAGACTTTTTTAAAAAAAATATCTTTATTATGCAATGCATTTAGATATTATCTCAAATAAAACTAAAGTAATAAATAAATATGTACTAAAAGGAATAGCCAGGTAATTTAATTAATAAATATGAACTACATTTTCCAATATTATATTTAACTGTGAATTTAAAAAAAAAAATCATAATGCTCATTACACTGACATCCTAAGCTGTAACTAATACTTACAGAATATCCACTTTTTCCCTTCTTTATATCCAATACTGTAATGTGTCTAAATAACAAAATGTTAAGAATGTAAGTATATCAATATTGTTGTACTGAAATAAAACAAAAAGTAGCAACTTTGTCCATGAGAAAGAAAAAAAAATGGTCATTTGGCATATAAAATATTTCATTTACATATGTTACAGAAAATCCCAATTTTGTGTGGACAAGACATGGACAAATTAATAGGGGAGCCTTAAAAGCGAGAGATATGCCTAAGTGTACAAGCTTGAAACTTTCCTTAAATTAAGCATAATCAAACATAAGATGAATTCATTGCAGTGAACTACTGGAGTTGTCTCACAACCTAAAAGGATCTTCTCCAAGCTGGAGAATATTAGATTCCAGCACCTATGTTAGTTGAAAAATATTGTAAGCTAATAGTTTTAGGAGTCCAAACTATAAATCTTAGTTAAAAGGTAGGTAAAAAATATGATTGAAACAAAATTCACTTGGTAGATGTCTTCTCCCCTGCCATTTTGCTAAACAAGTGGTTCTAAATATTGGCACATCTCAATTTCTTTAGGGAAAAAAAATAAGAAAATATTTTGGGAACTGCAATACTAAAAGACTCAGTCAAGATCAGCCTGTGAAGCAGTGAGCTAAGTTCAGGAACTATTTTTAAATATCTTGTCCCTCTAGAGACCGTATAGAGAAGCAGTACCCTTCAGAATGTTAATGTTATGTAATTATAAATATGTGTAAATAAACAATATATGGCAAAACACTTTAAGTCTCCAGAGACTTCACTCCTAGGCAATTCATGATTTGCTGAGTGCTTAGTACTTGGAGGATTTGAGTGCAAGAATGTAACAGTATATTTTATAAATTGAAACTATGCACTTAATTAGATTATGAATATTTCTCAGTAGTTCTTCAAATATGTACACTACGACTAGCAAGACCTGGGAGTAATTTCTGATTTGAAAAGGATATCTGTAAAAAATCTGGATCAGCACAATATGGAGCAGAAGGACAGGGAAGAAAACAGGATGGTATTGATTCATCAGGCTGACATTGCTTTTCTTTTTTCTTTTTTGTATTGTCTTTGCTGTTTTCCATTGGCAGAAAGCTGAGTCAGCTTAAAGCCTACTCTGTTTGCCATGAGGAATATATTAACTACTCTCTTGTTCATACTACCCTTTGACTTGTTTCATTCTTTTTATGTAAACTATTTAAAACTCATGAGAAAATGGAGGAAGAGTTTGAATTACGAAGATAAGCTATTGTAGCAAATACATTTCCAAGGTACTATTAATTTCTTTTCTTTCTGGCTTTGAAAGTATCTGCTATCACTAATTCCTTCCTTCCTTCCTTCCTTCCTTCCTTCCTTCCTTCCTTCCTTCCTTCCTTCCTTCCTTCCTTCCTTCCTTCCTTCCTTCCTTCCTTCCTTCCTTCCTTCCTTGATTGGAAGATGGAATTGATGTAAGCAAATTAGCTGATGTAGCTGTAAGCGGGTTGGTTGGCTGTGTTGTTACATCTTGATTGGAAGATGGAATTGATGTAAGCAAATTTGTCAGTTGTTTGGTAACATCCTGTGTGGCTGAGGTGCTGGCTGTGTGCCCATTGTTCTTTTGTACCTGGGTAATGTAACAACACAGCCAACCAACCCGCTTACAGCTACATCAGCTAATTTGCTTACATCAATTCCATCTTCCAATCAAGATGTAACAACACAGCCAACCAACCCACTTACAGCTACAAAGCCAACACGCCACACACACCCTGCAATATTTATAGAAGGACGGCAGCTCCAATCACGCTTTGCTCGCACAAGCACGAAGCTGAAGACACTAGCCTGAAGATGGCGAGTGGGACCTCATCGAAACGTCACCAAGATACTCTCAATCTTACACGGGAAAAGACCCGAATACGCCAAGACCTGCATATATATATATATATATATATATATGTTTTCTGAGGTTTTCACGGGTGTTTGTATGTAGGTCTTTGGTAATTCAGGTTTTCTCCCACGTAAAATTGAAAGTGTCTTGGCGACGTTTCGACGAAGTCTCATTCGTCATCTTCAGGCTGGCGTCTTCGGCCTCGTGCTTCTAGGAGCAATGTGTGATCACACATTGCTCCTAGAAGTACGAGGCCGAAGACGCCAGCCTGAAGATGACGAATGAGACTTCGTTGAAACGTCGCCAAGACACTTCCAATTTTACGCGGGAGAAAACCCGAATTACCAAAGACATATATATATTCAATAATATAAAATCCTCAATCCATTGATCCACCTGTTGTTCTTGCTTTCCACTATCTGTCCTCCTGGGCCCTATTTCCTCCAGTCTTTCTTCGTGCCTGCGCACGCACAGCTGCATCCTGTCCTTCTGCCACCTCTGCCTATGCTCAACTGGATCACCTGCTGCCTCGCCCTCAGTTTTGCCCCCTCCCCTCCTTGCCGATCCTATCCTTCCTGGTGTCATTGCTCTTGATGCACCCTCTGCCCCTGCCCTCATACGGGATCAATGGGATAATAATAATAATAATAAAGTTGGAAGGGACCTTGGAGGTCATCGAGTCCAACCCCCTACTCAGGCAGGAAACCCTATACCATTTCAGACAAATGGCTGTCCAGTCTCTTCTTAAAAATTTCCAGTGTTGGAGCATTCACCGCTTCTGGAGGCAGGTTGTTCCACTGGTTAATTGTTCTAACTGTCAGAAGTTTCTCCTCAGTTCCAGGTTGCTTCTTTCTTGACTAGTTTCCATCCATTACTTCTTGTCCTGCCCTCAGGCGCCTTGGAGAATAGCTTGACTCCTCTTCTTTGTGGCAGCCCCTGAGATATTGGAATACTGCTATCATGTCACCCCTAGTCCTTCTTTTCATTAAACTAGACATACCCAATTCCAGCAAACGTTCTTGATATGCTTTAGCCTCCAGTCCCCTAAGAGAGAGGGGGGAGGCAACAGTGGAGAGGCATCATTGGTGCTGGATTTGGGCATACGGCCCAGAAGGACCACGGGGAGACAGTTGGCATACGCATCAACGGTAATGGCATTAGGAGGGATAGGATCTGCAAGGATGAGAGGGAGTGAAGTCAGGAGCAAGCCAGCAGACAGCCCAGCTGATTGTAGGCAGATGGGGCAGAGGGACGGGACACGGCTGTGCGTGCCCACATCCAGGCATGTAAGGAAACTGGAGGAAATAGGACTAACAAGGATAGACAGTGGAAAACAAGAACAACAGACAGGCAAACGGGATAGAAAGGAGGGGAGCAGAAATGGAAAGGCACCTAGGATGCTGGATCTGGATGGGTGACCCAGAACGAGCACAGGGGAGCGGTTAGAAAGCATACCAACGGCAACAATGCCAGGAAGGAGGAGATTGACAAGGATGGGAGGGAGAGAAGTTGTGGAACTGGAGTACAAACAAGGGGAGGCGGGACAATTAAGGCAATTACGGTCAGCCAGGACTGATGGCCCTATTACACGGTCAATGAGTAAGCAACTGGGTTAGCAAGGCCTATAAAAGAACTCTCCACCCCTGACACTTCACTCTGAGGACGCTGGCAGTGGACCAGTGAAAGCTAAGTTTGTTTTAATATTGTAAATAGTTGTTCTTATTGTTTTAAACCTTTTTAACAATAAACAGCTGGTTTATATTTCTCCCGGAGATTGAGGATTTATATATATATATATATATATATATATATATATATATATATATATATATATATATATATATATATATATATATATATATATATATATATATATATATATATATATATATATATATATATATATATATATATATATATATATATATATATATATATATATATATATATATATATATATATATATATATATAATATATTATATATATATATATATATATATATATATATATATACATGGCTGCGTAACTCACATACAGTGATTCTGGAAGGCTTACAACATTAAAATTCTACAATATAAAACCTCTAAACCACCACCAGCACCCCAGAGCAGTAACAAACACAATCCAACCAGTCCCTTGATTGGCTCTGTATCAAGATGAGTATCAAGATGGATCCACTGACAGAACCATATCTTTAGAAACTTCTGAAAAAGCATCAAGGTGAGACTCATCTCTGATGGATGATATTCCTCCACATATTATATGAAAGTAGCATTGGTGTGTAAATTATATCCTTTGACTATTTTTCAAAAGTCATGAAACTGTAATGGAGTTCAAATTATTGTACTTTAGGTAACAAAACAGTAATTAATTTTATTTCAGGCTGATGTTTCATATTTGCTTATGTTCCTTCAACACGATGTAAATGGAAAATAGTAAAGATGCTGTGTATCTTTATTATTATTATGATGATTCTGCAGTTCCAGCCAAAAATGATTTTAATTATTCATGAGAATCACACTAATTCCAAAAGTCAAATATACAATGGATCTTTTAATTTTTCTTATTTAAATATATTATGTTATTGAGGGAATATCCATATTTCTTCTTTTTGGATTTTGAAAAAAATTACATAAGTCAATACTAAATTTAAGATTTCCATATAACTCCCATTGCCTAGCAGACCTCTGAAGTCAATAGCAATTTCTAATTAAATGTTAATGAATATCACGATAGCCAAAGAGGTGTTATTTTCTTGCTAGATGGAATTTAAGAGGAATAAACCTAGTGCATAGTGTAATAAACCACAGTTCACTAAACTTTGTATTATATATGTGTGTTTTTTTTATTTCCACTGGGGTATTCTTGATTCCAGTCCAAGACGCTAAATATGAACCATGATGGACTATATGTCTTGCTAAGTTTTCTTTAAGGAAGATCTAAGTTGCAAGAACGGTAATAATACTCAACTGTTTCATTTGTTAAATATTACTTCTGTTTAATGAGTATCTGATTGCGGCCAAATTAAATAAGACCTGCTACTTCCAAAGAGCCCTTGTTAATACGGTGAAAAACTAGAAATTTTCAAGTTACCTTTTAGTAATCAACAGCAAATTGATCTTGTCTGCCACCCACCTGGTAATACATGTTCTAGCTCTGAGGTTGAGATTTTCTCCTTGTGCTTTTGCACAGGAGAATGATAGGTTTGAGGCAGCCTAGTATAAATGCTAAGTTTTCTCAAAAGGAATCATCTGCACTGCCTACTTATCCTATGGCCAGGGAGGGACAGCAATTCTTTCTTTGTTCTGTTCTAGCACTTCAGACATTGAGACGAGACAGGTTCACAAGAAAAGGTATCTTTATTGGTACAATCACAGAACAGAAGCAAACGAACAATGGCAACAAGCCCTTTTATACTCCCCGCGCAAGGGGATGCACAGCCAATGATTGCAGGCTATTCTCTCACCTCACGCATGCGTGCGAGGCTGGAGACAACCTGTCTGGGTCCCGGGCAGACACGTGGTCTGTCCGGGTCTCTGCAACCTTTCTGCAGCCTTCCTGAGCCTTGCTGAATGACTCAGCAAGGCCCAGGACATAACATCCCTCCCCCCTTGGATTAAACACTACTGGACATGTTGTTTAACATCACACACCAATGGCTGACCGGTAAGCGAATTATGCGGTCACCCTTACTCCTGGCAACCTATCTCCCTTTAGTTTTCCCGTGGTCCACGTTATTCCACTCTTTGAAAATATGGGCACCGCAGAGATCTCACATATTCATTTAAATACTTAGGAGGACCCTTGACCCTCTCAGATCTCCATGGAGCTAGATTAGGTACAGGTGTGATGGTAGGTGTGGAAATTGCCATAGGTGCCTGGAGTGCCTGCTCCCGGTTTGCACAAAACAAACCAAGACTTTGTCGCCCAGAAGACTCAGGGGTTCCCTGACTGCTGACTGGCTGGATCCGCTAGACACAAACCAGAATTCCTTGGTGGGGTGGAGTTCCCCGAGTCCCTTGGTGGGGTGGAGTTCCCCACAAGTCCTTGGGATTCCTCTTGGGAGCACTGTCCCTCGAGCCCAAGGCCATCAGCAGGAGTCCCCTGAGTAGCTGATTTATGGCCATTTGCCCTAAGCCAGGGACCTCTGCCAGAGTCAGGAGCCACCTCCATGGCAAGACCCCCATCTGGAGCATTTTGATAAATGCCCTCTTGGAGAGACTGTGGTCCACAATCGTAATTGGGATCCCCCTCCCCCCCGAGGGCGGAGCCAGGGGAGGAAACGTGGCCAGGAAGCCTCCAGCATAGTTGGTCTATGTGGCGTCTAAGCACACGACCATCGTCTAAGGCCACTTCGTATGACAGTGGTCCAGAGACCTTACATATTACAGCAGGTACCCAGAGATGCCCATGCCCATAGTTTCTGGCCCAAACCGGGTCACCCACTTGGAGTCTCCTAGGTGCCCACGGTTGCGACACCTGTGAAGCCACCCGGTCTGGGTGCAGCCTGTCCAGCTTCGTAATGAGTCTGCGACCCCAGCGGAGTTCAGCGGGGCTCTTTCCTATAGCTGTGCAAGGTGTGGTGCGGTGTGCAAGGAGAAAATCGGCTAACCTGTGATGCCAGGGTCCTTAAGTGATTCTCTTTAATGCGTCCTTGGTGGTACGCACCATGCGTTCAGCCTGACCATTGGTGGCAGGGTGAAAAGGAGCAGACGTGGCATGCTGGATCAAGTTGGCTTGAAGAAACGCCTGAAACTCAGAAGAGGTAAATTGGGGACCATTGTCTGATACTAAAACATCAGGAAGACCATGGGAAGTGAAGATTCCTCTGAGCACCTGGATGGTCCTGGCAGTAGTAGTGGAGGACAAAGGAACGACCTCTAGCCACTTGGAATGGCTATCCACAAGGAGGAGGAAGAATTGCCCCTGAAAGGGCCCAGCATAGTCAATGTGTACACGTGACCATGGAGTGAGTGTCTCCTCCCACCTATGTACAGGGGCCTGGGGCATTTCTGGCCGTGATTGCTGGCACACTTGGCATCCCTGAACCTGGGCCTCGATGTCCTTATCGAGTCCAGGCCACCAAAGATGGCTACATGCAAGCGCCTTCATCCTCACTATTCCCGGATGTCCCTCATGGAGAGAGAGCAAGACTCTAGTCCTCAATGAGGCCGGGATGACTACTCTGCTTCCCCACAGGATACACCCCTTGAATGTAGACAATTCATGCTTCCTACGCCAGAAACTTTGGAACTCTGAACCAGGACACGTGTCAGGCCATCCTGACAACACGCATGTCAGCACGTGTGCAAGCGTGTGATCAGTGGCAGTTTCAGCAGTCACATCCCTTGCATTGAGGGGAGATTCAGGTAAGTCCTGAATAGAAAGAATGTGTACAGCAGGAGCAGGGTCTGCCTCTATTTGTTTAAGAGGTAACCTACTCAGGCCATCAGCGTGGCCCATCTCAGTGCCTGGTTTGTGAACCAGGGTGTAATCATACGCTGCTAAGAAAATTGACCATCTCAGCATTCTAGGAGATATTATATGGGGGTTTGTTTATTGGTTGTAAACAATCCCAGCAAAGGCTTGTGGTCAGTATAGACCATGAAATGGTGGCCATACAAGAAATCATGAAATTTCTTGATGCCTGAGATTATTGCCAAGGCTTCCCTGTCAATCTGCGCGTAATTACGCTCCGCAGCTGAGAGGGTTCTAGAATAATAGGCCACAGGGACCTGAGTCCCATCTGCCTTGAGATGACTTAACACTGCTTCTACCCCATAAGGGGAAGCATCACATGCGATGCACACAGGCAAGTGCTCATTGAAGTGAGCCAGTACAGCATTGGATAATAGCAAAGCCTTGACTTCTTTAAAAGCCTTTTCATGGACCTTTGTCCATGCCCATGGAGCCTGCTTGTCCAAGAGCCGGTGTAACGGCTCAGCCACTGCAGCCTTGTGGGGGAGAAATGAATGGTAAAAATTAAGTAGGCCCAGAAAAGCCTGAAGTTCCGCTTTTCACTGGGGACTCGGGGCCAGCTGAATGGCCTGGAATTTGGACTCTGCGGGGTGGATGCCTTCTGCATCAATACGAAACCCTAGAAATTCGGTGGATGTTACACCAATTTTGCATTTGTCTTGCTATAACTTCAGCCCAGCTTGGTGGAAACGCAGCAAGACAGCTCTCAGCCTTTCAGCCAAGTTCCCAGATGACTCTCCTGCAATGAGGACGTCATCAAAATAGGGGCAGACCCCAGGAATACCCCTGTTCGCTCCATCACCCCTTGGAAGATGCCAGGAGCTACATTGAACCCAAACTGCAGCCTTTTTACTTTGAAAACACTTCTGTGAGTAACTATAGTTTGTGCTTCAGCTGTTGCCTCATCAACAGGTAACTGTTGATAGGCCTGAACTAAGTCAAGCTTGGCAAAAAGTTTTTCCCCCTTCAGTGAGCCAGTGAGCCAGAATATGGCTCACTACAGGCACTGGATATGCATGTTGCTGCAAGGCTTTGTTAAGAGTGCATTTATAGTCCGCACATATTCGGACTTCACCATTTGATTTCAATGGCGTCACTATGGGGGTTTCCCATGGACTAGAATCCACAGGTTCCAGAATGCCTTGTTGGAGCAATTTGTCCAACTCAGCATCTATTTTACTTTTGAGGGCAAAAGGCACCCTCCTTGGTTTAACCCTGATGGGTGTAATAGCTGGATTTAATTTTAAAGCAATGGGAGGCCCCTTGTATGAGCCAAGCTCTGAGCTGAATACATCAGCAAACTCCCTACAGACTCCTGCAAGGTTAGCAGTTTGCAGATGGTTCAGACCAGTCACTTGGATCCCAAGTGCCTCGAACCAATCGAGTCCTATGAGACTCGTGCGATCACCCCCAACTACCACCACATCTAATAATCCATTGAAATCCTTACGCTGTACTCTAAGTATGGCCTCCCCCTTCACACTGACTCGTGAATTCTGAAAGTCAGTGAGGATGAGATTGGAGGGCCTGAGTTTGACTCATGAGCCACTCCTGGAGCAAACCTTTTTAAAGGTGTCTGCAGAAATAATGGAAAGAGCAGACCCCGTGTCCAGCTCCATGGCCAGGGGAACTCCCTGCAACTGTACATCAATGCCCAGCTTTTTCTTAAGGGGCCGGTGAACCCCTGTTTTAAACACCCCTCTACAGGACGTGCAGAAACCCACCCTGTGTTGGCTGGGGACCTTAGTACCTTTCAGAGGCAACTCGTCAGGGGACCTATTTTTCTGGCGACCCATGCAGGCTGATGCGATGTGGCCTTGCCTGCCACATGCCCGGCAAACAGCAGAACGGAAATGGCAGTCGGCTCTCCTGTGGCAATCCCCACAGCCGAAACAGCAAAGGGATGCAGGCGTCTGTCCTCTACGTTCCTGCAGTCTTCTCTCCGTCGATGGTTAAAGTCTGTCCACCTCTTCTTCCTCGGATTCTTCTCTGGAGGCCTCTCGCACGGCTTCTTGATGGACGGGGACTGTCGCTGGAGGGTTCTTTGTCGACCACAAGGCCTTCACTGTGCCGCCGGCTGCTTCTTCAGCTGCAACCTCTCTTAAGGCATCCTGGAATGTGACTTCAGCTTTCGCAAACAACTTCTGTTGCATCTCACAGCTTCGCAACCCGCAGACGAGTCGATCGCGGAGCCTCTCCTCCAAATCTTGAAATGCACATGGCCTAGCAGCCTGCCTCAGAGCCGCGATGAAATCCGCAGCTGATTCTCCTGGCCGCTGGTCCCGCTGCTCGAATTGGTGCCTCCAAGCTATTACAGATAGCTTAGGCTCAAAATGCTCACGCAGCATTTTCTTAAGATCGGCATATGCGATTGATTCCAAAGGTGCTGGGGCAACAAGTCAAAAGTCTCTTGCCCATAGACACACAACAAGGTAGCTGCTTTCAGGCCGTCCTCTTGGATTTTGTTTACCCGAAAATAGTTCTCAATGCGAGCTGCGTACAAGCTCCAGCGTTCCGGGTATGAAATGTCGAATTCAATGAGACGGCCCAGCTTGGACATCTTCGTGAATGATAGCCTTGTCGATGTCTCTTGCCGCAAGGAAGGAGAAGGGGTCCCATGGAGCCAAGCCTACCTCCGGCGTATTTGTACTGGCAGGCAGTTGCTCCTTCTGGATGCCGCGCTTCTCTTCTCATTCAGGCCTCCAGGTGAGTAGGCCTAGCTTCTTTTCAGTAGGCTTCCTAAGCAGCGCATCCCACCTTCATCACCAATGTTCTGTTCTAGCACTTCAGACATTGAGACGAGGCAGGTTCACAAGAAAGGGTATCTTTATTGGTACAATCACAGAACAGAAGCAAACGAACAATGGCAACAAGCCCTTTTATACTCCCTGTGCAAGGGGATGCACAGCCAATGATTGCAGGCTATTCTCCCACCTCGCGCATGCACGCAAGGCTGGAGACAGCCTGTCTGGGTCCCGGGCAGACACGTGGTCTGTCCGGGTCTCTGCAACCTTTCTGCAGCCTTCCTGAGCCTTGCTGAATAACTCAGCAAGGCCCAGGACATAAGATTCTTGATGACAGAAATGGATAATGTCAGATTTATTCACTGCCCTCCCATCATAAATTCAACTTCTTAGCAATTTTCCTACTGTGGTTTAAAAGCAATATTTTTTTTCTTATGATGCTATGATTGCTCTTGTAAATTTCAGTTAGAACTCTTTGCTTTCTAAGAGACTAAGTCTAGCAATTCCTCTTTGAAGAGGAATGAATGCTCCTTCAACTGAAGCAATTATTGTCTTTATATCTAAGACTTCTAAGATTGTTCCTAAAATCATCAGTAGTAAAATAAGAGTTATGGCTTAATATGAAAGAGACTGCTAGTTCAAAATCCATCAGATTTTGTTTTTAAACCATCATTTTCTTTTCCTTAACTCGCTAATGTTTTCCTAGCCAATAAGAATAAAAGAAACAGTAGTATTTGGCATTCTTATTCATATGTATAAATAAATATGTGCACTAAGTCGGAAAGAGATTGACAAACTGCTTTCTGAAACAATAGAGCAGGAGAAAGTTAAGTTTAATGTGACAGTTAAGTTTAAGCTGAAGCTTCTATGAACACAAAATAGGAGCAATGTAAACAGCAAGTGTGGATGTTTCTATATCTTGAAAGTAGAGTGATAAAAACTGTTGCCTTTCTTTAGTTCTTTTTGAAATGCTGCTAGGATGCTATAATAACCACACCAAAATGGGTAATAAAACTAAAACTAGGATTCAGAGATGTTCCTGGTCATGTTCTTCGCATGGTCAGCCAGAGGTTCAGACAGGATTGACATTTTTATCCACCTATAGAATCCTTCCCAAGGATTTGGGATAGGCAGATGTGGATGTCTGTTGGTCTTAAAGGTATCATTGCAGGATGTAAGCTATTCCAAACAAAGCTGCCTTTTGCAATTGACTGATGGTGGTGCTCCATATTTTTAGATGATTGCACCCAAGGTGCCTAATACTTTATTTATGTGTTTGTTTGTTTGTTTTGTCCAGTAATATCATATCATAGTTTCTTCTTTTGTTTCACTTAGGCTACTAAGTTGAGTGGGAGCAGAGTTGTTTGCAACTAGACACAGACTTGATATTTTCCCATTTCCAACAGTCAGTTTAAAGGGAAATGGCTGGAGTTTCATGTTTGATTAGCAACTTGACCAAATTTGGGGCCCGGGGGGGGGGGAGATGGAGTAGGAAAAAGAAAAGAAAAAGAATAGAAGTAATAGTAATCTACCTCCCATGGTGAGAAATTATATGCAGACTAAATGGAAAACATTTTAGAAAAAAGATTGAATGGTATATATATAGGAAATATTATTTGCATGAATAAACCCTTACATTTAATGCAAGCAAAAGAAACAACTAAAAAAAATCAAAAGCTGAAATTATTTGCAAAATAAAAGAAACAGAATCTCAACCACATTGGAAGGTATGAATAACATTTCCTGAATAACGCTATCTATCATCATCTATTATAGGAACTTCAAACATACCTTCATAAGCTTATTTAAGAAAAACAGTGGCAGTTGAAAAATCCTTAAACATATTGAGATTCTTTGTACCATTCTGGTGCTCCAGGCATAATCCAAACAGGAAACTAAAAAGCTATTTATGAACCACATAGCACACATGTTGATTGAGAGCTCAGATAAGAGACAGAAGAAGGATGAGTGAAATTCCATCACCAATTTAGAGGAAAGGGTTTAGAGAGAATAGCAAAAGATTAAAGACAGAGAGAGACTTTTCTGATGTGGTAAGGAAACTATGAATCATGAGCAAATGGCTTTTTGATTCAAATATATATCTGAAATCATAGCTCTAGAAGGGTATGACACAGTGCTGTCCCACAGGAGAGTTTGGGAGTTTGGGAGCTGAAATCCCCTTTAGGAAAGATACTTTCACAGCTCTATCTGGAAATGCTAGGGATTGAACCTAAGATCACCTGTATGTGTATTTTGCCATTGAACTTTAGTCATTGTCCCTTGCTGAAAGAGTTGTTCTTCCTCCACTGAAAAATCTTACTTTTATTCCCTCTACTATGTCACCACTGACTAGAACAATAGCAAGATATTGCTTATGGGGATTGTCTGTATCCAACACAACTACTGTGGAAACAGAATTGTTAGGTTAAAGAAATACTAAAGATGATGATTTATAGTGGAAAAGAATTATTTAATTTGTGTAAGGTTCCATCACACATGTATTCAAGAAAATAAATATTAGAGAAATGTTTAGATTACTAGCTTTACATAAAGTAGCAATAGATTTCTATCTGTTGATTAATAGATTAATATCTGTTTTCCTAATAGTTTCTAAAAATACTTAGTGACCTGATATCAATTATTCTATAGATAGTTAAAAACTATTTGAATGTATGAGAAAGTCTACGACATTTTCTCTTTTCTTTTCTCTTCCTTCCATGATATTAGAGACAAAATTTATGCAAATATAAAACTTAATTCAAAACAATATTGAACTCATAATGATTAATGTTTTGTTTTCTTAAACTTTAAAACTGATTTTCTGTTTGTAACTGTTTTGCTACTCTATAACAGAAGAGAATTGCTTCCTTTACTGTTCAGGAGATGCTGGATTACATGAAAGTAAAAGAGACGATCCTCTATCATTGTGAAGTTACAGGATGCATTTAGAAGCAGAGATTCTGGGAATATTGGTATTAGGAACAAGAAAGAGTCAGAAAATTTTGGATAAGGCTAGCAGACCTAATTAAAAAATAATTATAGTCAGAAGAGATGAGGAATCTAGAAAAGGTCATTTAAAGGACAGTCAGGGTTAGACATGGTGTTAGAGCACCTCAGAAATCTGCAATGAAAGTTAACTGCAGTATTGCTGAGTTGCTTCTAGGTAATGAAACTATTGTAGCAAAACCTACTTTCTGAATTCAGTTAAAAATGATACTGCTATTATTCTTACCAATTTGTAATGCATTTTTATTTTTTTTAACCAAAGAAATAATAGCAGTACTAACCTTAGAAGGCACTTTTAATCTCGCCAATTTACTTATTAATTTGTGAGTGTCTGTACAGGAGACAAAGATAGATGGGAATAGTGAAGTTTGTTACAGCACAAACTTTGCCCCTTTATTTTTATTGTATTTATTATATTTTTAAATTCTCACAAATTTGTGATTCTCCCCATTGTATCACAATGCTATATGTAAGTACAGAATTTCAGCTTGCAATAAAAGTAACAATTCTATATCATTTCTATGTTAAATTTGGATTTTTGCCAACAAAGAGTTAAAAGGAGACTAGTATAGCTATTTCGAGCTATTTAGCTCTCATCAGCCAGCCATACCCGTCTGAGATTCGAACCTTGGGCCGCTTGCATGTTAGGCCGATGTATTAACCTCTAAGCCACAGGTTCTCTATCACTTTTGTCAGCTGTGTCAGGGAGGGAGGAGACCAGGGAGGAGATATATATTAAGTGTCTAATGGAACACCTGGTCTATCCCAAATAAAAAAGCTTCTTTCCCATATTTGGGTAGACCGGGTGTTCCATTAGACACTTAATATATATCTCCTCCCTGGTCTCCTCCCTCCCTGACACAGCTGACAAAAGTGAGAGAGAACCTGTGGCCTAGAGGGTAATACATCTGCCTATCGTGCAAGCGGCCCAAGGTTCGAATCTCAGAAGGGTATGGCTGGCTGATGAGAGCTAAATAGCTCAAAATAGCTATGCCTTTACAATTTTTCTTGAAGACAAAGTGGTGAAAACAATCGGACAATAGTTTTAGAGTATGCAAATGATTATATCATTATAATATTTGTATAAAGAGGATTTAGTTATATCTACTTTGGTCAAAAGATTTTGATTAAAGATATACTTCCACAGTCAATTTCACAGTCAAATTATAACAATAGCACTTAGATTTATATATCACTTCATAGTGCTTTACAGCCCTCTCTATGCGGTTTACAGAGTCGGCATATTGCCCCCAACAATCTGGCTCCTCATTTTACTGACCTCGGAAGGATGGAAGGCTGAATCAACTTTGAGCCGGTGAGACTCAAACTGCCAAACTGCAGGCAGCCGGCAGTTAGCAGAAGTAGCCTGCAGTACTGCATTCTAACTACTGAAGCACCACGGCTCATGTTAGTGTGTAGGAATATCTCTCAAAGACATTCCAGGTTCCAACTCCATCAAAAGGTTATAAGGCTGAGTCAAACCTGAGCCGGTCAGGATCAATCTCCCAGCAGTCAGCAGAATTAGCCTGCAATACTGCATTTTAACCACTGCGCCATCACGGCTATATAAATTTTCTATAATATCTAGTAGCTATTTAATTACTGAATCAGATTCAGATTCCTGAATCTAACTTTACTCAACACATTCGTATCCCACAATTTTGCCAATGGGTTCTTTTTTGTTTCTTAAATAGTTTTGTGAGAGTCAGTTGTATGGTGTTAAAGTGCTGAACTAGAAACTAGGAAGTACTTCTAGTCCTCCCTTAGGCAAAGAAGTTGGGTCATACACACTCTCTCAGCTCAACCCATCTCACAGTTTTATTGTGGGACAAACATAGGAAAGGATAGCATGATGTGTGTTGTGCTGTACAAAATAAAGATAGAATGTAAATCTGAATGTTAATGATATAATTTTAAATATTGTGATGGGAAGGAATTTGAATCTAGGATTCTTGTTTATTATTATTATTATTATTATTATTATTATAATATTATTATTATTATTATTATTATTATTATTATTATTATTATTATTATTATTATTATTATTATTATTATTATTATTATTATTATTATTATTATTATTATTATTATTATTATTATTATTATTTGACTTGTCCTCTCTCCCACTATTACTTTCAGTAAAGGTCTTGTCACAATCAACTGAGATTATTTTTAATATATGACTTTGAAGTTATATATAGCTACATAGAGAGTACCTAATTTATATTTAATTTTTGTATGATTTTGACCATGTTTAACATTGCATGGGCCAATGTCCTCTATCTTTAAGTATCTCCTTTATTTGAATTACCTCTCTCTCTATGCAATCTATAAAAGCTACTTAGAATTTAGAGTTATATAGAAGTACATTAATAATAATAATAATAATAACAACAACAACAGTAACAGCAACAGCAACAATAACAACAACAACAATAGAGTTGAAAGGGTTCTTGGAGCTCATCTAGTCCAACTCCCTGCTCAGGCAGGAAACCCTATAACATTTCAGACAAATGGCTGTCGAGACTCTTCTTAAAAACTTCCAGTGTTGGAGCATTCCCAATTTCTGGAGGCAGGTGGTTCCACTGATTAATTGTTCTAACTGTCAGGAAATTTCTTAGTTCTAGGTTGCTTCTCTCCTTGATTAGTTTCCATCCATTGCTTCTTGTCCTGCCCTCAGGTACTTTGGAGAATTGCTTGACTCCATCTTCTTTAGGTGGTACCAAATTTAGAATCCAAAGAGTAGCAACCAAGGCACAATTCAGTCCATTAGAAAAATCAACCATGAATTCATCACAGAGAAAAGCTAATTATAAACTAATCAAATGGCACAGCAAATGAGAAGAGAGTTCACTGACAGAGAACTTTAACCATCAGATCTCATACTTTGTTATAGAAAGAGAAAACTAAGATTGGAGGAGGGTTGTGAAAACTGGGAAAAATATATATCACACAAAGATAATGATCTAATGTTCACACACCAATTTTTACTCCCTGTCATTCACTCAGAATTCATGGGTCAAACAAGCTTTTCAGAATTTTGAAGCATTGCACATTGTGAAAATCAGGTTTCACTGTTTTTACTATTTACAACATTTACGGTGATGCTTCTGCTATATTTCCTACATTCTACATTTTTCCTTCCTGAGTTATAATACTATTATCATTATCTGGATATAGCTGTTTATTCTCATATCAAATTGATGTATAGTTGGATCAAAATATTTACCCTGAACATTTTTCTTTGGTGAGTAGAGAGTGCTACTCATAAAATAAATATTAATGTTTGCATTAATCTTTGTATTACTAGTAGTAATCTTTGAGGGAGGGTGAAAACTCTTATGTTGTTCCACATATGCTACAATTTTATATAATAATTTATTACATATGCAATAATATTACTACATACATTTGTTAGTGTTCTTGTTGGTAGTGGGGGTTTACTGTCACATAGGTAACAAATAACATATTCCCAAAGGAGATTGACTTTGCAGTAAGCCATGACAATATGCCTACCAATTCAGGAAAGCAAATAGTCAAAGACTAATCTCTAATAAGAAACTATTTTAGAATTTATGTAGGTTACTTGCTGGATAGTTCTGGGAGCTGCTGTGCTACTAAATAGCTCTGGGTCCATTTTGAAGATTCTATCTTCTTAAAAAAAAACCACACACAAATTTTATATAGTACAGAATATGTTATATGCCGCAGTTTCTAAGTTCAGTACTGGACCTCTCCATTTAAGATAAAGAAAGAACACAAAACTCAAAAGCTGCTTCCATTCAAAATAGACAAGGAGGAGGAGGGCAATTTACAATACAAATCAGAATGACTGATGGGGAAGTTGGATAATGAGATTTGCAGCCTAACAAGAAAGGCCCATTTTGCCAATTGGTGACACACACTCTAATTTTCATGTGGTCCTCAGATAATCAATAGATTATCTGTCTTTTCCATAGGACAAAGAGAGAGAAGGGAAAAGAGTGAGAGTTTCCAAAGGAGAGGGGAAAAATGCCTTTAAAAAGAAATAAATGAACCCACACTTAGCTTTGGTCTCATCCAGTGCTTGTTTCAGTCACCAATTGTCATTGAGTCAGTCATAGATTATCTGAGGAAGGGTATAATCCACTGAGAAACATCTGGAGTATGTGGGCCTCTGGAATGAATGAATGAATGAATGAATGCTTCAACAATGACAATAGATGTCACATCATAGGTTTAAGTGGCATCATGCATAATGGATGAGAAATGTGAGCATCATAGAACTTTTCCTTCCAATTTGATCTTTGTACTCTCTGTACTTTTGTCTGTAAAATAATTTGCCTGACATCCCAGAGAAGATGCATTGTGGAAGAAGGATTTATTCCACTGGTAGATGTCTTTCAATCACTGGAACAATCCCGTGTAGATATGTGTAAACATAAATAACTTAAGAACGTAGAAATGGAACAGCTGAATAAAGTTTAGATAAAATTATCATGGTTTTCCCTGAACAGTTTTAAAAAAAAAAAACTGGTAAAGCTACCTTGACTTTCTTTGAACAAATGTTCCATACTGTTACAGCATTCTTAAGACTGTGCATTTCAAAATGGCATCATATCTATGGCTGGCTAATCCTCTGTGAATGCATCTATAAATACTCTGCTGCTTTCTTCCCCATAAAAGCCAGTCTGTGGTATTTATCCAACCACAGACATGGTTTGGAGTCACAGATTTGCTTTTCTTATTACCTTTTGTCCAAAACCCTGTGGGGAATGATGTGCCATTCTTCCACTTTATTTAATGCTGACTAAAAAGGAAAAGTCTTCTCCTTGTAGCTAAATAGTTATGTTGTTTAAATCTCTATTAGTGCTACAGCACAAGGTGAGAGGAAAAAAGCTTTTATCTTCTGAAATATTAGCAGAGTTTGCCAGATCTTATTTCAGATAAATCCCTGTTATCACTGGCATGTTTGGTTGTTTCAGCTTGGTATTATTTAAGATGCTTTC
Source organism: Azemiops feae (assembly GCA_023970755.1). NCBI lineage: Eukaryota > Metazoa > Chordata > Lepidosauria > Squamata > Viperidae > Azemiops > Azemiops feae. The sequence continues at coordinate 6,117,710 of JALGBA010000005.1, read as the reverse complement.
TGGAAATATTGTCTTTTGTCCTACGGATAAACTAATCTGTCAGAACCGCTCCAATGATTATAGGCTGTGGTACACTAAGCACCTTTAAAGACTGATGGACAGTGGAATCATTTTGCAAAGCTCTTGCTTTGAGCTTTCCCCTTTTCATTTAGCTATTTTGCTTTGCATCTCCTGGCAGGAAAAAAAAAGATGCAGTTAAGTATGATTCCTGTCTTCCAGAAGCAAGGCTAGGATTCACAAGGCATTTTTCCGGTTGCTGCTGCATGAAGTAACTACCATGAAAATGATCATGCTTTGGCACTGGAAATTGAACAGTGTGCAACAAAGCATGGTTTCAGCCTGAAGCTACTGATGAATAGGAGGATCTGCCATTTTTTCCCCTTTAAAGTCCATTCAAGTGAAGAGCATAAGAGATCAAGGCTAGTGAAAAAGTCTGCAGGTCTACACATACTGTTACTGCACAGTAGCCAGAAGAACTGCTGCTGATTACCAAAGTGTGTGTGTGTGTGTGTGTGTGTGTGTGTATACATATAAAAATCTCTTTATATAAAATATATAGATTCTAGATATCTTTTAATTGCACATATTCATATAAAATTTTGGAAAATCTGGTAAATATATATTGTTGCAACCATTTCCTGAGTTAAGATAGGTTTCCATGCCTTCCAAGTTTCCATGCCTTCCAAGTCCTGAGATAAGATTAGTCATGAGTTATGTCTTCCTGATTTATGTCTTCCTGAGTTATGTCCTTCAAGTTATCTTTTCCTGAGTTATGTCTTTCAAGTTATCATTTCCTAAGCTACGCCTTTAAAGTCTATATTTCCTGAGTTGAGATAAGCTACGCCTTTGAAGTTTACATTTCCTGAGTTAGGATAAGGTACCCTTTTAAGTTTTATTGCTTGGCTAAACCCGCCCTTTATGAACCTTTTGTTATGCTGTAAAATACCAATAAAAGAGGCGCAGGCAGATCCTTCGGGGCTCTCGCTTGTTGACTCAACCTGAAGAAACATGTGGTCCGTGTGTTTCCTATCTACCAAACGCGAGGTCCGTTAGCCCAGGCTAACGTACATCACTGGTCCGTCCAGCAGGCGCTGGACCCCGGGATTCGAACTCCCACAACTGGTGACCCCGACGTGATTCACTTTATGACGTGATTCACTCCACGGCGTGTTCTCTGTCTAGGGAAGCGCTGCTCTGGCTCCTGTACCTACGCACCTGGTAAAGGCTTGCAAACGTAAGTATGGGTCCTCACTTTCCAAGGTTCTGTCCAAGCATGTGGATGAACTTTCCTCTTTAGCCAGAAAGGCAAATTGTTTGCAAAAAGTTAACGGAACAACTGTCTATCCCCAGACCCTTCCTCCCAACCTGTGCCTACTACGGAAGACGTTCCAAAGCCGGCACAGCCAAAAAAACCCCCCTCTTCGCTCTATCCTTCTCTCTCTCCTCCAAAACAGAAACAGGCAACCCTGTATCCTGTTTTGCAGAGTTCTGCAACCGCACTCAATGCTTCCGTTTCATCAAACTATTTTGAGGTAGACCAAACAATAAATTTTCAGAACAATTTAGAGACATAAATTAACTCAAACTGCACTTTTCTGCAATGCGTTTTGAACAATTGGAATGTTTTGAAACTCTTTTGTAATCTGTTAAGTTTGAACCCTGTCAGACAATGTCTGGTGGTGCTTTGTGTTGATGTGTGTGTTTTGTTTTATATATGTTTAATTCCTAGAACGTTATGTTTGGACTTGGAATGGTGAGAAAAATAGGAGATGGTTAAAGGGCCCTATAAAAACCACATGTTTGGTTGGAATCATCTCATGATTTTTCTCGCTTCTTGCAGGACAAGCCATATGTCTAAATAAATGTTGTTTTAATGGTATTTGTGTATATATGTCTGTCTGTGTTGTTCTGTGTTATTTCCAAGACTTGGAAAAGGGTCAAAACCCTCTTTGATAACAACAAACAAAAAGGCCTTAATTAAAAATAAAAAGTTTTGCTTGAAAAACGTATGAAATGAAATATTTGTATGTGAAATGGTGTAAGTAAACAGAATGGAAGTGAATGAGTTAATTTGCTGGTGTAAATGTGTGTGTGTTAGCCCTCACCCCTCCACCCATCCCACGCTGTGAAAGGAATAGTAAAACTGTAGTTTTTATTGTTGTAAAATGGGAACGCAATAGCAAGAGTTTCCATGAGAAAAGTTTTATGGAGGATCTGTGAAAGAATTTATACATAAAAAATGCATGTGAATTTTTTGGTGGTGAGATTTTTGTAAAGTTTCTTTCCCCCCCCCCCTCCTGACTCTTTCGTTTTTCGCTGGCTGTATTGTTTTAAGAGTGAAGGACAGGCGAAAGGAGAGGGGGGGCAGCTGTTCGTTTTAACTATTTTTTTTTCTTCCTCTGCTTAGAAGTCTGGGTTGAGGAAGGGGGGTGGATGTGAAATTTGATGCCCATTCTTGCAGTTTCAGCTTGCTATTTTTTTTACTCGAAAGAGGAGGCAGTAATTGTTGGGCAATTCTTTTGCAAATTTTTGAGTTTTAAATTGTTTAGTTAGACATATACATCCATCAACCAAAAGAAATGATTGAATTGTTTTGCTTAGATTTGTAAATGTTTTTCCTATTTCATGAAAATTTGTTTCATCTGAATGGAATTTGATTAAATTGGAACCCCAAAAATACAATTTAATTGGCTTTTTGAAATACAAAATGATTCAAGTATCTATGGATTGCAAGTTGCCTTGGAAAAGATACAGTTACACTTTATCTTTATTTAGGGCATAAAATGTTGCAATCTTATTCTGTTCCAGTTTTTGTTATAAAAAAGAAATCAGGCAAATGGCGTTTCCTCCATGATTTACGTGCAGTGAATGCTGTTTTATAACCTATGGGAGCATTGCAATGCGGCCTCCCAAACCCAAATTTAATTCCAAAAGATTTTGACTTAATGATAATTGACTTAAAGGATTGTTTTTTGTTTTTGTTTTTTCATTCCTTTGTATCAACAGGATAAATATTTATTTGCTTTTACAGTGCCTGAGTTGAATAATTCTCAACCAACTCAGTGCTACCAATGGAAGGTTTTACCACAGGGCATGCTAAATAGCCCTACAATGTGTCAGTTTTTTGTTTCCCATGTTTTGCAACCATATCGGGACCTTCATCCCTCCTTTTTGGTTTACCATTACATAGATGATATTTTGGTCGCAGCACCAGGCCCAAAGGGTACTGTTTTTGCAACTCTGCCAACCCTCACAACAATTTTACAAAAAGGAGGTTTGCACGTTGCTTCTGACAAGGTCCAAACCTCCCCTCCTTTTCAATATTTGGGCCATAAATTATTGGCCTCCCATGCTGCACCATTTTCTCCCTTATTGAAATTACCACACCAACCCACTTTATTTCAATTACAGCAATATTTAGGTGCTATTAATTGGATTCGACCTTAGATAGGTCTCACCACTTTTCAATTATCACCTCTTTTTTCAGCCTTAACCAAAGGCAAACATCCTACAGATGTTATTCCACTGCAGGACAGTCATTTAAAAGTGATTCAATTGGTCAACCAAGCCCTACAAATTCAGTGGGTTGACCGAATGACCCCAAACATTCCCTTTTCTCTTTTATTGTGTAATACTATTTCTTTACCTACATGTGCTATTGTCCAAACTATTCCCTCCTTGCTGATTCTAGAATGGCTTCATCTCCCTCACACTCCTAGAAACACAATTAGTCAAAAACCTTTTCAATTTGCCTCTCTCATCTCTAAGGCTCGCCTTCGAGCAAAAGCCCTTGCAGGAATAGAATCTTCTGTCCTATATGTACCATGTTCTTTCACTACATGGGAAACCATCTATTCTAACTCTGAAGCCTTGCAGCTTGCTCTCACTGAGTGGCCTGGAAAGATATCCTGCCACCCTCCTGCTGATCCTCGCATTCAGCTCCTACAAAATATCCATGTTCATGGGATACCCAATTACAACGCTTTCCCATCCCACATGCTGTCACACTCTTTGCAGATGGCAGTAAACAATTTGGTGCTTGTGCCTGGTATATTCATGACCAATGGCACACAAAAATAATGCCACCCCAACGGTCTGCTCAGCGTGCGGAACTAGCCGCTGCCATTTTAGCTTTTCAAACATTTTCCACTCAACCTATAAATCTCATTCTTGACAGTCTCTATGTCACTCAAATTGTCACCACTATTTTTCAATCATACCTCTCTCCATCCCTGGACCCTGATTTAACTTCTTTATTTTCCACCCTACAAACTGTAATATCCAACAGGAAACATCCTTACTTTGTCACACACATAAGAAGCCACCAACCTTTTTCTGGCTTCTTGCAAAAGGGAAATGATATTGCAGACGCTGCGGCCTCTGCTACCTGCCTCATGTCTCTTTCTCCTGTCTCCCCTTGGGACAGTCATGCTTATTTTCATCAAAATAAAAAAGCACTAATGAAACAATTTGGAATCACTATGGCTGAAGCTACAGCCATAATTTAACAATGCCCAACCTGTAGCCTACAGTCTAAAGGTATCCCACAGGGTGTTAACCCTAGAGGCACTGAAGCCTGTGATACCTGGCAAATGGATGTAACTCAATATCCTCCATTTGGCCCGTGGAAATATCTACATGTTACAGTAGATACGTTCTCCGGATTTATTTTGGCAACCCCACAAAAAGGGGAAGCTGCAAAACAAGTGATTAATCACTGTATTCGTACCTTTACAGTGCTGGGATGTCCAAAAATATTAAAAACAGACAATGGCCCAGCTTATGTCAGCTCACAATTTTCACAGTTTTGTCATCACTGGTCCATTGTCCACAAATTTGGAATTCCTTTCAATAGCCAAGGGCAGGCTATTGTTGAGCGAGCAAATCAAACTTTAAAAAATGCATTAGATCGTTATATGGGGTCCAAGGGCTTATGCCCCCCCAAACCTCCCGGCACTGCAAAACGTGTTAAATGTTTGTCTGTATACTCTCAACATTCTAAATCTCACTGGCACTCCCTCTTTGTCTGCTGCGTCTCGACACTTTACTAAACCTGTTGTCCCAACTTCAAGACCACTTGTATACTACAGGCAGCTCCCGGATCCAACTTGGAAAGGTCCAGCTGAACTCATCACCTGGGGAAGAGGCTACGCTGCAGTTCAACTACCGACAGAGTTTTGTGGGTCCCTGCTCGTTGTATTCGCCCATATTTCATCACTCCACACAACCCACCAACTCCATCGGATGTGCCATCATTGCCTTTGTGAGTGCGGATGTACATGCTGTTATTGGTGTAACAACTGCCTATTGCACCACCCATATTGTCCAAGGGTCCAACACTTTTGCATCAATCATGTGGACCCTGCTTTTGATGACACTCTTGACAAGTTCCTTCCCCATGATGTCCACACTGCACCTTCCCATGATGACAAAGCACCTGAGAATTCCTCTAAATTTTCATAAAGGCCTAAATTGTGGTCCTGTTTTTTCTTTTCTTGATCTCAATACTACTGCCCTTTTCCATTGTTATGACCGAGGTCAATCCTTTTGTCCCTTTGTGTTTTCTCAGTATCCTAATCGTGGCATTCCTCTTCCACCATCTCCCTCTATTTCCCTCACCTATGCTCATTACCCTTGTCACATGACTCTTGCTATTCTTGTGACCCCTGAGACTACGGGGCGCTATTATGTGTCTGGATTTTCATCCTATGGTACTTATACTACAAATTCTTTTGAACTCGCATCAGTGGCGAGCTATGCAAAACCTCTTTTGTCTCCTCGTTTACTTGCTTACAACTTTGTTCCTCATCCCCGCTCCTTCCTAGACCTGGCCGCCCACACTTTAATCTCACCTCACCTACAACACTTTCATTCCACAAAGCAACCTCGCTCACACCAACGCATCATTCATTCTCGATGACGGCGATCTCCTGATCCTAATCCTCATCGACCTCTCAACTACACATGGACTGTTCGTGACTTTGAAAATCAGGTATTATTCCAAATCTCCAAATACACAATATGGCCCTGGTTCCCTATCTTACATTTTGACTTTGCCGAAATGGGTACCGGGGTCAACAAATTTGCTTCAAAATTTCTCCAAACTAACAAATGGGACAAACAAGGTTCGTGCACACCTCCACTAGAAGCAACATGGTGGGACCTGTATTTTTGTCCCGAACCAAAGACACCTGAGGAAAAATATCAATGTGGCACTTTTTTGGATAAATACTGTGCCTCATGGTCTTGTGTTTCTACGGGCGCTATATCCTGGACTGCCCCTCGCTCAAATGATTATATTGCCATTAACCGTAGTAATGGCAAACCCCCTTCTCCTTCCTGCCCTTCTAATTTGCATTGCTGTGGTGAGCGGAAAAATCCAATGAACATTACCTTCACATCCCAAGGAAAGACTTTGACTATAGAGCAATGGGCTGTCGGATATTCTTGGGGTGGTAGAGAATGGAGCGGTTCTGAAGACGACGGCGGAGTTTTTTCCATTCGTCTCACAATCCAGTCACCACATTCCCCTCCTATAGGTCCTAACAAAAGCATTCAACCTGTTTTTTTACAGTCCGTTGTACATAATATGCCTAATCCCTTGATTAACCTTGTCAATGCTTCTTCCTTTTTGCTAAAAAGTGCTGTTAATTCTTCAGCACAAACCGACCACTGTTGGCTCTGTTTATCAGCCACTCCACCCTTTTATGACGCTGTTGGCTCCATCGAACCTATTAAGAATGCTACTAAAGATGACTCTTGCAGATGGAACTCAACATCCATCACTATTACTTCTATTATGGGACATGGTTGTTGCTTGGGAAACATTCCTGCAAATTATTCTCAATATTGTGCTAATATCACCACTGGCAAATACCAATGTGATGTTTGGCTCACCCAGAAAAGATCGGGCAGTGTAAATATGGCAGGTTATAACTCTCTTTTTACCTTGAGTAATGGTAATATTTCTGCCAGCTTAAAAGGCCAATTCTTCATCCCCGGCAACAACTCCATCTGGGCTTGCTCTACAGGTGCCACAGCCTGTGTATCAGGGGATGTCCTTATACAACAAAAAACCTTTTGTATTCAGGTACGCTTAGTCCCTAGAATCACTTATTATTCCCCCTCTGATTTTGTTTCCCTTATGGAACCACCGGAATACCACCTACGTGCAAAACGTGAATTTGTTACAGCCCTAACCCTTTCAGTTCTTTTAGGATTAGGTGCTGCAGGAGCAGCTACTGGAGCTGCGGCTTTGGTTGTTAATCAACAACAAATACAAAAACTTAGTCTAGAAATAGATAATGATCTTTCCCGCATTGAGACTTCAATTTCTGCCCTTCAAACTTCTTTGTCGTCTCTTGCTGAAGTAGTTTTGCAGAATAGGCGTGCCCTCGACCTTTTATTTTTAAAGGAAGGTGGAACGTGTGTAGCCTTAAAAGAAGAATGTTGTTTTTATTCTGATCAATCTGGCATTGTGCGCGACTCTATGAATGAGTTACGCAAACGATTAAAAGACAGGGAACAGGAAAGGTTCTCCCAACAATCCTGGTATCAAAGTATGTTTAATTTCTTTCCCTGGATTACTACATTGCTTTCTGCTATTTTAGGACCTTGTATAATTTTGCTTATATTATGTATGATTGGCCCATGTGTTTTTTCACGCCTTTTGCAATTTTTCAAGGATCGTTTGAATGGTTTGGATTCTAATCTTTCTAAGATTAATGTTATGCTTGCCTCAAACAATATATATGAACCCTTGAAACCCAAATTCCACCCCTCTGAAAAGGTTGCCCTACTGACACTGTCTGACACGGACTCCAACTGTTCCGATACTGAATCAAACTTAGCCATGGAGGCTCTTGCCCCCAAGCAAGAATCTCGTATTCTTATGGAGTTGCCCTCTTCTGTTTCGGAGGATGCAGATGATGGCCACGAGTAGGATGGAGATTGAACTTTAAAAAATAAAAACAGTGGAGATGTTGCAACCATTTCCTGAGTTAAGATAGGTTTCCATGCCTTTCAAGTTTCCATGCCTTTCAAGTCCTGAGATAAGATTAGTCATGAGTTATGTCTTCCTGAGTTATGTCTTCCTGAGTTATCTCTTCTGAGTTATGTCTTTCAAGTTATCTCTTCCTGAGTTATGTCTTTCAAGTTATCATTTCCTAAGCTACGCCTTTAAAGTCTATATTTCCTGAGTTGAGATAAGCTACGCCTTTGAAGTTTACATTTCCTGAGTTAGGATAAGGTACCCTTTTAAGTTTTATTGCTTGGCTAAACCCGCCCTTTATGAACCTTTTGTTATGCTGTAAAATACCAATAAAAGAGGCGCAGGCAGATCCTTCGGGGCTCTCGCTTGTTGACTCAACCTGAAGAAACATGTGGTCCGTGTGTTTCCTATCTACCAAACGCGAGGTCCGTTAGCCCAGGCTAACGTACATCACTGGTCCGTCCAGCAGGCGCTGGACCCCGGGATTCGAACTCCCACAATATATAAGGTTTTTTTTTCTTTTTTTAAATAAATACTGATCTTATTTTCAGTGAAAATACATTAGTATCCAATGAAGGATTTCTATATTTTTTTTTCCTGAGGATTATTTCGGAACAATTTCTGTTGAGTTGTTCAAATGAATAGATATAAATATAACAAATCTCATGAAATATAATTTTCTAACTTTTTTTCCCCACTCAAACCATGGGTATAATTCAGAATTCATTACTGTCTATAAATCATGGCAAAATTCAGCACTGACTCGAGGTTTTTTCCATGGGTAAAATACACATTCAATGTAAGAAAAGCCAAATGAATCTCTGAAGCTGTAGCATAATTGTCTAAAACATTCAGAAACTATTAAGATTATTTTTTTTCTAAATTGGAATCAAAACTGAATTTGAAGGACATACTTTAAATCAAGAACTTAAAGGCAAAAATGGTTAAAATAAGTCAGTATTCTGATGATTCTGTTTATATATTCTTCAATATGAGGTGTATTTTACTTTCTTGTAATAAACACAACTTAATAATTCTTAATTCTGTCTTAGACTGTATTCGTTCTTTTTATAAACAATCATATTGGGAAAGTTTCTATTCTGCTTTAATACTAAAGAACCAAAGTAATTAAAACACTCACAAAGCAATTTGTGAATTGCCCATAAATATACATATGTTCCTACTGACTTCTTACACATTGTACAATGCACTAGAGTATAATAATATGACATTATGAGGGGGAAATGATTAATTATTAGACTTTGTAGCAGTATAAAATTTGTATTCCCAAATCCAAAAGGACCTTCGGTAAAAAAATAACATATGCTTCCAGGGTTTTATGTATATATGTATACTGAGCTATGTATCAATAGGTAAAATAAAGCTGCTGCAGATGGTAATATCTCATGCTTTATTGATGTATACTCTATGGCTTTTTTGCTGTTTCTTAAGACAGACAGAATCTTCCATGTTAGTAGTTTCATTTTGTACAAATAATAAATCTATGGCTTAAATGTTTGAAATTTTATTTTCCATGATAATTCCAAAATCATTAACCTTAAGAAGGAGCTATCTATGTGGCACAAAGCAAGATAAAACTGAAGCAAATTCAGTGGAAAGCTAAAAATTCCTTCTACTTTATTCTTATAATCTCATTGGTCTCTTAATGATGATGATCCAAAGATGCTACTGATTTACTGTCATATTAGAAAATGTTTTGGAGTAACACTAAAATCATTGGCCATGCTACCACCCATCATGCTCGTGAGTTTATCGAAGCCTGGCACTCCACAAGCAATTCCATCAACAGACACATTGACCTACAACCAGCCTACGATCCCCTCAGAATCCAAATCAATCGCACAGCCATCCAGAGACAGCACTAACCCTCAGTCCCTTCTATCCCCCCGAAGCAGTTCAGCTTCCAATGACCCTGACCTGATGCAATCTCCCCATCACAAGACCCATCACCAGCCTCTCACCGATGACTCACCTTTGACTCACTGATAATTCACACCCTCCAACAACCCTGACCTGAAGTAACCTCTCCATCACAAGATCCATCATAAGCCTCTCTCTGATGACCCATCGCAAGACCCTCACTTGACACACCCACACACCTGAAGCCCTTATAAATAGAAGAGCACTGACACAGACATCCCCTAAACACCACCGAAGAGGTTACCTAGCCTGGTAATGAAACGTTCGGAAACCAACCCACAAGCTCGGAGAACGAACCTTCACCTTCAGCTATTTTCTATGTTTGCCAGAATTACCTAGATGTATTCAGTAAATAAATTTGATTTAGACATTGGATCTGAAAGTGTATCAAACACATGTGCAAATGAAATCCAGTTTTTAAATGGGATTGTTGAATGAATTAAGTATTTGAAGCAATTTAGGTGAATTTGATGTTTTAGTGTTAGTTTTGAGTACTTCCGGTTTTGGCAACTTTGTACCAATTATTCCTTTATATGTGGAAGAAGCGGAAAGAGATTGAGTGGAATGATGGATAGCTGAAATACTATTTTCTCATCTTTGTATTTTGAACATATCTAAGGAAGCCCTTTCTGTTAATCTATACATCCTTTGCTAAACTCATATCATTTTTTTCTTTTCCAAACCACAGAGCTACTGTTCTGGCTACTTGTCATACTTTTCAATTGTGTTCTGACTATCTTTTTATTTCCTATATGTATCCTTTCCCTCAGAAATAACTTTTTCAATTATGTGATAAACTTTATTTGTAGCCACTGATTGCTTCAGTTGTTTTTTTTATATATATATTTTTCTCCCTCCTTGACTTTCTTTGAAATTGTGCTTATAGCAATGTTTTTTTCAAACTTGATTTGGAATTTTGGGAGTTGAAGTTAATGTTGCCAAGTTTGAAAAAAAACACACTGGCTTATAGTATTTCCATTAGGAATTCCCATCCATCCTGAATACACATTCCATTGTTTCTTCTTGCATAAGATCCTACTTATTATTGGCCTGATCTTATTAAATTTTGTGGTGGTGATGCTCGTTTGGGAGGGGGGCAGTTCATGGCATGTGTCATTATATGAGACATAAGCATCCCCACTTTTACTCTCAATAAAACTGCTTAACAGAGAATATATTGCCATGATTGTCTTGTTCAAAATCTATAAATCTGTATTCAACACTTGGCAGAGTTTTTGGCAGTGCGCTTTTCTCTGTTCCTCCTCTTGAACAATGTGGGAGGTTAAATCTTACTGAGAAATTCATTAAGTGACAGAAGTTCAGGAGAGGTTGAACTTGCTACTCAGCCATGCCAATCTGCCTACTAACCCACATAATCTAATGGTTCCAGAGTGCAAAAGTGCCTCGCCACAAAGGATGGTGTCACTCATCAATCTCCTTCTCAGGGGAAGCAAAGCAAACAAACAAGGAAGTGTTATCTGTTTCAGTGCTAATCTTGGCGTTTTGCTGGAGCCAATGACTAGAGGTTCTTTAGGAGAGCCTGACTGTACTCTGTAAGCTGAGTGATCATAAGGTGCAAAATGGCACCATCAGACAAAAACAAAGCAATGGACATTATTTAACATCATTAAAAGACTGGCCCAGAAAACAAACGAAAAGATAAGAATTTACTTTTAAGAATTGTAGACACTTATTTTAAAGTTGGTACAAGATTCCTTCTGAATTGGTTCAATACAACTATTTTATAAACATTTTGTTCCCTAATTCTGAAGGCCGCTGCTCTTCCTTTCCATGTGTTATCTTCCTATCTTTCTTAAAAGAGATGCAGGGGGAAAATAAAATAATAAAATAAAATAAATAATAAAAATTAAATTAAATTAAATTAAATAATTAAATTAAATTAAATTAAATTAAATTAAATTAAATTAAATTAAATTAAATTAAATTAAATTAAATTAAATTAAATTAAATTAAATTAAATTAAATTAAATTAAATTAAATTAAATTAAATTAAAATATTTTTAGTATCTTTTTTCTTTCAATCCTACCAACAAAACAAAGCAGCTGTAAATGTTGTGATGTTTCCACATTACAGCTAATGAACTAATGGTATTTTCAAATCTGATCTTGAATCTTGAAGGGGCTCAAAATAAATAATTTGGCTTCCAGATCTTGAACTACAAAATTGAATCATGCTATCTCCTAGTGTTTAATTTTCTAAACATGATTTTTCTCAGACTATTTTTCTTTCAAATCAGAAAAGCCACTATTTTTCTTACTCACAAATGCTATCTCTTATTATACAAGTTGATTTACAGTGCAATTCTCTTTAAATGCTCAAAAATGCAATAGCTTCACAAAGAAACAGAAGTTCTAGAAATACTGTTAATGCCTGTATTATATCAGCTTCAATAAAGGCTTCTTAAATAATAGAGTTTATAATTTTTTTTATAATTTTAACTTCAGAACAATGTGTTGGGGGTACAGAATCCACTATAGCATAATTCCAACTGAGAGATAGTGAATTCTTTTTAGGCTATTGTGATTATTTCTTTATAAAAAAAATACTTCGTGGGTTTGATTTTATCATTGAATTAAAAATAGAGGGCTGCTTTCTTTCTTTTTCTTTCTTTTCTTTTATTTACTTTGTTGACCACCTGCTGATTTCCTTTAGATATTTGGTTTTAGGCAAAGAAAAGGAAGATAGAGTGGAAAAATAATGATACTTTTCAGATTTGTAACTCAATGTGAACTTTTATTTCATGCAGTAACTTATTAAATCCATAAGTTATACATACATGAAACATGTTTCATGGAAGGAGTACTATGGATTTCGCTATTGTTGTATGAGAAGTATTATCCAATCCCAAAATGATTGGGATATCCAAATAACTCAAATGTGGACTTGCTTCATACTACTTGGTGGAATATAAACACAATAAATCAACCAAAGAGATATATAGTACTACTTTTTCTGGGGAGGCACACTTAGAGATGTATTCCAGAAAATAGTGACTGACGCTTATGAATAAAATGGCCCATAGATGTTATGATTTGTGCAAAGGCATCTCATTTGGATTCTTTTATTACAGCAAAGCATTATAATAAAATTAGTGCAAAATTTTATTGGGTGTATACGTGAAAGTGTGGCTATATGATCTCCCAGTTACTGGCCTGTCAGAAAGTCAGGACAACATTTTCATTTCCTGTTTGCAGTTAAAGGTACTTGTATAAGGCTATACTGCATCCAAATTTTGGGGAGATTTACAAAGCTCTGAATTCTAACATTATTGATATGAAGATATAGCCTCAATTTTCTCCAAAATGTTGCTACGATTCATTTTTTCTCTTCATTTTTTTCCTTCATTTTACTTTCTTTCTTCCACATAGAACACTCTTCTCCCAATTTTCTTTACCCAATCACCCTGGGAGCTAGGTTATTCCATGTAAACAACGGAATAATAAAACAATAGAACAACAAAACAAAAAAAATAAGAAGTTAATTATAACTGAAGAAAATATAATACCATTACTAAGTTATATTCCTAGAACCACCTCAAAAGTCTGTCGAAATAATAATATGCTTACTGCTTTTTAAAGATAATTCTCTCTCTCTCTCTCTCTCTCTCTCTCTCTCTCTCTCTCTCTCTCTCTCAATTTATGAGTAGGACACTACTTTCACATTTTTTCAAAGTAACTTCATTGTTTCTTATCTCATCCCATTCATACATTCTTGTTGAAATTCTGAAACCATCCAAAGGTCACTTACTATCTATGAAACACATCCAAAATCCATGCTTCTTTAAATATACTGATTTTTTCCACCTATCACTTCTATCTTAGCTTTCCAAAATTCCATGCAGAGCGGTGTATCTCTTTCTCTCACTTTAATTAACCTTTTTTATTACTATTATTTCAAATAATGTATTTCACAACAAAACATCTGATTAGCAATTTCTCAACAGCAGTTCCTAGCTCTTTGTCTGCAGCTGTGGCCTAATATATATCACATCCTGTTGTTCCCACCTGCAGATAGTAGTTCTGTCTTCTGTTGTTATTGTTGTTGTTTCATCCATATTCATGACATTGTTCTTTTATGGAGATTCTCGATATGTATGGTGGAACACAAGCATAGCAAAGACATTCAGGCTTTTCACAACAATAAAACTAAAGGCTATATTCTCATTCTGTTCTGGGCAAATACTGAATAGTTAATACATTTTTAAGAGTTTCAGAATTAGGGAGAATAAAGCTTTTTTTTTTTCCAAGGAAGCAAACAAACATTGCAGCAAATAGTTAGCATAATGATTCGCATTCAAATGAGGAGTGTATCCCTATATAAGAAAACCAAAACCAAAAGATGTTCCTGAATGGGAAAATAAAGACAAAAATATTGCAGAATGAGAAAACTATTTTAATCTTATCTCCCATCTCTATTTAAAGCAATCATATTATTGTATAAGATTATGAATAACAGAAGTTTTTTCTTACGTATTAAATATAGTTCTTATTAATAATCAAACAAACTAAAAATACTCATCAGCAGATGTAAATGCAAAGAAATATAGAATATAGCAGATTTTTGTTTTCAATTTTTGGTTTGTTTTAACTGAAATATACATACACACAGACCCACACAGACACAGACACATATATATCATAGAATTTTTTTCTTAAAATATATTGTACATTAGCTAGTATAATACATCCATTCCAAACAAGAAAATTGATTATGGTTGATTCAAACATAAAAACAAATAATAGTTTGGCTCTACATGAATTAGTCTTGAGCTTCCATGCATCCTGACTTTCTTTTCTTCGTGTATTCTAATTCCAGATCCAGAGCAGATTTCAAAGCAAATATTGTTCTGCCCACCAAAAGAGAAGATAGCTAAAGAGAATGGCAGGGATTACAGGTCAGAAGGAGAACATCCTGTTGTTTTCCTCTCACTCCCCAGCATCCAATGGAAGTTCACTTTGAGATGATAGGACCAGATCATTGATTTAATTGAACCAAAGTTTGGGAGAAACTTCCTTCTCCCATTCTCCCTTCCTCCTTTCCTGCCTTCCTGGATGTACATCAGATTCAGCCAAACTACTAACTGATACAAAGTTGGATGTCTTTGGGCAGTTTTTAATTCACTCTATTCAATTTATGAGAACCAATGGAGTTCCAGTCATTAACTATTTTCCTAGTGCTTTGGGGTACTTCAGAGAATCATACTATACTTTAAAAAGAAAGGTAGTGGCTTCATTTCAAGACACTCATATCAGGGCAGTTCATTTCAATAGTAGTTCCCACTCACAATGAATGCTTTAGACCAGGGGTGTCAAACTACCGGCCCGCGGACCAGTTGCATCATGTGGAGGCTGCACCCACCCCAGCTCCGGCAATACAAAAAAAGTTGCATGACATGGCGAGTTTGACACCCGTGCTTTAGACCCTTTATAACCATATACAAAGTTGTATATGGTTAACATTTAAGCTTGGATAAAAATCCAGTTTCTTCCAAATGTGAAACATTTGTTCCTTTTACACTCTTTCACAATTATGTAGAACAGAATAGTCCTTCCTTCCTTCCTTCCTTCCTTCCTTCCTTCCTTCCTTCCTTCCTTCCTTCCTTCCTTCCTTCCTTCCTTCCTTCCTTCCTTCCCTTCCTTCTCCTTTAAAACTCTGAAGTATTAAATCCACAGTATGTGCCAAAATCTGCACATAAGGTGAAATCTGTACAATATTAGGTGATGATATAGAAGTACTGCAAATTAAAAGGTAGCAGAACAGGAGAAATACTAAAGTTTGCATAGCTGGAAAACTTTTACTTTGATGAAATATCTCCACATGCTTAAATGCAATCAGGAAACATAGCTTGCTTTTGAAGCAAACATTCTAAATATATAAAGCTCCGATCTCAGTTTTTTTTTAACTTAAGGAAGAAAATAACATCGAAGTAAAAGATTCTGGCAGTGTCCTGAAGGGATGTTTCTATTCAAAGGTGTTTTTTTTAAAATGTATTATACAGTTGCTCAATATTCATATGAATCACAGTTGGATCTACCATGTCTTTGTTATAATTTAAATTGGTTTTTAGATTTTGCTGCTAAGGTTTTCAAAATATAGGGTGTTATTTGCACTCTTGCTATATTTAAAATAATTATGTTGTAGATCATGTCTTAAAACTGGCATAGTCTTTTAGTCACCTTTATTTTTAATTAATTACTTTGGAAATGAATGGAACTTGATTTCAGTCTTTGCTGAATTCTTGCTTCAGCAGTGATTCTTCACTAAAATGAATGATCAAAGTTAAACTGTAGCTGTTTAATCCTAGAAGATACTCAGGTTGAAACTGTTCATATGCTGGCAAATTAAACTTTGAGAATCTAGTAATTGTCTCTAGCTGTGGGAAAACTTGAGTTTGGTCCATAACCCACAAAGCATTTGAGTGCCATAGAGAAACTTGCTGTGGGACTGAGCAGATGTGAGCACTTTCATTTCCAGCAATTTTTTTTTTTAAAAAAAATCTGACTAGAAAAGCTCTTTTTTGTATACTGCATTCTCTCCAGAGGGCAGGGAACGGCTGATAGCCATTGTTTGCTTTAGTAAGGCTGTCTCATACATTTCCAATGCTCTGATGCATCTCACACCATCTATTTCTTTCTCTCCCTGTCAACTGAAACAATGCTGTTGTTTTGGGGCTGTCAGATTTGCGTAAATGAGAATTTGTGAGTAAATCTGCCCTGACATAAGAAATGGCAAACAATTTAATTTCATTTATCCTGATCAATAAACGGTGTTCTTTGTTTCTTTAATGTGTCTTTCTTCCTGTATTTTTGAATAGCTTTTTAAATAAATAAATAAATAAATAAACAAACATCAGATATCTGTGCTGTAACCAACTCTGTTTTGTCACTGGTAGATGGTGCTTTGATCTAGTGGAAGCTCCTCTAGATACAAAAGAAGGGAAGGTGATTTTTCTCATTGTTTCCCATTTTCTGCAGTCTTTACATCTTCAACCTTTGGAAAGTGCACAAGGTGCATCTGGCTGACTTCATGAGCAACCATAATGGTTAAAGGCCCAATTAAGGATATTTTATCAAGAATCAGTTAGGTTCCTTCTTGACAAAGAACCAAAAGTAGGATGTCTAATTATTTATATATTCATTTTGCTTTGCTCCTAGTTCAGCTCAGGGCTCTTCTGCACCTACATTTTGTATGTATTTGTATATAAAAATAGAATTGCTACTTCTTTCAATAATTTTTTTGACAAACCCATACAAACTTTATCAAAAAATGCCTGACCACTCAACTCACTACAGCACAACCAAAACAAGCTATGAAAAGCATAACACTGTCATACATCAAAAACATTTCAGAAACAACCAACAGATTATTATAACTACATGTAATCACGTAGCACACAAACCAACAAAACCTTCCAAAATATCTAAGAAAACCAAAAGGCCCAGTGGCCCAAGGGAAAAAAAATAGGAGTCATATATAATATACATTGTAAGTACTGTAATAGTCACTATGCAAGGTAGACAGGCAGAAGATTAGTGAAACATATCCATGAATACCAACTAGCAGTCAGAAGACACAATGAAAACTCCTTAATTTCACAACACATGGACAGACACAAACATAGTTTTATCTGGGAAATTGTGAGCCTGAGAGCTTGGCATTCAGACAAGTCAGCCATCGATAGGCACACAGAGATAAACCACATTTACACACTATTCAAAAGATACAATAAAGATACAATAAAGTTAGGAAGGAAACAAAAAGACCAGAACACATTTTCTCCAGCAACCAACATCCAGTTAAGCAGGGATCGACACCAGACAAACAATAAAGCAGAAAGCAATATTTTAATCAAGGAATATCAAGAAGAAATCCATACCCTCATTAGCAAGGCAAGCTACTGTATATAAACAGGGAGCAAACCACATACTTATTGTCACTAATGATGTTATCTAGTAGGGTAATGAAAAATCTGCAAGCAAACAACTAAGCTCAGAGAGCACCAAGGACTCCAGAGTTAAACCCTGAGCTACATATATTCTTTTCTTGATTGATAAAAGATAAGCCTTGTAGAGGATGGGAGTTATATGAAAACTGCTTTAGATGCTTAAACTGTGCTCTAGTTATAGTAATTATCTATAACCTGTTTCTTTCAATAATAAACAATTTAAACAGTACAAGAGCAATACCTATTTGGGACAAAACATTATCAATGGATCCTAATAGGTTGAAACTTTTGACTGGATGTGAATGGCTCAGTAATTGACTCTTAAATCAAATGTAGTTCACTTCCATTTCAAAGTCTACAAATGGTTCACATGATAATAGTCCCTGATACTTTAAAAATTGGATTGGGATAATCACTTAAAACAAAGTTTCCATTTCTTTCTCTTAGAAGTTAATTTGACTTATGAGATCAGCTGTGGAGTGCAAGAGATTTGTGTGTGTATGACAGAAGTAAAGTGGGCTCTGTCCAAAAAGCAAGTGGTTCCTCCACAGATTTGAAGCAGCCTTTTATCTTCTCTGTAAAAATCTTGCTAGATGGCCTTGGGGAATCCAAAGTCAGTAAGAATCGAGTGGAGATAAAGTTCAGCCAGATATTTGTGGGAACAAAGCTCTGAGTGGCTGTCACATAGTTTATTACAATAAGGCTCTAGAGTAAACTATGACCAAGTTAATTGCATATTTATTATGTTTATTTTAGAAACTAATTATGAAGGCACTCTCTTTTAATGTGATTGCCATCATGCATGTTAACAGGAAATCTTTGGGAAACTGAGGTTGGATAATTTTTGGATTCATAATATCCGTACTGTTGCTGCTATGATAAAAATATGTAATCATGACTTAGGCTTTAGGAGGTCATCAGTTTTAAAGAAACTTTAGACCAGCACATTCTCAGCTAAATTCAGCAAATTCAGGTCAGCAAATTTTGCTATTACATTTTCTTTTCCACTGAAACACATTATTGGAAAAGACCTCATTCAGATTATAGATATATGTAACTTGAACCAGAATATAAATTACACCATGTGGGGTATCTGAAAAGTGCAATTTGCCAGCATCTTTTCTTTATTTCTTATGGTTTATTTGCTATGTGAAAAATACTAACCCTTACATGAAATGGTATGGGATCCAGCTTTTCAATATATCCCTCAGATATATTTAACATAAAAAGCTGTTCTTGATAAGTGAATAGGGACCTTTTATATTAATATTCCTTTTGTTTATTAAAGGAATTAGGTCTTACATCCTCCTGATATAAATGTATTAAATCAGATTCAGATTTAGCCATGCTCAGATAAGACTCATTTGATGTGAAAACTATTAGATCCATAATTGATGATGTTACCTGGGTTGGTAATGAAATATCTGCAAGAAAACTACCCAGAGCAGAGAGCACCAAGGGCCCCATAGATACATAATTGTTGATTTTAAGATAAACATCCACAAGCATCCTTTGCTTAAAAAGTTAACACAGAGATTTAAGCGATATGTTAATTTCTTGGCCATCCAGCCTCTACAGAAAGTTGCTTTTCCTACATTTATTACCTGAGGATATGATAAAGTGACAGAAAACCCCTTCAAAATTTATCTCTGCACAGCTCTACAGATGAGAATTTCTTAGTCTCTTGCTCATGGACAATGTATGAACTGTGAGGAGCTGTTCTCTGATAAAGGAGTGTTCAGATGATTAAAATATCAATCTCTCTGGTCCTAAATATACTATTATACTATATAAAAAGAAACATAATACTCAGATTAAATTTGTCCAGTGGAGGAGAAATTTGGTAGTCTGGATATAGGACATACAGTATAATAAGTCCATTCCTGGGTATTACATTTTAAAGATATTAATATTTTTAGCATGTGTGAAAAAGGGAGACCAGTGAGAGGTTGATATAATTATGTGATTTCTCCAGGGGAAAAAAAAGAATTTCTTCCACAATGCCTCAAAATCAAGATTCACTGCTAAGTGCCTTACTCCACCTCTTTTGCTATCCCAGTTATAGTTGCTATTGCTGGCATCCTTTATGATCTGAATGTTTTTCTTTCTTGGAATATAAGTGAAGCATGGGAAGCTACAAAGGTTGCAGACCTCTGGGGATATTATTAACGTATGCATATCTCTTAGCCAATTTATAATGAAACAATGCAATATATATATATATATATATATATATATATATATATATATATATATATATATATATATATATATATATATATATATATATATATATATATATATATATATATATATATATATATATATATGTCTTTAATAATTTTAAATATTGGAATCCCAGGTATGGACATTTAAAGTCAATTAAATAAAATAATGAACTCTGGGATATTAGAAAAAGGCTTCTTTATTGCTGAGCTTTCGTTAACAACCTGTTAACATCATCAGAGCAAAGGGCTAAATGGCAAGGGAGCATGTGCATAAATTCACATAACAGTTGGAAAACGGTTACATTGTGGCATGTGCACATAGCGTGCTTAGGAAGCTCGTTTAGAAAAATCACATTGACGGTAGTAGGTATACAGTAGAAAGTCTCCCGGCAAGATTTAAAAGTCGCGCTTGACAGCTGTCAGGCGCGCAAGCCGGAGCGTGCCTGTCAGTTGTTCGGCGCGAGGTTAACAGGGAGCCGCGCGGAGTCTTGTGCCGGCTGGATTCTTTTAGTGGAGAGTAGCTTGGATGTTCGTCTCGCCCTCTCACGTGCAGGTGTTGTGGTACTGGATCTGTCAGCTGTTTGGCGCGTAAGTCGGATCGCTCTCATCAGCTGTTCGGCGCGAGGTTTTTCGGGGCATTGCGTGAAGTTTTGTGCCGGCTGGATTCCTTCCGTAGAGGGCAGTTTTGATGTTCGTCTTGCCCTCTCACGTGCAGGTGCTGTGGGACCAGATCTGCAGGGAGAGAAAGTAGATGCCCTGGTAGGGCATGTAAGTGGTTTGCTTGTCCTTATTTCCCCCCCCCTTTTTTTGGAACGTTGTGGAATCCTTATTGTTAAAGGAGTCACTCTTTTGGATTTTGCAGTTTTTCCAGAGTAAGGTTGCTGCGTGTGTGTGTATTGTTGTGTATAATCAATTAGAATGTTTGTGTGTGGTTGTTTGTTGTGCTTGTCTGTTGTGGGTGGTTTTGCAGAGTTTTGGAATTGGGTTGTAACAGCTTGTTTTATTGCAGGTGTCAGTTCTGGTCTAGGTCTTAATATTCTGCTTCTGTTCAGGTCTTGTGTGTGTATGTTTTGTTGTGTGTGAGTGTCTTGTGAGATTGGATTTATGTTTTGGATGTTTGTGTCATGGATGCAGTGGTCAGTAGTGTTGTTGCTTCTGTGTGTGAAAGTGTCAGGATGTGTTGTGTTGGTTGTGCAAGTTGTCATGGTTGTGTTAGAGTTGTGTTCTTTATTTGGATTAGATGAAAAGAGTTGTGTTGAAGAAAGGGTGTCTGTTATGTAGGAGTTTGGCATGTGGCTGAGGTGGTGTTATCGTGTTGTTGTTGGTTGAGTTGAAGTGTTTAGGTGTTTTGTGTTGCTGTAAGTGACTTTTTAGGGTTTGGTAAGGGGGTAGTAGGTCAATGTGTCTGTTGATGGAATGGCAGTCTGAAAACCAAGCTTCTTTTAGAAGACGGCCGCCTTTGGTGGAATCTTGAGCTATGACTTTTCCCTCTTTAAAGTTGAAAGTGTGGCCATGTTCGAATATATGAGTCCAGACTTGGGAGCGTTGTTCCTGCCTTTTTATTGCTAAAACATGCTCATGTATTCTTGTTTTAAGTCTTTTTGATGTTTCTCCAATGTAGTTACATTGGCATGTATTGCATTCAATTTTGTATATGATGGAGGATAAATCACTGGTTGGTAATGGTTCTTTGGGCCGCATCAGCTTGGAGCGTAATGTTTGGTTGGGTTTGTGTGCGATGTTGATGTTATATGGGGCAAGAATTCTGGCAGTGGCTTCTGAGACTCCATTGATATACGGGATTGTTGCCCAAGTCGTAGTAGCTGAAGAATTGTGGATTGAGTGTGGTGTCCTATCCTTGCAGCAACGCCTAATGAAACTTAGTGGGTAATCATTCTGTTTACATATGCGGAGTAGGTGGGCTTTCTCTTTAGATTTTGCTGTTTCTGTGCTGCAGTGGGTCTTGATTCTTTTGAATAATGTTCTTATACAGCTAACTTTGTGTGATGTGGGATGATTGCTTAAATAGTGAAGGATTCTATCTGTGTGGGTGGTTTTACGATATATGGAGGTTGATAAATTTCCATCTGGGAGGCGATGGACTAGCACATCCAGGAAAGGTAAGGAGTTGTTGCTCTCTTCTTCTGCGGTAAATTGGATGTCTGGATGGAATGAATTTAGTTTATGTAAGAATCTGGTAGTGTCACACCGCTTAATGACCGCAAAAGTGTCATCGACGTATCTAACCCCAAAGCTGGGTTGATAGTCAGTCATCACAATATGTTCTAGATCCTGTAACACAATTTCAGCTATAATACTTGAGATAGGAGACCCCATGGGTGTGCCTTTTACTTGCTCATATATGGTGTCTTTATGAGTAAAATAGGTTTTAAGGCAGAAACCCAGTAGTTGTATGTAGTCCTCCGTGTTGAGAGAATTGGGTTGTTGAAATTCTCCTTGCTGTAAAAGTTTTCTAAAAACAGAGACGGTTAGGTCTTGGGGGATAGATGTGAAAAGGGATACCTATCGTGTCTTTCAGAGGTACACCCACTTATGGCCTAGCAAAGTGGTTGAGCCTAAAACTTAAACACCTGATCAGCGACTCTCTAACCATGGTTAAATCCCCAGAAGATTTTTTGATGAGATTACGTCCATTAAAGGTTAAGGATGATGAGATCATGATCTCATTCGATGTGGTATCCCTTTTCACATCTATCCCCCAAGACCTAACCGTCTCTGTTTTTAGAAAACTTTTACAGCAAGGAGAATTTCAACAACCCAATTCTCTCAACATGGAGGACTACATACAACTACTGGGTTTCTGCCTTAAAACCTATTTTACTCATAAAGACACCATATATGAGCAAGTAAAAGGCACACCCATGGGGTCTCCTATCTCAAGTATTATAGCTGAAATTGTGTTACAGGATCTAGAACATATTGTGATGACTGACTATCAACCCAGCTTTTGGGTTAGATACGTCGATGACACTTTTGCAGTCATTAAGCGGTGTGACACTACCAGATTCTTACATAAACTAAATTCATTCCATCCAGACATCCAATTTACCGCAGAAGAAGAGAGCAACAACTCCTTACCTTTCATGGATGTGCTAGTCCATCGCCTCCCAGATGGAAATTTATCAACCTCCATATATCGTAAAACCACCCACACAGATAGAATCCTTCACTATTTAAGCAATCATCCCACATCACACAAAGTCAGCTGTATAACAACATTATT
Organism: Azemiops feae; assembly: GCA_023970755.1. NCBI lineage: Eukaryota > Metazoa > Chordata > Lepidosauria > Squamata > Viperidae > Azemiops > Azemiops feae. The sequence goes on along the minus strand of JALGBA010000005.1, from coordinate 6,094,340 downwards.
CAAAAGAATCAAGACCCACTGCAGCACAGAAACAGCAAAATCTAAAGAGAAAGCCCACCTACTCCGCATATGTAAACAGAATGATTACCCACTAAGTTTCATTAGGCGTTGCTGCAAGGATAGGACACCACACTCAATCCACAATTCTTCAGCTACTACGACTTGGGCAACAATCCCGTATATCAATGGAGTCTCAGAAGCCACTGCCAGAATTCTTGCCCCATATAACATCAACATCGCACACAAACCCAACCAACATTACGCTCCAAGCTGATGCGGCCCAAAGAACCATTACCAACCAGTGATTTATCCTCCATCATATACAAAATTGAATGCAATACATGCCAATGTAACTACATTGGAGAAACATCAAAAAGACTTAAAACAAGAATACATGAGCATGTTTTAGCAATAAAAAGGCAGGAACAACGCTCCCAAGTCTGGACTCATATATTCGAACATGGCCACACTTTCAACTTTAAAGAGGCAAAAGTCATAGCTCAAGATTCCACCAAAGGCGGCCGTCTTCTAAAAGAAGCTTGGTTTTCAGACTACCATTCCATCAACAGACACATTGACCTACTACCCCCTTACCAAACCCTAAAAAGTCACTTACAGCAACACAAAACACCTAAACACTTCAACTCAACCAACAACAACACAATAACACCACCTCAACCACATGCCAAACCCCTAACCAACATAACAGGCATCCTTTCTTCAACACAACCCTTTTCATCTAATCCAAATAAAGAACACAACTCTAACACAACCATGACAACTTGCACAACCAACACAACACATTCTGACACTTTCACACACAGAAGCAACAACACTACTGACCACAGCATCCATGACACAAACATCCAAAACATAAATCCAATCTCACAAGACACTCACACACACCAAAACATACACACACAAGACCTGAATAGAAGCAGAATATTAAGACCTAGACCAGAATTGACACCTGCAATAAAACAAGCTGTTACAACCCAATTCCAAAATTCTGCAAAACCACCCACAACAGACAAACACAACAAACAACCACACACAAACATTCCAATACACAACAAGACACACACACGCAGCAACCTTACTCTGGAAAAACTGCAAAATCCAAAAGAGTGACTCCTATAACAGTAACGATTCCACAACGTTCCAAAAAAGGGGGGGGGAATAAGGACAAGCAAACCACTTACATGCCCTACGAGGGCATCTACTTTCTCTCCCTGCAGATCCGGTCCCACAGCACCTGCACGTGAGAGGGCAAGACGAACATCAAAACTGCCCTCTACGGAAGGAATCCAGCCGGCACAAGACTTCACGCAATGCCCCGAAAAACCTCGCGCCGAACAGCTGATGAGAGCGATCCGACTTACGCGCCAAACAGCTGACAGATCCAGTCCCACAACACCTGCACGTGAGAGGGCGAGACGAACATCCAAGCTACTCTCCACTAAAAGAATCCAGCCGGCACAAGACTCCGCGCGGCTCCCTGTTAACCTCGCGCCGAACAACTGACAGGCACGCTCCGGCTTGCGCGCCTGACAGCTGTCAAGCGCGACTTTTAAATCTTGTCGGGAGACTTTCTACTGTATACCTACTACCGTCAATGTGATTTTTCTAAACGAGCTTCCTAAGCACGCTATGTGCACATGCCACAATGTAACCGTTTTCCAACTGTTATGTGAATTTATGCACATGCTCCCTTGCCATTTAGCCCTTTGCTCTGATGATGTTAACAGGTTGTTAACGAAAGCTTAGCAATAAAGAAGCCTTTTTCTAATATCCCAGAGTTCATTATTTTATTTAATTGACTTTAAATGTCCATACCTGGGATTCCAATATTTAAAATTATTAAAGACATATATATATATATATATATATATATATATATGTCTTTGGTAATTCGGGTTTTCTCCCGCGTAAAATTGAAAGTGTTCAATTTTTGACACTTTCAATTTTACGCGGGAGAAAACCCGAATTACCAAAGACCTACATACAAACACCCGTGAAAACCTCAGAAAACATATATATATATATATATATATATATATATATATATATATATATATATATATATTCCACCCACAAAAATGTAAGTGGAAATTTCTTCTCCTTTGAAATAATTTTTAAACCAAATTTACTTTCATTTAAATAAATGAGAATAGTAAATGTATTTGTCTGTGCAACAATAGATAAATGTGTGGATACTTTATTTTGATGTGTGGGTGTGGGTGTCTATGCATTTGTGTACTGTTCACTGAAAGAATGTTGGCTTTGTAACTGGCTGAATTGCCACCACCAGCACCTCCTCCTCCCATGCACCAGTATATGTTGCTTTATTTTAACAACTCACAACAACAGAGTAATATTAATAATCCATTATCTGAAATTTAATGAGGAGCAGTCATTTATCTTACTGGTTTATGTTAACCAACACTAAAGGATTTTGTTACTTATTACCTCTGTGCACAGTTGGAGTAAGAACTCAAATTGAATTGATTATGTAATCAAGCTCTTGCTTAAACAACTATACTATTGGTTATATGATTTTAACTGTATCTTCTGATGTCACCTTTAAGAATTGAACGTTTATTGTGGTGCCTGTTAGTGAGTAATTGATTATAAGTTTTACACCTTCAGTGGAGGCAGTAAATTCGAGGATGAGCACTGCTGAGCTTTCTTATCTCTCTCCTTCCTTCTGTAGTGAGTCATAGGGTCAGTTTGTTTGAATAACAAGTAGACCCTTGACACTTGTCATATATCAAAGCCTCTATGTAGCATTTCTAAGAATATGTCTGCAATGTTTTTACACTAAGAAGGGTGTCCCTTTCTCCCTATTGTCTGTTTCCTTATCAGTTATAAAGCTGTAAAACATTTTTCCTCTCTATTGGGGTCTTCTATGAATGAATTTGTATGCCAAAATTGCCTTTGATCAAACATTCTATATAAGATTTATGTAATCTCATGGGTCTTGCTCTTGACTGGCCTGGGTGCAAGAAACCAGTGATTCAGTGTAATCTGTTAGCTTTAGAAAATAAAATGCTTTGATCCTCTCCAGTTATTGGCATTATTGAGTAAGCTTTCTACCATACTTCTTTATTCAACAAAGAAAAAATGGTTATAGCAAACCTGAGAACAAGTTCATTTAACTAGATAAATAATATTGTTCCATTTTCCCTATTGTCTGAAATGCAGAGTACCTGGACAGAATTTTTTCTTTTCTTATCCTGACTTCTATTGGTTGCCCTTTCATAAATGGTCAGCTATGTTTCTGAAGGCTTGTGAATGAATAATGTACATAGTAATGCAACGAGACAGAGTTGTAATGCTTAAAGATATCACTGGAGAAAGCTAGCATACTCTTGCTCTTAAGTCCTTATGTTTTATCCTATCTGAGAATTTCATAAGCAGAAGTAGTTGTGAAAAGAGCTCCGAGGAAGAAATATATTTGTGAGGATAGATAAAAAGAATTAAATATGTATGACTTGATTAAACAGTAAATGGTAATGAATCGTAATGGCCTACATCTATTTCAAACAATTAACAATTAGAAAGAGTAAATTATTTATTTTGTAAAAAAAAGGAACTTAATTTCAGACATGTGGGTAAAATAAAAAAAAAACTAGACATTATACATATAATGTATAATTAATATGGACACTTATATTTGGTTCAGTGAAATAGAATCTGAGAGATGTATAGATTCAAAAATCATTTAATTTATATTTCAGTGAAGGCCTATGTGACATAGAGATTTTTTTTTAAGTATTTTTTTTTATCCTCCTTGCAAGCCAGACAGGAAACATGACTAGATGCATGAATTCTGCTTTATTGTAAGACTATCTTAACACAATCTTGCAAATCTGAAAGTACAAACTTCCCATCACCACTTTTAACTGCTTGATCTACTAAGGTGAGACCTTCCTAAGTTTATTTCTCTGACATTAAGGACTGGGGCTTCCTGCCTCTCTTGTTTGATTGTTTCCTAGGCAGCATCTTCTTTCCCTAAAGTCATTCACCCAGTCCATTACATATTTATGTTTTCATATAATTTTAACCATGTTATAATTTGGTTGTCTCCGCAGACATCGTGTAGCATATTAGTTTGAGCAAACTCCCCTTCATTTCATACATTTAGATGAAACATCAAAATGACTGACTTGTGCCAAACCTGTTATCTGAACTTTTGATCTTCTGCCTTTCAATTTCATGGGGGGGGGGATTTATTTTATTTTTTTTCTCAAAGTGCCTTTTTAATGAATTTAATCTCAAGGTTATCAAATGGCCAAGGAACATGTATGATTGCATATCATATATAACCCTCTTTCCTAGAGTTTTCACTGTATTTGGTTTCCTTCAATACTAAGAAAGTTCATCAAGACTATTTGGGTCTTTTTCAAATCAGGAAGGATTGACAGCACTTATATTGGAGAATGATAGAAGACTGTGTAAACAGAAGAGAGAAAATTAATTCTTCAGAATCCTCCACTGTCAGCAGGAGAACCTATACCTTCTAAGACAGGTGATTGTCTATCTCTTCTTAAAAATCTCCAGTGATGGAGCCCCCATGATTTCTGGAGGCAAGCTGTTCCACTGGTTGATTGTCCTCACTGTCAGGAAGTTTCTCCTTAATTCCAGGTTGCTTCTCTCTTTGATCAGTTTCCAACCATTGTTTCTTATCCTTCCCTCTGGTGCTCTGGTGAACAATGTGACCCCCTCTTTCTTGTGGCAACCCCTCAGATACTGGAACACTGCTATCATGTCTCCCCTATTTCTTCTTTTCTTTAGACTAGCCAAACCCAAGTCCCGTAGCTGTTCTTTGTATGTTTTAGTCTCCAGGCCTTTGATCATCTTAGTTGCTCTTCTCTGAATTTTTTTCCAAACTCTCAATATCTTTTTTGTAATTTGGTGACCAAAATTGGCTGCAGAATTCCAGGTGTGGTCTTACTAGGGTTTTCTAAAGCAGTACTAATACTTCATGTGATCTTGATTCTATGCCTCTGTTTATACAACCCAGGATTGTATTAGCTTTTTTGGCTGCTGCTACACACTGCTGGCTCATAGTCAAGTGATCGTCCATTAGGACTACAAGGTCCATCTCACAGTTACTGTTTTTGAGCCAGGTCTTGTCTAATCTGTACTTGTACCTTTGATTTTTCTTACCTAAATGTAAAACTTTGCTTTTCTCCACATTAAAACTCATTTTGTTGGATAGGGCCCATTGTTTAAGTTTGTCAAGATCTTTTTGGATCCTGAGCTTGTATTCTGGAGTGTTGGCTACTCCTGTCAGTTTGGTGTCATCTGCAAATTTGATGAGTTCCCCTTCAATTCCCTCATCTAAGTCATTTATGAAGATATTGAAGAGTACTGGGCCTAAGATGGAACCTTGTGGTACCCCGCTGTTTACTTCTCTCCATGTGGATGTAGTGCCATTGAGGACTACTCGTTGAGTACAGTTTGCCAGCCAGCTACAGATCCATCTGGTGGTGATGTTCTTTTTTCTCTCGATGGGTGTTGGCCTTTCGTTGGGAGTACTGATGAGAACACTACTTGTGCTCCTAGCTTCTTTATTGCCTAGTTGTTTGTAATCTCTCACTATTGTACTCAGGTTGTTTGTTGTGTCATTCATCCCAATTTAGAGGAGGAAGGGGTAGTAATCTATAGGCCTAATTATTTTGGTTAGGTTCTCAGCCACATCTTTGATTTTTGCTCCAGGGAGACAACATACCTCCCTGGATTGTATGTCTGGTCTGCAGATGGATGATTCTGTTCCTTTGAGGATAGAATCTTCTATTACCAACTCTAGCCTTTCTTTTTGGGGGGCTGCAGTCTGGGGTGCTTTTCTGTTTATCTCAGGTGTGTTTGTTGATGTGGCTTTTTAAGGGATATTTGATGTGGCTTTTTAAGGGATATTTGAAGTTGTTTCTTTGCTAGGTGTCTGCATGTCTTCTTTGAGGGGGAGGTTGTGGGTCTGCATATTTCCATCTAAGGGGAGAAACTGATTGCTCAGTTTTAATGGAGCTGCTTCTGGTTAGGTTGGATTGGGCAGAAGGTGTTTGTTTGTTGTATGCTGTTTCTTTCTTTGAGTATTGTGTTTCCTTCTGTGTGTGACATACCTCCATTTGTTTTCCTCCAAAGGTTTATCATTCGGGTCTAATCCTCTGGGAGTTATTTGTTCATTATTTGGTTCGGTTTGGGTGAAATTTTCTTTCATACATTGGGGTTTGGCTAGAGTTGCCTCTAAGTTCCTAAGTTTTTCCTGTTGTAGTTCACATAATTTGCATCTGATGCATGTATAGTTTGGGTGTTCTTTGGGCATCAGTGCATACGTGGAACATGTATTGCATACCACAATAGTATCAGTCACCTGTTCCATGAGTTTGTTGTTTGAAAGTCCCTCTTTTTGATTGGTGGATATGCTTTGCTGTTAGCCTTGTTTCTAGCTTCTCTGTTCTGGGTAAGTATGCCTATTTTTCTATCTTTTTTTCTGCCTGTTTGTGCTTATTTTTTGTGCCTTGTTATTTTGGTGTAGATGAAGTATATGGTAGTATGCCCTTTGGTTTTAAGAGAAGAAAAAAAAGCAGTTTATATTGAGGTTAAGAGTTAATGTTAGGATAGGGCTATTTAAGGAAGGGAAGGGCTGCTTTCTCCTCAACAAGGAATATGCTTTTAGCTTTCTGCTCTCTGCCTAGAAATTCATCCCTGTCCTTCCTTTTCTTGATTTGCTCCCTATTTATCTCTATCCTCTCTGCCTTGCTTTTTTGACTGCCTTTTTGTGCTCAGCCAGTCTTTCTAGTTGCCCTCAGTTGCCTTTAGCCATTGCTCCATCTCCGATGTTCAGGAAATGCGGATATACATCTAAAAGAACTCTAAAGTACAGAGAAGAGCAACAAAGATGATTAGGGGACTGGAGGCTAAAGCATATAAGGAACGGCTGCTGGAATTGGGTATGTCTAGTTTAATGAAGAGAAGGATGAGGGGGGACATGATAGCAGTGTTCCAATATCTCAGGGGCTGCCACAAAGAAGAGGGAGTCAAGCTATTTTCCAAGGCGCCTGAAGGCAGGACAGAAGCAACGGATGGAAACTAATCAAGGAGAGAAGCAACCTAGAACTAAGGAGAAACTTCCTGACAGTTAGAACAATTAACCAGTGGAACAACCTGCCTCCAGAAGCGGTGAATGCTCCAATACTGGAAGTTTTTAAGAAGAGATTGGACAGCCATTTGTCTGAAATGGTATAGGGTTTCCTGCCTGAGCAGGGGGTTGGACTAGATGACCTCCAAGGTCCCTTCCAACTTTATTATTATTATTATTATTATTAAAATGTAATAAGAAATCAAAGCAACTTTCAAAGAAGAAAATTTCAACCAATCTGAAGTATTATTCTGCTTGGAAGGAATTCCAGTTAAATCCAATGGGTTCTGTCTAGTATTTACATTAAACTAATAGAACATCCCTTCATTTACAAAAGGAAGAAGCAAGTCCTCTACAAATTCTTGTACTGCTGGTGCACTAAGTACAACCCAGTGACAGATTCTTATAGTTTGATATTCATAGATTTGCAGCCTTTACTAAGCTTTTATACACATGTAATTGGTATTAGCCTTCTGCAATACAGTAGCACTTGCTTTGGCAAACAATTATAGGTAGCACCAATAGAATAATTTTTATTCTTTCTTATTCCTTTCTCAGGTTAACCAAGTATACTTTGATGATTTAGCAGGAAATTTTGTTGCTGAAGTTTCTCTTAAATATTTCCTCCAACTCTGCTGCCAACTTCTGTTATTGCTCCCCATTTGCTTCTTCTGTCAGTTAACTCCCTGGAAACTTGTTGAATTATATTGCTTCAATAGCTTCTGCAACATACTCTGTTTACTCAGCAGAGAACTATCACTCAATCATCCACAGTGGGCAATCAGCAACTTTTAGAATGGATTATTTGTACTCAGTAACTATGACCTTTTACACACACACACACACACACACAGAGAGAGAGAGAGAGAGAGAAAGTCTGTTCCACGTGGTCACTCTTTTAACTTTTTTTTAGCTTTCCTCTTATTGAATTCCATTGTCACCTCTTGAATTTAGTTAATTTAGAATAATTTAATTTAGGGAGAAAAAGGTAGAATAAATGCTAATATGTAGAGCCTTCTCAGGGACTATGAAAACTACCAAAGAAGTTCCAGAGCAAATATTGATTAACAAAATTAACAATGACATTGCACAAATATTTGGGTACAATTTGATTTTAGGATCAATGGACGGCTGTGAAAAAGAGACAGAAACATTACTATTTGAATAATTTACTGAATTTTGATCATTGATTCAACTTCTTTTATTTCTTTATTTGATTTTTAACACATCCTTATTACTTTATAAGTAATTCGAGGCAGTGAACATACAGTACATAACATTCCTTCCTCCTCCTATTTTTCCCCACAACAACCCTGTGAGGTGAATTGGTCTGAGAGAGAAGCCTGACCCAAAGTCATCCAGCTGGCTGTAATGGCTAAGGCAGGACTAAGATGGGACTTTACTCTCTTAGTATAGAAATAAGGGCATTTCCTTTTATCAGTGTATCCATGTGTCATCATTTCATTCTTGAAAAAAAATAAACAATTTTCTGATAATAAATAATACTTGTTTTGTTTCCAAATTTTCCTTCTTCAACCAGTCTGTTCCTCTTATATTAATCCTTTTCTAAGTCTCTGTATTTCACTATATGATTTAAGTGACCAGCCTAGTACATGAATATAAAACAACCAATTGTCCATTTCTTTTTATGTATCCAATTTCTGCTGGTAAGATCAGTTTTAGTATAAATTGGACAGGTTTGGAAAGCTAGTGTGCCTTTTTCCTCCCTCTCTACATGTTTCAGACTGTCATGTCCATGCTACTGAATCATACAAATGCTAATCAAAACTTAAATACCTTACTGAAAAAATAAATCTATCAACCTGGCCTATAAGTATTCCGCTAGTCTAACATTTGAAATCTTGGTTTAGCACATATTTTGAGCTGTCATTTATCATCTATATATTAGGCATTATACTAGGCTCAAGTATATATGTGTTATAGCTAATATTAACTCCTGAGGTATGGCGATACAGCCAGCAATAGTCAATGAGCTGGAAACTATTAATAGTGTCTGTGGGAGTGGGAGGGAGTTTATCTATCCAAGCTTACAGAACATTATTCTGGCATGCTCTGAATGACAAGCAGATATCAAGGCATGCTGATCATATATGCACACATAACACAGACAGATTGTATATGTACACATACACAGACAGTATATGTACACATGTGAGTGCATGCGCACACACAAACAGACACACAGACAAATTAGATCAGTGTAGCACTGATCTACTGGTAGCAGTTTTCCAAGTTCTAGAAGCACAGATTCTACCCCCATACATTCTGCTTATAAAGTAAGCAGTCTGTCACTGAGCTACTCCTACATATCAGTATGTTTGCATAGTAATATTAGCCACTCCTTGATTAAAGTACTTTCAATTAACTGTTTTAATAATAATAAAGAAAAGTCCAACTTTCTTGTTTACTTTTAAATAAAGATATGATTTTAGTAGTAGTATAGTTACTACTATATTACTATTGACCGAGATCATGGTAACAAAAATATACACACCAGTATAAATCCAATTATTACTTATATTTGATATATGTTCTTTCTACTAAATAGCTTGCATTAAAATGCCTGATAATTTTCCTTATACATAACTGATAAAAAGGTACTGATTTATCCAAATATTTTAATTGATTTGCACACATCAGCCCTGATTCCATTGGCCAAGAGATTTGATAATATAAAAAGCATGTTCTGATTTGAGTTTGTGATTTCATCCAATTTCATCTGACCCACCACTATAAAGAAGGTGTAGCTTAGCAGTTCTGAACATTAAATTGTAAGGGGGAGAGAGAAAGGCAGGCATAACTAGTAGAGAAATTTAACTATTCCTTCATTGCTGATATGATTTGATATCAGGACTGTGACTTGCTAAAATACTAATAATTGTGAATATTGATTAGTCTTGGGCAAATTAACGCACAACATAGCATCAACTAACAAAAAACTAGGCACAGATATATTACATACAGCGTAAAATACATTAAGATAAGTGGATCTCCTTTGCATATTACACAATCTGTTCTATTTTAAGGATTCCTCTGAGTTAAAAAGGTTGATAAAGGCTGGTCAAAAGACTTTTAAGGCTCTTAGTGTTCCAGAATATAAAAGTTTGATTCAAATATTCATATCAGTTTGACTCAAGAGGGTATACCAATCAATTTTCAGAGTACTGAAATCTTAGTTCTGCTCCTAGGTGTGCCGATTATAATGTCAGTACAGAAAGGATATTCTAGTAGCAGGAGAAAGAAAACATGTAACTGGGGAGAAAAAAAAAAGAATGACCTGAAAGTGCTTGGAAACCACTAGATCAGTGATGGCAAACCTATGGCACGCATGCCAGAGTCGGCACTCAGAGCCCTCTCTGTGGGCACATGCACCATTGCCCCAGCCCCACCTCCCCCAGCAGCCGCCTCCTCACCAGCAGCCCCTCTGGAGGAGAGTTGCCCCAGGGCGCGTCCCACATGGAACAGCACAGCCAAGGACATGGCAGTTGGGCAGCAGGGACAAGACTCCACCCTTGCACCCTATCATGTGCAGATGATGCTGTGGGGCATGGGCGGAGGGCGTGGCCACCATGGCACTGCAGGGTCGCCTGGGCAATCTGCAGCGGGCCGTGGAGGCAGTAGGTGGCCCTGCAGGTGGGGGTGGGGTGGGGGTGGGACAGTTTTTGGGCACTTGGTCTCTAAAAGGTTTGCCATCACTGCACTAGATGGATTTCATACTCTGAAGCAACCCTTCATTTCAATTTCCAATTCTGCTTCAATATGATCACTCAATAGAAGCTTCATCAAACTGCTTTCTAATGAAACTGTTGATTATAGTCTCTTATTTATTTACTGATCAGCTCAATTCCTAAGGCTGCCTACTCACCAAGTGACTCTGGGCAGCCAACAGATGGTTATAAACCACAGATAATGAAATAAATATGAGAACAGTAAAACCCATTATGTTTGTGGCAAAGACAAATTGAAGATTTACGACATTTAGTGAGTTCACTTATTATCCTGGTCTAGCATCTGTGGAAAGAGTCAGATCTTTAAGACTGTCCTCCATCCCAACGGATCATACAGATCCATAATGCTACTCCAATTTGTAGTATACATTTTTTCTCACATAATTTTTTTCTTCAAAGTTTTAAAAAGAACATAAAATCTAACACAAACTAATACAAAAGAAAAAAAGAAAGAAAATAAAGGACAAAAGTGCAGAAAGAAAAAAAATTCTGATTTTGTTTGCAATGAATATATAAGTATGATTATAAATTATTTTTATTATTACAAAAAGCTCACTCTTTTCCATTCTATATATATTAAAATTAGGATACACACACACTGTATGTATACACAAACATGCATACACAGTATACACACACACACACACACATACATACACATACACATACCTATACATCCTAATCATTAAAACAACAAGTTATAAGTGCATTTTTTTCTGTTTTATGCAAAAAGATTTAAGGGCTTTCCATTCATTTTGCCTAACCAAGAAAGTCAATTTAGACATCTTTGCAAATTCCATCTTCTTCACCAATCATTCCTCTTTTGTGACTATCATTAAACTAATGATATAAGCCCTATAAGGGTGGAGTTGCTTCCCTCCGCCTGCCAGACACCTACCAAAGCCGCACAGGATAAGGTTGCCGTGCCCTCCCACCCAAATGCCCTCGCCTCCCCCAAGCGTTTTTTTTACTAACCTGCCTTTCAGCTGCATTGCGTTTCTCTGATTGAACTTTTTTTTTTAGTCCCACAAACACACAGCTTTCGCAGTTGTCTGGCAGGCGGAGGGAAGCAACTCCACCACCCCTCTGCCACCTGCCTCACCTTCTCACCTCATGGTGGCAGTGGCAGCAGCCAGCTAGGGCCAGGCGGAAGTGATCCGGGAAGAGCAGCTGGTAGAGACCAAAAGCGCCCAGCCAGCATGAAAGCTGCAGCATCCATCCTTAGCCCAGTGCCTGCAGCACCGAGTAGGCATGCAGGCTAGCGCTCAGCAGCCCAAAGGCAGAAGCGTGGGTGGCATGGTTCCACCGGCAGCCACTGGTGAAGGGCCCTGGCAGGTAGGCGGCCGGACGGCACTCCAGATCTGGACCAACCACCATGGCCGCATCGGTACTGTACCTGGTCCACCACCACGCTGTCACCACTGTGTTGCTTCTCCACCCCATGCACAGGCCCTACCCCATCCCTATGCGCTCGCGGCCTACTGGTACCAGTACCTGGAAAAAGTAAGCCTTCCCCGAAAGTAAAACCTAGTGCTTACTTCAGAGCCCAAAAGAAAGTAAGACAGGGTCTTACTTTAAGGGGAAACACGGTAATAATATTGCTTCAGTTGTCATATATAAAAACAAAGTTCCATGCCTTTTTCTTCTAGCTGTTTATCCATGAATCCCAAAAGAAAAGTCTTTGATTGTGCATTTGTGTTTAAAATCTGCTGAATTAGTGTATTTATTTGCATCATTTTTTTTTATTTTTGTATACATCCACCATACATGATAAATTGTCCCTTCATGCTGTTCACATTTTTAGCATAAATTCAAACTACCTTTATACATTCTAGACAATTTCTCTGATGACAAATAGCAATGATATATCATTTTATAAATAATCCCTTTAAGGCCAGAGCGTAATATAAATTTCAATCCTTTGAAACACATATTTTCCCATTCATCTATTTGTATATTGTAGTTTTGTCTTTTTCCTCAAAATACACTGTTTTGTATGGAAGTTCCAAAAATGGCTGCTATTAGTATCTACTCTTATCTCTACAATGATATTTTAGCAAATTGTAGTGCCTTTATTATGAATCTATGATATATTTCATATTTTGAATTGCTATTTGACTAATATTAGAGGGGAAATAATTGAGCAAGGAAGTATGTAGCAGTAGGAGTTAGATCTTGTCTTAAATGCACTAAACTATCTTGGTAAAACAAGCCAAAGGTTAGAGTTTTGGAATATGAGTATAGAAAGTTTCCCCATCTCACCCCTCATTAGAAGGGAAAAAAGATATATAACTATTTTAATTCATTCCTTTGGGATATTGAATCACTATAATATTCTGCTATATTTTAATTATTTTTGTCTCTTTTATAATTTGTAATTGAGTCACTTTATAGGGGAGATGGTTAGCATACACATTAAAAAAAAATCATATGAGGCCTAGGAACTGGTTCCTATAATTGGAACCTAACCATACCTGTATATGCTCAAAAAAGTACTAAATCCATTAAATACATATTGGATTGTATATAGGATTGTATCTAAAGAACTTCAGTGATTGCTGGTAAATAAGCAGTAGTTGCCATTAGGTCAACAAAATAAAACTTAAAGTCCAGATTTGTAAATTAGATTAAAATATAGCAAATGCCAAAAAACAAGTTAAAGCAAATACTTTTAAAGATCTGTCTCAGCCATTATTTCAAAGAATTTTAACTTTTTCTTTTTTGCAAAATACTGGATGATGTTGCAATATTAATGAATAATTTCCAAATGGAAGCAATCTGATGAAAAGATCTCAGAATAAGAAAAGAAAACATTCTTTAAGAAATTGCTTGCAGCCAATTGTGTTCAGGAGATATATAGATATGAGCACTCAGTAAAATTGCACTAATATGAATTGTTTCATTAGTTGCAGATATTATACCAAAGTGCTAGCTACTATTTAATGTAATGGAAATAATGTTAAAAAGTTCATAGCAGACCATGGTGTGTAAGAGAGTTGATGCTCTATAAATAGTTCAGTGCCAAGCTCTGATCTTTAAGACTCTATATGTGCATAGGAAATTTAAATATCGAAGAAGTTTCTGGATATTTTTTTTTTAGTTCTTACAGATTTTCATAGGAGATGTTTATTTTGTCAGAAAATCATGTCATTAAAAAAATCCTCCTCCAATATCTAAATTAATAAATGGACCATAGTCATAATTAACTAACTCAGAACACAAATTCATAGTTTTCAGATATATTGCAAACATAGTTCTTTTCTCACAAGTTCTTTTCCAGGCTAGAATACAAATTTAACTACAATGTTAAAAATGATTAACTTACGTAACTTGTTGTATATTGGGAACGATGAGGCATTGAAGACACAGCTTGTGAAAGTAACAGCTCTTTATTAGATCCACACAGAAGCGAAGCTAGCCTCCGCTTGACTCATATTTATACGGACCGTCACTAGGCGGCAGCCAATCATTTTATACATTTTATACATACATTCCCGCCTAAAGCGAAAGATTTCAGTATATACAGACAGACAGTCGGGATTCAAACAGGACAATTAATTAACCGTTTTATAACAGACCTTATGCATTAGGTTTAATATATAACATAACTGATATAAGCAGAAAAGTTATTTAACAACTCCACATAATCAAGAAAATGTTGATTGAAATAATTGACCAAAAAACTGTCATAGATTATTGAAAGACACATGAAATTGTGCCAATTGTGGGTGAAAGAAAATATGTTCTTCATCATTGGACCATCATTACTGAAACTCTTGTGGATTATTAAGAATAAAATAATCAGTTTAGTTAGCCTCTTTCCCCTCAAATGCACACAAAAAGTTTAATTGTTAAAACACAGAGAATGTTAATAATTTCCTCCAAATGGACAGAACAAGTTTAATTGTTGATATTTTTAAAAGGAGCATTTGCAAACATTATATCGAGTATTTTGAAATTCTATGTTCAAAATTTGTTTCTTTCTTCCTGCTAGCACAACAAAAAAGAGAACTAAAAGCATGTGGACATTTGAAAATAATTTTAAAAATGTTGAAATGAGATAAAGTAAAAACTGAATATCAATCCAACCGTAACAAAGCAAATGTCAAAGTATGTATCTGCTTTCTAATAGTTTATGAGTTCCCTATTCACAATGTGATTAGAAAGGAAAAATAATGAGGTGATATCAACTGATATGATATAGAATAAATAAAATTGAGTCTCACGATTTTTAAAGACTCATAAATGGAGCACTCTCCACCAGAAGGTCAGGCCCTAGCCCCCGAAACAGTCCAAGGTCAGTCCTATCTTGTGTGGAGCTTAAATTTAGCTCAGGATTCTAATATTAACTCAGAAATACAGCAATACAGATCTAGTAAGTGTGGTCTTTTTAATATAACAGAAGAAAGCAGAGAAGCAACAAAGCATTTAATTACACGACAGAATGCTCTAAGTATAACATCTCCCCTAAAATAACTCAGAACACTCAATTACATTCTCCAACAGCTCTGATCTGACTATTTTAACCTTCAGGATAAGGCTCTTCTTGTGAGAGAACATCATTATTTATAGAATCTACATTAGCCCTACTTACACCCAGTCTCTAAACTATAACACAACAACTGGAGAGGGGAAAATAATTGCAAGAGCAAAAAAACCCAATGAATTGCCAGAAATAATTTAACAGGACATAAGTTGCTTTCAACTCTGCCTCTTTTTCATGTATCCTATTAAAAGGTACACATTATCTCAATGTACTGTCAAAAATCTAAGAGTTTCTCATTGTGTGTGTACAACAAATAAAGCCAAATGCAAAACCTATCTTGATAACTGAGGTTGTTTAATTGTAAGAGTAAATATGCTACTGAAATAAATCAGTTCATGCACATGCACATTATGGATAGATGGCTTAACTTTTAAACCCAAGGATGGTCCCATCAATCTGTTCCTTCAGTCCTTTTTCAAAAGTACTGATGAAAGAGAATATTTGTAGGTCAGGGTTGAACTTTGAGTGCTTTATGAGCTTTGTTGTGCTAGCTAACTATTGATATTACCTAATTGGTAATGAAACATCTGCAAGAAAACAACCAAGCACACAGAACACCAAACACCCCACAAAAACAAAAGTGCTGGAAAAACATCACTGTCCTACTCAACATTCCATAAAATGATTCTTATAAATGGATATTCCATTTTTTAACATTAATTCTTACAGATCCTTTTTCCATCATAAGAACATATTTCTCAAGTTAACACTTTGTTGTGGAAGTCTTGTAATGAAGACTAGTAGATGCTAGCAGACTGCCTTCATCCTTCCCTTATAATGTCATGACTGAGCCATCTCAGTGAACTACAACAATTTATTCCCATTAACATCAGAAAATATTTTATTTTATAACTCTAAATTTTATATGTGTGAAAATTAATTGTTAAGTATGCAATCTAATTGTATCTAATCCCTATACTGTTTACACTATGTCCATATCCATGCTTGAAAAATAGATGGTATCTCTTCAGCAGAAATCATAATGCGAGGTTGTCTTGCACTAGAAATTCAGTTATTTTTCAGTTTGTTCCATTATGTTACAATGTCAGAAAGTACAAAATGGGAATCAGATTTTACACTACGATGTAAAAGCGAATATTTGTCTTATAGTGACAGCAGGCATCTTTTAAGATTTCTATTACAAGGAAAGACAAATAAAAATGTTGACATCAGTCAGACTGATGCTATTGCACCACATCCCACCAATGGATCTTATCTTGCTTCCTCTAAATTACTTTTGATAACATTCAGAAAGATAACCCATATCTAGGGAAAAATAGAAATACATAACTCTGGCTGTTATTTTTTTTCCCCTAATGGATTTTTCAATTATAAAGATCTATTCACTGAGCTTTCACATGGTACGTATCAAATAAACGACTTAACCAAGTAAACACTGCTGGTACATTCTATAGTGTACAGAAGGCTCAAGTGAGACTTCTCCATTTTTTCCCTTCAAACAATCTCTTAAAGATTGAGAAAATATTTGTCATTATTGTTAAACAAGTTGAAAAAAATTGAGAAATGAAGTCTGTAGTACATATCTTACATTTGTCCCTGATAGAGTCTCACTCATAATAGATTAAATGAGAATAAAACATTTCCATCAATATAAAATTTGCTGCCTTTCTCTAAAAATACAGCTGCTCAGAAGACTGGGTATAACACAGAACAAGCCCTCTTCCTCCCCAAATAAGAAAGTTGCAGATACTGTATTTTTAAAAAAGTGTGCTTCCCCTCTTGCTTTTCCCGAATGAATCAACAATAAATCACTGCCAATACATTTAGGGGATGGTGTAACCAAAACCCAAAGTCAAGCTCTTACACCTATGTGAGTAATCAGTCCAAGGTTAATTCACATTTTAAAAAAGCAAACAATCAAGCAACAGATCAAAGCTAAGGGATCATTAAAGGTTAGGTCAATTTGAAGGCAGTCCCAGAATTGTAATTCAACACAGTTCACAAGTCAAATTAGAAGTTCCAAAACCAAGGCATCATTTCCAACACATACGGTTCAGAACAAGAGTCTATGAAGATAAAGAATTCATTTCCGTGCAATGGTCGGTGATCAAGAAAAGATATTGTTTGCCCAAAGGGTTGTAATCCTAAATAATTCTTTAGATGCATTTTGTATTGTGTTGTTTGGTTTACAGCTGGAAATGCATTTCTTCAAACTTAGTGATTTTTGGTTTTGCTTTTTGATAGTTTAATTTAAGCAAAACCTGATCCAGAGGTTTGTTTGAAATCTCCTCATTTCTGTTTCTAATACAAGCAAAGCTCTCAGTAATGAGTAGTACTCATTTTTGTCTCTGACATGTAATTATTAAAACAAGAAATGAAATAATGGGTGCTTTTGCTCTCTTTCTCTCTCTCTCTTTCTCTCTGTTTGTGTGTGTTGTGTGTGTGTGTGTGTGTGTGTGTGTGTGTGTGTGTGTGAGAGAGAGAGAGAGAGAGAGAGAGAGAGAGAGAGAGAGAGAGAGAGAGAGAGAGAGAGAATTAGAAAATATTGAATTAATTCATTTATTAACAAAGTTGTTTAACTTGAGGGGAAGGATATTGAACTACCTATCCTGAGCTCTGCTATTTGGCAGTGGATGCCATTTCACCCCTTGTTCAATCTATTGTTATTTTCATCTAATACAACATTTTTTTTAATTTTGTTAGTATCAAAATTGCCCTGCTTAGTGGAGGAGCTCTTCTTCCTACCTGCTTTAGATTAGGAAGACTTGGGTTTTAAAAGCTGTGTTATATATTTAGCTTAAGAAGCCAGTAGGTATTCCGCACAGTAAGCTTTGGTAAAACCTTGGTGTGATCTTCATTTACTTACTAAGCTCCCCTATAGTTTATTTGCTAAACTTAGCAACTGAAAAAGCATTCAGGAAGAAAGGTATGGCACAAACTATTGTTGCCAAAACACTGATGGATGCCCCAAGAACTGAATTTGACTTGTGGGAGTATTTATGTTTTTAGAAGTATTTGAAATAGTCCAGAAATCTCTCCCTGTGAGCAATTCTACAACACAAGGAATGATAAGGTACTTAGTAACCTCATATGTGCAGAATATCTGAATAGCCTCTTTTAAATTTTAAGGTCATAGCTTCACAGTAGTCTTTATTATACACTTAGAGTACCAAAACTAGAATTTATAATGCATTCACACTGGCAAAGTTATCATTTATTAGCATGCTCAAACCTACAATGATCATTGGGCTCCTACAAAGTTACAAATTATATAC
Source organism: Azemiops feae (assembly GCA_023970755.1). NCBI lineage: Eukaryota > Metazoa > Chordata > Lepidosauria > Squamata > Viperidae > Azemiops > Azemiops feae. The sequence goes on along the minus strand of JALGBA010000005.1, from coordinate 6,075,665 downwards.
CCTACAATTTATCACAACCTTTAAATAAATTAGTATATCAACTTTAGATCAGGAATGTTGCATCAAGGTGAGGGGGATGATTTATTATAGACACCGCTCTGACCCTTTCAAATTTTTCATCTTCATAAATGGCTCTTTCCTGGTTCTCCCATTCTGATACTATTATTAGCTAACCTAAACGTTTGTTATTTATTATGCTTATTGGGTGACTCTTTTGATAATTAAAAACAGCAACCTACTTTACATTTTCAATCCCCTTTCTACTCATTCCCACAGTTTCATTTTTTTCTTTTTATTTGAAAGACATTTTTATTAGCTATTTTCATAAGGAGACAATAAAATACAAATATTATGGTTCATCAACAATAAAAGATGTAGCAAAAGAAAATGAAAATAGTACCAATAGTAATAGATGCAAGTGGTGCAATCTGAAAACAACTGGAGCACCACTTGAACACCATTGGCATTGACAAAAACACCATCAGTCAATTGCAAAGGGCAGCTTTACTTGGAACAGCTTATATTCTGCGACGATATTTCAACACCATCAAACATTCACATTTGCCTATCCTAGGTCCCTTTTATCCTATCCGTTTATGCCTATCCCTTTTATCCACCTATTATCCAATAGGTGGATAAAAGTGCCAAATCCAGCAAGAACATCTTGTGGAGTGTTATTATTATTAGCATATACAAAGGTAAATCTCCCCTATTGTTTTAGGAAATCTCAGGCATCAAAAACGTTTTGCCAGTGACTTACTATGATATTTTGAAATGTAATATTTAAGAATCTGCATATCTTTTTCAGAGTTGAACTATCACCTTTCCTATCAGCAATAGTCTGACAGCGGTGCTGATACAGTATTTTATCATGTTTGACTTGCAGATATTATAGTACAGGGGTGTCAAACTCACAATGTCACGTGACGTGTCGTGACGTATCGCACCTTTTTTTCCATTGCCGGCAATGGGGTGGGCGCAGTTTCGCTATGATGCATCCGGCCCGTGGGCCGCCAGTTTGACACCTCTGTTATAGTAGAATAGTAAGGAAAACACACAGAAAGAGAGAAGCATCTGATATTTACTCTCAATACTGTAGCTGATCTTTCAGTCATCTATTTCCTCAGAAAATTATTCTTCTAAAAGAAGCCACAGAAAGTCTCTCTGAAAATTCCCCCCAACCAATTATTTAATCCTAAAGTTCAATAATTCTACTAACTATACACAGTGTAAGTGAAATGAAAACAAGATGGGTAACAATATCATTAAGGCTTTCTTCTTCCTTTCAGATAAAGCTGATGTCTTTTCTACAAGAAAAGAAAAGAAAAATGGGTTTACCCAGACAAGCTAAATCAGCATTAAATCATGGTTTGCTAAATAAGTGATCTAATTTACTCATATTGCTACATAATACATTAGTAAAACAAAATTGATGAGATACAGGTAATCTTTGCTTACCGACTAGCTCATTTAATGACTATCCAAAATTAATGACAGTTAAAAAAGAAAAAAAAAACACTTTTGCAATCAATCCTTGCATTTATATTCATCACAGCATCCTGTACTCAAGTCATCTCTATTTGGACATTTTGCAACCTGCTTGCATTTATGGCCATCACAGCATCCCATGATCATGTTCACATTTTTGCAATTGGCTTCCCACAAGCAATATTAATGGAGAATACAAAAGTGAAATCACAAGTCACAAACATGTGATGTCTTGCTTAACAACAATGCTGATATACTTAACAATAGAAGCAGAAGTAGAGTCTTAAGCCTGGTGCAGTCATATGATTATTATTTTTTCCTTGGTGACAGAGTTGCCAGTCCAAATTATGGTCAATAAAAGAGGACTATCTGTACATACCGGCTTAGTGTTTTGTATAAGCAAGTGCCACTTCATTGGCATATTATAAACAAATATCTCTAAAACATTTATCAAGGAAACTTATTTTGTACCAGAGGTTCTGTTGGAAGGTCATTTGATCCTTTCCCACAGAATTGCTAGAAAGTGATATAAGAATTAACCAATCAAAGCTTACTTTAGAAATAATGTGAAATTTAAGAAAAGTTCCAGACAATCTAACTGTTCTTGATAGCAGAAAGTGATTGGTAACCTCACAGTGTATGTTAGCTGAAACTGATGCTTCATGATCCTTTAAATATCTGGAGAACAGTCCCTTTTTAAGATTCTAAGAAATAAATGTAAGGGTATGCATATGAATATTTTTGACTGATGCATTAATTAATTAATTAAAACTCACATTTATAGATTACCCATCTCATAATGACTCTGGGCAATGTACAGTCAAAAACATATCCATTAAAAAACAAAAGTGAAAACCCAGGACTAATACATCCATCACAATAAAATTCTTGTAAAACCAGGTCTCTAAGGTCCATTTAAAAGCAGGGTCAGCACAATGTAGATGTCCAGAGAGATACTGTACAGAGACAGCATGCCATCTAGATCATCAGAAGGCATTATTTTAGGGCGATTTGGAATGTGTTCTGGAACATGTTCATTCAGCAAGATCTTACCACGTGGGCAGAAATGATGGGAGAAAGGCTATCCTCAAACAGCCAGACCCTGTACCATGAAGGACTTTATAGGTGGTAATAATATGCACTTTCAATTGCTTCTGGAAAGTTACTGGTTAACCACTGCAGTTTGTGTAGTTTTTATATGGGCATCCAAGTGTACCCATAATTGCCTTGGGGTACCACATTTAAGTCACAGAAATATTCCTTCTTTGAATGTAACTCTCCTCTAGTAAAATGAGATGCCCAACAAAAGGAAGACCTGTCCTTTTTTCCTTGTGTCCTCTGTCAGGCAGGCATAGCCGTAAAATTTGGATTTTTAGATATTTTTTTTAATCTCACCTTTATTATTTTTATAAGTAACTCAAGGTGGTATATCTAGTAATACTCTTTCCTCTTCCTATTTTCTCCACAATAACAACAACAACAACAACAGCCCTATATGTTGGGCTGAAAAAGAGTAATTGACCCAAAAATCACGCAACTGGTTTTCATGCCTAAGGTAGGACTAGAACACATAGTCTTCCGGTTTCTAGCCTAGTGCCTTGAACAATTAAATATTGTCTGACTTTTTGAGTGTCTTCTTTTTTAAAAAAATATTATTTACAACAACAGAAGTTCAAATTTTCAGTGTCTGCTTCTTTTTCCCCTTTCATCAAGAAATTCAACCACCTAGATTTACATTATTTATTTCCTGATTTCAGCAATTGTCCTCAATCCAGCCCCTTCAAATCTATAATCATTGTGATCTGTAGAATAAATCACTCATCATAGGTTTTTATGGCGAAATTGGAAAAGTGCATCACTACTATGTTATTGCTAGCATGTGTACTTGATTTTTTTTGTTTTGGAAAAACATTATTATTTCTGATGCTAGAAAACGTAATTTCATATACATGTAGAACTAAGCACATTTTTTGTAGTTTTTCACTGTAGATCATATAGAAATCTATTACTGCATCTACTCATTTTTTGAATATAAAGGCATTTCAAAAATTGGTAAAAAAAAACACTCTTAAATCCAATATTTAACATCAGAAGTGTATAGTTCTTTCCAGCTGTGTAAAATAATCTTTTTTTAAAAACTCTAGCCTTAATAAAGGTAGAGTTCTTCATAAAGTGTCAAATTATGACTCTTACTGTGACATGGTAGTAATTTAATAATGGAGATGATCGCTTGCTTGGGAAGCAGCCTTGACTTTGGGCCAGTCTTTTACCCTAATGTAGCTTAATGGATGCGTATGAAAAGAAAATTGGAGGGAAGGAACCTGCATGCTAGTTTGAGCTTATTTACAAATGCTGGGGAAGCTGTGCTGCTAATTATTGCTTCTCAATCCATTGTTCCCCTCGTAAATTGAGAGTTGTTGGTTGGGGCTTCTGCCACTTCTCTGCTGTAACAATAAAAATGAGTTGTGTTTCAGGTCTATCTGTGTGCCTCTCATTTTTTGCAATGAAGGTGTAATATTCTGAGAGCTGCAAATCAGCAGGAATTGTAGATCTACTTTCCATTTGACTGATAAGCAGTCAGAAATCTTCTCCAAATAATCTCCAAACTGAAACTTGAGTAGTTTCTGTGTTAAAATGGACACAATAAGATTTCACCATTTAATAAACCTTTGTCCTGGGATTCATACACAGAGAAGCTTTGTTTTATTTATCGAAAGCCTGTGGTGGTGCAAGTGGTTAGAATGCAGTATGTTGTATACAGTATGTTTAGGTGTGTGTCATGTATGTATTTCACTTTGAGAGCGGGCAACTAAATTTCATTTTTGATGTGTGCCATTGTGCCCACAGTAAAAAAAATGACAATAAAGGTTATCTTATCTTATCTTATCTATCTTATCTAGTATTGCAGGCTAATTCTGCCAACTGTCAGCAGTTTGATTCTCACCAGCTCAAGGTTGACTCAGTCTTCTATCCTTTCGAGGTCAGTAAAATGAGAATCCCAGATTGTTGGGGGCAATACAGTATACCAATTCTGTAAACCACTTAGAGACAGCTGTAAAGCACTGTGAAGCAGTATAAAGGTCTAAGTGCTAAGTGGCAGTGCTATTTTTATTTTGAAACAGACAACTGGCCCTGAACAAAATGAAACTGTCCCTTTAACTGCATGCAGGGCCCAAATGTTTGCTATAATAATATAATTCATTATTCCTCTTACAGCAAAGTCAAAATTATTTGATGAATTTGTGAAATTACTTGAAGAGAATCATTTCTCACCAACACCATCAATTATTATACAGGGATTTCACAAATAAGTTGAACCTCCTGGAGAAGGTATTACTGCTTAAACCACAGAGCTGTATAATCTCTCTCAATTCTTCTGATTTGGGGATTTAGAAGAGATACTGAGGGATTGTCTTGCATGTGGGGTTTATGATGATGAATTCCAATGAATGTTCATTTCTGAGAGGTCTGGCATTTGAAATAGCTCAACAAACCCTCATCACTACAAGTCACAAAAATCAAGGAGGTAGCAGCTAATGCAAATGCTATCTATACCAGACTAAAAATTCTACACAATAAGCAGAATATAGGAAATGCACCATCCACAAATTCTTCAGAGAGGCATAAATATATCTATCACTGTGGTGGGTTTCAACAGTGCTCTGTGTGCACATTTAAAGGTATGGAAAACAGATTTTAAAAAAAGAAAAAAGAAAAGAAAATGGGCCAATTAAATAAGTGAACAACCAAGGAACTGAACCAAGGAATCACATCACTTAACTTTAAAAATAAATTGACTTTTCACAGGATTATGAAAACCAGCTCATTTCAAAACTGTGACAAGAAATCTCAAAATGATGCAGTGTTAGCAATAGTATTTGTTTATGATGATTCTGGCTTACCCATAATCAGTAAGAATACTTTTTATTGCATTTTTTTTTCCATTGGAACTTTCTCCCCAATTTGGAGTCCACTGTGTTTTCTCCATGACTATAACAAAAAGAAGTTGATTTTGCTGGAGGTTGAAATGATGATTGCAGCTTCTCCCAAGGAATGCTTCTAATCATCACTACAGAAAGCAAAAGCAAAATCACATTATTGGGGGGGGGGACTGGTTTTCATCACTAGGAATTAGTATCCAAAGAATTCAGGCCATTATGTTTAGTAAAGACTTCAGACTGACTTTGCTTGTCTCATTAAACAGATAGTTGTGGTAGATTTATATTAAATGAGTTTGAAGGGAACATATTAGGTTATACTAGCATAACCTGTTGCTCAACAAGAGGTAACTTCACATTTTATGATGTGAAAGCCGAAAGTTTGACTTGACTGTCTCCATTAGAATTTATTAGGGATTTTCAGGACAAAAAGGACTTTTGGGGAGAGCATAAAACTATGAATCTGGACCCAGGATTCCCTCTTTTTTATCATTACAATCACTGGATCTTTACAACTCCAATGTACAGATAGGCCACCATGGCATCACCACATTTATCAATTAAAAAGATGTTCTTCTCAAACTAAACTAGTTCTGCCCTGAATTTGATTTTTTCAAACTACAGAGGTCAGTTTGCAAACCTCCACATAAAACTTGCAAATGTGTAAATAGTCGTGCTTTCATGAAAGTCCATTTGCTTGCTAAAATTTCTCCCTACCCTCCCCTTCAAAAAAATAAAAAAGAGCCTTTCCCCCATAGAGTAAAAACATATGAAGGAAAAATGAAAGCTATAGGAGTATAATACATACAGCGCTGAATAAAATGAACCCCATTGCGTTGTCTTTGTAAGTAATGATTCAATTAGAACAGCATTTTTCTTCCGCCATGGAATTCTATGCTCTGTACAAATGGAATGGAGACCTTAAAAATAGCAATGGGTCCAATTATATTTGAAGGCTGACAGATAACTGCAACTTTTCAGGGATGAAACAATTAGTGGAGCAGCACTTTGCACAAATGTACTGTGGTGCCTTTCAAAAAAAATCTAAAACATCCTTGAGTATTGTTTAAAAAGGTAATTAATAGGTCTTAGTCTCTCTCTCTCTCTCTCTCTCTCTCTCTCTCTCTCTCTCTCTCTCTCTCTCTCTTTTGAAGAAAACATTTGTTTCAACTTTGACCAACAAAGAAAGTGAAATAATACTGAAATAATATATTTTAATTGTCAGAGCACAACGTAACAAGTTAATCAGTGGTAGGATTCAGCCAGTTCACACCAGTTTGGTAGAACCGGTAGCTAATTTTTTGTTGCCCAGGTCCAGAATGGACTTCCGGAAGTGGCATCCACACAGAGAACCAGTTGTTCACATATTTGAATCCCACCACTGAAGTTTAATAATAATAATAATAATAATAATAATAATAATAATAATAATAATAATAATAATAATAATAATAATAATAATAATAATAATAATAATAATAATAATAATAATAATAATAATAATAATAAAGTTGGAAGGGACCTTGGAGGTCATCGAGTCCAACCCCCTGCTCAATTACATTGATTCGGAAAATCTTTGGCAAAGGGGCAAACTAAGACTTACCTTTGTTTCATTTTTTTTTACCTGCAGCAACAACTACTCATAGTGATCCCCAAAGTAATATCATAAATTGAAACAATTATGGAAAAAATGACATATAATGATACTAAAGGCAATGAAGTATACCAAGCCAAATTCTTAGGATACCTTCAGGTAATGTGCATTAAAATCTTCTTCTAGTCATGTCAACTCTGGTTGAGAAGCTAGTCATGCTTGCCTTGAATGGATCTCCATTGCTAAATATTCCATTTATTGCAAGTTGGGATAATCCTCTTCATGAATTTTTGAGAAGCTGACTCCATTTGATTCCTTCTCTTCCTAGTTGTTTCCATCAGACTGACTATTAAAATAACCTTATAATGCTTTATAAAGTTAATAATTCTGCTTGTTCTCATTTTTATTTCCCATCCATTTTTTTCTTTTTCATAAAGTTTATTAGATTGTAAAATGAATCAAAGATTATCTTGTTTCTTCTTTTAAGTGCCCAAAGTTGGAGGGGAGAGGAGGTTGATGAAAAGGATAAAAAGCATAAAGTCAATGTGACCTGTAACAATTTTCTATGAGTTAGGATGCATTTCAAATTTACTTCTTGATTCCTCATGTGCCCCAAACAAGGTCAAATATATATTGTGATGGAGTAAGCCCAAACAGCAGGGATCAGTCTGCAAAAGCTGCTAAAATATAGTCAAAACAGAGAGTGGTACATAAATTGAATGCTTAGTTCTGCTTAAAAACACTGTATCTAATCTAGACTTATATCAAAGACATTTCTATCAGACATGTAACAAGGCTATGTAACATTTCCAATTTCAAGACAAAAGCATTTAGGAGGATGCAGGAACTGTTACATACTGTACCATTAGTCTTCAGTTCCTTAAAGCAGGTGTATTTTTTTCGCTGACTTAGATGGCTGCCCTCTACACGCCACTACATTCTCCCAGGAAATGTGACACTTGTTTGCAGTAGTTGGTAATACAGTTGTATGCATTATCTGATATTCCAAAGCAGGGGTGTCAAACTGACGGCCCACAGGCTGGATTCAGGCCATGCCCACCCCAGCTCTGCAAAGGCAAAAAACGTCGTGATACGTTATGATACGTCACGTGATGCAATCGAGCTTGACACCCATGCTCCAAAGTATCTTTTTGGTTATGAATATGAGATGCTAGAGATACCAATTAACATATCTAGTGGAATTGTCCTTTAAGTGAGACCAGGACTCTAGTCTGAATTGAATTAACAAAAGTGCAAAGACCTGTTCCCTACAGAACTGAAAGAGCCCTAAGTCACATTAAAGGCTAACACATTACTGCTTTTATGGAATGCAATCCCTTTTTTTTAATCAAACGCTTGAAGTACTATCCTGACAGGAAAGCATACATACATCCATAGTTGTGAAGAAAGTAAACAATAAAGAGAGAAGCTGCATGGTAATAACATGTTTGAAGTGTGGAGAGTAAATTATCTATAGAAAGTAGCCATTTACAAAGTTGTTCAGGGTAACAGAGCCACTTTCTGTACTGAACAGTTTGTTATTGTATTTTTATACTGTTGCACTGAAAAAAACCCCATTCCTGGCAATAATAATAATAATAATAATAGTAATAATAATAATAATAATAATAATAATAATAATAATAATAATAATAACAACAACAACAACAACAATAATAATAACAACAACAACAATAATAATAATAATAGTAATAATAGTAATAACAATAACAATAACAATAACAATAACAATAACAATAACAATAATAATAATAATAATAAACAACTGCGCTACTCGGAACATCTTATATTTTAAGAAGGTACCTGGTTGACACCTAGGATGCTGGTAGCAACCCGTGTCAACCATCAGCACCAGCCAATTTGAATGTTCAGTTGACTGAGTTCATGTTTAATGAATAAAAGATAATAATAATAATAATAATAATAATAATAATAATAATAATAATAATAATAATAATAATAATAATAATAATAATAATAATAATAATAATAAAATTGGAAGGGACCTTGAAGGTCATCTAGTCCAACCCCCTGCTCAGGCAGGAAACCTTTGCCGGCTCGGGCTATTTGCTGATATTCTGACTTAGTTATGTGCCCCTCGTTCCACTTTCTATACTTGTCCTTTTTATCTTTCAATTTATCAGAGAGTTCTTTATGCAGCCATGCTGGTTTCTTTTGAGAGCTGTTATTTTTCCTCTTTGTTGGTATTGTGCTAGACTGGGCTTTTATTATCTCATTTTCCAAAGCTTCTTGAGTTGTTTTCCCCTTGAGGATTCTCATCCATGGAATCCTTCCCATGCCCTCTCTAAGTTTATGGAAATTAGCTCTCTTGAAGTCCAAGACTCATTGGACTTCAAGAGGAGCGTGTGGGTCAACTTTAGATCATTAGTTCTCTCCCTCCCTACAGAACAGTATGCTCAACCTTGGCAATTGTAAGAAATCTGACTTCAATTCACAATTCACAGAATATCCCAGCTAGCAAGGATGGCTGGGGAATTCTGGGAATTAAAATCCACACATCTTAAAGTTGCCATGGCTAAACTCAATATACAAAGCTGGCTGTTTAAAACTTCTTTTCTTGGCAGCCTTCTGGATCTTCACATCCTACCCTGCCTTCTGTTTCTGGGTTACTGCTTCCACCTAATTACATTCTTTGTGGTCTTACTGGTGATTCTCATTCTCAGTTAATGGGGAAAAAACACACATATGCAGACCAGTCAGTAACTTAGATAAACAAAGGAGAAAAATATAATGTTATATAATATTATATAATAATAATAATAATAATAATAATAATAATAATAATAATAATAATAATAATAATAATAATAATAATAATAATAATAATAATAATAATAATAATAATAATAATAATAATAATAATAATAATACCTCAAAACACTATTGAAAATAATGTAAAATCAAAATGCAAAACACACCTAGTACAAATAAGAATAATTTGGTCTTCAAGGGTTTCCAGAAGGCCAGAAGTGAGGATGCTAGCTTAACTTTAGGAAGGAGAACCCTTATAGGACTGGACACTAATTAAAAACTTTCCCAAGCCGTATACACTGCATAGATTGGACAAAGCACTTCTACACAGAGGTAGTTGTCCTATACATACCTAGTTGTCAAGATATATTGGCCTATCTAAGTCCAAGCCAGCCATTTGAATTTCTTGTGAAAACCTTTTGCTAACCAAAGCAAAGTCCATAGACCAGACGTTATATAACTATGGCAATTATGATTCATAAATACATGCTAATTATTTATGATGTCATATAATTTAATGATTTAGTTTTTGATAATGTTTTGATAATAATCTAGTATTTACATATCACAGCAATCTATAGGGGCTCACAATATGGGGTGTAAATCTATTAAGATTGTGACACTGGGGAGTCACTTCTCAGACTCCGATGCTGATTTACCTTCTAAAGAGGGATAGCATTACACTGAACATTATCTGTAACTCTTGCCCTGAATAGCTATTGATTTTCTTTGCTGATTTGAGTAGATGTTGCATTTGGATAACAAGGCAGATGGTTTTAACCTTGTAATGCAAAGTAATCCAGCAATTTAATGGCCTGCTAAAATATTTCCATCCTGATGACAACCCACCTTCTGTTATGAAAAAATGACAAACTCTGGTAATATTAATAAGCAAATCATTGACAAACTGACTCAGAAAATAAATGCACTTATTTTCATGCATTGGGGCAAGGAGTCAAAACATAGTAATGTTAAACATGAGTGAAATCATAAATCATATATATCCCATTCAAAAGTTCAGCTTGTTAATTTGTTTCATAAAATATAATGAATTAGTTTTCCAGTTTTGGTAGAACACATACTGGCTTAGTTACTGCCCTTGCAGTAATGAGAAGTTTTGCAATATTTAATAGAAGCACGCAGAGTTCTGCATTCCCTTTCTTGCTCTCCTGTTTTAAACTTCATTTTCAATTTTCCAATTAGTAGGAATATTCTGCTTGACTAAGTCTTTGTTCACAGTTAAGCTGTTTGATTTAATCTGAGTATGTTCTGTAACCAGATTAGCTGTGAGAGAAAATGTAAATGGTTTCCCACCACCCCACATATCCATTCAATCATGTCCAATCCTCTCCAATTCTATGGACCAGCACTCCTCACTTTTCTAAATCTTGTATGTTCTGGTTAGAGTAGATTTTGATGGTATCTAGCCACTGTGTTTTTTTGGCAACTTGGTTTGCTTTTACCACTGCCCATTCCAAACATAATTGCCTATTCCAGTGAGCTTGAGTACATGAGATGGCTACAATAAGTAAGGTGGAATTTTGTAGTTTTGCCTTCCAGCAATCTGTCTGGTTTTATGTGTTCCAATTCTTGCTTGTTTATCACCTTTGCTGTCCAAGGAATGTGCAGGAGTCTTCTCCAACATCACAGCTCAAATCAATTGATTTTCCTCCTGTTTAATTTTTAATGGTCCAACTTTCACAACTATAGGTAGCTATGGGAAACATAATAGTGTAGATTAATCTGCATGTAGTTGCCAAGCTGATGTCCTTGCTTTTCCATACTCAATACATGCTCATCGTGGCTGTGCAAACCAGTGTGAGTCAATGCTTTATTTCTGGCCTGCATTCACTGCTTTGATCAATCTGAGATTCTAGACAAATGAATTCTTGCACTCATTTGATCTCTTCACTGTCAATTGTTTTTTTGACATTTCCATTCCTCACAGTGGTCATGAGCTTGGTTTTTTTTTTTGTTGTTGTTTTTTTGATGTTTAGGAAGAGGCCAAATTTCTGGCTTTTTTCTTTAATCCTTTTGATCAGATGTTTCAGACCTTATTTGGTTTCTGAGAGGAGATTTGTGTTGTCAGCATATCAAAGATTGTTGATGTGCCTTCTTTCAATCCGAATGTTGATTCTTAAAGTTCCAGCTTCCTCATGATCACTCCAGCATAAGAAAGATGAAAGAATGCAACATTGCCACACATTGTTGCATTAGGAATGAGGGCAATTGTGCTGTATTTGGAGCAAACCTGGGAGTAGCCCTTTTTTGACAATGGAACAAATACTAATTGTTCCAATCCTGTAGCCATTTGTTTATTTCTGGCACAAGGCTGTGAAGGTTATGGAGGTATAGATCTCAGCAATGGGGCCTTGTTTGGCAGTTGGCTCATTGCCCTGAAAGGTTCTGGGAAAAAGGGAAATTGTTTAGTCTAACTGTTGGTTTCTTGCTTTTTGTAATTGGCTTATGCACCAGGGAAATCTCGTGCAAGCGTGGGAAACATGTACATGGATGGGATGTACTGAAGGAGGAAATAAAGGAGTGTACAGGAATGATTGATGTCTTCCTTATGATGTAATGGCTCCGTTGTCTGTTTTTCATTGGCTAACAAAGTTTATAAAGCAATGCTACTAACTTTCTAAGGTGTGGCACTTCTGGACGTAACTCTGCCAGCATTCCAGATTGCCTGCCATCCAGCTGCTTAATTTGATCAAATAAAGTGCTGCTTGATCAAGAAGTCTCCGCTTGGGTTATCTGATTAGATTGATATGATATCTCAAGTTCACGTAAGAGACTGGGACCTTACAGCTCACACAACTTCTTCCGAAAGGATGAATGGTTCTATATCTGCTTTTATTTCATCATCATCCTGAGGACCTCTTTGTTACTCTTCTGTATATTCTTTCCATCCATTCTTAGTCAGACACTTCTTTCTTTTGCTTGTTTTTGATGACCCTTTTATGAACAGTAAATGGTGTTTGAATCTTTTGACATGTAAATGAATTCCTGATGTGGCCCTTTTTGCAGTCCTAGCTGCTTGTAATGGTGGTTCCAGTAAGCTTTCCTTGCTGTACTTTATAAATTTGCATTCAATCTCCTTGCTTCCTCCTGTTTACCTGTTGTTTTGATTGCTTGGCTTTACTCAGCTATTCTGATGGTTTCATCTGAGAAGCACTTGTGTTTTTTCTTTGGCTTCTTCTACAACATGTGGTCACCTGCTGTTTCAATGATGGTCAATTGAATTTCTTGCCATAGTACATTGAGCCTCTTTCTAGCAATGTCCAGAAGTTCAAACCTATTTTTCATCTCAACTGCATATGTGGAAGGGATTTTGGTGATGTCAAACTGCTTTGTTGGTACTGCTATTTTGATATTGCATAATTTGACTCTGATCTGAATTGCAGTTGGCACTCAAATAAATCTTGACACTGAGAATTGAACCGGACCCTTGATGGTTACATAAGACATTGTTGATCTGATTATGATAGCTTATTTGGTGACGTCCAAGTATATAAATGACAATTGGGCTGTTTGAACTAGGTATTCATGACAAAAAAAATGATTCTCGTGATAAAATTGAACCAAATGATCACCTGCATCATTTATCTGTCCAAGTCCAAACAAAGCTGACAATGATGCCTGTTGCTGCTTGACTGCCAACTTTTGCACTGAAAACACCCTGTATGTAAATACTGTAATATCTTTTGGGGGGCACTTACACCAGAGGATTTTTTTTTTATGCTGGCATAGAAATCTATTTCCAGCTCGATTGCATCCATCGTGGATTTGGACAAGTATGATTCTGAGGGGCTTGGCACAAATTTTGGATGGTCATAATGCAATCATTAACCATCAAGAAGCTTTCCACTGAAACATGTAGATTTTAAATCTGAACTTTTCTTACTAGGTATAATACCAGAAAAATCTGATAAGCAAAGTGTATATTTAACATCGCATGTACTAACAGCAGCAAGGATTGTATTTGCTCAGCACTGGAAGAATGAAGAAACACCACTAAACAAAGAGATAATCAAGAAGATATTGGACTGTGCTGAAATGGACAGACTTACATTGAGGATCAAAGAGAAAGAAAATACAGAAATTTTCAAACATGGAACTTATTTTATGAATGGTTGGAAAAAGGGGGTAGAGACTAAGAATGTAATTGTATTATTAAGCAAACAAATTAACCCAGACAACACGATGTTTATTAAGCACTGATCAATTGTATTAATAGAAAATTAATTTTAAAAAATTGGGAGAAAAAAAAAAAGCTTTCCACTGCGTGGGCAAATTTCTTGCTTGTGATATATGCCACTCCATTTGTTTCCCTGGTGACATGTCCTGAGTAAAAACAAATAATATCCTGGTTCATTGCTCAAACATTCCATGCTGCTATCTAATGTGTTTTTACCAAAGGTGAAAGCCAACACCAGTGTGTTTTCAATTGGCACAAGCAGGTCATTAGTGCCTTGACACACACACTCTGTGTGTGTGTGTGTTGTGTGTGTGTGTGTGTGTGTGTGAGAGAGAGAGAGATGAAGCTGGTAAAGTAAAGAGGATGTGGAAAATAAAAGCAAAAGTGGTGCCAGTGGTGGTAGAAGCACACTCAGGGCTGTAATTCATAAGCTGGGACAGTGGCTCCATTAAATCCCTAGGACAATAGCAAAGCCCTCTGTCCAGAAGATTGCCAGAGACTGCTATGATATTGCATAAAACATGATATTGTTTGGAATAGGGGTCCCCAGCCTCTGACCCACTACCAGGCTGGCATGCATGTGCACGCGTGCAGCTCAACTTGTGCAAGTGGTGAGCTGGCGTGCACGCACACATGTGCGCAGCTCAACTTGCAGAAGTCAAGCTGCACATGCATGTGCTTGCGACCCAGCCCGCTGCTTGCATGGCCTGGTTACCTTCTCCCCCCCACACACACAGTTGGGCAGCCAAGCTGCAAAGGTTGGGGACCACTGACTTAGACCCCCTAGGCCTCTGGTAAAGCACCCAACATTGAAGAAGACCCTGAGGTGTGAGAAGGGATTTCTTTTTTCTTATATGTATGTACAGTAAGTGCATACATACCCTTATACTCCCTTACCCACCCACCCATCTGAACACAATGTCACTATACATAAAATAGTGGTGAGGGTGAAGGTTTATTCTCTGACCTTGTGGGTTGGTTTCTGAACATTTTGTTACCAGGCTAGGTAACATCTTCAGTGAAATTTAGGGGATGTCAGTGTCAGTGTTCTGTTTATAAGAGCTTTGTGTGGTCGGTAGATCTTGTGATCTTGTGGTCAGGTGTGGGTGTGTCAAATGAGGGTCTTGTGATGGGTCTTGTGATGAGTCAAGTGTGAGTCATCAGTGAGAGTCTTGTGATGAGGAGGTTACATCAAGTGAGGGTTATTGGGAGGTTAAGTGCTGGTTGGTGGGGGCTTGCCTGGGTTGCTGAGGGTTGGTGCTGTCTCTGCAATTGATTAGGATTCTGAGGTGTTCGTAGGCTGCTTATAGGTCAATCTGTTTGTTGATAGAATTGCTTGTGGAGTGCCAGGCTTCAATGAACTCATGAGCATGGTGGGTGGTAGCGTGGCCGATTATTTTTGTGTTGTTCCAATAGAACAGTTGCTGTTTGGTGTCAGTGTGGGTAGAGATTAAGGATTTGTGATCATGGCATTTGACTGCCAGCTGGTGTTCGTGGATCCTGGTTTTTAACTGATGTGATGTTTGGCCCATGTAGAATTAGTTGCAATTGTTACAGCAATTGCAGTATCTGTAACAGTTGCAACCAATTCTAGTGGGTCATCAGTCCACAAAGCCAGAAAGGTAGTGTTCTGTCCCAGCCTATGTGAGTCCTTGTTATGCTCACAAGGAGAAACCCCTCTTCCAAGAAACAGGCAGGAACTGCAAGAAAAAACCAACCCCTTTTATTCTCACAGACCTGAGTCAATGTCCAAGGCAAACAAACACAATCCACAGAAACTCGATCATCAACACGAATGGTTGCCTTCAGCAACCAGCACCTCCCACACCTTCCCTTTTATAATTCAGCCAAGGCGTGGCTTCCTAATGCCTTCTCCTTTGCCTTTGAAGCCGCCCCATTGCATTCCTCTGTCCTACTCGCTTCTCTTTCCTGCGCATTCGTGCATCCGTGATTTGTTCCAACTGTTCTTCATCACTGTCCAACTCAGGCTCCCAGCACAGCTATGTCTCAGCCTGCGCGCGAGTAGAGGGGCCAGGCTCCTCATCCGACTGTAAGTCTTGGAGCTCCTCAGAGCCTTCCTCTGACTCTAATGTCACTCCAGGCCCCTCCTCCTCATCTGATTCTCAGACTCAGCTGCCAGATCCACTGACTGGCGAGGAATCACAACAGGTAGGGGACCGCTGCTTTACAGCATTTAACCAGTTTACAAAGTCAACATATTACCTCCAACAATCTGGGTCCTTATTATACTGACCTTGGAAGGATGGAAGGCTGAGTCAACCTTGAGCCAATCAGGATCAAAATCCTGGCAGTGGGCAGAATTAGTCTGCAATACTGCATTCAAACAACTGTGCCACCATAGCTCTATAATGATAAGATAGTGTTAATATACATGATTTGTGCTACCTCAAAGGGCAGACAGAATCTGGATTTTTTCTTAGAGACAACATGATTTATTCTCCATTATTATTTTGAATCAGTTTCATTTCTCCCTTCCCCACCTTGCTTCCACACACTCTGAAGATTACAAAAACATAACTGGGAAATGTGTGTGGTCTCTGGGCTAGGAAATTTTGCTGTTCAGAAATATTTGGAAGCAAAGTGAATTGAAGTGTAAGGTTGCTGTGAAATTATAAAGTTGTATAGCTATAGTTCTTGTAACAATAAGAAAGGGAGCAATAACTATGGGGATTGAAAGCGATGACCACTGGAAGAACTAGCTTTAGCAATCCATAGCTCAGTTCTCAGCTACACAGGCCGAGAAAGGCCTTCCGGAAAGGCCTCTGACTGTGAAATGCAGGCTGAGCTCCATTCTCAGCTGCAGAATGAAGCTGCTCTTTCCAGCGAGGCTAGTGTTGATCCATGGGAGGCCTGGCTGCAATGATGAGCTCCACTCCCCCCCCACCCTAGCTTGATTTTTAGGGGTGCACCTCAACCCCAAAATTAGGGATAGGGCTTATATTAGGCCCACCCCCAAAAATCAAGCTAGAGCTTATTTTTGGGGTAGGTCTTACTTTAAGGGAAACACGTTATGAGTTTTCTACATCTGATAGCTAAATCTACCTTCCCAAGCCTGCACCTTCTAGCCTGGTTGGGTAAATTATCTTGTAGAAACTTTAGCAGCTATAGATTATGTCAAGACCTACAAAGTCAGGATCCCTGCAACCCCTGACTGACAAATGTTGTCTTTCATTTATGGATGGATTTCATATTCACATATTGTCCCATGGCTTTTTTGGCACAGTAGTAATTCTGTCTGCAATAGTTACCTGGTATCATGTATTAGACACAGGCAGAGCAAAAATATGTCTAAAACAATAAAAAACAATAAAAATGGGCCACAGCTGACATTTGATGATATCAAGGGACCAGCAATAGAATGTAGGTACCAAAGAAAAGAATCTTTATAGAATGTCATCAGAAAAAGGAGGGGAAAAGGGATCTGAACAGTATAGTAATTAATTCTCTTCTCTATGCCATTAATACCACATGAAGAACCCTCAAGGACACCAAGAATAATAGAAAAAGCAATTAATTTGAGCTTTATTCCCATTACATTCCGATAATTACATTCTGAAGATGAAATGTATTTATATAAGGGTCAAACCATTTTATCTAAGTTACAGTGGTCTGCTGGTTCTTTACCAGTGAAACTATTTGTTTCATCTGGAGATGGAGGGTGAGGAGATAAAAGCAAAATGAACCATTTCAAAACACTAACAAGACATATACATTTTTTTTAAAAAAGAGGAGGGTGGAAAGAAATCACCTGTACCTGAACAAAGGAACCTAGGCCTTTGGGTATTGCACATTTCAAAGGCTCACAAGAAGTCCTGAATTTCATTAGCATCCATTACATTCATAACAGAAGAAAAAGAAAGGTAAAATGCATCAGAGAGAGAGAGAGAAGGTATTAATTCAAAAGATCATACATTTCTTGTTCCTAGTATCAGGCTATACTTCAAAATGCGAAAGGTGGGGAGACACTATTAAACTTAAAAAAAAAAAATTCAGCTGGAGGAATAGGAGTTGCAAATGGAAGGCTTGATATAAATGAAAAAGAATTACTGAAGGAACATTACCACCTCACCATGTTGAGCAGAAATGAATCAGTTTGGGTGAATTAATCTTATCTGTCATTAAGTCTTAGTAAAAGCTGAGAGAGCTTTATCCTTGCAGTGGAGAGAGAGATAGAAAATAGCTCAGAACAGCAGAGACCACCAACTCATTGCAAATAACACTGAAGACCTACATGATGTCAGATTTGAAAAGGACTTGCATCTTTTCAAGGCTACCCATATAGGAATGTAATAATAATCATTCAAGAAATGCACAATAACCCAAATATAGCTCATTTTCTTACAATATCTATCTATCTATCTATCTATCTATCTATCTATCTATCTATCTATCTATCTATCTATCTATCTATCTATCTATCTATCTATCTATCTATCTATCTATCTATCTATCTATCTATCTATCTATCTATCTATCTATCTATCTATCTATCTATCTATCTATCTATCTATCTATCTATCTATCTAATGTTACCTGACTTTCTACAACTCATATTTTGATTAAACTTACACAAATAAATAAGATTCCATTCATATGGTGCTCTTGATATGACAGAGTTCCCAACCTTTTTGGCTTGCAGACTGCCAGATGGGAGAGGGGAGGGATCCTCATGAGCAGAGGGCAAGTGGTTGTACACATGCAACTCCATTTGCACAAGTGGCCGCTTGCACAATGGAGCATGTGCATACATGCTTGCCCACTGCTCATGCAAGTGGGGATGCACACACTCGCCCGTCCCTTCTGTGGCCTAGTTCTCAAACAGCTCGTGACCTGGTAGTGAACAGCCTAGGGGTTGGGGGCCCCTGGGATAGGATACTCCCAAGAGCCTAAATTGTATAGACCTCTTCAGATATTTGAATATTTATCTAAAGTGCTGCAAAATCAGAGGATAACCTTGATTAAAAAGTCCTTCTCAATATATAATCCCAATCTATTTTTGCTGGTTTCCCCTGCTCTCCTCCAAAATAAATGTTTTGCAACATTTCTGTTTTGTAATTACTATAGTTTCTCCTAAAGATCAATTCAGTTAGAAAATCCTGATCACAACATTGAACAGCAGATCTGGGATTTTCTAAGAAGATACAATATCTATAAAATGAGTCCACCTCCTATGTATTGGGAAGTAGTTCTATGCTGATAGCTAGAGAATTTAAACTTTTTGAATTCTGATCTGATTTATTCCATATCAAACTTCTATCATGTTCTATATGTTTAGAAATTATTTTTTAGAGAATGCACATTTAGATTACATTGATTTATGAACCATATTGGCATGAATCACATAGCTAAAATGCCTATTTTGAGTGGGTAATATTATTTATACTTGTATAATACATCTTTCATGTTATGTGTGGGGATTTTTTAAAATTGTCTGAAGAAATAGGAATTGTCTGAAGAAGGTCTCATCCTTCTGTAAAAAGGTAAATAAAACTACACAATTCTATGTCTTTTTTAATTTTAGGGACTGGTCTTTTTAAAAAAAAAATCCTTTAATGTGTTTTCTGTGATATTGATTGATGCTGACAAATTCAACAAAGAACAACATGTTCTCAAACTGTTGTCACAACTCAATCAAAATATATGATGCCAAGTTTGCTTTAAAAATTATTTTAGGGTAAATATAAATTTCTCTGCATATTAAATATCAAAGAAAAAAAATCTGTTATTGATCAAAAGTCATATGCTTGGCAGCCTTGAAATTTTGCATTAACCCTCCAAGATTATCATTCCATCTTTAAAGATTAAATTAATGTTTCAGACTGAAAGACAACAGCTGTTTGCAGTGCTCAAAGTGTAAAAAATTATTGGTTTAAGACATGAGTGAATGACTGACTGACTGAATGCAAGAAAGAAAGAACAGCTTGTTTTTAGTAAATAAATCCATAAGCAGCAATTTGGCAAAAGTTGAGTTTCTGGCAATGAAAGAATGAAAGAATGTCATGGTGCTGATATGATATAACTGTTGACTGAATCAAGAGCTACAATGTTAAGAAGAAAAGCAGGTGCTTGAGTATGTGCTATTTTGAGGAAAGAGATATATTGGATATTGAATAATTACAAACATGATCCCAGAGAAGCCTCCAACAGTGATTTTTAAACTTTAGGGTTTGCATGCAGGATCAGTTCTGATCCTATTATTCCAGACTTCTCAAGGCTTCAAGGACAATTTGTTTTGTCATTTGAATAGGGCACCCATAAGCAATCCAGCCTTGAGCATTTTATGCTTAGCCTGACCTTGTTGAAAGTTTCTGAACCACTTACAATTTCCAAACAATTTTCCACAGTCAGACCCTTAGTTAGTGTTTTTATTTTATTTGTAATGTTGTAACTTGTGCTATGCAATGTGTCAAAAGCCAAACTGGCATTTTAAGGAAAAAATATTTCATGTAATCACTGTATTAGAATATCAGTGATGAACAGTGCAAATTAATACATATCTTATGTGCTAGAAATATGAATGGTGATATAAGCATATTCAACTGAAAAGCAGAAGAGATTGTACTTTCTTCTAATATGGACATCAATCTTTGATGGTCAAAGATTGGCAAATATCAAATAACAAATAAAAACAAATATCAAAGATATGGTCACCTATAGGAGAACATTGATCCATCTTACAAATAACTCTGAGAAATGACTCTCTTTCTCTCTTTTTCTAAAAGCAATATTATTATAAAAATGCTAAACAACCCAGAGATAGAGAGAAACAAAACCATAAATAAGCTTTAAAACAGTATCTAAATTATATGCACATATTCAAAGAAATATCTATATTCAGCCCAAAATTAAAGAGGACAAAAGATGTCCTTTGTATTTTAATTTCTAATGAAATAACCCTATTAACAATTACAAAGGCAGAACTATTAAAATTTATTATAATTAAAGAAATAAATTCAAAAGGAAATCTTCTATAACAGATGCACCCAAAATTCTATTTGAACCACATAAAAAGATTTTTCCACATCTAACAATGCCAACATTACAGTTCATCTGCACCAGCATACAAGGTTACTGTAACAATCAAGAGTTTCATCTGAAGCTTGACACTCTTTCATGAAACTAGACTGTGCAGGATGAATTATTGCTGATAATATATTCTCAATGTTCTAGCTAATGCAGCTGTTAAAATGTTAGCATCAACATTTAATATGGATATTGGGAAATAACTTGATACATTTACTACACTTCAAAAGTACAGTGATACAAGCTTCATAAATGAACCCAGTTTGAACCCACTTTGCTTCTGGGTTCAATTCAGCATGCCAGTTTAAAACTTTAAAGCCTTTTTGGCTTGAAGCTGGATTATGGGAGGGACTGTCTCTCCTTGATTATATCTGCCCATCTCAACAGATCTGGTAGAGAAGAAATGTTATGGGTCCCATCTGCTAGGGAAATACAATTGGTAGGTCTTAGAAGGTGGGTTTTCTCTGCCGTGGTGTCTGTCTTATGGAATATTCTCATCCTAAGGTTAGTTCCTGAAGTGAAGTTATTTCTATCCCTGTCAATATTTGGGAAGTCTATCAACCTGGCTATATCATCAAATTTGAGGATCCCAAAGGAACCGTAAGATGGCTCCATTATTAGGTTTTAACATTCAAGCTTTCTTAAGCCTTGTGGTTCTTATATTTTATACTTTCAACAATTATTGTTTTCTATATCTATGGTTTTAATTAATTGTATGATACCCATAGTAACTTTTTGTGAGCTAGGCAGCTATATAAATTTAATGAATAAGTACAGTAAGTAGGTAGGTAAATAAATACGAAGCTGGCAGGATTTCAGTTTCATAAGATCTCTGACATATCTTCAGAAGTACTTCTTTCTCCTTAAACTGTTCTATTGTTATTCCATCAGCTTTAGGGGCCTTTATATCAGTAATTCATAGATTTCCTTTTAAAGGTGAAATTGTACACCTGAAATTTCTGGAAGATTTATTACATCTTAAAAAGCATTTGTAATCTCATTTTTTATTAGTGAAATACCTATATTTTTGATTTTAGTATAATTTAACTTATTGCTGTGAGTTGGAAAACAAATAAGTTTAATAAATTACACAAACACAACACAGAGACTGATACACCCACACACAAGCGTGTATGTAAAAAACAAAAAATAACAAACCAGTGGGTGGTATGAGTTCTTCTTCAATCTGACTAAAATATATTGCAATATGTACAGTAGGTATATTGTATGGCAAGGGCCCCAACCCACAGGCCATGGATCATTACCGGGCTGTGCAAGCAGTGGGTGAGCATGCAAAGCTTCATTTGGGCATGCACAAGATTAGTTTGTCTGCACAAAACTATCCCCTCCCCCACCCCCCCACCCCGCTGCTGGCCTGCCACTGCTGCCAGTCCGTGGAGCCAGAAAGTTTGAGACTGCTGCCTTATGGAATCAATAAAAACAAATGCTTTTATGTTGAGATGAAGTAGTCTCCATTTATCACTTAATTTAATTTCTGCATCAAAAAAAGTAAAAATGTCCAGTAAATTTTATTTGATCCTTCTAGAATCCAGAAAGATTAGCAAAACAATTGTCTAAATTATCTGGATTTTTCTTCTTTTTCTATTATTCATTTTGTCCAATAATTTCTATATTTGACTGCAAAAAATATAGTGACCTTTGAAAATTTAGAATCTCTTCTCCAAGTCCAAAGTCCAAAGATGTTTTCACTGAAATCGCTATTATTCTGGCCGATGTTGGATTTCCATTTAGATAAATCTGTGCAATCAATTTCTTGCTAAAAGCTTTTTATCATTTGAAAGTACATGTATTTCTTATTAAAAACAAAAACAAAACTCTGTGTCTGGGTCTCTGTGTCCCTGTATAGGTAATTTGCCTTCTTTCAGCTCTTCTACTCCATCCTTTAATGTTTCATGGGGGGAAAAATCATTATATCCAATGATTTCAATATTTGACTGCCAAAAATTTACTTCTGAGAATCTAAAATCTTTTCTCCAACTATAAAGTTAGAAGATTGCCATACTTCTGGCAGATGTTGAGTTTCCGCTTATATAAATCTGTGCAATCCATTTCTTGCTAAAAGCCTTTTCTCATCTGACGTACGTGCATTTCCTATTAAAAGCAAAACCAAAACCTGTGTGTGGGCTATGTATGTGTGTATGTAATCTATCTTCTTTTAGCTCTTAGACCCAGGTTTAAATTACAAAGAACCAAAACATTATAAGGAAACTTTTTAAACATTACCTGCATTTCAATCTGTACACATTACTTTGAATATACAATATTAACAATAGCAGCTATTATTACCTTTGTTCTCAATTCTTATTATAGGAATGGTTGTGATTATCCTTATAGTGAGCATTTCCTTTCTGTTTTATTTTCAACACTTTCTTTCAGGCTATTGATAAAGGATTCCCTACCCCCAACTTCAACCCTACTCCCAAACAGCAGAAAATATATGGCATTCCCATTGATGGAATACAATTTTATAAGATAGCCAAAGAATGTTTCTGGAGCTTCTGACTTTAATATTATTATCTCCCATAGACTGTTAAATCCTTGACTTCTCATGTTTCAATTAAATCTTATGAGATGATTTATGTATAAGCGCCTCCAATGGTATTTTTCAGAAAACATAGCTCCTTAGGAAAGATGTTGAGCTATATGTTCTTTTTTTTTTTTATATATATATATATTTTTATTTTTTTAAGACAACAAAACATAACACACATAAACATACAATGTATACTCCTTTTTTTTTTTTTTAAACAGCAATTTCGTAACTGTAATCTTCTGTTATTTACATTTTCCCCCTTTATTCTTCTTTTTTTAAAAAATATTTGTCCTTGTTGTCCCATTGTTTCTTATTTCCATTTTCTTCATTCATACTATATTTCATATTAAGAATAATACATATTATTACTATACATTATTATACATTATTATACACACATTTTCCCTTTCTTGACCTTTCTGCATTTATTTTCATTTGTTATTTCTAGTCTCCAACCAATCATACCACTTATTCCATATTACATAGTACTCTGTGTCTTCCCTTTCTTTTATCTCTTTTGTTAATTTGTCCATCTCCGCACAGTCTAAGATTTTCCTTATCACTTCTTCCTCTGATGGTGTATTCTCATTTTTCCAGAACTGTGCGTAGACTATTCTTGCTGCCGTTGTTATATGTAAGATTAAGTACCGTATTTCTTTACTGTATTTTCTATTTAAGATACCCAGCAGAAAGATCTCTGGTTTCCAATCTACAGGTTGATCTATTATTTCTACCATCCATCTTCTTATTTTAGTCCAGTATTTTTTTGCAACGGGGCATGTCCACCATAGATGGTAATATGTTCCATGTACCTTTTTACATTTCCAGCATGTCGGTGAGTTGTTCTGGAACATCTTAGCAAGCTTTGCTGGACTTCCGGTTGTGACGTCATCGTGGAGCGGGTGAAGGAACAGATCTCTGTTCCTAAATCCCGGAAATTTCTTCGCTAAGAGCCCGGTAAGGGCTTTACCGATCCCGGAGAGACCGGTAAATTAAAGAGGAAGCTTCAGAGAAGCCGGGTGTAAAGCAAACACCCGAGCAGACAGGAGCAGCACTCTTAAAATTGGCGGAGAAGAAGCCGGTCTTTAAGGCCGGCCGGGAGCGATGGCGACAGCCTGAGAGGGAAGTGAAAAGTAGAACTGACAGCTTCGTACGGCAGAGGAGAAACCCCTGAAGGAGGTGAGGAATATTTGATAGAAGGCGCGGAAAAAGCAAAGCGATAAGGAGAGAGACACAGCGGCAACTGAAATTGAATAGAGCGGAGAAGGGAGCCTTAGAGCAGAACGAGAGCAGCGAGAAGAAGCAGAGAGCCCACAGTAAAGCTTATAAAACGTGAAAGGCTGGAATTTAAAAGCTGTAAGAAGCAGAGATTGAAACTAGAGAAAGGACTGGAGACGGCCAGAGGCAACAAAGGGTGATTAAGAGACTTTGAAAAAATCAACATAAGGATTAAAAGTTGAAGTGAGACAACGGAGAAACTTAATACCAATTACTGGATCTTATTTTTGAAGAACAAATACCATTGAAATTTGAATCTTAACTGACATATATCTGGACAAAGTGACTAGTGGACGTTTTGGATTTATTGGGTATACAGAAGAGGAGATAAGGTGACATTTGGTTGATCTGTGGACACATTAAACTGAGACAGAGAGAAAAAAGGCTGATGCAATATTGCAGCACCTGTTAACAAACAGGGATCATAGAGAGAAAGGTGATTATTTAAACAAGAGTGATAGTGAATGAAATTAAGAGTGGTGATAATATTTTGAGAATAGTATATGTATATGCATTGTGTGGAGTATTACAGAAATATACAAAAGAGATGTTAAGAGTATTATAAATTATATTATATAATAGTGGGATAAGAAAAGGTATAACTCTATTTGTAATCTTATTTTTAAGGTTAACCCTTAACGTTATATAAAATTGATATATGCAAGTGTGGGAAAATATTATCCAAGTAATAAAAATGACAAGTACCACAGCAACAACTAAAATAAGTAAAAAAACAGCTATAAATCCCACACCTATAATGGCCTCTCCTATAGGTCAAAGAACGATAGGAACCATGTTGGGGAAAGAAAAAGAAAAAGTAGAATTGGCGATGAACCCACAGAGTATACAGACAATGTTACAAATGATGCAGGAAACAATGACGAAAACCCAAGAGGCAATAGCAAATAATCATGAAGAAACAAAAACTCACCACAAAGAAATCAAAAATGAAATTAAAAACATGAATGACAAGATAGAGAGTATACAACAAACAATGATGAAGAACGAACAAAGAATTCAAAAAGTTGAAACAAAAATAGATCAAGTTGATGGCAAAATAGAAAAGATGGATCAGATATCCAAACAAGCAAACAGAGAGCTGACCCAATCTATTACCTTCTTGGAATTGGAAAAAGCTGCGTTCTTCCTAAGATTTCAAAATATCGTAGAGGAAAAAGAAGAAGATTTGGGAGAGAAGATGGCGGAGATATTGGCCGAGATATTAGGAAAGGACAAACAGGACGCAAGAAGAGACATAGATGAAATTTATCGAGTATATACAAATTATGCACGTAGGCACAGACTGGCGAGAGAGGTACATATAAGGTTGACTAGAAGATCAATAAGGGATGAAATATATAAAAAAACAAGAGACAAACAGATAGTATATAAGGGTAAAGAAATAATTGTATTAAAGCAAATACCACGTAGAATACGAAATCAGAGACGAGAATACCAATTTCTAACAACCCAATTAACTAAATACAAAGTTATGTTTCGATGGTTAGTACCTGAAGGCATATTTGTAACATGGCAAGAAAAAAAATATAAGATAGACACACTCGAGAAAGCGCAGGATTTTTATGAATGTCACTTTGCGCAGGGAGAAGAACAAGAAAGTAGGGAAGAGCCAGAGAGTAAAAGTCAGGAGGAAGACCTAATAGAAGAATTTGAACGAGAAAGAGAAAAGCAAAAGAAACAAGAAAGAGAAAGGTTAGAAAGAGAAGGAGCAAAAGGAAGGGTAATAGAGACAAGAAGCACAAAAAAACCAGATCAAGTAAAAAACGGGAGAGGCAATTAAGCTCTTTTCTGTAAACATTAATGGTTTAAACATACCAAGAAAAAGAGTACAAACGTTTAATAAATTAAGGAAATTGGATGCAGACGTGATATGTCTACAGGAAGTTCATATAAAAAAGGATTATAGAAAACTACTAGAGAATGTAAAATTAGGAACACTATACACAACACTAGCACAAAACAAGAAAGGAGGAATTGCTATATATGTTAAAGAAAAAATAAAATCAAAATTAATATATTCGGATGAAGAGGGGAGAATTTTAATGTTGGAAATAGAATTAGGGCAAAAACAAACTTTATTAACGGCAGTATATGCACCAAATAATAACCAACATGATTTTTTTAAAAAGGTACATAAGAAACTAGTGGATCTGGACTATGAAAATATTTGTATGATTGGGGATCTAAATGCAATAGTCGATGTTAAGAAAGACTATAAAAGTAGTAAAAAGAGCAAAAAGAAGAAAAATATATTACCAAAATCATTCTTTAACATGGTAACAGAACTCAACCTTCGGGATATATGGAGAGAGACACACAGATCAGACAAACAATACACATTTTATTCGTATCCGCATCAATCCTGGTCCAGGATCGATATGGCCTGGGTAACAACAGAAATACAGAACGGGATAGAGGAAATTGAAATAGGACTTAATGACTGGGCAGATCACAACCCAATAACAATAAAATGGAAAGGCCAGAAACAGAGAAAAAGATGGTCAATGAATCAAAGACTATGTAAAGACAAACAATATATACAGATGCTAGAAAAGGAACTGACATTATTTTTTCAGGTAAATAAAAAGGAAGAGACATCAACACAAAATTTGTGGGATACCACAAAAGCCTACATTCGAGGATTGACAATTGCATACAATTCTAAGAAAAATAAAGATAGGAGACTTCAACAAGAAAAACTGCAAGAAGAACTTAAAGAAACAGAAAGTGACCTACAGAAGGATCCACAAAACAAAAAGATAAAGGAAAAATGGAATATTATAAAACACAAGATTAATCTGACAACACAAAAAGAAATGGCACAGAAAATTAGGATGGCGAAACAAAATTACTTTGAAAACGCGAATAAAACCGGTCGATGGTTGGCCTATAAATTAAAAAAAGAAAAAGGTAAAAGAGCAATACATCAACTACAAGATGAAAGTGGAACAGTACAATATAGACGGGAAGAGAAAAAGAACATAATACAAAATTTCTTCTCAAAGCTATACTATCAGGAAGATATAGCAGATGATAAAGTTAAACAATATATAGAGGCAGCAAAAATGAGCAAAATCACAGAAGAACAAAAGGAAATGTTGAATAGACCAATAACCGCAATAGAACTAGAAACAGCATTGAAAAAACAAAAAAATAATAAATCACCAGGACCAGATGGAATTCCGGTTGAGTTTTATAAAAATATACAAGAGTCACTACAATGGATAATGTTGGAGATTTGTAATGAGGTGCTGGAGGAGGCGAAGATACCGCCATCTTGGACTGAAGCAATTATTACTCTCATCCCTAAGGAAGATTCAGACCTGCAACAAATTCAAAACTATAGGCCGATTTCTTTACTGAATACAGATTATAAGATATTTGCAACAATAATAGCAGAAAGGATTAAAAAAATCTTGAATAATTACATCCACCCAGATCAAAATGGATTTCTACCAGGACGACAGATAAAAAACAATATGAGGATAATAATGAACACCTTAGAATTTTATGAAGTCCACTCTGAAAGACAAGCTACACTGGTTTTCCTTGATGCCCAGAAGGCATTTGATAATTTGAACTGGAAATTTATTATAACACAACTGAACTACATGGAATTTGGGACAAAATTTGGAAAGATGGTTGAGAAAATATATACTAAACAAACAGCTAGGGTAATTATGAATGACGAAATGACAGAAAAAATTGAGATAACTAAAGGAGTAAGACAAGGGTGCCCACTCTCTCCTCTTCTATTTATTTTATCATTAGAAATACTCTTGACAAAAATTAGAGAGGATCAAGAAATAAAGGGTTTAAAAATTAAGAAGGAAGAATATAAGGTCCAAGCCTTCGCTGATGATTTGGTATTTATTTTGGAAGACCCATTAGAAACCGGCCCTAAATTAATTCAAAAAATAGAAGAATTTGGTGAGGTAGCCGGACTTAAGATTAATAAGAATAAATCCAAATTAATAACCAAAAATCTTACAAAGGCACAGGAAAGCGAATTGGAAGATAAAACAAAAATAAGCGTAACAAAAAAAATAAAATATTTAGGGATTTGGCTTACAGCGAAGTGCTCCTCAATTAAGGAGGATAATTATGATAAAATACTACACCAGATAAAAAAAGATTTAGAAAATTGGGAAAACCTACAAATTTCATTTTTAGGGAGGATTGCAACGATCAAAATGAATATATTGCCAAAAATATTATTCCTGTTCCAAGTTATTCCAATAAAACTAGGGAAAACATTCTTTCAAGAATTAAATAAATTGGTTACTAAATTTATATGGCAAAGGAAAAAACCTAGGATTAAATTAAAACTCTTGCAAGATACGAAAGATAAAGGGGGATTGGCATTACCAGAGTGGGAAATATATTACCAAGCATCAAGCCTAACTTGGCTAAAAGAATGGATGAAATTGGAAAATACTAGAATTTTAACACTTGAAGGACACGACTTGCAAGCGGGGTGGCATGCATTTCTATGGGACGAAAAATATAAAGTACATAGATACTTTCGAAGACATATAGTTAGGGATGCATTGCTACAGACTTGGGAAAAGATAAAACAAAAACATTATATAAGAATTCCAATGTGGCTATCCCCAACAGAAGCTCTGAAACACCCAAACCTACTGGACATAAATAAGATAATTAGATACAAGGAATTGGTAAATGAACAGGGAAATCTGAAAACAAAACAAGAATTGGAACAAGATGTAGGCAGAGAGATTGATTGGTGGACATACACACAAATCCAATCTAAATATACAGAGGACAAAAAATTATACGAAATACAAAAAGAATCGCAAGAATTGGATAAAATTATACATGGAACAGAAATAAAATTAATTAGTAATATATATAAATATCTACTGAGATATAAAATGGAAGATGAGGTTGTCAAAGACACAATGATTAGATGGGCAAAAAATTTCGGATACAACATAGAATTGGCGAAATGGGAAAAAATATGGGAAACAAACATAAAATTGACTATGTCTGCGGCATTCAAGGAAAATCAGTTGAAGATGTTTTACAGATGGCATCTTCCACGAGCTATATGTTCTATAGGGAATAACAATACCAGGATCCTACAGCTGTTTTGGGGGAAAGAGTAAGGTGGGGAGAGAGAAGAAGTAACATTTAACTGCTTGTTTATGCTTATATAGATCTCAGGAGTGAGCTCAGCTTCAAAGAGACTTGACTTTACTTTAAATGTAAAGTAAATGTAAAGTCTACCTCCAGTGGACTTTAACTTGTACTCTTTGACTTGTAATTAGAAGTCTAAGTTAATTAATTTATTTTTGCTTGTGTAATTCCTTCTTTCTTTATTTATTTGTTTGTTTGTTTGTTTATGAGGCGGAAGTATACTGCTCAGAGTTAATTGACTGGAGGGGTGTATAAGCACTTTAAGTAAGTAACAAAAAGAAGAGGCTTAAGGATGAATTTCATTTCTTATGACATGTTTCTTGACAATACTTTCTTGCTTCAAAAACATATTGTTCCACCATTTTTCTTTGCCTTCTATTTGATTTTTAAGCAATTAGTTAATATAATACATTCTGGATCTTTTTAGGAATTTTCTCTCTCATAGACACACAGGTAAACCCTCTTAATGGTATTTTTTAAACTGAGGGAGAAAGCTACTGTAATTTTTCAACTCATAATAAATGTAGGTGGGATTGTATTAAATAATACCTACAGTCATTTGGGATGTGAAGTCAAATGGAAAGTTACATGATATATTTGGGAGGAACTAGCATTTTTGGGGGGTTTTAGGGTCAGGCATTGTCTTTGTTTTTAAAAGTACATTAAACCTCTCTTTTTTTCACTCATGCTAACAGTTTCCACTTCAAAATAGTTCAGTTATAGAGATGGGAGGGATTCTTGGAACTGTAAAAAGAAAAAAAGAAAAAGGAGTTGGAAGTAAGATTGCTATATCTGGAATCAGCAATCACTATATGGCTATTAGGAGTTTTTTTGTTTTTCTTTTGACCTAGATATATAAAGGCTAGTTGGAGATCATATATGGTCTTGGTGCCCCAAACTGCTCAGTCCTGATTTATAGCAAAGCAGTTCAGAAAGCTCTTTACATTCCTCTTCTGAATCCTAGCTTAGCCAAGTGATTCTGCCTCTGGCTGGAAACCATGGCGTATAGATAGAGTATAAAAAGGATTACAAGGTAATATTGAAAAAAGGCTAAAAGCAGTATACATTTCTAAAATATGCTTGTGCACATACAGAGGCAAGTATGAGCTGGGTAGAAACCTTAAGGACCCAACCAGTCCAATTTTCTTTGCACCGTAGAAAGTGCTGCTTACTCCCATATATAAGCAATGTAGTCTCCCCCGTAAGATTCAGATAATGTGCCTTATCTGTCAACACCATTTGTCAATATAAAGGCAAAAGAACATGGCCGAATTCCATCACTTCATTGTGGATAACCTCTTTGCTGAATATCCTAATAAGCATTGTAAAGTCATCTCCTAAAATACCAGAAATGATACATGGATATATTTCCATAGATTTTTATCTGTACAGCCTCCTATCCAACTGCAGAAGAGTCACAGAAAACTGCTCTGTCTGATTTGACAATTCATGCAGAGAAACAAATCTATTTATATGCAAAGCTCCATATGATTTTGAACTTCATTCTACCAGATGTTTTTCTTTATAAGATAATGAGTTAAGATTGTGTGACAACTGTGCTACCACTCCTAAACAAAAAGTATGTATTAATTGTTTTTGTTAAGTTATTCTCTTAATTAATAGACTCACCTGTATGCATTGGCAGGGCACCACAGCCTCTAGTGCCCATTCAGTCAATAGAGAGTGATCATTTCTTCTAGTTTCCCCTGGTATTTCCCATATTTGGTTTTGTTTCTTTTTCAGAGTAGGAGAAGAAATCAACAATGGTCCAAACATGGTCATTTCTACTACTGTGTTTCTTCAAAAGTAAGACCGGGTCTTATATTTTTTGGGGGACCAAAAAACCCATTAGGTCTTATTTTCAAGGATGTCTTACTTACAGCAGGCAGTGAGAGCATGGGGGCAGGGCACAGCGGTGATTGGGCCATCCTCAGAGTGGGGGGCAGACAAACTAAAGGTATGAGAGAGTTCAGGGAGGGGGTGCTGCATGCAGGGAAACAAAAAAAGTTTGTGGGACTAAAAAAAAAAAGTTCAATCAGACCTTCCAACTTCTTGCAAAAAATTTTGCAAAGTTGTAAGTTCTGATTGAACTTTTTTTTTTTTTAGTCCCACAAACTTCTTTTGTTTTCCTGCATGCAGTGGCAGAGAATCGCCATGGAGAAATACAATGGAGAAACACGATGGAGCTGAAAAGCAGATTAGGAAAAAAATGCTTGGGGGAAGCGAGGACATCTGGGCAGTGTTGGAGCAAGCTCTCCAGCTTCTCGGTGGTGGAGAAATGTGATGGAGCTGGAAGGCAGGAGGCAAGGCAACCCCCACCCCACCCCAAGGGTGCCAGGTGCTGAAATGGGCCCATCTCTCTCCAGACCTGCTGGAGGGAAGATCAATATCTACTGAAATGCAGCAGCATTCTGGCTCTGGTGGGGAAGGGGGAGCCAGCACAGGTGCTGCAGGCAGGTCCCCCGCTCCCTTCAGTACCCTCGCCGACCCTCAGGGATCTGCCTGCCACTTTGGTGGCTGTGTGGGCAGAGCTGCGAAGAGTGCCAGGAAGCCGAAAGCACCAGCAGTCTGGTTCAGAAGGGGAGTGAAAGGGAAGAAGTGGGTGGGTGGACAGGGCTTTAACTAGGGCTTATTTTGGGGGTAGGGCTTATATTAGACCCATCCCAAAAATAAGCTAGGGCTTATTTTCAGGGGAACATGGTATGAAGGGAATTGGATTGAAATGAACAAACTTACCTGACAACTCTTTGAATTAGGCCAGGTCAGGAAACAGACTCCACAAGACTTACTGAAATGCTTCCTTCTCTATAGTGACCTATCTTAAACCAATTATACACATAGCCAGGACACGGGCTCTATCACATGCCCCAGGCCACCAATCTCAGGCTCAAAAGTAAATTTTCAAGGTCTTACAGGGATAGGCCAATTTCAGCTCTGGGTAAATGATGTTCCAAAGGGTGGATATCACAAAAGAAAAGGCTCTCCTTCTGGTCCCTTCCAGCTGATGCTTTTTAGCTGATGGCACACAGAGCATTCCCCTTCTGTCAGTTTGATTAGAGTGGATAGAGACAATTGGAAAGAAATGGTTCCAAGCCATGATAACCAGCATTTTTAATTGCACCCAGAAGCCAATACAGTTTGCCAAGCAGTGATGCCATATGTGCTGAATAGCTGGCACCTTGTAATTATCCACAGCACCACATTCTGCGACAGTTGAAGCTTCTGAATAGTCTTCAAGGACAGCTCCAAGTAAGGTATACTGCAAAAGTCCACTCTGGAGGTCACAATCACATGAGTGACTGTGAGCATGGCTCGCCAGCATAGGAAAAGTTGCAACTGACACACAACCTGAAATTGTGCAAAGACCCTCCTATCCATGGTTGCCACCTGCTTTTCAATCAGGAACCATGAGTCTAGGAGGATCTCCATATTGTATATCAAGTCTATCTGTGGTAATGCCATCTCACTCAAAATAAATAATAAAAAATAGAAGATCCTGGAACCAGAAGGTCCAAAAACGTAATATCTTGTTTGGGTTGATAGGTTAAGTCATATCCAGACCTTCACATACTCTAGAGTCTAGGCATTAAGACAAAACCTCCACAGCATCTCTCAGGTGGGGTGGGATGGGATGGGGTGGAGATATAAAGCTGAGTATCCTTAATACATTAATAATACCTCCTCCCATACCTCACCCAGCAGCTACAAAGCAAGAACTGGTGGGAACTTAAAATAGACTTATAATACTCTGGGAATTCAAGAATTCAAACAGACAAGCATTTGTCATAAAACATTCCAGATGTAACAATTATTGATAAAAAAGACAAAAAAATATTGATAAGAAAGACAAAAAAGTCTGGATAATGAACGTTGCAGTACCTGTGACAGCAGAATACAAAAGAAAGAACAGGAGAAAATCACAAAATATAAACACTTGGAAATAAAAATAGAACAGCTGTTGCAAATGAAAGCAACGGTGGTAACAATTGTAATAGGTGCCATGGGTGCAATTCCAAAACATCTGGAATGCCACTTGAACACTGTTGGCACTGACAAAATCACCATCAGTCAATTGCAAAAGGCAGCTTTACTTGGATCAACTTTACATCCTGCAACAATACCTTTAACATTATTAAATAATATCTGCCTAAATAAGCAGTAAATAAGTTTGATAGATTTGAAACTGTCTAATATGTAAAAGAAACTGGGATATATTTGAATGCTAAATGTGTTGCCGGGGGAAAAGGTAAATCAATTAAAGTAGCATTTTCTAATCCACTTATAGGATGGAAGTGTCAATGTGCAGAAGTTTACTCAGGAGATATTCCTGCCATCAGAATTCTCAGCCATCAGGACTGACATCTCCAAATGCAGATGTAAGGAATTCTAATATATGATTTGGTGTAAAGAACAAGTCCATGCAAAGCCATTGTAAATATGTAAACATTGGTATGTATGGAAAGAGAATTGAAAATTTCAGAAGAAGAATCAGTGATGAAAAGATGCAAATGCCCTGAATAAATAATTCACCATGAATTGCTTGCTTGGTTTATGAGTGTTATGTACTGTATATTGCGCTCTTTCCTGCTGACTAAAAATATTTCCTTAGACAGAAATGCCTTTGGAATATCATCAAAGGTTTCTAAGGCATGTTGAACTGTTATCTATTGCTATGTCACTATAAATGGTGGATAACATTTGGTGGTGGTGTTCTTAATCACTTTTGAATGACTAGAAAGATAAATGTAGCTTTTGCTGGATTGCTACTGTAGCTGGTTGTGGTTTGAATCCTTTATCATCACTAGATCCTGATCCTTCTTGCTAGAGATGATTACAATACAAGCAGCCTGTTTCCTATCACATTTGTTGAATTTGATTAGCAATCAATACATTAGTAATGAACTCCGAAATGCATTGAGTCACTGGAGCCTTGTCAATGAATATTTCTTTCTTGAAATGTTTAGTTTCTAAAAGTATTTTTTACCTCTTAAGGAAATGCTACATAATTTTTTTCCTCTCTCTCTGTCTTTCTTTGGAAAATATAATGCCACCAAATAACAGTAAATTGCACAAATCTGCAAGAATGGGAACAGGAAGGCTAGGGGTTTGCATGTGATAAGGCTTCCTATGAATTTCAAAAACAACAGCAATAACTGGAGTCCCAAGACTGTTGGTCTATGGGATCTTTAACCTGCCACCTGGTTATGTTGAGCCAGGGTGTATGTTGTTAATTGCTTTTATTGCTTTGTGCTTGTAAGTCTCTCAGAATCTCTTGGAATGGCTTAGGATAGGATAGGATAGGATAGGATAGGATAGGATAGGATAGGAGAGGAGAGGAGAGGAGAGGTTTTATATAATACCATAACGATTGGAACATTGGGCCCTATTCATTGTTCAATGGTGCAAAATGCCATAAGGTTCTGAACTTTGCCAAGAAAAACAAAAAACAACCAGATGCACAGATACTAGCTAGGTGGTACCAGCTTAGCAGTAATATTTCAGTGAAATCCCACTATTCAGAATAAGAGTTCATATGAAATCTGAAGGACAGAAAAAAAACGAATATACTTAAGTAAAGAAGGCAAACTGAATTTGTTTTAGTTATTAAACTAAACTAAAATTAACAAAAATAATAAACAGAAGGAAATATCCATATAAAAAGTAGAAATATCAATATTGAATTGATTCAGTCAGTAAGCTCACAATTAAATCTAGACCATATAGCAACATACTGCATCAGCTTTTCATTTTTAGAATACAGATTCTTCTCAGAAGTAGACAAAAGTCATATCATATTTATTCCTTAAAATCAGCAGGATGACTTTCTTTTCAGTAACAGTGAATTAACTTCTTTTCCATACCTCAGGTTCAATAGAACTTCATGAGCTTTGATATTGTTTTCTGTTTGATTGATTGTCTAACATTAATTCCTGTTTATAATCTCCTCCATACCCTAATCAAGGAATTACCAAAGAGAAAACACCTCCATCAAAATTGACAGGGCAAGTGACTCTATATAAACCACACACTCACTTACACTGATGATGTTACCTAGTTGGGTAATGAAATTTCTGTAAACAAATGACCAAGTATTGAGACTCCACAGTTCAACCCTAAACTATATTATATATTTTTATTATATAGTTTTATAATTATTATATGCACACACACATTGTTTCATCAGTGGTCACTGGCTATAAATGTTGGTTTCTCTTTCTATTTTTCTTCTTTGCTCTCTGAGCTGGAATTTCAATTTCATTCACATTCCTGAAACGTATCTTTAAAGCTTTCAAAGAATTTAGCATGGTCTGTGGATCAGAAAGGCATGTGCAAAATCAATTTGTTACTGAAGCTAAAGAGCAGGTACTGAGAAAGAGCAATGGGAGAGATGGACTTAGGGATATGGGTCACTGGAAAATGTTTGATCTTAAATGATGAGATGGGATGCTGGTGAAAAAAAATGCTCTTGAAAGTCAACAAATTGCCAAAGTACAGTAACAACAGAAGCTGCAATTGAGCAGATATAAAACTATCATGTGGCTTTCAATAGCATTTCTGTTCCAAGTTGAACAATATTTTGTCTCAAATCACAAAGATTAGTCGTTTTACATCTTGGAACACTTTGATGACATACTTTACCTCAAAGTGAAATATTTATCCACAGCTTTTCATCACTGTCCAGAATTCAATCAGTTAGTTCTTCCTGAATGCACCCCTTGAGATTTTTTTCTTGGCCTAACCTGTAATTTAAACTGAAACAAAAAATATATAATTTTTTTGGCATTTAAAAATGCCAAAATCATATCCTATGCTTTTGTGGTACCACTGAGAAATACCGAGGCACAAGGGAAATTTTTGACATCACTTTATTGATTTTTTAAAAAAAAGTAAATTCATCATGGCTGTTTATAAAGTGATGTTAATTTATTTGTTGCTGAAATCATTTATAAAGTTACCCATCTCATAACAGTGCTTCTGGCTGGTACAAAAGAATTCAAGCAACAGCTACAACCAATAGCTCATGACACACAACAAATAGCTCATGAGGTACACACAATGTATCTCAGTGATGAAAAAAACACATCAGCAGCAAAGCTCTCCTAAACTCTTGATTCAAACACTAGGGCAAACAAGACCGCTAGGGCCTTCTGAAAGGTCAATAGGATAAGACATGCATATATCCAAGGGTATGTGTCCTACAAGGTAGAGATGGTTAGGCTTATTGACTTTGAAATCTAGAGATCTTTGATGTTGGGAATTGATCATTTGAGCCACTTTCCTTAGACTCTCAACATTCTAAAAATGTGGCCAGTTGGTCCCCAAAGCAATCCCTTTCTTAGCCTGAAGTCCAGCATCCCACTGAAGGTTTTTCTCTGTAGGACATATTCACACTCTGTTGTGAATATTGTACCCAGTCTGGTAAGCTAAAATTCCTTCTTGATTCCAGATATCTCCAATTCAGTGTCTGATTGCATGTCAGCTAATAGTGCTCAGTGTGGGCATAGTTTGACCACTGTAGCTCTTGAAACATTCCCCCCACCCACACACATACAGCAATTACTAATCTCTGGCAACAGAAAAAGTAGTTTTCCCCATACCACTTTAAGCATAATGGAAGGGTTCAGGTAAAGTCCCATTTGGTTTACATCCAATATTGTATAGAGTTATGAGCTGTCCTAGGTTTCTTATTGTTATTATATTTGAAATTGCCAGGAGACACAAACACACACACACAGTTTATATATATAAACTGCTATTCTTAAATGTTTTTGTAATGATATAGAAGACTGCAATGACATTTTTTTAAATAAACAACTTTTTTTTAATGCCTTCAAGTCAGCATTGATTTCTGGCAACTGCCTGGACAAGTTTCCTTTTCTAAATGTTTTAAAAATTATAATCCATTCAGAGTCATTGAGAATTAGGGGGGCATATAATTTTAATACATTGGTTGTACAGGAAGACAGATGTTTAGACTAGATTTGGCCTTTTTGTCCACCTGTTGAGCCTTTCCTAAGAACCTGGGATGTTGTATAGTAATATTAAAGCTATCATTGCAGGATGTTATCCATTCCAACAACCCAAGAGATGTCTCTACACATGGACATCACCAGACGGTCAACACAGAAATCAGATTGACTATGTGCTCTGCAGCCAAAGATGGAGAAGCTCT
The DNA here is from genome assembly GCA_023970755.1 of Azemiops feae. Lineage (NCBI taxonomy): Eukaryota > Metazoa > Chordata > Lepidosauria > Squamata > Viperidae > Azemiops > Azemiops feae. The sequence continues at coordinate 6,037,424 of JALGBA010000005.1, read as the reverse complement.
ATACAGTCAGTAAAAACAAGACCAGGAGCTGACTGTGGCTCAGATCATGAGCTTCTTGTTGCAAAATTTAGGCTTAAATTGAAGAAAGTAGGGAAAAACACTAGGCCACTCAGATATGAACTAAATCATATCCCTGATGAATATACAGTAGAGGTGACAAATAGATTTAAGGAATTAGATCTGATAGACAGAGTGCCTGAAGAACTATGGACGGAGGTTCGCAACATTGTACAAGAGGTAGCAACTAAAACCATACCAAAGAAAAAGAAAGCAAGAAAGCAAAATGGCTGTCTGAGGAAGCTTTGCAAATAGCTGAGGAAAGAAGGGAAGTGAAAGGCAAGGGAGAAAGAGAAAGATACACCCAACTGAATGCAGAATTCCAGAGAATAGCTAGAAGAGATAAGAATGCCCTCTTAAATGAACAGTGCAAAGAAATAGAAGAGAACAATAGAATAGGAGAACCAGAGACCTCTTCAAGAAAATTGGAGATATGAAGGGAACGTTTCATGCAAAGATGGGCATGATAAAGGACCAAAATGGCAGGGACCTAACAGAGGCAGAAGAGATTAAGAAGAGGTGGCAAAATTACACAGAAGAACTATACAAGAACGAGCTTAGCATCCCTGATAACCACGATGGGGTGGTCACTGACCTCGAGCCAGACATCCTAGAATGTGAAGTGAAATGGGCCTTAGGAAAGCTGAGCAACAACAAAGCTAGTGGAGGTGACAGTATTCCAGCTGAGCTATTCAAAATCTTAAAAGACGATGCATTTAAAGTGCTACACTCAATTTGCCAGCAAATTTGGAAAAAACTCAACAGTGGCCACAGGATTGGAAAAGATCAGTTTACATTCCAATTCCAAAGAAAGGCAATGCCAAAGAATGTTCAAACTATCACACCATTGCACTCATTTCACATGCAAGTAAAGTTATGCTTAAAATACTACAAGCTAGACTCCAGCAGTATGTGGATCGAGAACGTCCAGAAGTACAGGCAGGATTTCGAAGAGGCAGAGGAACTAGAGATCAAATTGCCAACATACGCTGGATCATGGAGAAAGCTAGGGAGTTCCAGAAAAACATCTACTTCTGCTTCATTGACTATGCTAAAGCCTTTGATTGTGTGGATCACAACAAATTGTGGCAAGTTCTTAAAGAGATGGGAATACCAGACCATCTTATTTGTCTCTTGAGAAACCTATATGCGGGTCAAGAAGCAACAGTGAGAACTGGACACAGAACCACTGATTGGTTCAAAATTGGGAAAGGAGTCCGGCAAGGCTGTATTCTGTCGCCCTGCCTATTTAACTTATATGCAGAGCACATCATGAGAAAGGCAGGGCTAGATGAATCAAAAGTTGGAATTAAGATTGCCGGGAGAAATATCAACAACCTAAGATATGCAGATGATACCACTCTAATGGCAGAAAGTGAAGAGGAACTAAAGAGCCTCTTGATGCGGGTGAAGAAGGAGAGTGCAAAAGTTGGCTTGAAACTCAACATTAAGAAAACCAAGATCATGGCATCTGGCCCTCTCAATTCCTGGCAAATAGATGGGGAAGAACTGGAGGTAGTGACAGATTTTATCTTCCTGGGCTCCAAGATCACCACAGATGGGGACTGCAGCCAAGAAATTAAAAGACGCTTGCTCCTGGGGAGAAAAGCTATGGCAAATTTAGACAGCATACTAAAAAGCAGAGACATCACCCTGCCAACAAAAGTACGTATAGTCAAGGCCATGGTTTTCCCAGTTGCAATGTATGGCTGTGAAAGTTGGACCATAAGAAAGGCTGAGCGCAAAAGAATTGAGGCCTTTGAACTATGGTGCTGGAGAAGACTCCTGCGAGTCCCTTGGACTGCAAGGCGATCAAACCGGTCAGTCCTAGAGGAGATCAACCCTGACTGCTCCTTAGAAGGCCAGATGCTGAAGTTGAAACTCAAGTACTTTGGCCACCTAATGAGAAGGAAGGACTCACTGGAGAAGAGCCTAATGTTGGGAAAGATTGAGGGCAATAGAAGAAGGGGACGACAGAGAATGAGGTAGCTGGATGGAGTCACTGAAGCAGTAGGCGTGAGCTTAAATGGACTCCAGAAGATGGTAGAGGACAGGAAGGCCTGGAGGAACGTTGTCCATGGGGTCGCGATGGGTCGGACACGACTTCGCAACTAACAATAATCCATTCCAAGTAAAGCTTTCTTTGAAATTGACTGATAGTGATTTTGTCAATGCCAAAGGAGTTCAAGTAGTTCTCCAGATATTTTGGAATTCCACCCAAGGTGCCTATTTCTATTGGTAATTTCTTTGCCTTCTTTTGCCATAGTCATTTGTCATAAAATTGAGTTCAAACCACTCAAAGTGAAGTTTTCCAATTGTTCTTTTATTCTTTTGTTATTCAGACAAAAACAAAGGCAAGTGTGCAATTAAACCTAATGTAAAGTTCCTTTACATTTGCACATATACTTGTCTAATTTCAAAGTTATCTTATTACAATAAGTTATGCCCAACAAGGCTGTTCAAATAACTGTGCCCAGCAAGGCTACTCAAATTGCTGTAAATATTGCTGCCTAACTAGGCTACTCATCCACACAATATTCACATACACTCTCAACACAGGTGATCAGGCTGTGTTAGAGTGGGCTAGGAAGTAGACTCGGGGCATCCCCTGCTCCAACAAGAGTCATCTTGAACTTTGAGGTCTGGATTCATTCCAGTCTTCTTTTTATACCCAACTTGTTTACTCAGAAACCATGTTTATGGTACATCTTGCCCCAGCCATGCCAGGAACTTTACATCCTCATGCTTTGTTCCAACACTCCATGAAAAGTGAAATCCACTACACTCCTTAGGCCCACTGATGTTCTACCTGGTATCACCAACAATAAATCATTCATACACGCACTCAGAATCTTTCCTTATCAGTAGTACACACATTCCAGCAATGTGAGTTTCCCAGTGAGTTCATGAAAAGGCTAACTGTGGTTGCATTAGAGGTGCTCTATATTCATAACTTGTAATATATTTGTGATATATTCATAACATATAACATAAAATATGCAACATATTCTATTTGCAGGTATTTATATTTTGTGATTTTCTCCATTTTTTCTTTTCTGTTCTGCTGTCTCCAGTCAGTGCAACATTTACTATTCAGCCTTTTTTTTTTTATCTTTCTCATCAACAGTCCTTATGTCTGCGGCAGATGCTTGTCTGTTTGAATCGTAAAATCCCAGATAATTTTAGCTTCTTCATTTTCTGTTGCTTTGTCTATTTGGTGATCCCACCAGTTCTTCCTCGCTGGCAAATGGTGTTTCTTGCAGCTATTCCAGTGCACAATTGTGCTGTTTTGTCATGCTGTTGTTTGTAGTCAGCCTATGCCATCTTCTTGCAGCAGCTAATTAGCTTCTTTGCAAAGCAGAATTTGCATTTATTAAACTGCTTGCCAATAGATGAGTGCCAACCGGTCTGATGTCTCAACCCCAAACCATGCAGTTCATCTTCAACTTTTGCTAACCAATTCTTGATCTTCCTTGCTCTTTTCTCCACCATTTCTGCTGTCATTACATTTCATTTCAGCTTCTTTTTTTTCTTCCTTTACATCTTTATCCAGGCTGCATTCTTGTTGCATTTCTTTGGGTTAGGGGTCTTCAAATTTGGCCTTTTTATGACTTGTGGACTTCAACTCCCAGAATTCCTCAGCCAGCGTGCCTGGCTGAGGAATTCTGGGAGTTGAAGTCCACAAGTCATAAAAGGGCCAAGTTTGAAGACCCCTGCTTTGGGTAGTCCCATAGCTTGCCCATAACTGCACTGTTTCTTCCTTGTCGGTTTTTGGCTGGTTCATTGTAATCTCTCCATTGATTGATTGGTAGATCTGTTTCTGATTCAATTGCAATTGAAGATTCTTCCTGCAGTGTGCAATTCAAGCTTTGTATGTTATGATTTTCTTGGCTATAGCTGTTATTTGCTGCTTTATCATTTCCAGTGCTTCCTTGAACTTCCTTGTCTCTAGGTGATATTTCTTGATCAGGTATTCTTTCGTCTCCTTCTTCTTCATTTTCATTTTTTTCATCTGTTGTAGTTTGCTTGCATCTGAACTTAGCATGCTGATCTTGTTTTTCCAACCTGATCGTCCATTTTGGTAATGCTTTGTTTAGTTTTTTTGTTTTTTTTTTCCTTTTTTCATTCAGGATTTTCAGTTATAACTGCAACTGTGCTGTGTATCAGTGGATTGTTTCATGAATATTTTCTTTTGGTTCAATTTATAATAGGTATGTGATCATTTTTTTTCTTCCAACTCATATATTGGATAAAAATCAAATAATTATTTACCTGTTCTGAAATGTATGGGTGTTTGTGTCTGTATAGTGTATGTATATGTATAGATATTATACACAAACATGCACAGATACACAAAGATACACACAGACACAGACACACTCACTCACACTCACACACACACAAACATTTTCTGCAACAAATGCAAAGGTTAAAAGAAGTTAATTACTCTTCACAATAAGACTGAAAAGTACAGCTCTATTACTATAAGTTGCCCCAAAAAGCAATCTTTACACCAGATCTGGGCATTTTACGTCCAGTCCTTTGTCTGTCCCTGGCCAACCTGTGCAGATTGCTTTTATTTTCCAGTTTGGTTGGTTTTTAGGAGACCAGCTAAAACTATTGCTAATCATAGTAGATTATATCAGGATAGTTAAGGACAAATAAGCTCTTCTCATATAAGCATATTCCTGGTACAATGGAGAACTGTTTACATTTTTGAATGGAGCATGGGCTATCTGTCATCACCTGAATGATGAAAATGAAAGTGGGCACAAAGTATTCCTCTTGGTATACATTAAGAAAAATGCAAGATGGGCAGCTCAACAGACTGTTGTTGTTGTTAGTTGCGAAGTCGTGTCCGACCCATTGCGACCCCATGGACAACGTTCCTACAGGCCTTCCTGTCCTCTACCATCTTCCAACAGACTGTAGTATAAGTGTAAATGTGTAATATGACCACATATAATTTCCTCTGCCTCTTACTGACCGCCCCCATTAGGAAATTATATAAATTATAAGTGCGGTCTGTGAATGTGGTAAGCTATGTAGTTTTAAAAGAATGTTATCATGATTGCAATTTAAGTATTTCTTGTTTGAATGCTCTGTTTCAGATATGCCATTTTTTTCAATTTTAATTTCCCACTAGATACTGATTTGCTACGAGATTGATATAGAGAACCCAGGGTGAGGAGCCAAATGAAATATTTATTGCTGACTCTTTGTTGTGGCTTCTGATGAGGTTCTTGTGTCATTACTGCTTCCCCTATTATAATACAATCAAAATTTCTTGACTGATTTATGGCTTTCTAATCTGAGTCTTCACAATTACCACATTATCCAAAAGGTTCTGAAAGTAAGAATCTTATCCCACAATAAATAGTGTCAACCACATTTCTGCACATGTTACTTAACAATAACATTTGCACTTTTCCACTTTTAATGTAGAGCAAATTATTGTAATCAACAGAGACACACAGAAGGTAATGCAGAACTTTTACACATAGCTTTTAGAAGAACAAATAAAGAAAGACAGTAGTTTGAAACTTAGAGCAATAAAGCTTTTTACTTTGATCCCCACAAGACAAGCTAATATCACTTTCCACATATTCCTTGAAGAATCTACAGATATGATGTGCTCAGTAGAATCGGAAGCAAATGAAATAAGGCAGTTCTATGTGATAGCATCCAACAAAACAAAATTGTAAAGGGAGAATCAAAGAAGAAATACATACCACTAGAAAAGGTTTGTTGATGGTGGCAAAACCAGTTTTATCTTTGGGTTAATAGGATTATAGTTTATTTTTGCAGGAAAAACCAAAAATAGTCCCTACAACAGAGAGGCACTGTGATGAGATATAATGTGAGAAGATAAAGAACATCATAGTCATTTTAATATTTAAACAAAATAACAAATTAATTTTAATTAAATAGCTTAAAATAGGTTGTAAACAGGTGTTCTTAATATCTCAACACATATAATGCAATATGTATGGATTTCCAAATTAAATAGAAGTTTCAAAATAAATCAGAGGTTTTTGTATTAATTTAGATGTTAGTGCATTCAGAGTTTTCTGAATTCAGTTAATTTACTAATCAAATCTATCAGATTTGGAGAGTCAATTCAGAAGTTTAATCACATGGAAATATAAATGAATGTTGAACACTGATTCAAATTGGACAGAAAATCTTAATGAAATAAGCAAACTGAATCACTTTGTCTTCTGATTCATAAACTCCTATCAAACATACCCCAAAACATGTCATCATAAATGAACAGAAATACCAAATTTCATCCCAATATTTTTTTTTCTAGCAAGAATCCAACCTTAACTTTTCTTTCATTAAGGGATGACACCTTCCTCATTAAACAATAGTGCTATAATGCATATTCTGCATTTTTCTATTCAACTGCAATCATTACTGAATGACTGGAAGAGGCATATTGGAATCAAAGAGAAGAGAATTAGTGTAAAGATAGGGAATTCAAATAGGCTTAGTAATAGCATATGTATATTCATTAGAAGGGAGAGAAATCTAATTTAGTTTACCAGGAGGAGGGTAATCACCTTACTATGCAGATGTTTGCAAAATCTTTTTGAGTTGCAGATTAAGCTCATCTATATTTAGCAAGGCCTGATAAATTCATCAAGCTTACACTTCAGGAGTCTGTGTCACACAGAGGGGAAAAGAAAGAGAGTATTAATATGAACCTATCATCTAGGACTTGAAACTGTATGGCAGATAATCTTCGATGGACTAAGTACATGACCCAAAAATCTACCCAATAGATAGGTAGTCCTATGTTTGGGGAAGAAATAATATGACTTTATTTGCCCCTTTAACAATTGTTCTTCACTGCTCATGCTTCACTGCCACTGCATTGGGACAGAAAAATAGCCCAAGACCCATAATTACCTCTTTATACATACATTTGGCTAGTTAGATTGAGTGATGCTTGGTCCAAGCTCAATCAAGTAAATTCTAACTAGAAATTGGCCATAATTATTTTTAACCAATATAACCAAGGCCAATATTAAGTTATATATTCAAGCAAGCAAAAAATAAATGAAATTTAAAGCCACATGAGAGTTTGAGATGGTGTTGTGAATTGCATTTGGGACACCCATGATCAAATACCAAAAAAATGACTTGTATGTGTGTGTGTGTGTGATTATGTCTATATATTCATGAAGGTTTGTCTGTAATATCATTTAATTTTTACTTCATTGTCAGTGTGTTTGGAATTTTCTACCAAATTCCTTTTCAATTTTTAGCATGTTGTAGATGGGTGTAGTGAAAATTGCTGTTGCTGTATCTTCTCCCCCTCTACTATTGCTGAACTGAAAACATTTTCTCATAATAACTTCTTTTTGGGTTTAAATGAAAATGTGTGTATTGCTTGAATCAAAACGAAGGACATTGTAATTCAAACTTCATTGTAATTGAAACTTCAATTCAAAACAGTGCTTACCCACTCATGTATTTTTCCTTATTTTCTTTTCTTTTTTTAAGTAAAACCAGGTTCTTTTCTATAAAATTAAATGAGAATTGTTGAAAAATACAAAAAGAATTTTCAGCACAGCAATTTACACTCATAATATAATACAGGTAGTCCTCAACCACAACTGAGCCCAAAATTTCTGTTGTTAAGTGAGACATTTATTAAGTGAGTTTTGCCCCTTTTTCCAGTCTAACTCACAGAATGAATACATTGAGTTAAATGGAATGGAGAATGTTGCCATATGCCCTTTGGAGAAACAGAAATATATACATTCTGAACAGGGCTTTTTTTGTCATAGAACGAACCGGAACAGCGTTCTGGCACCTTTTTTCGACGGATTTTCCAGAGTTGCATTCTTTTCCTATTGTTGCCTTTCCTATCCTCGTTTGTTTTTGAAAATGCCCCACTGGCAGTACAGTGTGAGCCCGCCCGAGCGGGGTCCCCTCCGGCGCTGTCGCCTCCTTTAGGAGGAGCCATGAGGTGCCAGAGCACCACAGCCAGAGCGTGGCTTAATTGGCTGGGTCGGACCATGTAGTGTAGAAGCTGATGGTGGTGGTGGGAAACACATAAACATGGAGGCCATCTTTCACGAGAGCATGAGTGAGCCTTTTGCCTTCCCTTACAGAAGGTGGGGTGTGAGGTTAAAAAGAGGGTGAAGTGAGAGGAAAGAAAGGTGGCTGGCGTGGAAGCTTGCCCAACAGCGAAACTTTGCTGTTTTGGTTCCTTGGGTAGTTCAAAGGCTAGGATGTCTACGAAAATTTCTTTTTAGTCTTTTATACTTTATATTCAAACTGCAGAGGGGAAGAATAAGAATAAAGCCAATGTCTTGTGATTCGGAGGTATCATTATTAATAATAATATATATTAATTATGTATTGGTCAGATGTAAAGGTAGACCCATTGGTGAGATTCAAACAATTTAACAACTGGTTCCCTGCAAGGGGGAAGGTGGGCGGATGCTGCCACGAGGCAGGTGGGAGAGGGGGGCAACTGCCCCATGCTCCCCGCTTATTGTGCCAAAGGTCCCTCGCAGCCAGGCCTACCATGCCCCGACACCTGTCACACCTCGCCTGTTTGGTAGTGACCTCTTCCACTTTCTCCTTCTTCCTCCTCCTTTGAACAACCCTTCACTCCCATTGCTGCTTTTTCAGTCCCAGATCTTGATTTGTCCGGAGCCTGTGCAGAGGGTCTTTGGAAATGAAGCTCCACAGCGATTGGGTGGGGTGGGAACCATTCCCTTCGCTTTTGGACCGGCTCCGAAATGGGCTGGAAGGAGTGGCCCGAGGATGCCAATTTGTCTTTGCAGCAAGCAAGGGGATTGGAGGCGCGTGAATGCACGCCAGTCTGGTGTCTCAAAACACCGGGATTTTTTCACTGCTGCTGGATTTTTGCTGCCATACTGTTTAAGTTTCTTTAAAGATTACTTAATGCAGAATGCAGATCCTTCCCGTTCTGCATCAAGTAAACCTTAAAGAAACTTAAACAGTATGGCAATGAAAATCTGGCAGTGGGGAAAAAAACCCTGGTCTCATGCACAGGGAATCTGCACCTCCCACCTCCCCCTGTGCCTTCGCTAAATCGATCACCTGGCTAGAAATGAGGTTTAGCAGGCCGAGCGCGCAGGCAGAGGCACAGAGGAGGTGGGCGGTGCAGATTCCTGCTAGGCACCAGGCTGGCTTCAATGGCGCCAATCTTGGCTAGGCTGCTGCTGCAGCACTTGCGGCTCAGCTTCTTGCCAACTGGCAGAGGCACCCCAGCTCCAAGCCCTCTGGGTCAAGGAATGCGCGGGCAAGTTGCTGCCGGGCTCCTCCTGGGTTTCCACCGATTCAGGCTGTTGCAGGGCTGTGGCATGGGTGGAGGCACTTCCTGTAAACTTTGGAATTTACTATGAACATTTGCCTTAAATACAATAAATTAAATTTATGTTAAGAACTGAATATATAATTTTTTAAATAAAAGATTAAGAAGATGTGAGTTCTGGCACTTTTTTTTTTTTTTTTTACAAACAAAGCACTGATTCTGAACATAATTATTGCATTTTTCAAAAACTGGGTTTTTATAAGATTACTTAAATTAAAAACAGGTATAAATCTGAAAAATGCAAAACGGATAAGATTTCTTTAGGAGTACAATCCAGTTTTAAAATACAGGGATGATTAAATGTAATGTTAAGCTCATCACATAATTATTGTCCCCCATTGTAAAAACTGAATAAACAACTACATAAATGAATGTGAAATGGAATGGTGCTGTCACATCAGCTAAGGTCTTAAAATGAAAATATACATAATTAAGAAAGATAATTATGTTTATTTGCTGGGTTTTTGCTTGTCATTTATTTATTTGCATTTATATCCTACCTCTTCTCTGGGACCTTGAGGTGTCTCACATAAAGGTTTCTCTAATTTTAGACACAGCAATAGTAAATATTACATTAAAGCCAGAATCGGGGTCATGAAAATAAGGATAGAATGGAGGGACAAATTCCCTTTTTTTTTTAAATAAATAAGAAACAAAGATGTAAAAACATGAATTTCTCACTTTTTCTATAAACATGAGTATATCTGAAAGGGACAGAGAAAGCATGCACATAAGAACTTAAAAGTGTGAGGAACATGACTTAAGACAGTAATCAGAAATGAAATGGGAGTATAAGCAGTTTAATGAGAGCTTTATAAGCTGTTGCCTAACCCTAACCCTAACCCAAGATAGAAAGTGTTACAGTATTTCAACCATATTTTAAATAGGCCTCAGTTCAGGCCTCTAGTAACAGTTTTTTGCCCCTTTTCTACTGTTGAGGAAAGAAAATAGAGGATATCAAACACACACACAGAGAGAGAGAGACGGGGATCTCTGTCTGTGTCTGTGTGTGTTTGTGTGTCTGAATCTGTGTGTGTATGTGTATGTGTGGTGTATGTGTTACAGGGACAAAATAGTTGAGAAAGAGTCAGAAACTCTTAAATATATACTATGCTGCATAGGAACGGATATAGCATCAGGTTTTAGCCTACAGGCATTTTAGTAACTGCACTATTGGAAGTACAGTAATTGTGATACCTCGGAGGTAGTGAGTCAGTTACATAGGCTAATCTGCTACAGTCCTCTTCAACCCATTCTACTCTAAATAAACTATCTCCTGAGTGCTTCCAGGCATGAGGCAGGAATCAGCAGTAAAGGTCATTCTGAATTCTTTTTCAGCTCTGAAACTTCACAGCATACATGTAGTTGCGGGGGCGCCCGCACACACACACACACACACACACCCTCATACAGGCATTTCATTTGTCACAAAAGCATGTCTAGATCTACGAAATAAAAAGCAAATAGTTGAGCCTTTGCAAAAATTGTTGCATCGTAGAAACTTCCACCATATGTACTTTGGAAAAGGAATGTCATGTTTTTAAATACTTAACACTGACACTTTTGGACATTTCTGTTTATCAGCTTGAGGAAGGAGAAACTACATATCTAAAACAAGAAAGTAATCAAGAGATAGATTGCAGCTATTATTTAATTTACATTGTTGGGACTGTTTCTGTATATTTGGGGGGGAAAGAAAAATTGGGTATACAGCACATGAAAAGTGTTTACAGATTTGCTGAATTATTGCACACTTTTGTCATTCCCAGATATTTTTAATAAATTGTTTCTGGTCTGAAAAGATAGTTTCTGAAAATGAAATTCTTCAGTACTCCCAAAATAGAATAAAAAGATCACAGGGTTGCATATTTTATATTTTATGTCCACTTAGTTGGTAGCAAATTGTATTGCATTTATTGGTTTAATTTGAAATAAATAAGCCTCGAATAGTCTGCCACTTTAAAATTCCTCAATATTTAGAACAGTGCTTCCCTTTTGTATAGCTTGCTGCTTGGCAAAGAAAAAAGAAGAAATCAGAGGGAAAATGGAGGAAAAAATAGGCTGCTAAGAATATCAGAAACACAAAAACAAGGAGACATTAGAGAGACATATTTCTAACCACTTTTGGCTGTCATCTTTTCCCCTACTTCCTTTCAGAGTGCTTATCACATAGTTTCTAACATTTCTTAAGGGAATGCAGAGCTGTTCAGAAAAAAAATGTTCATTTTTGAAATATGAGATGAGGTTCAAAAGTTTTAGTTCCCATTTTAATTGTTTGACTATTTTCAGTAGGCTGGGAAATATTACCCATGTCTTTGCCAAGCTTTCACTTGAGCTAATATTGTCAAAGACAAATAAGAGAAACTGTGAAATTTAAATATTTATAAGTCTCAATTATTTTAATGCTCTCAGAATTGTTTCCAGAACAGCTAGCAGGAGGTAGAACAACACTAGCTCTCTCCAAGCCTGGTAATGGGGAAAGGATGGAGAAAAACAGGAAAAAACAGTTTATTTCTCACTATGTCAGCAATGGCTGGCATTGTGAAGCTGGTGAAAGCTGCTAACTCCTATTGATTCCAAGGCACTCAACAGCCTTTCAGACCTAAATAATTGTTGTCATCAAGTTTAAATCAGTGCTTTTGGATAGCCCATTAGGGAAGCCTTTAAAGACTCATACAAGCCAATTGTATTAAAATAATAGCTCTGGAAAGGCAGTTAAACTAACAGGGGATGTGAAATAGATGCCCTAGCAAAAGAAAATTGCCACCTGTTGTTTCAGTGCAAAGACTAAAAAAACTATACAGTCTCCATTTGGGGGGTTCTGTTGGTGTCAACTTCAGTTTCCCACCTATTGGAATAAATAGATTTGATAGAATATTTTTCAATGGAAGGTAGCTTAGGAGATCAAAGTGGAAATAAAAACAATTGATTGGCATGGTGGGATTGACAATGAAATTCAGTTTGTTGACCTCATTTCTTCATAAGGTTTAATTTGGTCTTACCTGCAATAAATCTAAAGGAAGAGGACTTCCTATACAGTATTCCCTACAGTCAACATCTTAAGGGCATTTCCTGATACTATTATATGAAATGGTTATTAATAATAAATCTATTGCTGACTTCCAGTTTTGGTCGCAGCGCAGACGGTCGTGCAAAGAGTTTGCTCTCTTTGCTGGCTGGTTTCCCCCCGCCGGTAGACCCTGGATAGGGTCGAAAGTCGCCCTGGAGGGGCGACCACCATTGAGGAGGCCACTCGTTGATGGCGGAGGGAGTGGCAGCTCCCTCTGCGGTCCGAGATAGCTCCTTTGGGCCGACGGGGAAAAGATCGGCCATTAACATGGCCGATCGTCTAGCTGCTTCAGCCGAAAGTCACAGCAACATCTAAGCGAAAAGAACCACCATGGGTGATCCGGGTGAGACCTTTCCTTCCCTCTTGATACCCTTGATACCTTCCTGAGAAAAGCTTCTAGAATTATTTCCCTATTTTCAGAAAGCAGCATCCGGATAATTGGGAAAACGAGATTTGAGAAAAATAATTAATTTTTACTGACTATTTGAGCTGTTGGATTTCGGGGATCCTGAAAAAAAGCCTTACTGTGAAGGTGGATTTTCTTTCTCTTTGCCTGCTTGTCTTTAGCCTAAGTGGAAGCCTTTAGGGAGAGGGGTGGAGTGTTTTTCTTCCTCCCCCCCCTTCTGAACATTACTGTTTCTTTTTAAAAAAATTTCAGCTGTCTGGGCGGTTTTTTGTGGATTGAAGTGGCAAGAAAGTATCCATTTTAAGCTGATAACTTTCACTTTGCTTTGTCGAACGCATATTTAGCCTAAACTTGGCGTGATGCCCAGACATTCCTACCTGTATTGAAACCAGCTGAAGGGCTTCATTTTTTTTTCTTTCCTTTTCTTTCTCCTAGTAGTTTACTTTGACTTTACAATACAAAATATATTTCCTAGAAAAATTGATTTTTCTTTTTTTGGATTACAAGATAATAATTGACTTTTAAGGCACCTTTTTCTATTACTATTTTGGACTACAAATTGGATACTCATAACACTGACTTTGATTTTTTCTGCCTTTATCTTTTTGTTTGGCTTGACTTTTTTATTTTTTTTTATTTCTGTTTGGATATTACATTTTATAATTTTGTTACTATAGAATTCCTATTTGGCCTGACTTTTTTGCTTTTTTCTATTTCTGTTTGGATCCTATACCTTATACTATTTCTACTACAGAATTTTTATTGTTCTATTTACCTTCTAAGCTGAACTTTCACTAAAAATGTAAGACTACTTTATTATTGAAATTGAATCTTACCCACAGCTTGACTATGGACTTTTACTAGAAAAAATTTTGGAATTGAAAGAACAATTCAGAAGGGACATGGAAGATGATGCTCCAGAGTTAAAAATTGACTCTCAAACTTTGACTGACCAATTTATAGACCAAGGAACAATAGAGGAAGAACAGATCAACCCTAAACAGGCCGATATACAACTCCATTTACAATTTAACGAGATGGAGGAAATATATCTACAATCTATTGAAGAGGAACCAATCAACACAGAGGAAGAGATCATATCGCATATGCAAATTATGGAGAATCTTGATGACCAAAGGTGGATTCCAACCAAAACACCTATAATCCTAAAAGCAACAGGAATTGATTTTCAAATATGAGGCATCGAAAATGCTGACAACATGGACAAACAAGGAATAACTACCATACTGATTAAGACTGACTATATAGTGCAGATAACACTGGAAAAAAGAGAAGAGGACTACGATCAGACTCAATTGTGGAGAAATATGTATAACCAAACATTAAGATTTGATGAGTCAGAGGCTCTTTTGTGGAAACCTGCTTGGCAGAAAAAGAAAGCTAGAATTAGGTTTAAAAATGAGAGTTAAAACTTTATTTGACGGGTTAAAAAGGCTTTTAGAGATTTTGACTGAGTTAATACTATCGAGATGAAAACTATGGATTTGACTATGGTTGGGATGTAATTTGACTATGGTTGGGAAATCTAAGATGGAAAAGGTGGTAAACAAAAAGTTAATAGATGAAAAAATAGAATACAGATTGGAAAGGAAATAAGGTGTCTGGTGGAATAATATGTTTTCTTTTTATAAGTATAATGATTTTGATAGGATTTAAATTTTAGGTAAGGAGTTAAAAAGGGGTTTTAAAGGTATGGATTGATTTATAAAATATATATTTGAAATAGAGTAGAATAAGAGATAGAATTTAATTGGGAAGTATAAATAGAATGGTTGGAATAATATGTATATTTTAGAAACAATTTATATTTTATGAAGTAAGGTTAAAAAGGCTTAAGATTTTGGTTTGAGGTAATGCTACTGAGATGAAGATTGTTGATTCGATTATGGTCTGAAATATTACTGATATTTTTTCTTTTATAATGATTGAATGTTAATTAGAAATGTATTAATTTGATTATGTTAAAGCAATTGAGGAATTTATAGAGAGATGGACTGGTTTATAAAATATATACTTGATAGAGTACAGGAAAGAGAATATAGTTGGGAAGTATTAAAATATAATAGTTAATATAACATGTATATTCTAGAAATAATGATTGTTTGATGGGAAATTGGGAGACCCGAAATGTAACTTATGTGTTCATCTTAGGCTAAAGTGGAAAATGGTAATTGTAAAATAATTAAACTTAAAAACAGGATTTTGATTGATATAAGTTAATTACTATTGATACTCTTTTTACAATGATTGAATTTTATTTAGCAATGTATTAACACTAGGTTATAGCTTGAGGGAAATAGAGAAGGAACTTTTAAGGAATTATTGAATCACTTATGTTTGATTATATTGGGGTTTTTTTTGGATGATTGATCACCCTATCTCCACGTGGATTCTTAAAGCACTTTGATGTAAAACCAAAAAATACTAATAAAACTTATTTTAAAAATAATAATAATAATAAATCTATTGCAATCAAGAGGACTTGTCTGTAACTGAATAGGATCTTTCATTTGAGGAAACACTTCTGGTTGAAGATGTTTCCTTTGATCCATCAAAAGCTTCTGTGTGGAGGTTAGAAGAAACGTTATTGCTGCTTCTATTTTTTTCTACCATTTCTCCATGATACATTTTAGATTTTTTTTCAAGCAGCCATAATCCTATAAAATGTGTGTGTACATTGTGTGTATATGTGTG
This sequence comes from Azemiops feae, assembly GCA_023970755.1. NCBI lineage: Eukaryota > Metazoa > Chordata > Lepidosauria > Squamata > Viperidae > Azemiops > Azemiops feae. The sequence goes on along the minus strand of JALGBA010000005.1, from coordinate 6,021,815 downwards.
TGTGTGTGTATACGCATGCATGTCCGTCCATGTACACAGTTGTAATAGAAAGAAAACGGATGTGATCCGTTTCCGGAGTCATCTGTGATTCTACAGAACTCTAGATCACTGGTTCCTGTTCTAGACCTGTGTGAAGCAGCTTAGCTTCAGCTCAGTGAGATGATTCACATTGCAGAGGTAACACAATATTTGTTCTGTTAAGGAGGCAAACAAAAGTGTTTGGTGTCATCTCAGGAAGCTGACCAGAAACCTGAATTTTAAGATGCACAAACATCTCTTTGCAGTTTTGTGCAATGTTCACTTAATCCACTGGGTATATTAGGGATGTACAAAATGTAATCTAATTTCAGATATTTGTATGAAAATAACATATTCAGTAAGACTGAATTAATTTCTAGGGGGCATAACTTACTTAAAACTCATTTTGTATTAATTCTAGACTAAGTCAGACATTCACCTCTTGGTAAGTGCTGCATCTGTTGACATCATTCAAGCCATATTATTTCCCCTTAGAAAAACAACAACCACAAACATGTGTGCTGTGCAGAGCAAAAGCTTTCACAAATTTATTCAAACATTTCATTATTCAAATCCTGGTTTATATGCTAGGCTTTCACAGTTCTTGTTTATATGAAGCCAGTTAACAGAATTGTACATGCTCAGATTTTTCCTATACACCCTTTTTGGAGGTGCTGAAAAAGTTGATGCAACTTGAATGACGCAGAATGACGCAGGGTCTAATAATGCTCAGATGATCAGTTCTCTTTTCTAATGTGGACCTCTCATATTTTTTACTTTGGATAAGCTCAGTTACAGTTTTAGCATACAAATAAGCCGTCTTGATTTACCTCTTGGCAGTTTATTCAACTTAAGCATGAAGCTAGCGGTTCTGCAGACTTTACAGTAGTTTCTAAACCAGCATGTCTTCTTTATAGGAAGATGAAGGGAAATGGATGAAATAGAAGAATCCCAGAACCATGGAGTTTGGAAACATCTCAGAGGTCACAGAGTCAACCTTATATTTCCTGCAATGAAGCATCTATCCAGCTTCTATTTGAAAATCTCCAGTAAAGAAGAACATATCATCCCATAAGGCAAATATAACATTACATAATTCTTCCTAAAGTATCTGATTTCATCCCATCAGATCAGATTCTATGGAGCAACAGAGAACAAATTCCTATGACAACATCAATGTCTTCTCCATATGACAGCCCTCTATATATCTAAAGGTTGTTGCCATATTTCTCTTCAGTCCCTCCTGCTGATTAAACGTACTGTTCCTTCTTTTTCTCCCCTTTAGACATATGCATGTATGTATTACAATAGCTTACACATCATCCATTTATCAAACTCCAAATCTGTCTCAATAAATATTACAGAACTGAAACCATACATAATACACAATTTATCATCTGTATCATCCTTAAAACATAATCAGTCTCAGTAAAACAGAATTTTTAAAAAAATGGGAACTTGTAAAACAGCCCCATGCCCTAGATTTTGCTCCCAAAACAGACTGGAGGCTTATCATCAATAATGTGCTCTGGGATAATAACAGCACATCAATAGGGCATTCTAATATAGAAATGTTCAATAGTTTTAGGGAGAAAACTCTTTAAATATTTGCTAAAGTATTTCCTTTACTCCACTGAACATCAAGGCACAAGATAAATATATTGCCAAGAAGAAGTACATAGTGCATTAAGTAGAAAAGAACGTGTCAAGGTTAAACATAGCCAGTCTTTTTTATCAAAACCATGAATGTGTTTTCTCTTCAGGTTAGTATGCTCCAGGGCCTTCAACTGTCCAGGCTTCCCCTTCTCCATATCATTGATCACTTTCAACAAAGTGACACCTCCACTGGAGAGTTAGCTTATGTCCCTTTAAGCTATTTTATACTAAAGAAAATAGTTTTTGAGGTGGATCTTTGACAAAATGCAAACTGTCAATCTGATCTAGTATGTGATCACGGTGCCCTCATTTCACCACCTCTAGCAATCTTGCCCTCAAAGAAAAGCAGCTTAGTGACTGGTTATGACATTTCCTTCTTCGAGGTCATCAGTATTTTCTTTTCCACTAAATACTTCCAAGTCGTTTCCCCTTAATTTGTTATTTCAAAGACTTTGTGGAATTCCTTTTACACAATGGAAGTTCAGAATGACTTCCATTTTATTCCTGGGCACTTCTTGAATTTTTTAATGTTGAATTTCAGAAAAAATATAATGATTAAAATATAAGAATAATTTTAAAAAAATCTTCCCCCACCCACCTTTGGCCCTCTTCATCTCTTGTTAGGTTACTTAGCTAACTAATCATATGCATGTCATTGCAGTTCAATGACTCAAGTTCAGACTAGTCTACCATTTATCTTAGGTGCTCAAATGATGCCATCAATTTATGATTGTCATTGTTTATATCTTGTATATCTCTGCAAATTGGAATGGTATAGAGTATCCTTGAGTAGGGGAGACTTCCAAGGATCCTTCCAAATCTGTTATTCTGTAATTCTGTAATTCTTGTTGAGAAAGAGCAAAATGTGATATCTTCCTTATTTTATGATTTTTATAAGCCTAAGGATGGTCTTTTAACTATCCTTTCAGAATATGTACATGAAATGAAATAGAATATATTAATCTATTGATAAAGGGATTTTAAAGTCACTGCTGTGATTGATAGGTTTTTTTATTTAATTTCCCTTCTTTCCTACTGCAATCAGCTCCCAGTAATTCCAGTATTTGTAATATAATTCGGAAATGTTGATCATTTTGGGGTGATGATGTTGATCATTCATTCATTTTACTGTTACCATGAAGGCTAAGATTAAACTAACATATAAAAAGTGTTCCTATAATATAGCATTATCACAACAAAACAATAAGGGAATCTAAAAATATTACTAAATAAGTAAAAAAAATGCATTTTTTTAAAATTCTAATTCAGCTTAAAAAGAAAACTTAACCCACTTTCTTTGCCTTTGGCTCTAAAAGGACAATGGTTATTAACTGGTTATGCTCATATCATGCAATAGTACTTCAGCTTTTTCAACTTAAATCCTAAATGCCTAACAAAACTGGCCATTGGGGTTAGGGTTTAAAAAATGTGATTGTGTAGGTGACCATTCAATATTATTGATGAGTAAAATCTCAGCCCATCAGGATGAGAAAGAACATTAAATTAAATTTAAAAACCTGGTAACTCTCGAATCCAAGTGGTGAAAGTCAAGCGGGAGTCCTCAATGGGAAATTACCTGAATGAATCACTTGTAAATCTTTCTGATCTCTTTGGAAGGTCTGCAGGTTGGAATGAAGTAAATAAAGGGCCTGTATTTTTACCCCATCATAGCAGTCTTCAATAGATATACTCAAGGGACCATGAAATATTGCTCCTGGAATACAATTTTGATACTTATTGCTTCTGAAAGTCCTTACAGTCCTCTGTAAGATTCTGAGCACACTAAGCTGACTTCTTTTTGAAATTCCCAATTTTCTTACATCTATAGGAATTTTTTTTTATCATCGTGTTGTATGATCAAATATGTGGGCAAGTGCCTGATTATTAAATTATAGTCTGCTGATTATCTTTGACTTTAGAAGCCAATTATTAATTATTCTAGCAACGTTTTAGATGGTGTTTGTGACCTTGGCTATGTTCCATTTTTGAAAAGATGAAGAAACAAAAAACTTACTGAGAGTAAAGGTTGTTAAAGGAAATTGAAATGTGTTCAAGGTCATAAACACTCATTTGTACAACCATGTTCCTATAGGGGCACCTGACTGTCTTAATAAATATTTGGTTAGAAATTAAATAAGAAATTAAGTAAAATAATAAAATAAAACAAATCCTCAGTACTGTTTTATTTCCCAATTAACTTTGACTATCACTAATATTAATTTGCATAGTTTAAAACAATATACTTTAATTAATTTTATGAGATGGATTGGACCTGTCTACGTTCAATTGCCTATTTTTGAAGATAACAATAACCAGAAGTGTTTTGATCTATATCAGAGCAATCAAACTTATTGCTAAAGTTTAAGAAGGTTATAGCAATAGCAACCATATTTTTTTTTATAATTCAGTTGTTTGATTTTTGCTCCAATGTGTTCAAGCATTATACACTTCCTTTATCCATGTATGTGAAGTATTTCCTTCCTTCCTTCCTTCCTTCCTTCCTTCCTTCCTTCCTTCCTTCCTTCCTTCCTTCCTTCCTTCCTTCCTTCCTTCCTTCCTTCCTTCCTTCCTTCCTTTCTTTCTTTCCTCTGCAGACTTATTGGATTTTATTATTGTATATTGGCATTATTTCACTATATTGTCTGAAGCGATTACTGGGTTCTGAAAATTGTTATTATTATATGCTACCATTTTTATATGTAACTCAAGGAGGCAAACATACATAATAGCCTACTTCCTCTTTCCCCAAAATGCCCACCTAGTGAGGTGGGTTTTGCTGAGAGAGAGTGCATTTTCAATTCAGAGCTGTACATTTTCAAGAGATCACTACCATTATACATATTTATTTAAATATTAATTATTTCATCCAGACATATAACATTTTTTCTCTTCAAAAAAATGTAAGGGAAAAACTAATTAAAATACAGTAATATGGACATCATTTTATCTTAGTTGGAATCATGCAATATCTTTCATAATTTCAATACTCCAGTTCAGTTTGGGTTGCTGCCATTAGACAAGGCTACAAGTTGTTTGAAACAAAAACAATAGAGAAGCACTATTGTACTGTTGTGGCCAGTAGTTTTTAGCTAGGAAGTTTAGATTCAAATTGTGTGTTTGTGTGTGTGTGTGTGTGTGTTTGTGTCTGTGTCTGTGTCTGTGTGTCTGTCTGTGGGGGTGAGGATTATGGTAAACACTTCACATGGAATTGAACAATCTACTGTCTCATTTTCCAAAGCCAACATTCACTGTGTCAGGCTAATACTAGCTTGCTTTATAGTATTTTAATAAGGATTATGAATGTAATGATAATGCATATTAAGATGCTGCATAACTAAACAGCAAGCCATGCTTTAGTTTATTTTGGTATTATATGAATGAGCGCATTCTAGAAATATTCACTTGTATTTAGCTGTACAAAGTTCTTTTGTATTTGTTCCTTCAAGTGAGAATTGATTCCGGGCAACTACCTCAACTAGTCTCTGCAGTTTTCTTGGCAAGATCTTGGAAGTGCTATAAATAGCATAAATAGCATAGGAACCTGTATTTCCCTGAAAATAAGACCAGGTCTTATATTAATTTTTGCTCCAAACACACATTAGGTCTTATTTTGGGGAAAATACGATATTAAATGCGTCCGTCTGGCTGATGATCTTAACTGGGGCTTATTTTTGGGGTGGTGCTTATATTACAAGCATCCTGAAAAATCATGCTATGTGCTGTGACCTGTCGGCCGCCAGAGGGCTCAGCAGCCAATTCAGATGAGGAAGCACAGGAATGGGCGCCGGGCCCAGTGTCAGGGCCATCTGAAAGCTCAGACGAAGGAATGGAGCTGTCACAGCCAGGGACAGAGGTGGAACCTGGGTCGTCCACCAGCCCTCAGATGGAAAGGCTGAGACCTCCATGCCTTGAGGCAAGTGAGTCAGGAGAGGAGGATCACATGGGGCCAGTGATTGATGCGCGGGCGTGGTGGAAGCTGAGAAGAGGAGAACAGCGAGAGGCTATGGGGCGGTCTTCAGGGCAGAAGAGTCACCACTGCTAATGGAGCCCACCCTCAGTTGTGGATAAAAGGCAGGGACGGAGATGAATAGGTGTGGCAGACAACTATTCATCTTCCTGCTGGTCAGCCACTTGTATTTTGGAACTCCTGATACTTCTAACTGGAATTTTGCCAGAGTTTTCTGCAGATCCTGAGTGCCTATCTGAACGTGGGCCTATCTTCGGTTGAAAAATAGCCACCTTGCTTGAAGGGTTTTTGGCTGCAAGCATGATGAGACTGAGGGTAACTCTGGGTATTGGGAGACCCCTACAGGGGAAAAGGGAATGAGCTCCATTGTTTGGAGGCTTTGTGAAACTGCTGGTGTTCCTGAAATAAAAGGAACGTTAGAGACTATTTGGCGTGTCTGTTGTGTTTGGGGAGCTGGGTCAGAACACTATGGCTTATTTTTGGGTTGGGTCTTATTTTCAGGGAAACACAGTACATGAAGATTGAATAGCACATGTGCATAAAATTTGTATTGAAAGGACTGTTACACATTGGATAGATAATTATTTGTAGTTCTCATAATATTGCAGCATATGCATATTTCACATGTTCATTAGCACCTAGGCTTGTGTTTTGCCCAGACTTGATTGACATTCAGCCATGCTAAATTACCTTAGATTTTTTTAGAACATCTCGAACTGATTATAGCCTTGAGACAAAACCTGATAAATGGCTGTGCTCTAATTTTCAAGAGTAAACATTCAGATTATCAAAAGAACCTTCTGTTTATGCTGCCTAAGATCAGTAGCATCACTAAACTGTTTTTAAATTAAACTGGGAAATTTAAAATATATACGCATATTACGATTTCATGTTTGAAATTATATATAATGTTACATTCTATGTCACTTATATTGTTTCATGTCAATTCCGATTTCTGTGTCTCTGACAAGTGTTGATTCCCAAACAATCCTGCCTGCAGAAAACCATGCTTTTTCAAAAAATATTTCTAGGCAGATTTAATTAAGACAGTAGGAAGCAAATAGAAACCCAGCCCAGCTGTCCTGATGAGAAAGCCAGCATGTAATCTCTCTTTCCAGTTTCAGATTGACACTGTGAGCAGAACTCCAATCTGTTATATTCACTATAAATCACCTTGCTCTAAAAGGTGACAAAGAGTCAAAATTAGCAATAGATTGATATGGTTTCCAGAACTTTAAAATGCTTTGATCTGTCTGAATCTGGAATGTGTTAAGACCATGTTGCTTAAACCTAGATTTTAAAAAGGAATAAACTTTTATAGTGACTATTAGATCAGCAGTCCCCAACCTTTGCTGCTTGGCCACCTTGCTGGGGAGGGGACAGGGCAACTGGCCCATGCAAGTAGCGGGCTGGCATGCACTTGTGCATACAGTTCAACTCATGTCAGAGGTGGTCTAGGAGCTGTGCATGCATGTGCGTGCATGCCAGCCCGCCGTTCATGTAAGTTGAGCTGCACACACATGCGAGTTGAGCTGTGCATGTGCATGCACACTGGGCTGTGTCTTGCATGGCCCGGTTCTGAATAGGCCACTGCCTGATAGTGGGCCACGGCCTGGGAGTTGGGGACCCTTATATTAGATTACCCAGGGAAACATTTAGAATAGCAAGATCTAACTAAATTATTCTACAATTTGTACTCTTCTAAGGCTAAGCCATTGTGCCCCAGGTTATTAGCTTTCTGGGTTTAATCTACAGACTTGAGCTTTAATTCCTTGTATCACAAGGCTTAATATATCTAGATTTAATGGATCATATTTGTTAAATCTCAAATGAACTTTGGCATGCGTATAAAAAATTTGTACCATGCAACAGACCTCATTCTTTCAAGCCACTGTGAATTTGTGCAACCTGCTCCTCTTCTTAAAAGGTGTTGCCATTGTCAGTGGAATCTAAGGAAACAAAAAGATGGATGTATTTAGTGAAGCAACAGGAAAAAACACCAAGATCACCTTGTCCTGTTACTATCCACTACTTATGGCAGGGGTCTTCAAACTTGGCCCTTTTATGACTTGTAGGTTTCAACTCCCAGAATTTCTCAACCAGCGTGGCTGGCTAAGGAATTCTGGGAGTTGAAGTCCACAAGTCATAAAAAGGCCAAGTTTGAAGACCCCTGACTTATGGGAATGGTTAGATTCTCAGGGAGCCCCTTTCCTGCAGCTCTGCAAAGCAAGGGCAGTAATTTGATTTCTTTGTTGCTTCCTAGTTCTGTAATAAAATCCAGTAGCTAGGAGTTACCAGAAAAGATGGCTACAGAAATGAGCTTCAATGAGCTTGTTGTAGCAAAAATTTGCAGATTTTCTTTTGTTTGTATTAAGTTGTAGTTCTCGTCATTTATAGCTTTCGTATTTAAGTCATTTTCCTTTGATTTGTATTCTATTGTCTGATTTATTTGTTCATTCTTTATCGTCATTGAGCGTTTTGAATGTTGAGACTTCTGGTTTTGTGCCGTAGCGCACAGCTGAGGGATTGAGGAGCTCCATACCCCATGGCTAGTTTTCCCCGCCAGGGGACCCTAAATGGGTCTAAAATCACCCTAGAGAGGCAACGAAGAAAGAGGGGTGTCCCAATGATCTCAGAATGATGGCGGTCATTCTGCTCAATCTGGGGAAAGCCCTCTAACCCAACAGGAGAAAGGCTGGTCACACCTCAGTGACCAGCCCAAGCTACTTGCAGCCAAAGTCCAAAGGCACCAACCAGAACAATGGTGGACAATGTGCTTGAAACTGGGTGAGGAATTCGATCTTCTCTCTCCTATTTTGTATCTGATTTCCTGGAAAAGATCCCCAAGAAGTGAAAATCCTCCCAAAGTGAGAAGGGAGGGAACTACACCCCCACCCTCCCATAGACAGAAGCAGCGAATTAAACTCTTATGGGGAACAAAAATATATTGAAATGAGGTTAAAACTACTATAGTTTGGACAAATTTGAAAATTAAGAAAACTTAAAATTTCATACCTGAAAAAGTGTTGATGAAATTATATAAAATAATAATAACTCTTTTCTTTAAAAGTTGGAAAATGAACAGCTACTGACACCTAGTGGAGGATTAAAGAAAACTATAGCTGCATTAACTCAGAATTTGGCAAGGCACTCAGAAATAGCAAAAAACAACTGGGAACAAAGCATTGGGCTATCTAATACAGAGTGAAACTATATATGTTTAGAAACTGCTGACCTTCTGGGATTATGAACACACTGAGCTGCATTTTTAAGTTTAAGAACTGTTTGCAGAGAAAGAAAAACTTTGGCCTTTGGTTAATCTTCTAAAGGGGAAGTTACTGGAAAGCTTTCAGCTGGTTAAACACTTTGGACTGAAATCTTGGCTGGCTGATAATCATAAGACCCCTGAAAAGAAGAACTGTTACAAAACACTGTTTTCAGTGGTGCTTTGATAATTGGAAATGTATTGGATTACAAAAACCATATATAAAGATAAGAACTACACAAGATTTGGTTGTTTGGATTTTAAAATGGGCTGGTTTGATAAAGCTAATTAAAGAGACTATGGCACCAGTGAAAGGAGACACTGGAGGGGAGGGAGACAAAATGGATGTTTTATATTTATCTAAAAGTGACAGAAAACCACACCTAACATCTCCTCCTGAAGACTCCAGCATGAAACATCAGAGATCTGCAGGAATAATGACTCAAGACAAAGCAAATACATTCCAGGGTAAAATATATGCAATGCTGCGACAGATTCAAATGACAATTGTCTTAAATCATGATGAGATTAAAAACAACTTTGATAACATAAATGAACATATCTCTAACCTAAACTCACAATTAAACATCTACCATTGTTTAAATGGCATGTCAGTTGCAAATATTGGTATCGTCTGAAACAAAAAAAAGTATTTTTGGTAAGACGTTCATATTAATTACAGACATTTTACCCAATAGTGATAAATGCAGTTTATCCCATCTTAATAAGTCCTTTTTAATATCATTCCAGAAAGGCACATAATTATTTTGAAACAGTTTTGTGTTTTGTATTTGTCAATATAACTTCCAAATATTTCACCTTTTTCTCAACCCTGAAACCAGACTTTTTAGTCAATATATCACAATCCTGTGAAGTTATATTCTTAATAAGCATTGTTGTTTGCTGTTTATTTTAAAACCCATTAAAACCCTAAACTCATTTAATTTCCTCATTAAATATTCTATATTATTTTTGTGTCTTGCAAGAATATAACCAAATCATCAGCAAATGCCCTCAATTTATAAACTTCCTTCTTGATACTTAATACCTGTTATTTTCTCATCTTGCCTTTGTTCTCACTATTAATAGAATTTGTATTTTATACACAGCAGTCCCTATAATTTACTTGCAATGGCTTCATTAACTTTGCCGCAATAAATCTACTTAGAGTTTCAGTATCATTAGAAGTCAATTCTTGCAGTTTCTTCCTTACCAAGGAAAGCCTTTTTCTTTTTTTTCTTCTCCTCTCTTCTCCTCTCTTCTCCATTCTATCTCTTCTTTTACTGAAAAGAAAGACTAAGGGAGATATGATAGCAGTTCATTTTCTTTTACTTCATCTTCTTTTACTGAAAAGAAGGACAAGGAGAGACATGATAGCAGTATTCCAATATTTGAGGGGCTCCAAAAAGATGAAGGGGTCAAACAATTTTCCAAAGCACCAAAAGGCAGGACAAGAAACAATGGATGGAAACTAATCAAGGAGAGAAGCAACCTAGAACTAAGGAGAAATTTCCTAATGGTGAGAGTAATCAACCAATGTAATAGCTTGCCTTCAGAAGTTGTGAGTGCTCCATCACTGGAGGCTTTCAAAAAGTGATTTGACAACCATTTGTCTGAAATGGTATAGGATATTCTTCTTGATCAGGTTGGACTAGAAGACCTCCAATTCTATTATTCTAGGTTCCATGCCCTCTTTCTACTTGGATGATATGTTTATAAGAATTCCTGTGTAAGAGAATAGTTTATATGTGTCTGAGAAAATAGTCAGTTTATGCAGTTAGATAATCAATTAGTTCATAAACAGGGTACCATATTTTATAGGCAATATATTTTAATTAGTTGTTCTACTCGATATAAATCACTGGCTGTTTTTCTTCCATTCCTGGTTTTGTTATTTCATTGAGAATGACTTCTAATATGTGTTTATACTCTGTGTATCTTTGTACATGTACAAATACACACATTCATATATATTGTTAGGATTGATTTCAGCTGAAAATGGCAACTCTGTGTTGACAAGACTAAAATCTTGTGCATAGGATTTTTGTCTGTATTTATAATTTTAAAGTGGATCGTCTTAAATTCAGGGTCATTTCCCTTTCAATACAGTAGTCAGTTTAGAACTGAAAAATGTTAAATCAAAAATTGATATTTTAATAGATTGTAGGGCATTTCAAATTCAAGGCTAGAAATTGGTACTGATTAGGTTGAGAAAATGAATAATTCAACAGAGGAAATGTATTTGCTTATTTGTTTGGCTTCTATGCCTGACCATCTCAACATATGACTCTGGGCAGTTAATACCAATACGAACACCAATACCAATACCTACAAGAACATTAAATAAAATAACCACAACAACCATTAACCCAATCCAAACAGATCCAAACATAGAAATAACACACATCCAAGATCAAAGTTTGAAGACAGTCAGATTTTTAAAACTCTACAGAAGGCCAACCAGATCAGGACTCTCCCTCCCTCCCTCTCTCTCTCTCTCTCTCTCTCTCTCTCTCTCTCTCTCTCTCTCTCTCTCTCCTCCCTCTCCCTCTCTCTCTCTCTCCCTCTCCCCCCTCTCTCTCCCTCCCTCCCTCTCTCTCTCTTTCTCTCTCTCTCTGTGGTAACAAAGGGAAACAGTAATGTTGAGGGTTCAAGGAAGTTCTAAGATACAGAGGCACAGCAGAAAATCATAAAATCAGAAGAGGGTCATGTGCAACATTGTTGAATGGCCATACTGTGATTCTGAACTCATTCTGTAATAATCTGATTGCTTGGTTCTCAAGATACTGTCATGAAAGTTTGGAAACTCTAGACTCTATAATGAAAGAGCTCAAGCACTGACCTCCCAGAAAAAAATATGGAAATTACTCTTAAATTATTGATGAAAGATATACAAGGAAAAGGAAAACATGATTGATCATGTGAAAAGTAAATAGGAATGTGATTAACACTGAAAACAGTTGAGGAAAAAAATGTGAAGTTTATCTTTGTGCCTAGTAACCTGTCTTCTGTTCCTTCAGAAATATGGCCTGTTGCTTAGATTTTGCAGTACTTTGAATACAAAGAAGATGAGATACTTAAGGAAAAACAGTATCTTATTTAAAGCAGACATCTGGAAGGTATTGTGGTGTTTCAAGCCTAGGTAATCTAATGTTATGATTAGCAGAAACACATATACTTTTTTTCCTCTAACAAATGAACCCACAGTTCTTTCCTGGGGTAATTAAAACACAAATATTTGGCTTATCTTTTGCTTGTGTAAACTTTTTTAAGATGAATGTTGAACTGATTACTTCATTACAAAACATGGAACATAATATGAAGAATGACTGTATTCCTTATTGTTTATTATTGCAGAAAAGAATATTTAGATCAGACAATATGAATATAATATTTTCCACATATATATATATGGATACACATATAAAATAAGCTTCTGAATTTTTTCTCATCATATTTCCCTATACTCCTATATCTTTACAATTATCTTTCCAATAATTTCAAATGAGACCTTTACTCATGAATCCATGACTGAACTAATAGACACATCAAATATTCCTTTAAAATATAGATAAAAAATATCCCTATCACTTAGTTTCATCCCAGGATCTTAAAATCAACAAAGTAAAATGGATTTCCAATGCCTTTGAAAAATTCTGGTACCAGGTCTTTCATAAACATGAACCTTATGCCAAAGCAGTATGCACTAAACATTAGAATCAATCTTAACAGTATTCCGCTTGTATATCCTTATCTCCTGAGAACAGGAAGGCAATATTCCTTTACAGAATTAATGATAAAATGAAACACCACCAGTTTCCTAAACAAATGCAAGGTACTAGAAGGAGAAACAGTTCATCTTTGGAATTCATGGACTGAAGCAATGATATGTTAAAGTAAATGTTTACTTTTGTTTACTAGGGTTTCCTGCCTAAGCAGGGGGTTGGATAGATGACCTCCAAGATCCCTTCCTATACTACTACTACTACTACTACTACTACTACTACTATTATTATTATTATTATTATTATTATTATTATTATTATTATTATTATTATTATTATTATTATTATTATTATTATTATTATTATTATTATTATTATTATTATTATTATTATTATTATTATTATTTAGGCAGGTGATGTGAAGGAGGTTAATATCTAGCAAGATTTAATATCAGTTTTGTGAGATTAATAAAACTGGGAATGTTGAACACTGACCACTATGAATCATAGCTCAAAGAATCCTGAAAATTCCCATCTCAATCTATCCTTAGTCAGTGGGCAATAAATATAATCTGTCCCTCAAAGAAATGCACTCCAACCATATTGTCTTCTGCTGATAAGAAGCCAGTGGGGGTTTTAGCAGAGAGTTAAGCAATGTACTGGAAACTATTGAATTCCACCCATCTCAAACTATTGAGTTCCTTTGAGAGTGAAAAGCCATTTTCGACAAAAGACTGAGTTTTGTACATTTGTCCAGCTATGCACAAGGGATCTATGTCACAGTCATAGGACAGACATAGGATTCTGAGAAGACTAAATAAGGTGTTTCTTTCCCCCTACCATTTTTTAAAAAAAACCAAACTTCTAAACATCTTTGTAAAATGTTCAGGGATTGAGTTCATGTTTCCAGGTATATCCCTGTGTTTTTCCTTTGCTGATTCCTTTTTTCAAACACTTTGAGCAAGGAAAGTCAGGATTTATGTCATGACACATGAGAATTTAACCCCTTGACAGCCATGAAAGCTTGCCTCAGAAGATTAAAATCTGGTATTTTGTCAAAGAATATCTTCTACCTTTTTAAAATCATTCTGCTTCAATAGTATTGAAAATGTAAGGACTTATTGAACTTCTCATAATGTTTTTGCCCTTATTTACCCATGTGTTGGAAAAGCAGTATGAATGAATGTCCAATTATACAATTGTGTTAAGGTTATATTACACAATTTCCTCAGTGGTCAGCTCTTTATCAAGACAAACTCTTCTTCATGAGCATACTCTCATCAGGAAGATATACAGGGCCAGGCAAGTTGCAGAGTGATAGGTAGATCTGTAGGAGAAACCCCCCTGCTCCCCCCCTCAGAACAATAAAGTAAATCCTGGGAAGGAATTCAGGGTAATGCCTTCATTCTCAGCTGAACCTACCTTGCAAAGGAGACTTTGCAGATTTTTCAATGAGCTCTTTACTTAAAAAAGGTTTGGATGATGTACACCACCATTTAAAGCAGCCCCAGGAAGCAGTTCTGGCTAGTGGGAGTAGATATGAGGCTTCTCTTCATTTGTTCAAAGTGGCTTCTATGAAGGCATTGCACATGTACACAATTCATTTTCCTCAAAGTAAAATGATTGTACAATACAATATATACATTCTATGACATAAATGCACACTTTTTTTCTTTCCTTTTTTGCCATTCTCTGTGTTATACGTGGACTGTTCTTGCCAGAAGATAAAAGGGATTATAGGACTGAGGAGGAGAAAAACATGAGATGATACAACAGTGATTTCAGGGCAGCAATCTATATTAGGAAAAACTTTCTAACTATGAAATGATACCTTAAATCAATATATAAGCCAAGTTGTAGATTTATGTTGGCATGGTGTTCAAACTGACTGATGTGTGTCTCCTATTTATACTGACACCTTTTGCTGCATAACATCTGCAAGAACTGGCAATCAATGTAAAGACCAAAGTCTATCTTTCTCCCCACCTTTCTGGAGGAGGAGGAGGAGGAGGAGGAGGAGGAGGAGGAGGAGATAGGAGGAAGAAGAAGAAGAAGAAGAAGAAGAAGAAGAAGAAGAAGAAGAAGAAGAAGAAGAAGAAGAAGAAGAAGAAGAAGAAGAAGAAGAAGAAGAAGAAGAAGAAGAAGAAGAAGAACTGTAACTGAGTCTTTAAAATAGCTTTTTCTGTATGTTTTTTTTTACTTTTAATTCTTAATATTTAGATGAGGAAAAAGCCTCATGATTCTGCTATTATATTATCAACAGGTGCTTAAAGTCTTGGTGCTTAAAGTCATTTATTGTCATCAGGCATATTCAGGGCCTGGGAAAGACGCTGCTAACCTCCTTTTTGCCTCTCTGAACCTTTAAATATATTTACATCATCAATGACACCTAAGGTCAGGTAATTCTCTGCAGGCTATTCCTTCACAGTCTTTCAAACAGTTCTGACAGCTGAGAGTACAGCAGAGAGACTCACACCTAGAAGCATAATTTGAAATGTTAATTGAGAAACACCTCATTGACCTTGGCAACTTTCATCTTCTACTACTGATAGAAGAAACCTGAAGATGAGCTGATAGAAGAAGGCAAATGATGAATGTGACAAGAAAATGTATTTAAATAGTCCGGGTTTATCCATTTCTTAAAATATGAGGAACTTAGATTAATGTCAGAGAAACCATGAGCTCTGAGGTATCAAAACCTAAAATCTTAAAAGTAGTTACATAATAATTAATCAAGTTTTATCTAATTTTTAACTGCATGATTCTTACTTATTTTTTTAACATTTTAATGTTTTATATGATATTTTAATTGCATCGCAGTAAGCTACCTAGAGTTGTCTTGGTGAGAAGGGCAGTATAGAAGTCTAATTACTAACCAAACAAACAAACAAAATAATGGGTTGCTTCTTACCAATGAAAATCTTGTCCTTTCTGAGTCTCCAAAAGTTTCATTACAATGCTACTTTTCAGAGCTCTGGAAAGTTATATTGGACACTGCTTGGCAGAAGGATGAGAAGAAGAAATACAATAGTATTTAACAAGAGTAATACTAGAGACTCAGTTTAGTCTAGTGGTTAAGGCACCAGGCTAGAAACTGAGAGACCGTGAGTTCTAGTCCTACCTTAATTTGGTCTATGATGACTCACAGCAGCCACGTGGTGTGAATGGGTGTGAATGGACAAGTCAACATGGAGGATTAGGTGCAGCCAGCTCTGCGCAGATGACTTGGGGTGGCTGACTCAGGGCGGCTGGGTGGGCATGGCCAGGTGGCTGCAATCACGTGGATGTGGCCAGGTGGGTGCTGCCAGGTGGGCACAGAACAAGTCGCCTTGGGCAACTGGACATGGAGCCAACTCTGTGCCCCACTAGAACAAAAATCACCTGGAGATGTGCTGGCAAACAGGAAGCAGGAAAACGAGCAAAAATTGAAAGGCAAGGGGTGGATTTATCCCACTCCCCACTTGCAGAAATGCTCTGTTTTTCTTTCTCTTTTATGAGGAGAGTTTTTCCTGCAACCTGGGGGCTGGTTCACAACACAGAGCATGCAAGGATAATGAGTGCTGGATGTAACTTCTACATTTGTTTAGATTTATAAATTCTCACAAAGCACAAGTCCTTTTGCAACATCCTCAGTGTGATTAAGACACAGTGGAGGGGACATTCCAAGTTATCAACACCTGCCTGGCCAACCTGAACCCAGCGGTCTAAGTTGCAATATCTGAAATTGCAGCTGTGCGAAAAATTATCTAGAGATGGTGAAACTAAATACAAGTAGCACCTTCAGACCCAGGCAGCCTTGATGAGCTTGTATTACCTGAGGAATACAAGATCTACTCACCAGCACCAGGCATAGAAGAGCCATTCTTACTGGGTGATTTTGGAGATGGACCTAGGAGAATTCTGCCTAATATTAGGCAGAAGTTTACATTCTGGGTTTACATTCTGCAGTCATCTGACATCTGGTATGTGGATGGGACTTTTGCAATTGTTCAGGTTTATGTCATCCTAGCAAAGAAGTATGAAGGAGTGCACCCTATTTTGTATGCACTTCTGCCTAACAAACAATGCACTATGTATGAAAGACTATTCCACTTCATGAAAAACCTGGTGGCTAACACCTATCCACATTCCATTTACTGCAATTTTGAAATGGCTGCTATGAATGCCATCAGAGAATGCTTCCCAGAAGTTGCTTTAAAAGGTTGTTTCTTTCATCTTGCACAGAACATAAGGAAGCATTTAGTAAGAACTGGAGTTGCCCATGACTTCAACAATGATGTGGAGTTTGCTGTGAAGGCAAAAATGGTTGTGGCCTTGGCATTCATGCCTGTCCCAAATCTGTAAGAATATGTTGCTGCACTAGAAGACCATCTCCAGGAGAGCTGCAGCCTGTTCTGAACTGGTTTGAGGACAATTACATAGGTTGTCCAGGCAGGAGAAGACAAGGAAGACAGCCACCTTTGTTCCCAATAGCCATGTGGAATATGTTCGAACACACATGGCGCAGAAGACCATACAAATAATCACTCAGAACCTGCTCATTGGCGACTGCATGCACAACTGGCTATGTGCCATCCAACCATTTGGAAATTCATCAAGGGTCTGAGGGAAGTCCAAAAAGGTACTCAAGAAGTACCACATGGCAGATAAACACATTGCCAGGATTGTCAGCAAATATGTCAATCGAAACCCTATTGACTATTTACGTGCTATAGCATATAATTATCAAATTGCTATGTTATGATGTACTCTTATGCCTTTTTATCATTTATTGATGTCACAATGTGGAGGTAACTCTAATCAAGGAGGGAAGGAGGAAGGGAGAGACACAGAGAGAAAGGGGGAGCAGTAGGAGGTCACTTTTTAGCCCCTCATAATAGGAATACATCACCCAGCCGCTCCCTTCCTTTCCCTTTCAAACTTTGCAGGGAAACCTTTCCTCATAAAGGAGAAAGAAAAACAGAGCATTTCTGCAATTGGGGTGGTGGTGGAATAAATCCCCCCATCCACCCCCTTTCCCTTCTCTTTCAAACTTTGCAAAGAAAGCTCTCCTCACAAAGGAGAAAGAAAAATGGAGTGTTGCCTTTCAAATTTGCCAGCATGTCTCTGGGTGATTTTTCTTTTGGTGGGGCACTGAGTTGGTTCCAAGTCCAGTTGCCTAGGGTGACTAATTCTGCACCCACCTGGCCACACCCACTTGGTGGCACCTACCTGACCACATCCATGCAGTTGTGTCCACCTTGCCACACTCACCCAGCCTCCCTGTGCCAGCCACCCGAGTCATCCTTGAAAAGCTGGCTGCACCTAATCCTCCACATTGATCTGCTGTGAGTCATCCCATTCCAACCTTACCCCTGAAGGCTAGCTGAGTTACTTTGAGCCAGTTACTTTCTTTCAGTCCAACTCACTTCATAGGTCTGTGGTGGGGAGAATAGGAGGAAAAATAGTATTAGAAATTTTCATCACCTTGAGTTGTTTATAAATAAAATAATAAAGTTGGGATAAAAATAAAGACAAGTAGTAATTGTTGTTTTGCAACTTTGGTGAGAAATAGGAGGAAAATATTGTCTTGTGTGACTCACACATCTGCCCCCAAATCATCATGATCCTTGAATATGAGTCAGCAGTGTGCAGCAGCAGCCAAAAAAAGCTAATACAATCCTGGGCTATATAAACAGAGGCATAGAATCAAGATCACTCGAAGTATTAGTACCGCTTTATAAAACCCTAGTGAGACCACACCTGGAATACTGCAACCATTTTTGGTCACCATAATACAAAAAAGATGGTGAGACCTTGGAAAAAGTTCAGAGAAGAGCAATTAAGATGATCAAAGGTCCGGAGACTAAAACACATGAAGAACGGCTGCAGGACTTGGGTTTGGCTAGTCTAAAGAAAAGAAGAAATAGGGGTGACATGTTAGCAGTATTCCAGTATTTGAGGGGCTGCCACAAAGAAGAAGGAATCAAATTATTCTCCAAAGCACCAGAGGGCAGGACAAGAAACAATGGTTGGAAACTGATCAAAGAGAGAAGCAACCTGGAATTAAGGAGAAACTTCCTAACAGTGAGAATAATTAACCAGTGGAACAGCTTGCCTTCAGAAATTGTGGGCACTCCATCACTGGAGGTTTTTAAAAAGAGACTAGACAGTTACTTGTCCAAAATTGTATAGCTTCTCCTGCTTGAGCAGGGGGCTGGACTAGAAGACCTCCAAGGTCCCTTCCAATTCTATTCTATTCTATTCTATTCTATTCTATTCTATTCTATTCTAGTGAAACATTGGTTACATCAGTCACAGCATCTTAGTTCATAGTGAGATCTGGAGGTTAAACGGCATTCTTACCTGATTAAGCAACATAATTATTTTATGGGGAAAATAAGTGAATAATTCCTTTTTCTATCTCAACTCCTGACAGTTAGCTCCATGTCATCCAGGAAAAATGAGGATGAGGATGAGGATGATTTGATGATGAGGATGATGAGGATGATGATGAGGATGAGGATGATTCCCTTTCCCCTCATGGCCCTTCTATATGAAATTTCTTTTCATTTTTTTCCACATATGGATTTTATAATCTAACATTTCATTACATTTGATCCAAATCAGCACAGTTATGAGCATATAAAAGCAATAAATAGAAGAGTATAATTCAAAATGTCTTGCATCGATTTATATGTTTTTTCCCCTGATGTGTTTACTCAAAGGTCTAATCAGCAAATTTTATAGGTAGTCCTCACTTACTGACTGCTCATTCATGAATGTTTAAAATTACAATGGGACTAGAAAAGAAGATTTGAGTCCATCCTCAAAATTGTAGCTATTTAGAATCCTCATGGTCATGCACTCATGATTTGGGTGTTTGGCAACCTGTGCCCATTTACCACTGTCTCAGCATCCTGCAATCCCATGATTGCTATTTGTGATCTTCACAGCCAGTTTCTGACAAGCAAAGTCAATGGGCAAGTCAGCAGGAAATCACAAGTTGCAGTCAGAGGACGTTGTACTTAATGATCTGCAATGATTTGCTTAATATGAACAGATGGAACCAACATTGTAATATGATGCGGTCACATAATATTTCACTGTACAACTGCATCACTTAGCAACAGAGTTTCCACCCCAACTGTAGTAGGTAAGTGAGAACTACTTGTATGTCACTCCGGGGAAGTAAAAGAATTGTTTGTATTTTTCTATGCTTTATTATGGTATAGGAAAATCTTTTCTGACTCTTACTCCAGATTAGAGAACCATTATGATACGTAATTGATACCTCTGTGCCATCTGATGGTCTGTGACTAATGAATGTAGCTGTTCAACCTACATGAGTTGCATGGGTCAAAGAGCAATCCCTAGCATACCTAACAGATTGCCTCTTATTTTTTGTGCAGCAAAAATTGTAACATTATTTTGTACTATTTCTGTCCTGATAGTGTTTTTCCCATCATGCACCATGATTTTCAGTATATTTGCATTGTTGATAGTCATCTGACTCAGGATACATTTGAAGTTCCAGATTAAATGTCTGAAAAGATCAGATAATTTCTACACACACAAACACACACACACCACATCTGCATACATATTACAAATCACAAAAATACTTTTTTCATCATTCTCGTGCTTCAACGTCATGCCAAATCATTTCATCACCTTCTTATTCTTATTTCTATTCTATTCCCTCTGCTAAAGGCTCCTTATTTAGCCTTCTTTAGCCACTTCCATTTTTTGCCCAATCAAAATTGATCTGCCATTTTCATTTTTACAGCAATCAATCTCTTAAATACATTTTACTTTACCCACAGCCTTTTTCATTTCCTAATTCCACCAACTATTTATTTTCATACTGTCTATTAGCATAACTGCACATATTTCTGTGCCACTCTGTAATGTAATACTTTTCATATCTTCTTCTAAACACTTTCCACATTCTCTTTGCTTATGCTCACTTTCCATTCATTGGTTTGAGAGAGTAATCTATCTTTTAATACTTTTTCATACAGGACTCATATTTCCTCTTCCTGCATTCAATCAGCATTCATTCTGATTTCCTTCACTTTCATGTTTTCCAATGTCCATACTGTGTAAGCTACATTCTTAACACAACCAAAAGTATGGTCTGTCCCATATTCAGAACTTCATTTTCCTTTTGCATTCCTTATTAGTTGTCACAGCCTGATGTTATTGTGTGTAGCATGAATAAACCTATGTTCAAACTAATCTTTGAAACCAAAAGATCTTTTAAAGCAGTTTCAGTATTTACTAAACTGTTACAGTTCTCATTCAGTATGTATTACCTATCCATGTCTGTCTATCTGTCTGTCTGTCTGTCTGTCTGTCTGTCTGTCTGTCTGTCTGTCTGTCTGTCTGTCTGTCTGTCTGTCTGTCTGTCTGTCTGTCTGTCTGTCTGTCTGTCTGTCTGTCTATCTATCTATCTATCTATCTATCTATCTATCTATCTATCTATCTATCTATCTATCTATCATTTATCTTTTTTCCTGCATTCTCTCATCTCAATCTCATCTAGTCATTTATTTCGCATAGCAGAGTATTTTTCCTTTGGGGATCATTCATTCATAGTGCTGTGTATTTTCCTCTAAATATAGCATTGTTATTACTATTCTCAAGAACATACAGTTATCATCAACTTATAGATCTCCATTTCCTTATATACCCATAGTAATTCTTAATTTTTGATGTACATTTTAGGCGTTTCATTTATAATTAAATCTATCAATCAGTTATATTATTCAGTTAATGAGCAGCAAAGTTTAGAAGAGCAATAATTAGATGCATTTCATAGATAAATGTCTTGGTTGTCTGAAAGGTGCTTTTTCAAGAGGCAACTGGACTTTCTTCAGTTTTCCTTGAAGACATTTTACTTCTCATCCAAGAACTGAAGAAGCTTGGATGAGCAGAGAAACATCTCCAAGGAAAAACAAAGAAAGTCCAGTTGCCTCTTGAAAAAACACCTTTGGGACATACAACATTATCCTGACAACTAGCAAAATCTTGTCTCAAGTGTTAACTGAACATTTGAGGCTCCATTTTGTGCGTCTATAAATGATCGCAGGAATTTTCTTGGTGCTGTTTTCTATGAAACTATTTTCACATAAAGTTCTGTCTGTTTCCCATAAATAATTTGAGCCAACGTTTTGGCTTCAAAAAGTTTTAAAGCTATGGGGAGTAATTGTTCTCTACCAATGTAAAAGAAACATTTGATAGCATTCATTGACCTAAGGGCTGATTGCACCACATAATTCTGGCATGTGTTCCAAGTACCTTTTGAGTGGAAAACTACCCTGAGGTATTTAAATGTGCTCCACTGCTCTAATTTGTGCCTTTCTACTCTGCAGAAATATTGCTTAATTTTCTTAGCAAAGACCAACATTTTTGATGTGTAAATACAAAGCTGAAAAGAGGGTATAAAACTCTATCCACTGAAATTACTGTATATCAGTATAAAGCTTGATCGGGCATTGTTTCCCAAGGAGCAAAAAGATCAAAGAAACAAAATGTATGTAGGTTCATCAGGCAGTGGATCATAACTGAGGAAAGTAAATCCAGTAATGTCCAAAAAGATATACATCATAACACCTGGATAGGACTAAGCACTGTGTTTGCGTTTGTTTTTATGATGTATAACAAGTACAAAATACTCATCCTGAGCTTGTACTGCCAATCACAAATGATGTACACTAGAAAGACTTTTGCAAACAGGCACTTCTTCTGCAGAAAACTATTGTAGAAGAGAGAAAAGGGTATCCATTTTTTTAAAAACTATTTCTGATCATAAATGAGATGGGGTTATGTATGACATGTACATCTACAAAATAAAAACCAACAAGGAATTGATTGGGAAATTTAGACATCTACAAAATGAAAACCAAATAGGAATCAATTTGGAAATTGAGAGAGAGAGGACATATTGAACGTGTAAATTAATAAGTAATTTTTTCAATTCTTTTCTACAATATGCATTGGAAAATAATTTCCTGGAAAATATTAGTAGAGTGATAGTTGCATGCTATGTTGACTCCATTATGATATTTAGTATATTTTAGTATTTTTATTTGATATGCACTTAGTGGTTGGAATGATCCAGCATCTCCCTAGACTAGAACTTTGTTCTCCCTAGGTCAAGCATGAAAGTCCACATGTGAAGGTTCAATTAAACTGATTTATAGTTTAAAAGTTTATGCACAGGAATCTTCTCAACCAACAGTTAGCATCTGCTTAAAGCTAGATAAAAGTCAATCAAATTTAGTAGGGGTTGAACCTAGTCTGCTTATGGCTACATAGGAATTCTAGGCTGATCCCTCTTTTAACTACACACGTTAATAAAGTTACACAGGTTAATAAACACTCCTCTTTCAGCAGCCTTTTTCTAATTCTTTATCCACTCTTTCACACTGGTTCTCTCATAACTTAGAGGCAGGGAAGTTAATGAAATGAATTATTTACAGAAGGATGTATATTTCTGTATTCTATCATTACTTCCATAGAACATAAAGTCATTCAACTCTGCCCTCTTTTGTGTGTCAGATCTACTTTATTTTCAATCATATCAACATAAAACTAATATAACCTGGTTCTGGACCTTCTTTAATATGCAATTACTACTGCCACTGTAGCAGTAAATTCTCAAATGTGTATTATCGAGATCAGAAATATTCCCCATATTTTTTGTTTGTTTCAATAAATCCACCAGTATACCATTTCATTGTTTCCCCAAGTTGCTTCAAGTCAGTGGTCCATTTAATGTGCATTGGCCAGCTTGTTTGCTTTCAAATTGCAGTGTTGGAGAAGACTCTTGAGAGTCCCTTGGACTGCAAGATCACATCAGTCAGTCCTAAAGGAAATCAACCCTGGCTGTTCTTTGGAAGAATAGATACTGAAGCTGAAGCTCAAATAGTTTGACCACCTAATGAGAAGAGAGGAGTCATTGGAAAAGACCCTGAAGCTGGGAAAGATTGAAGGCAAAAAGAGAAAGGGATGGCAGAAGATGAGATGGTTAGGTAGAGTCATTGATGCACTGTACATGAATTTGGGCAAACGCTAGGAGATGGGGGGAGCTGGTATCTATATTCCAAAGGGTTGTGAAGAGTCGGACACAACTTAGCGACTGAACAACAGCAACAACAGCCAGTTTCTTTTAAAAAATTATGCTGAGTTTAAAGACGAAAATTCTGCCTGCCAAGTATATGTTGCAACTACTGAACCACTGAGAATGTAAGGAAGGCTTCAGAGAGTCTATAGAAAGCATGGAACATTGGGATAAGGGGAAAGTCCTATCTGCTTAGTAACCAGTCAAACTCAGGAATTTATCTCGTACTAAGCAAACTCAGTGGGAAGGTTGTACAGCGACACTTGAGCTGACACAAATAAGAAATCATTACTTGCAATTTGGAATAGGAAAACATGGGGCGGAGTTTCTATTCCTGGTCGGCTGCAGTGAATAGAAGATAATATGTTCTGTTACTGGCTCCATGAATTGTTCAGAGCCAGAGTTGATGAGGAGAATGAATACTGTATATGAACAGAGAAGTGTGAGTATGCCCTAAGGCAGAATTAAATATAATTGTTCCCTCTTTATATTTGAAAAGTGCACTATTGGCTCTTCTATGTCCAGGATAAACCGTAATGATATTTAGAAGTATATACTGGTGATACTTTATGAAGCATGTTGTAACTGGTATATTCTACTTCTACCAGTTATATAAGTCAGTTAAATGATGTGAGTTTGAAAATAGATTCAGAACAGGATGCAGTTAATATTTCTTATAAGTAATTTTGCCTACAATGGAACAATTTCTCAAAAATTCTGAATTAAGTTTATGCTTCTAGCTTTCCCTAAGCTATCAGAATGAAATGATGAGCAGAACATCATGATGAGCAGGTCTGTGATCTGTTATTGGGAGCAGCAGAAGAAAAAAAGAAAGGCTATAATAGTACATAGAAGCAAAGAATAGCTGAAGAATATAACGTTCAATAATACATTGTCCAACCTGCAGATATTTAATGGCCCTTGAAGTTTGAGTAGCAGTCAGTGGCATGAAAAATAAATTAAGAGGGTGTTACAAAGGGTGTTATACAGAAACTATATTACCAAAGTAAAGCCCGCTGGAATATCTAAATGTTTAAAGGTTCTGTGTGCCTGTGTGTGGTTTCGTGTGTTTGTGTGTATGTGTATGCACTCTGTTTGCTTTTCAAACTTGGCAGAATTTGTTCTAACTGTGAGAAGTATGAAAAAATGTACAGTCATATGCAAGAACCGAAATGTTTGTCCAACTCCAGTTGTATGCATTTTCATCTGATTTGTTTTAAATTGTGCAAAGCAAATTATTTGGTTTAGCACAGCTGGTAACTTTGCTGATTAGTGTTACACTTCTAGTTAAAGACTTCGTTTTTTCTGTGCTAAACTGTTGAAAGCTGGAGTTTATAGAACAAATTAAGTAAATTTTACAGACAGAAGAGGTTTTCAAACACCTATTATCATTCAGCAAAAATGAATCTGAGGTTTTGTAAAATCCCTCCCAGACCAATCATGGTTTGCATTCTCTTTCTTTCTCTCTCTCTCCTATCAACTCCCATCCCATAACTTTTAGTACATGTTTGCATTTAAATTATTGAAGCTACAAATGTATGTAGAAGTTAGTTTCAATTGGCACCCATAACTTCATCCTCACTTTTTATAAATGGTTGTACAAAATTGACTATTCCATTTCTTTGATAGTTAAGAATTGTGATTTATGTCCCAAAATAGTTGAGGAGTAGGTAGTAGGTCTCCTCCTCCTCCTCCTCCACCTCCTCCTCCTCCTCCTCCTTTTCATTATGCAAAAGTCACTGGAAGTCGTTCCAAGCATCTTCTGCAGTAAAGTAGCAGAGAGAAATAGACTTGACTAATTTTTCTTTCCAGAATTCTTCTGAAAATGAAAGAATGTGGTGTTGGGAGATTTATTTCTCTCTGCTTTCAACCATCTTTTTTATTGTACCATTTTAATTGATGTGGCAGTTTGTTACTGTTCACTCTGTGACTTATCATCCTTGTTTTATATTTTTAATTGATGTAGTATTGCAATTTTGTGAATTTCTTTGCTCTATTTCCTCTATTTTACTGCATTTAAATAAAAATATGGTTGCATTTTTGAATAGGGTCTTCCGTTTTAATCTTATAAATTGCCCAAATAACTTCTCTTAAAGAACTTAAGAGAAATAATATATTTGTTAATACACATGCTACATATTGCATAAAAATAAAACACTGTTTTCAAAAGAGAGTACAAGGACAAAGGCACCATGATAGAGGCATTTTCCATTAAGAAAACTGAGAAACATTAGAGAAACAGGAGGGTTACAGCTATGGCTACTTTAAAATTTGGATGTCTATTTGACTTGCAAGATTGGACCTGTGAACTTTGCTGTACTGTCTATAAATTAGATTAGGGCACATTGCAGAAAGCCAAGGAAGGCAGTAAATAGATGTTAATGAGACTAACTATCATTATTGTCTTACTTTCTGCTACAATGGAATGGAGAAAAAGTTGGAAAGTGATGGTTCATAAGGTCTTTCATTGTCCAATATGGTCATTGATGCCATTCCATTTAGAATGTTGAGGACTCTTTTCTTCTGGGACAGTAAGTAGCCACAGCTGCCAAAATAACAATCACATCTTCACAAACAAACAGGCTCTTTAATTGACAATAACTGCAGTGCTGGTAACACAACTTCTTTTCCTTTAACAATCCAGACAAACTCTCTACTGTTCCAAGATCAATGCTAAGTGTTTCCACATTTTGTCTGATTGACCATTAGAAATATTGGAATTATAAATAGGGAGTATTTATAGACTTCCAAAATTCTATTACTATAGCTGTTCTAATAAAAGTAAGATGAAATCTGCACTATGACTTCTATCTGGTCTACTTGGTAGGGCTGATATCAATCTTGAATAGTCTTAATGTATGCCTAGTCTCCTTTTATCTTTGGGAGAATGGGGAATTGGGCACCATTTGAGTCATTTTTGCAAATTACTTTCTTGGCTTTGGCTCAAGTTTCATTTATCTGATTGTTGCCTTATAGAATGGCCTTTAAAGATGGATGATTCCAACCAGAGTTGACTCCCTATTTTTTAAAAAAATAATGATATTGGATTCCCATTATCCTACCACTTGGTCAGTACTGATAGACTTCTCACTCCTGGTTCTGACATTGTTGCCCTCAAATTTTCACTATAGTTGCAACAAATATCATGTGATGAATATGAGTTGATTCAATTGTTCAGCCACAAATATCTTTGAACATTTTGCTACATGGAGCCATGATACTGAGAATGTGTTATGTATTTCTGTTCCTTGAACCTAAATTCACAAGTGCAGTAGCTTCTTGTAAATCTGTGCATTCTCATCTAAATAAATCATGCAATGATATTAGACACTGGTAGTAATAATCACAAATTAATGTTGTTCCTGTCATCACCCGATGTTCAATTTTTAAATATATGGACAGAAATATAGCAATCTTGGAATCCACATTGAGTTAGTTTGGAGGAGGTAAAGTTATCTATTTTTGTGTGTTTTGTTTATTTCATTTATGTGCCATTTTTCTAAGTATCTAGTGGAGATTATTAACAATTTTCTTTGCAATCACGAAAGTTTTTTAAAAAAATAAAATTTAGAGGATTTCCTGAATATAGTATGCATTATTATTATTGACTGTGAATGTTGGATAACAAAAAAGGATTCTGCATCAAAATAGCTATCAATTGCACATATACATATATAAACACACACACCAACACCATTAATAATTATGTAAAAAGAATATTTATAAAGTTGGGTTATTCGACCAAGGCTAAAATGTATATGATTTTTTTTCCTAGTAGCTTTTAATGGTGTTTTCTTGACAAAGACTGAATGATGTGATTTTAAAGGTTTGTTTGTAGATAAGATATAAGAAAAATATTTTTGGTGTATTTTTAGAGAAAGTGATAAGCTATGGTGTTAAAACCGAAAAGAAGTGTTAAACTTGCAAAGGAATTTCTGAGAGGAGATAAAGAAAAGATGCTAAGTAATTAATTTGTGGGATATTGGGATATTTGTGGGATATTATTTGAGGGGATTAAAATTCAGTGTATTTCTGTTAATGAAATCTTTTGTGATTAACTCTGAATGATGCAACTTTAAAGATTTGTTTATAGATATGAGATAATATAAGGGAATAAGAGATTTTATTTTGTATATTTAGAGAAAACGATAAGTCATTGTGTAAAGTAAGTGAACCTTCAATTGAAATGTTACTGAAAAGCAGTTATTGGCAGGAGTTTGCTCATATAAGAACTTTCAGGGGGGGCTAAATAAATGTTGCTAATAGAATTCAGCCAAATATCTGGATCTATGTTCATTAAAGACAAAACAAAAGCAAAAGCCACAATGATTTTATTAGCATTATGACCTAGAACTGAAGAGAACCAGCTGGAAATCTCTATTCACTTGTTGGTTGATGCCTTCCAATAATCTTGATTGGTGCCAGTGGTGGGATTCAGCCGGTTCACACCACTTCGGCAGAACCAGTAGCTAATTTTTGTTGCCCAGGCCCAGAATGGACTTCTAGAAGTGGCATCCACATAGAGAATTGGTTGTTCACATATTTGAATACCACCACTGGTTGGTGCCATAATACTCAGATAAAGCTGGTTTTTATAAGTTTGCCTATTGTCACTGTGGAATGTTCTTCCCAAGAAGTTTATGAGATCTCTTTCCTCATCTTCTACAAAAGAAAAAAAAAATCCAAAACAAGTGACTGTAGAAAGAGAAGACGCTTGTCAAAGAAGACACTTCAGGAGTGTTACAATGTGTGGAATAACTAAGTAATATTATTGTAAGTAATTAAAGATATTCAACATAAGGACATTTCATTCTTCAGCAACAAAAACGGTCATACCTAAACTTACCTGATCATAAATTTATGACAAACTTAAGACATTAATTACAAACTAAGCACGTTGATTAAAACATTATAAAAGGAAAATGAAAGAATAACATCTCAGCTTCTGAAAAGGAAAGCTCAGGTTCCCACTGTGCCTCATATAGCTTTGCAAACAGTTTGTTCATGGCTCTTGATATCAAAAATGCCTATGCACATGAGCAGAAGTCAAAATCTGGTGTCCCAAGCAAATGTCTTCTCCCTTTGTATGTGTGTGAGATGTCAATGTATATACAACGGGAACAAGGCTTCAATTATGATGCCATGCCTGTCATGTTGCAGATTTTGACAAACAAATCTTTCAAACACCATTAGATCTGTGATCTAATTGTGTGAACACAATGTTGCTCAATAATTGCATATTATTTATTACATTTTGGGCTTTTTTAAAACCTAAAATAAATATTTATTTTGGGAAAAAGAGAGAAAAATGCATTTCACCACTAGAAATAAATCTCAGAAAAAGTTAGAAAATATGCTTTAAAATATTCCAAGTGGTCCATAGACTTGCCATTAGTATAATGACTTAATTGAAACAAAGACTTATGAAGAAATTCTTTGAATGTAGGGTAATCTTTCATTGTACCTTTCTTTTTTTCAGAAATGGTTTGAAGCAGTCCATGAAAGAAAAACAACTGGATTTTTTTTTACTGTAAATGCCCAAATATATTTCCAGAGGGAGAGTTGCATAACATTTGATTTTAACTCCATTGTCAAGTGCTACAAATAGTCAGATTATATTGCTGTGGTAGCTTTTGTTGGTTTTATTGTATGCCACTCAGAATCACCATGAATGAGATGGGCAGCCACATAAATTTGACAGATAAATAAATAAATAAAATTTGGTTCCATCACTCCTTAGTAAAAATAATAATAATCAAAATACCACCCAGAATTGCCTTGAACAATGAGATGGCTTGTGTATATATTCAATAAATGAATGAACAAACAAATGAATGAATAAATGAACAAACTGCATTGTCCAATAGCTCTAGATTTATAGATAGATTGGATAAAGAGAGCAGATGACAGAGCCTACCTAAAATTGCAATAACTTAAGCAGAGCCAGACTGAGTTAATAATAGCTGAATTTCATAGGCAGCTGAACATCCACTTATCTTCAATTCAGGGAAGATGAAGGGAGAGAGTGAAATCAAATGAGCCCTCCATCAAGAAAATACCAAGCTGGATTCAGAACTGCATCAAATCCTTTTAATGCAGAACTAGTACAAAGTTATGGCATTATAATCCCTAGCAAGAAAGAAAGAAAGAAAGAAAGAAAGAAAGAAAGAAAGAAAGAAAGAAAGAAAGAAAGAAAGAAAGAAAGAAAGAAAGAAAGAAAGAAAGAAAGAAAGAAAGAAAGAAAGAAAGAAAGAAAGACTTCCTACAATGTAGGAAAGATCTAGTTTTTTAAAAGTTAATGTATTACCTGTCATTTTTCCTTCACGAACTGATTTCTCACTTCTTTATTCATTGCTATTTTCAAAATTGTGTCCACAAAGGATATGCAGTGTAATAGGGACTGTGCAGAGAGTTGGATTCAAAGGGAGAAATGTGATTTGAAGGACCCATGGGCTGAGACCATCGTAAAGTATCTGTCTCTTTTCCTGGAATTGTGACACTGCCCTTCCAATTCCCCAAAGCGGCATGTTTAGTTTCAGTGATGAATACACATTTATTCATGCTCCAATCTCTTTGTACTCTTCAGAGTTTTGTTTAGCCCAATAAATTAGGCACTTGACATATCTTCCCAACACTCAAATGATTATTATTTTTTAAGAATACTTTTTGTATCTATATTCCTTAAGTCAAATAAATAAAGAGTGTTTGTGTTCATCACTTATTGAGCTGAGCTGAGATGAGCTGAAAGGTTGGACCTGATTAGTACTTGGATGGGAGTTGTCCCAGTAAACTATACTGGAAGGCAGGGAAACATTCCAGAAGGTAGAATATAGCAGAACAACAGAGTTGGAAGGGACCTTGGAGGTCTTCTAATCCAATCCCCTGGTCTGGCAAAAAACCCTATATCATTTCAGACAAGTGGTTGTTCAATCTCTTTGTGAAAATATGCCATTCCATTCCATTCCAATCCATTATTTTTATTATTTAAATTTATTACAGCCTCCTATTCCCATAGATGCTGGCTAGCTTATCTGTACATTTCCGGCTAGGGAAACTTTAAAAATATGCCCACAAAATAATCAAGAATCAAGCTGGACTTGAAAAAGACTCTTTCTTCACGCAGCTTTCATTTGGGTGTTTTGAGGTGTTCTAGAACATCTGTATTATGTCTAATGTTTACTGCATCTGGCAGAAGAAAAATAATTCATCAGCTCCTTAAGTAACTGTACATTAATCTGAATTTGCTACAGTAAGTAAGGAGGAAAGCAATTGAGGAATGGTATTTCACAGTTAATCTCTGATAGATGTTAACATCAAGAATGGGTATTGAAAGTAACAGTACCACTGATGCTTATACAGTGTACAAAAATGTCTAGACTGAAGTACAACTGATTGGATTGATTGCTCCAGTCCCACATAATTATTTATTTATGATTTATATACTTATGATTATATAATTATTCTTTATATAATTATGATTAACTCATGCATATTCAAATCATAAGTCTGCTGAAGGGGAAATGAGGATTTGGGAAAAGAGGAGGTAAACAGGATTAATTACTGTCAAGTCACTGACTGAAGCCTTTGCGCAAATAAATGAAACCAGCAGATTCTTCCTCTAAAATGTTTTGAGAGCGAGCCTAGGATGACTAAATTCTACTCTAGCCAAGCACTCAGCTGGATTGTACATTTGAATGTGTACTGTTATGTCACTCAGGAAATTTTTGAAGACCTGATTGTTCTTTCAGGCTTTCAGAAAAGGTGATTGTAGAACACCCACTCCCCCATCTTCATTTATTTGTTTGTTTGTTTGCTTGCTTGCTTGTTTGTTTTATGTTTTTGGCCTTAAAAATGGTTGATTTGTTTTGATTTTGGTTTGTTTGTTTATTTTGCAATTTGCTCTTCCAGTCTATTATCTTTTAAAAATAGGTTTTCAGTTGTAAGCTTCTCAGAATAATTTGGGAATTGGACAGGCTATAGGTAAAATAACATAAACAAATAATGTTTGTTGTTTTTAGGCTCATTAGGGTAAATATGAGTGAGGCTTTTGGTAGGCAGATTATCATCCTATTATTAGGACAGATCCTAAAACAGTTTGGACCCTATTTTTACCTTTATCATATAAATGAGATTAGTGTGGATTTGTTTGGTGTACTGTGTGTTTTATTATGCACAGTTTTTCAAATTTATATATGTTGGTAAGCAGCGTTTTAATGTTTTTTAAAGAGGCATAACTGCATATGCAAACATGCATATTAAGCACTATGAGCCCCAAATGTCAAGGTTAGAACAAATATTGTGAACTAATGCATTGTAGCTGCAATTATTATAGGAATGAATAAATTATATTCTTCAGACCAAGCTTGTTTCAAGCAAAATAATTTCTGTTGCAGTTGGAAAAGTTTGGACGACACTATGGTTAAATAACTCTGATGCTTGTTCTTTGACTCCAGTGCTTTTGCTATTCATCTGTGAGAAGATTTTACAAAGCAATTCTAAGAAAATTGACATAAAAGGACTTTTGTCCTCCGTACATTCAACTGACCTTGCACATAGAGGTGAATTTAAAATTACTTGAAAGTTTCTTATGATAGGAGTATGGACCTTAGGGCCAGTCTCTGTTGGTTAATCATGTATTATTATACAGAACAAATAATATCACTGAAAGTAAAACTTTCAACAGTTCTCAAAGAGGCAAAAAATGTATTATGTATCATTGTGTTGTTTCTAATAGATTTTATGTTACAACCTAAGCTTGCTTTGCTGTATAGATAAAATGAGGCAATAAATAAAAGTATAAACTGCGCTTCATTTCTTCTTGGTATGTCAATTGAAAGAAGTGAATGTGCAATATCAGTCAATATATTAATAACTTTTAATATACTTTTAATATTTTCAACACCATGGGGCAGTGAAATATGAATTCAGTTTCTATTACTGTACAGTTTGATGATTTGAGCAGCAGTTTTCATTGACTATATATTTGTGATTCAGAGGTATTATTAAAAAAATAATAATAGTTACCAGTCAGGAAAAACACAACAGTCATAGTTTATATGCACATTAAATACAGTATCTCTGCAGATGGAGTTACTTACCTGTTCCTGAAGCCATCCAGAGATCTTTCATTTTATCAAGCTTCCTTCCCAATAAAGAGAAGACAATACAAAAAAAAGAAAAGCTATAATCTATTTCTCACCATAAGAATGTAAAAAAAATAAGTCAGACTTTATTTCTTTTACCCAGGAGAAAGCGATTAGCAAAAACTAATTTGCTAACTTTCTTTCCTCCAAACGCTGAAGATTAATTATGGATTTGGGCTTTCCTGATCTCATGGAGGAAATCCAATAGTAACATAATTTACCAGTGTCGCTCAAATATGAGTATCATGTCAGCATGTCTGTTTATTTAGTCTTCTCAAATTTAGTTTCCTGTCTAGTATTCTACGTCTGCTTTGTGGACTGAAACTGCATGAAAGGAAAATAAAGAGCAGTTGTTGAAATTTGGTGTTCACGACCCCTCTAATAAGTACTTTCTTCACATAAAAAGACCCTCTCAGGAGTTTACAAAATCAGAATTATTTGCCAAAAATTGAAAACATTTGCAAAAGTTTTAAATATTATTCTCATTATTTTTTATTTATTAAAAAAGGGAGATTTTCATGAAACAATGTTTTATGTATGTTAATCTAAAGAGTTTAGCACTGTAGTTCTATGAATTCATCAATTTTAATTTTTATATGGTAAATATTTATAATTCATATAGACAAAGGAAGCCTACATGTATTAAGTAAGATCTGCAGTTGATATGGTTAATTTCCCATGTAATTGGGGGATATTTTTCCTAACTTTGCATAAGGGCTAGAAAACATGAACAGCTATTAATGTGTGACTAAATATTTGCATTTTTTTTCTCTGCATCTTTTGGCAGGATCTGCTCATTTCTACTTCAAACTTTCTTTTTCTGGCCTCAGTTTTTAGAAAGTTATTTTGCTGGTGGGCAAAAGTTCCCAAATCCTTTCCATGATTTCATTTCAACTTCTTGTTGGATGGTAGAAAATAAAAAATCATCATGAGAACAACAATTTTCTCCATGCCTTGATTCAGTCAAACTTGTCAACATTTTATTTTGATTAATAGACTGTGACTTGGTTTAATGATAACTGAATCCTTTAACAACTCATTTATGGATGTTGGTAGTTTCATAGTATGCTTTCTTTTATTTTTGTTGTTGTTAGTTGCAAAGTTGTGTCCGACCCATCGCGACCCCATGGACAACGTTCCTCCAGGCCTTCCTGTTCTCTACCATCTTCTGGAGTCCATTTAAGCTCACGCCTACTGCTTCAGTGACTATAGCATTATAAATAAATCTGGATAAACAGTGGCCCAGTATTTCTGAAAGCTAGGCTAATATGGCAAAAATTAACATTCTATCCTCATTTTAAGTAGGTTTTATGCAAACTGGAAATATCTTTGTATCCAGGAAACCCTAATAATGGAATGTAACATCTGAGGGATTGGGGAAGGAGAAGCTACAATCTCAAATTAACTGTTTTAAATTCTACTTATTTCTGAGTTAATCTAATCTTTAAAATTGTTCCCAAAATGACAGCAGCTCTAGTTCTGTTGATGTTAGTTTAATATCCCCCCTGACAGTTATGAATGGATTTGGGCAATGGGCTATGTCACTTGCCTGTGAATTAGATAAATCTTAGATTTTATTTTGCCTCTCTATACTTAGCTTTTGCAGTTACCCCTTAGCCATTAATCTATCAAAAAGGAGAAGATATCATATTTCAGGAGAAATGTGTCATAAATATTTTGATAAAATATTTTTAATCCTTGGAAACAGATGGCTGTTCCACAAAGGTTGTCAGCTGAGCAGATTTTGGTGACAGAAACATACTAAACAAATGTTAGTTAGAGGAGGGTTTTTTCCCATCATTATTAGATGGATTCCACTATTAATCAATCACAGCTGGTTAGCCTTTTGACAGCTAGAACGTCCTGGACCTAATTTGATTGTCTTGCACTATTTCTAACGAATAAATCCTGTATAAGGTATGATTTGATAAAGGAGAAAAAAGAAATCGATTCACTAAGCAGGAAATAGGGAAATATAATTTGAACATTTCTTGCTCACATATGAAAGTGCACAACACCATTTGTGTGGTATTCTGCTTACAAGTTTTTTTCAGGTAATAGAGCAATACTACCAAAGGACTTACAAATCCATTTACAAGAGAGAATTGATGCCTCAGCTTACATTGTTCCCATCCCTGTCCAGATGGTCAATGGGGGCAAGTATGGACTATGTAATGATAACCTAGAGATTTCTAATTATGTATGAAAATTGCCAGCCATTCTGCGAGAAGCTGCCATCTGGAAATACCTAACTTTTAATGTCAGTGTTTCATTACCTTGGAACAGATAAAAAGAGTAGAACAAATTGACTTTGATAATGTTGTACAAAATAAGAGAAAATTACTTCCCCAAGAGATGGGAAATTCCGGGGTACTTATTAGTAGATCACATTTCCTTTAGCAACTATGTAAACCATATAACACATTTATTACATATTGGATCTATTTCAGGTGGAAGCATCTATTCTAGCTTGCCTAATCTCAAAAGAAACTTGGCAGGGACTGACTTTGCTAGTATTTGGGTGGAAGAATATCAAGATCTTTCAGGGCTGAAAATTAGTTCAGAAAATAATTCAGAAGATGAACCACCTCCATGCTGCTACCAAGAAAAATGATATGGTTTTATTCATGCAGTCATCAGAAGTTAAGCTTGAATAATGGGTTACTTTATTCTTTCAATGGGGTAGACCCCACATGTTTAGAAAGCTGAGGCTTGATGGAAATTTAATTACCTTACATTTTATATGAAATGGTTGCAAAAGCTTTATTATCTTCTTATTCTCTTTTTACAGGCAGTGTCTTTCTTCCTATTTTTAGTAAAGCACAGGTTTGTTAGTGGCTTTAACAGCATCCTGTCATACAGCATCACAGTCTGGTTTGGAAGCATCACTGCTTCAGACAGGAAGGTGGTGCAGAGAGTGGTGAGGATGGCTGAAAAGATTATTGGCAGTTCCCTCCCTTCCATCCAGGACATAGCATATAAGCGTTGCTTGAGCAGGGTCTGCAAGATTATCTGGGACACTACACATCCTCTTCACGACCTGTTTTCCTTGTTACCTTCTGGGAGGAGGCTTCGTGGTATCCAAAGCAGAACATCCAGATTCAGTCACAG
Organism: Azemiops feae; assembly: GCA_023970755.1. Taxonomy (NCBI): domain Eukaryota; kingdom Metazoa; phylum Chordata; class Lepidosauria; order Squamata; family Viperidae; genus Azemiops; species Azemiops feae. Next base: position 5,985,823 of record JALGBA010000005.1, on the reverse strand, counting down.
TTTTGTTTCATATAGTATTAACCTTGTGAACTCTAAAGCTTCCTCCTTCCATTATGTATTCAAGATGGACAGTGATTAATATTTATATGTTACTTATATGTAAGGGTGTAGGTCTATACATATGTTGTATATAGGATGTTTAAATGTTATGTATGTGTACACTTTGAGAGCAAGCAACTAAATTTCATTTTTAAGGTGTGCCATTGTGCCCACAGTAAAAAATGACAATAAAGTTTTATTTATCTATCTATCTATCTATCTATCTATCTATCTATCTATCTATCTATCTATCTATCTATCTATCTATCTATCTATCTATCTATCTATCTATCTATCTATCTATCTATCTATCTATCTATCTATCTATCTATCTATCTATCTAACAGGTTGCAATGGCAGCAGATGATAACAAAAACTTAATCAAATCACTAATATAGTTCTACAGCAAAGTATAAGTCACTGCTTACTAAATCTGTCAAAGTCACAAACAAGAGACAATAAGGTTTCCTTTCTAGACTGCTAAAATGGATTCTGAATCATTTATTTAATAAGAGAATCCAGAATAATATCATATGCTTTCCCTAAAAATAAAACATCTTTCTTTCTAGTATTTTTATTGGTGTAAACATTAATGTAGGTAAGCATCTTTCTGAAACATTAATATACCTCTACATTGTTTTTATAATTCCATTTTTTCTCTTTACATTCTAAGAATCACAAAATGAATTAATGTATCTGATAATTTATTTTTTATAATCATCCTAGATTTGTATTCATTGGCACATGATCATCGAGTGTCAATTTTAAAATAAATACAGGAAATTTTCTGTCAAATTCAGTCTTACAATTTTGCTAGGAGTTTTTTCTGCATCTCATTTGGTTTATATGACAAAACACTATTTTCTTGCAAATTATGTTTATTTGATTCATAAATATACTCATCTAATAGACAATCCTGTCTCTGTCACTCATAAACTTAGCTACACTTAATACTATAATTTATGGGGATATTCCTATGTGGTGACATATAGTCATTCTAGTCACACTTTCACATTACACAGCAGATGAACTAGACTATTAAGCATGTAGCCAAGCAATAGCTTGACTTTTTTGAATGAAAACTGGAGGAAAGATTTAAAATAGACATATCAATTGATATTTCAGTCTCTCTGATGGAAAAGCTAAATGACTTACAGATGTCCCCCAATTTCACTTTCCTTTATTGGAAACAAGGTTTGACAGGGTTGAATATGGCATTATATGATGTCATAACATTATGTGATGGGCAATTGAACTGGTATTAAGATATTGGCCCAAAGGTCTCACTTAACCAACTTTCTGAAGGTCAAAAGGTCTACTTTAATGAAGAGAAGGATGAGGGGTGACATGATAGCAGTGTTCCAATATCTCAGGGGCTGCCACAAAGAAGAGGGAGTCAAGCTATTCTCCAAGGCGCCTGAAGGCAGGACAAGAAGCAATGGATGGAAACTAATCAAGGAGAGAAGCAACCTAGAACTAAAGAGAAATTTCCTGACAGTTAGAACAATTAATCAGTGGAACAACCTGCCTCCAGAAGTTGTGAATGCTCCAACACTGGAAGTTTAAGAAGAGACTGGACAGCCTTTTGTCTGAAATGGTATAGGGTTTCCTGCCTGAGCAGGGGGTTGGACTAAAAGACCTCCAAGGTCCCTTCCAACTCTATTATTATTATTATTATTATTATTATTATTATTATTATTATTATTATTATTATTATTATTATTATTATTATTATTATTATTATTATTATTATTATTATTATTATTATTATTATTATTAAAAAGTTGACCTCTTTTACCTACCTTTGGGCTCTTTCAAATTATTCTACTCTGGGACTTTTCAGTTTGTCATATTCTCTATATGGGTTATAATATTTAACTTTTGCCATGTCATACAAAACTGACCAAAAAAGAAAGATGATATTCTTACAAAGAGAAAGATTAGTACGGCAACAACGATAACAAAATGTGTATTTCATTTTTAAAGGCATTTGTTATATTCTTTTTTTTATTATTATTTGCAAATCTCCCAGAATCATTTAAGTGAGATGGGTAGTGTAAACATTTGATAAATAAATAATTTTTTGTGGTAAGGAAACATTATTTTATTAACTCTTCCTTGAACTGTCATCATTTATAACACTTATATTTTCTATTGTCAAACTGGCTACACTTGATAATTGAGGTACTAAGACTTGTATGCCATTCATTTCCAAACAGCTAAAAAAAACCTCACATCAATAAGCAAAATACTTTAAAATAAAATCATAATAAATAAAACAATATTTACTATGATATCACCTAATGGACTTATGTCAGTCCTCATGGTACCCAAACACTTTCTTGAAGAACCATGTCTTCATAGCTCTTTGGAGTCTCAATAAAGGGGACAGTTTAAAAGTGAGGAAGCAAGTTTTTAACAGTGATAGCGAAGGCTGCCATCCTAACTTTTTTTGACCCACCTACAGACAATCTTTTAGTTTACTCCAAAGGAAATGTGTGAAAAAATCATTCTTAGTACCATATTACTAAACTGGATTGCAAAAATTTGGATGGCAGCACATTTATTTATTCAATTCATAAAACCGCCCCAACTCAAAACTGAATATGGGTTACATCCAATTTAAAAAACAGTACCAAAAAAGCAAACACAATAAATAGAAACTTCACATAACATGGGAGACATATATCACAACCAAAATGGACAATATATATCAACCTATCCAGAACTTGGCGGGGGGGGAACCCAAGTTTTAAAAAATCGTTTGAAAAAGTTGCAGGATCAAGTCCAAAGTGCCAGAGGTATTCTATTCCAAAAGTAGGTACCCAATAGAGAAGGCTTCCTAAACCCCCTTGTACGATGTTGATATTGCTTTTAATGATGGAACACCCCCCCCTCCATTGTGAACCATCTCAGATTGGGGAAACACATTTCAATTCAGAACCAAAGATGGAAGATCATCAGTATCAAAAGAAGATGCCCCTATAGTCACATAATCTTGTCAGAGTTAAATTTCAGTTGATTGTCTTCCAACCATACTCAATCAGTTTCCAGCCTCTGAGACCTTGACAGCATCACAAGTCAAGTGGACATAAGCAATCAACTGGACAGAGTGTGCTAATCATACTCAACTGGATAAAGCTGAGTATCCTTAGCATTCTGACTTTGTATTGCTTGAAGATCTTAGTCAGTGGTTTCCTATATGTTTAAAAAGAGTGGTAATAAAATTTACCCAGAGGCACCTTGCAACCGAAGAGCTTTGGGATGAACCTTCCCCATCTACCAACTCTAACTGGAACTGGCAACAGAGAAACCACTACAACACCATACCTCTCATTCCCAGAATCCCATAGCCAATCTAGAAGGATATCATCATCTAGTATAAAAAGCCTTGAGAGATCAAGAACAAGGTCCATCACATACCTACCATCCCAGCTCTGCTAGTAATTACCAACAAGAATATTGTAACAATTGCACTTGGATCCCAGTATGTAACCCAGTATGTAACAATCCACTTCATCCAAGGCCCTTTAAAGCTCTAGTTCATTTATTTTCTCAACAATTTAACCTAAAACAGGAAGGGTGGAAACTGAATGAATTGTCCAGAGTAGTTGAGTCCAACAACGGCTTCCTGAGAAAAATGCACATCAATTCTTCCTTCAAAGCTGCCTCTCTCAAAGATGAATTTACTCCTGCATGGATATAACTACACACCACATCACAGGAGACCTTAACCAGCTAGAAGGAACATAGATTTGAAACACATATGGCTGGACTAACAGACCCAAGGATCCTGTCCACTTCCCAGGTAAAAAGCTGAGACTATACCTTCAACCTAGGCTTTCCATACTGAAAGCTGTAAGTCTTTTATCCTAACTACTAGTTTTCTGGATTTTTATAGCTTGGATCTTAAAGCCTTACACATTCAAAAATAGAGAGTTGACTGCATAGATTGGACTGCATACAGGCATAGCAAGTAAGTTGCATTTCAAATTCTTTTGAGTTTATGCATCTAAGATTAGAACATCATTTTGAGCATTTCCCAAACCACATTGTACAAACATTAGGGCAGAAAGTAGGCAACTTAGGAACCATCTTTCACCTTTTAAAATAAAATGTCCCTAACTAGAAATGTTAATAGAACATTTCCATTTCCAAGTAGAAATATAAATAGAACCCAAATCGAACCTGAAACTCACCCCAAAGGGAAAATCTTTGTCTACTACCTTTTGTTCTTATCATTATGGTTCTTTCGACTCTTGGAAAGAAAAAAATATAATTGCAAGTCCGGATTCAAAAAGTTATTGTTCTCTGCTTTGGGGGAGTCATTTGTATATAGAATTATTTCATTTCATATATCTTGTTTGTCAGACCACCCTGCTGGAACATTTACCCCAAACATGTGTTAGCTAGTTTAATGCTAATAATTCATTCTGTTTCTTTAGCATTCTGCTCAGGGTAGCATTGTGTGTGTACCACCCATGGGATCTATTAATAAAATTGAGTCTACTTGCTGCTGTTAGTTCAATTGGTGACATGCTTTCTTAATTTAATTTCTAACAATGTTAATTTGTGTCTCATATGATCGTGTTGTACCAATATCCAAATGAAGGAGGAAGCTTCATAAAAATATGTTTTATCAGTCTCTCAACTGAAACTAGCTCCCTACTATACAAGCAGTAGATAGCCCAATCATTTGCAGTTTGTAATACAACATGGATGTAAATACCAAACTTATTTGGAATGTTTTTCATAATGGTAAAATCAATGTATTTCAGCTGTAGTATGAGCTGATTAGGAAAGAAATAGAATCCTATTTATTTACTACATTTTAATCCTGCTTTTATTATTTTTATAAATCACTCAAAGTGATTTGCATACATAATACTTTTTCCTTCTATTTTCCCTACAACAGCAATCCTATGAAGTGGGTTGGGCTGACAGAGTGACTGGCCAAGGTCATCCAGTTGGCTTTCATGCCTAAGGCAGGACTAGAACTCACAGGCCTCTGGTTTCTAGCCTAGTGGTTTAACCACTAGACTGTACTTCAGATAAATTTATTATGAGATAAATCTTCCTATATGTCTATGAAGATTCTCAGTCATCCAGGTCATGGTTGTCCCAAAGGTGCTTTTTCACAAAGGCAACTGGACTTTCTTGTTCTTCTTTGAAGACGTTTCGCTTCTCATCCAAGATGTTTCTTCAGCTCTGGGTTCTTCATACCCAGATTCACCACTATCCAGACAGAGCTGAAGAAGCTTCTTGGATAAGAAGCGAAACGTCTTCAAAGAAAAACAAGAAAGTCCAGTTGCCCCATGAAAAAACACCTTTGGAAAATCTTCCTGTATTTACTGCTGAAATACAAGAGAAAAAAAAACTTTTGCGACTTTAGTACTAGTTGACGCTTAATTATAATTTAGTTTAACCAGGCAGGTTAACAATGTTGGAAATTTCAAATGTTTTTTTTTTAAATATCCAAATTCAGCATACTCAATTCAATGAGCTGTGCAACCTTTCCCACATCAGTTTGTGTTCTATTCTTTGTCTTACTATGAATTTTATGTGAGCCCTATGCAGCTAGGAATAATACATGGACTATACCCACACATTAAATTGCTATCTGTTCATCCCTGAATTGGTCAAAAACTGTAATGGTATGAAATTTGAAATCTTGCAGCTAATCCCAATCTTGTTTATGTTACCCTGTCCTGAATCATTGCCAAATGGTGAAGTACTGATTTTTCAGTGCCTGGTATGATGGATAAAGAGATTGATGGATTCTTTCAACTTTGCTGTCCTCTTTCTATGCATATGAGAGAGGACTCCTGAAGGAACTTAATAGAACCAGAATTTTGTTAGCTATAAAATCTTAAATAAAATTTTTCTTCTCTTTCCTTTTCTTTCTTTACATTAATACTAAAGGTCAGCTTCCAGATTCACCAATGGGAGGAAAACAGACTAAGATCCCAGGTAGAGGTGGAAGTGTAGCCATTTTCATCTGAGAAACTTGGTGGGGCGGGGGGGGGGGCTTCAGAAACACAGCTCTATAGATCACCATATATAAAGCATTAGTTGTTAAATTGGGATCTAGAGTTCAATTGGGATTGTTGGTACTGTACCTTTCAGTGCTTGAAATAGTATACTATGTAGTCAAGTGGTACAACTGTGGAACAGAGCAATTTCAAAATGGTATGCTATCCCCAGCCAAAATAATATAATACTAATCTGATGGGAGCAACCTATGGAACTAGATGCTAAATTTATAGCCTTTCTCACCTACCTCAAGTTGGGTTCCAGAAAATATATTTTCCTCTTTTGAATCCTCTTATAAATCATAACATAAATTTGAAACTGTCTGTCTTATCTCTTTATGGCAGAAACAAGCACTATATTGTAGGATGCCTGGAACATTATATTTTTCTCCTTTGTTTATCTAAGTTACTGACTGGTCTGCATATGTGTGTTTTTTCCCCCATTAACTGAGAATGAGAATCACCAGTAAGACCACAAAGAATGTAATTAGGTGGAAGCAGTAACCCCAAAACAGAAGGCAGGGTAGGATGTGAAGATCCAGAAGGCTGCTGAGAAAAGAAGTTTTAAACAGCCAGCTTTGTATATTGAGTTTAGCCATGGCAACTTTAAAATGTGTGGATTTTAATTCCCAGAATTCCCCAGCCATCCTTGCTAGCTGGGATATTCTGTGAATTGTGAATTGAAGTCAGATTTCTTACAATTGCCAAGGTTGAGCATACTGTTCTGTAGGGAGGGAGAGAACTAATGATCTAAAGTTGACCCACATGCTCCTCTTGAAGTCCAATGAGTCTTGGACTTCAAGAGAGCTAATTTCCATAAACTTAGAGAGGGCATGGGAAGGATTCCATGGATGAGAATCCTTAAGGGGAAAACAACTCAAGAAGCTTTGGAAAGTGAGATAATAAAAGCCCAGTCTAGCACAATACCAACAAAGAGGAAAAATAACAGCTCTCAAAAGAAACCAGCATGGCTGCATAAAGAACTCTCTGATAAATTGAAAGATAAAAAGGACAAGTATAGAAAGTGGAAAGAGGGGCACATAACTAAGTCAGAATATCAGCAAATAGCCCGAGCCTGCAAAGGTTTCCTGCCTGAGCAGGGGGTTGGACTAGATGACCTTCAAGGTCCCTTCCAACTTTTATTATTATTATTATTATTATTATTATTATTATTATTATTATTATTATTATTATTATTATTATTATTATTATTATTATTATTATTATTATTATTATTATTATTATTATTATTATTATTATTATTATTATTATTATTATATGCTAGTTGTTCATGTAAAAAGGGGGGTTTATTTTAATTTAGTGCAGTTATGATAAATTTCCCCAGTTCCTGAGGTAAGGATGAGTAGTCTCCAATTGAGAGTTATAGAAGAATTCAGTCCTGTTTGCCATTTTATTGCTTTAGTAAATTTCAAGTAGATATTGTTTTGCAGTTAGTTGATTATGGTCTTTCTTTTCCTTTTGTGTGTTCCCTAGTCACATGGGCAGCTATATGCAGCCACTCTTCATTTAGTGACCTCATCTAGTGTGTATTTGCAAAAATGATGATAATAAACATAATAAAACATTCACTTTCTTACCAATGAGCCATTGTGTTGTCTGACCCGACAACAAAAACCTCTGATAGGAAACTGATCTAAGATCAGACCAGTTTCCAGCAGCAGCACTGAGATTTCTAATCAACTAATTAAGCTGAAGGAGTTGAACTTGGCACTTGCAGTAAGTACTTAGGCAAGTGGAGAACAAGAAGATAACTTATTCAAGCAATCTGTCTGCCCTGGAAGCAGGCAAAAAAAATAATAATAATTGGGGGGAAGTGGGTCAGGCACGGGACATTGTACAAGAGATATTCATTTGAATGAGAGGCAGTAACCAATGATTTTTGCAGCATTTCTTCTCTCTTTATCACATGTTCACTTTAGCGATCATTTTGCTCAATAACAATGATTTTAGTTCTGATTTAAGGAATGGATTGCAGTCAAGGGGAGGGTGTAAATGCTCAAGTAGATAAATAATCCAGAGCTTAGTTCATAAAGTAATGATAAAATTGGTTCTTACGGGCGCTTAAGGAGTACATGAATAGTCAGCATCAGTTTTTCCATGTGCATCCCTATTTAGAGGACACTGCTTTCAAGACAGATGAAGTGAGTTTCAGATGGTGTTGAAGGACTACTTCAGCTCAGTGAAACTTCATTCAAATCACTCCATCAAATTGATTTAAGATTCAAAGCGGGAATCTGCTTTGAAGAGAAAATTGAATCAGGTAGCTTCAAAGTGTTTCGTAGCTTTTCAAAGTGCTTTTCAGTTTGAAGCCTTTTCTACTGCTTTTGGGGTTGTTACTGATGATATAAAATGTTGTGACTTCAATTCAATATGCAGAAAATGCTGTTGGGGGATTTAATGGTGTGATGGGGTCTCTAATACTGACATAAATTGGCATCCAATCATTTCAGTATCACATTAAACTCTTCGCCTGTCACATTTTTGAGCTAGGAAGTCTGATTTTATTCAAGTTTCATTCATTTCCTTAGTTCACAGTTTCTCCAATACAGCCAAACACAAGCTTTAATTTTTATTTCACTTGTGCTAATTGATAATTCACTTCTGTGCTGGTTCTGCCAGACTGACTTGGAGCAAAATCCAGTTCTTGCCAACCATCTATGACAATCTTCCTGGCATTTCAAAAATCCCAGTAATTGGCAGCAGCAACACTACTCAACCTTAGAGGGGAAGTCAGCAGGCTGTTTTTTTTCTATCCCGGAACAGACACATTTTATCCAGATATAACCCTATCAAAGTCAGCAATAAGGGCCAAACTTGCCAAAGAGATATGCCACACCTCCTGATATCTAAAAATTAGCCAAGCAAATTTCAGATTGATGTACCTTTAAGTCATTGTACATCTAAATCATGGAGATATATATCAGTCTGCTTTCAGTTTATGGAGCAGCAAGTTCTGATTATCGTTTCTTCTCATGCATCTCCAGGCCATCATCAACCCTATCTATCTCATTTCCAACCTGGCCACTAGTCTGAGACTTGTCATTAGTCTACATTTTCTTCATATGCTATTTTTGAGTCTTTCTGTGACATCCACCTTCCAAATCTTGTCTTTCTTTCTCTTTTCTCTTCTCTCTTCCAACTTCCATGTTGTTCCAGCTTCTATCATCACTCCATTCCTGGTCATGCTTATCTTCTCTACCCCCATCGTCTATTCCAACTTTATTCACTTTCTTCTCATAACACTTATAAAGCTTTCTATTTTACCTCTTCCTAATTCCACTTCTTCTTTTATCTATTCCTGTTCCATACTCTCCACTATCGAAACAGAATACACTCTGTCTCTTTCACAGCTGTCCTTCCTGAACCACTGTTGTTATGCAAGGTTACTATTCCTTTATTTTTTTCTGTATTAGGATCTATGCCTCCATTCACCACAAGCTTTAATTTCGCAGAAAAAACAATTGATAATAAAGTGTTACATCCAAAAAGAGCTTAAAGATGGTTATTTATTTCACCAACATGATGCAGAAAAAAACCGTGAGCATAGCAAAGTGATTTTTTCCCCCTCATTACTGAGGATATCTGTTTTTGAAACTTCATTTACTGGAAATTAATGTGGGGCAAACTTGTCCATTGGCTAATATGAAAATTGCGGCCACTTTGGGGTCACTTTGTATAGGCTCTTAAGTTTGTGAGGGGCTTTTTGTGATTAAAATAACCTCTAATGTCTGTGGGGAAAAAAACATATTACTATCAGTAGGCATTTTATTTAGAGCTAAATTCATTTGGGAGTTGCTGACACCAGAGATTAATCTAGTAAATTAAAGTAAAACAAAATTAGGTAGAATGTCTTTGTATAGCTTGACTGTCATCCAGCAGAGTAACAAGACAACAATTTAAACCTTACACAAACCCAGCAGAGGAAACCCAACAATGGATGAAAGGGGATTTTGAGTTTCAGGAGCAGACTAGGTGGCTGATGGGTTTGACAAAGGTACTAAAGGATAAGGGAGAAAATATTTAACAAGTTATTTATTACAGGTACAAGTTAAATCTGTGCATGTTTTAAAATGATTTAAAAGAAAGTAGTTTGGATGTCAAGCAAGCACAGTACCTCTATTCTACTCATTAAAGCAGTCCAATGTTTAGAAGGAGTCCATATATGCCTGAAAAAAAATGATGCTTTAAGTCCCAAAGGTGCTTTTCCAAAAGACAACTGGACTTTCTTGAACTTTTCCTTGAAAACATTTTGCTTCTCATCTGAGAAGCTTCTTCAAAACAATCATGACTTGGATGATAGAGAATCTCCATAGACATGATGATTTAAGCAATCTACTCATTAAAGTTAGTGTAACTCTTAAAGCAGCAACTCTTAATTTCTAGATTAGACAGAAGCCTAAAAAAGTCTGCTTTAACTAAGTGGGGAGGGAAGGAGAGCAGGCACTACCAGGTGCAAGGAACTTCTTAGAATAGAATAATAGAATAGAATAGAACTATAACTTTATTGTCACTGTAAATGTACATTAATCAGCATATATTAAAATAAGATTTCATTGCATACAGCTCTCAAAGGGTAGCCACCTCCAATATATACTGTGTAAACATGACCCCCCCAAAAAATATGCATATACCCATATACACACATATATGACCCAGAGAAACAACAGAGCCTAGTTCAGATATATACATATACATGGTGAGAAAAACAAATCTTACGAGTTTACCAGACGGATGGCATAGGGAACAAAGTTGTTACAGAATCTGGTAGTCCTGCTAGAAATACTTTGAAACCTCCTCTGAGAGGGGAGCAACAAAAACAGACCGTGAAGTGGGTATATGGGGTCACTAACAATGCTTCGAGCTCTAAGCATGTAGGGCTTATAAGCAATGTCCTGAATAATGGGAAGTGAGCTTCCTATAATCTTCTCAGATGTCTTTACCACTCTCTGGATGGACCTTCTATCTGAGGCACTGCTACCATCAAACCAAACAGTGATGCAGTTTGTTAAGATGCTCTCAATCGTGCCTCTGTAAAAAGTGGCCAGGACAGAAGGAGAAAGATGTGGTCTCCTCATCCGATGCAGGAAATGCAGATGCTGGTTTGCATGCTTCACTAAGGAAGATGTGTGGAGAGACCAGTTCAGACTGTTAGTTATCTGTACCCCTAGATACTTGATACTGTTGACCACCCCCACAGCTGCAGCTTTGATACAGAGTGGAGTATGGCTATGCCAGCTCTGTCTAAAATCTACAATGATGTCCTTTGTTTTATTAGCTTTCAGAACCAGGTTAATTTTGTTGCACCAGTCCACCAGAGCCTTCACTTTTTCATTGTCCTGGATAACATCCACCACTGCTGTGTCATCCGCATTAATAATAATAATAATAATAATAATAATAATAATAATAATAATAATAATAATAATAATAATAATAATAATAATAATAATAATAATAATAATAATAATAATAATAATAATAATAATAATTGGAAGGGACCTTGGAGGTCATCTAGTCCAACCCCCTGCTCAGGCAGGAAACCCTATACCATTTCAGACAAATGGCTGTTCAGTCTCTTCTTAAAAACTTCCAGTGTTGGAGCATTCACCGCTTCTGGAGACAGGTTGTTCCACTGGTTAATTGTTCTAACTGTCAGGAAGTTTACTCCTTAGTTCTAGGTTGCTTCTCTCCTTGATTAGTTTCCATCCGTTGCTTCTTTTCCTGCCTTCAGGCGCCTTGGAAAATAGCTTCACTCCCTCTTCTTTGTGGCAGCCCCTGAGATATTGGAACACTGCTATCATGTCCCCTCGTCCTTCTCTTCATTAAACTAGACATACCCAATTCCAGCAGCCATTCCTTATATGCTTTAGCCTCCAGTCCCCTAATCATCTTTGTTGCTCTTCTCTTTACTCTTTCTAGAGTCTCAACTTTTTTTACATCGTGGTGACCAAAACTGGATGCAGTATTCCAAGTGTGGCCTTACCAAGGCATTGTAAAGTGGTATTAATACTTCCCGTGATCTTGATTCTATCCCTCTGTTGAATGCAGCCTAGCACTGTGTTGGCCTTTTTGGCAGCTGCAGCACACTGCTGGCCTCATATTTAAGTGATTGTCCACTAGGACTCCAAGTCCCTCTCACAGTTACTGCTATTGAGCAAGGTACCCTCTATACTATACCTGTACATTTGGTTTTTCTTGCCTAAATGTAGAACCTTACTTTTTTCACCATTGAATTTCATTTTGTTAGATAGTGCCCAGTGTTCAAGTCTGTCCAGATCCTCCTGTATCCTAAGCCTGTCTTCTGGAGTGTTGGCTATTCCTGCCAGCTTGGTGTCATCTGCAAATTTGATGATTTCCCCATCTATCCCCTCGTCCAAATCATGGATGAAGATGTTGAAGAGCACTGGGCCCAGAACAGAGCCCTGGGGCACCCCACTACACACTTCCCTCCATGTAGATGCGGTTCCATTGAGGACCACACGCTGAGTACGGCCGGTCAGCCAGCTCCGGATCCATCTGGTGGTGATGCTGTCTAACCCACATTTTTCTATCTTATCAAGTAATCGGTTGTGATCTACTTTATCAAATGCCTTACTGAAGTCCAAGTAAATTATATCCACAGCATTCCTCTGATCCACTAATTTTGTCACTTGGTCAAAGAATGCAATAAGATTTGTCTGGCATGATCTGTTTTTGACAAACCCATGTTGGCTTTTAATAATGACTTTGTTTTCCTCTAGGTGTTGTTTCGTTGATTCGTTGTTTGATTATCTTTTCCAGAATTTTCCCAGGTATTGAGGTCAGGCTGATAGGTCTGTAATTTCCTGGGTCCATTTTTTTCCCCTTTTTTGAAGATGGGAACTACATCAGCTCTTTTCCAGTCCTCTGGTAATTCCCCAGTGCTCCAGGATCTTTGAAAAATATAGTTCAATGGTTCTGAGATCACATCTGCCAGTTCCTTGAGAACCCTGGGGTGTAATCCATCTGGTCCTTGGTGATTTGAACTCATCTAGGCTGGACAGGTGCTCACTTACCATTTTCTTGCCTATCTTAACTTGCGTTTCTATTCTGTTTTTTATGGCACTATTTTTGGTAGGTTGGTCTGTTTTTTCCCTTTGTGTAAAGACAGATGCAAAAAACGAGTTAAATAGTTCTGCTTTCTCCCTGTTGCTTGTCACCTTCTTGCCACTTTCACTCACTAATGGACCAATCATTTCCTTCACTTTTTTCTTGTTTTTTACATGTTGAAAGAAGCTTTTTTTGTTATTTTTGACTTTGGTCGCAAGCCTTAGTTCATTATGAGCCTTAGCTTTCCTCACTTCATCTTTGCAGGCTTGGGCTATTTGCTGATATTCTGACTTAGTTATGTGCCCCTCTTTCCACTTTCTATACTTGTCCTTTTTATCTTTCAATTTATCAGAGAGTTCTTTATGCAGCCATGCTGGTTTCTTTTGAGAGCTGTTTTTTTTTCTTTGTTGGTATTGTGCTAGACTGGGCTTTTATTATCTCACTTTTCAAAATTTCCCAAGCTTCTTGAGTTGTTTTCCCCTTGAGGATTCTCATCCATGGAATCCTTCCCAAACCCTCTCTAAGTTTATTGAAATTAGCTCTCTTAAAGTCCAAGACTCTAGTTTGACTGTGTTCTATTGCTTGTGCTTCCATAATGTTGAATTCCAATATTGCATGATCACTTCCTCCCAAGGTTCCTGTGGCTTCAACACCTTCTATCATTTCATCCCTGTTAGTGAGAATTAGATCCAAAATGGCTAATCCCCTAGTTCCCTTCTCTACTTTTTGGGAGACAAAGTTGTCTGCTAGGTTTGCAAGGAATCTGTTTGAGTTTCCACTTGGTGCAGAGTTTGTCTCCCAGTTGATGTCAGAATCACAATATGATTCTTCTAAAGCTCTTCCAAACTCACATAGCCCTAATACAAATGTAGGGATTTTATTCAGTAAAGTTTTCATGTTACTATACTTTGCTACTATACTGTATGTATATAATTGTCATGAAATTTCAATAAAATGTATGTAACATACATTATAAATATTACACAAATTGTATTATAAATTAGTATGGATTGTGTAATTAAAATTCATAAAATCAACATGTTTCAGGATGTAATATATTTTTGTGTGTACTGCTAGCTAGATCAATCCTAGTCTCAAGCAATTTCACTTAAAAAAATCAAAGACCCAAGTGGGAAAAACTTTGCTTAAGAATCTTAATACACATTGAGAACATATACCTACATCATTGAGAATATGTATTTATGTTAACCTGTAGTGTGATAAATGTATATATAAATACACACATGTTTGAGATTTAGAAAATAATTATAATATCCAAGAGAAGAGTTAGTAATCTGTGTCTTTCAGCTACAATTCCCAGCATACTTCAATATTTACGGCACCTGCTGATAATTCTAATTCACTAGAATCTGGTAAATCAGCTCTTCTGATGGTATTTCAATCTTGAAAACAAATTTCAAAATAATTTTAGCCATCAAGTAGAAAATGACATTTTGAAAGAGGGATTGTATTCTGAATATTCATATATGAAAGTAGAGGAATTTCAATCAATTTATTATTGACTTTAGCCAGCAAAAGAATTAGAGAAATCAAAATACCTGAGAGAGGAAGAAGTACAGGTTTTGTTGTTCCAATTGTATTTTATGTGTGAGATTTTGAAAAAAATAACAAGCCATTCTTTTGATTCCACAGTGAAATATATTACTCTGAACCTCCAAGTTGTTGGATTTTATTTTTTATTTTATTTTAAGTGGATACAATGGTGATATGAATGAATTATTTTCTTCCTCTTTAAGAATTATTTTACATATACTGGAAATTTCTTATCAAAATATGATCTGAAGGGAATTTTTTCCCCTAGCCTCTGTAGTATGTTTACTGAAGAAGCACAAATTAGCTTATATTTTAGTCTTGGATACGTAACTGACCATTTATAGGAAAAAGCATCATTGTGCTGTTATACAACTCATTTTAAAATCTAAATGTTGTTTTGTATATTTTTTTCCAAGCATAAACACTCATTTATATTAAATATTTAGATATTTAAAGGTGTAGGGGTTGGGCATTTATTTTTAATAAACAGCTATTTTTGGCACCATATGTAAATAAACTTATTTGAATTTAAAGAGCAAGGGAATGTTTAAAAAGGAAAGAACATGATAAGACAACTGCACATTATACATATAAAGATAGATCTGACTTTTCTATCTGAAATATGCATAATTCATATCCTAAACACACATTCAGATGTACTGTATACTTTGTGCTGTTCTGGTCTACTGCATGCTATAATTAACATACATTTTCTTTGCTGAGTGACTTTTAGTGCCTTCAGAAGATAATGGAAAAAAAACCTCTAACTCTGTAAACTTAACCCAAACTTTTGACAAACTTTTTTAGTTGATAGTGGAAGATCCAGTGCAACAACAGATCAAGCCTTTTTCAATCTTTGAACTCTGAGTGGTGTTACTCTATAAGCCCTGTTATTATCATCACTAACTAATTGGTAATTCTGCCAATTTTGTTTTCCCTGTATTTTTATTCTTGGCTATTTATAAATTTTCTCGTAGGAATTTACTTAAATATTCACACACTTTTTTTTGTATACTTATCCTAATGAGTGTGTGGTTATGTATCTCTGCACGTACATTTGCAATTTTCCATAAATATAGACTTTTGCATATTCTAAAACATGTGTTTACTTTCCTAATGTGTACATACAGTATTTGTGTATTTTTCTTTATTAGGCGAAAATGATATCACACATTTCTCAAAGTAGATATTTCTGTCAAATTTGTATACTCTGGGATTACACAGGGTCATTTCAATGTTAGTAAACATTCAGAAGAAAGATATTTGTCATCCTTCCCTAATAGCTACCTAACATATCTAGAGATCAGGGATTATAAGAGCTAGAATCCAAAAACTGAAATCTTGGGATAACTATATTAAAAATGGATTTCAGGTTTTGAATCTTTATTTTAGACTCTAGACTATAAAACATTCTGGAAATTTCCTGAGCCACAAAACAATCCTAGGTATTCTATTCCTCTGGCTCTCATTCATCTATAACTGAAAGTAAATCTTACTGTGCATCTGATGAATTGAATATGATCCATGAAGCCTTATGTGAAAAGCAATTTGTTAAGTTCTAGGGTGCCAGAAGCACTACTGTTTTTAATATAATAAACTGACATAGCAACTCCTTTTAGAACATGTTCTTGTCTTCTTCAACACAAAAAAAGTCTGAGTAATGATTCTGTCTCTCTCTCTTTCTCTCATTCACTCACTCACTCTCTTTGAGAAGGTAATTGAAGTTGAATTCTGAATATTTCTTGGGAAAGAAATTCTGCCAGGCATGATCCTTAGAAATTTTGTCCCTCAGAGGATCAAGGAGGGCACCAGAAGAACAACTATCCTTGACTTGATATCAACAATAAAGATCTAGGACAGGAAGACAAAATAGCAGAAAAATTGGGGGGAAACAATGTTTTTATACTAAAATTTCTAAACTTAAGGAAACTAGAATTCAATGCATATTTTGTATTTCAATAAATAAATAAAAGATGAGAAAGAAATTCAAGATGTGTGGGAGTTCCTGGAAAAGATAATATGAAAAAGTAAGAGAAGAGTAGAAGAAGACCATTATTATTACAGAAAAGACAAGACAAAACAATTATGTGTATCCAATCAGATAACCAAGGAAAAATATGTGTATATTGTGTGGAATGCTGCAGAAAGGATTGAGAAGCTAAATATCAGACTGTATAGAGGTTGGGAAAGGTAGTTAATAGCAGCTAAAAAAAACTACTTTGGTTTCTTCAAAAAAGAGAAGAAAACCATCACATCATTACAAGTAGTTTGAGCCCAAACTTTATGTTGCTAAGTGAGAAATTTGTGAGTTTTGCCCCATTTTAAGACTTTTAGTGCCACATTTGTTAAGTGAATCACTGCAGTTGTTAAGTTAGTAATACGGTTGTTAAGTGAATCTGGCTTCCCCTTGACTTTGCTTGTCAGGTTACAAAAGGGGATTGTATGAGCCAGGACATTGCAACCGTCATAAATATGAACCAGTTGTCAAGCAGCTGAATGTAAATCACATGAGCATGGGGATGCTGCAATGGTCATAAGTGTGACCATTGTCTTAAGTCACTTTTTCAGTGCTGTTATAACAATCACTAAGCGAACTGTTGTAAGTAGATGATTACCTGTATATAATCTGTTCAATGAAAAAAAAAAAGCAAGGACTAATTTCTTTTGCTTCTCTCATTTATCTGGAATTCTGAAGCATTTGGAGCCATAGCAATATCTAGAAAAAAAATGTCTAAAAATATCGGAGAGAAGCTGGATAGTTTTAAGGCCAGCAAATTTTCTTTGGAAATGTTCAAATGAGAATAGGCATTCAAGATTCAACTGAACTTCTAAATTAAGTCAGTTTTGGGGATCAAAATGTTGATGAAATATGATACAGTTACATATACATACTATAGTTGCTGTTGTTAACAATTGTCATTCAATTTTTATTTACAGTAAGTGCCTAGTAACATAAATTCTCTGGCTATTCCAGAAGAAATATCTTGGAAGCCATTTAAGTGTTTGAATAGATTATGGAGAATTAACTAGCTTGAGGGAACAAATGTCTCAAAGATGGCTTCAAGGAAAACCAAGCAGATTACTCCCATGCTGGGGATCATTATCAAAAAGACCATCTTCTTAGTAGACCATCTCACTTTATTTAGAAGATTAAGGGTGCTTACTGTTTTGCAGTACATAAGAGGATTTGCCTTAGATTCCTTGAGAAAATTTGAAAATTCCAGCAGGTAATATGTGGAAAACCCTCTAGGCTGAGACTTGCAAGATGAGTAAAGATGATATTTGAGGTTATAAACATATCATTGAGCTCAGATAGCAATTCCTCTACAAAAAGCAGTTTTGTGACTTCACCCTTTGATTCACTATGGAGAGAATTTTGTATACCTTTACTGCATACAACTGTTGAAATATCACAGGCTGAAACTTTGATGCAAGATTTCAAAGTGTTAAAAAAAATAATTTGCAGCAGAGAAATATTTAAAGCAACTGTTTGTTTCTTCAAACAGAAAGAGGCAAAATTCACCTAGTTGGGGTACTTCTGGAACTGAATCTTATGTACATTTGTTTGACAATCCTTTTATCTCCTGCATAGACCATAATTGCAGAATTTAAGAGTTTCAGCCAGATTGCCCTGTGGCTGTATTCACCAAAAATTATAGCTTTCTCGCTGATGAAAAAATAGCCACTGAATGATGTCTCCCCGTGCTGAACTACTAATTAAAGCAAGGGTTCCATACCCCTTGGCGAATTCAAAAAGATTTATGTTCATTATATTCCTCGTGACTCTTTAACATCAAAATTCATTTCAAACTGTTTAGAACATTAGAATGCCAGCATGGACTCTGTTTTTTCAATCTTATACATTTAAAAACATCAACCTCCTGTTTGGAATACCGTAACACACTCCATATGGGGCTGCCATGGAAGAACATTCAGAAGTTATAGCTGGTGCAGAATGGGGCAGCCCGGATAGTGATGGGCATATCCCAATATACTTAGGTGATCCTGACATTTTAGGAGTTGCTTCGGTTACCAGCTAGCTTCTGGGTGTAATTCAAGGTGCTGTTTTTCACCTTTCACTTTTTTCACCTCTATAGAGCTCTGGATCTGTTTATATGAGGGGGCCCTCCTCTTACATGAATCTGCCTCTCCAACTGAATCAAATACAATTAGCCTCCTCCATCCCTCCCTGATGGGAGCCAGGAGATGGTTGCTCCTGCCCTTTGGAACTCCCTCCCAATAAAAATATGGTCAACCTCTCCCTCCTAAACTTCAGGGATATCGTGAAGACTTGTTCCCTTTTGAATAGGAGAAGAGGGTTTTGTGATTTGAAGGTGAGGTTGCAGAAACATATACTTGTTGGTTGTTTTTTTTTTAATGATGCTTATACATCATTTGGGACTTTCTGGAGCATTTTAATGCTTTCATTATTAGCTCTTAAAGCCTGGGAGAATGGATGACTAAATCAATCAATAAACTGCAGAATCCTTGAGATATGATATTATGTATGGATATTAAGAGATAAGCCTCATTATGTCAACATTTCACTCATCCAGTTCAATATATTATATCCCCAATGAGGGTATAGATGACAGCAGCTAGACTTTACTATCACATGCTAATAAATCCTACACCCAGGTAGGAAAGAAAAATATCCTTTTTCCATGTGTCCCCACCTTTATTTTCTTTACACCACCCAAGGCTTCTGAAAATTCTCAGGGCAGGAATCGCTTCTGGACTGCAAAACACTGTGCACCCTGAACAATCTGTTATTGCCATTCATCTTTGTTGCCTCAATGAAAACCACTTGTCAATGCAATAGTAAGAACAAATGTAAAAGACATTAGTGAAAATATAATAATAATAATAATAATAATAATAATAATAATAATAATAATAATAATAATAATAATAATAATAATAATAATAATAATAATAATAATAATAATAATAATAATAATAATAATAATAATAATAAAGTTGGAAGGGACCTTGGAGGTCATCAAGTCCAACCCCTTGCACTCTACTATTTATATTTTCCATTGCAAGAATTGTGCATTTATTCTTCATTTTTGGAAAGCCAAATGGATCACTGAATACCCAGTTAAAGGAATATACTTAAATGACCCCACAATAAAGGTCCCAGGCTTTGTACTATCACATCAGCAATGGACAATCTTGAATAGGTGTCAGGTCCCCATAGATACCTGTCGGGACACTGCTATTTTGGTGGGAGGGGGGAATCTCGGGGCTGTGATGTATCCATTTTACTTTGTTCCTCTTTTGCTTTGATGTATCTTCCTGGGAAATGGGAGGGGAGAGGGAGGAGCCTGGGGCCATCTCTTTATCTCATTTCCAAGAACCAAGATCGCGGCACCTGAGAAAAACTTTTTATCAGCTCAGAGTCCTCACAACACCTTTACACTGCTGGATTGGCTCTCATGGATTGGGAAGTGGGCAGGAGTTTTGAACAATTGGAGTTTAACCTAATGTTTTCACGCAGGAAATTTAGATCCTGCCTGTTTTCTCTGCAACCACTATCTCTCAATAAAAGTTCCTTTTGAAATGCTGCTTACTTTAAGAGTTCTGCTTTCTTGAGGGAA
This sequence comes from Azemiops feae, assembly GCA_023970755.1. Taxonomy (NCBI): domain Eukaryota; kingdom Metazoa; phylum Chordata; class Lepidosauria; order Squamata; family Viperidae; genus Azemiops; species Azemiops feae. The sequence goes on along the minus strand of JALGBA010000005.1, from coordinate 5,965,506 downwards.
TAGCTGAAGCGAGGCCTTACATTAGGCAGGATCTGCAAAGGATCAACCCAGAGTGGCACTAGCCCTACCATGGGGACTGTGTACCTGATGTCCAACCAGGGCAGTGAGCATGAAGAAGCTAAGTGTTAGAGGGAGACCTCTACCAAAACTCACCCTGACACTAACTCCAGCAGGTGGACAGAGGAGACTGCCACCCTGGAGGATCCCTTGAAGCCAAGATAGTCCATTGGTGTGGGGAAGAAGGAGGACTGGGAACAAAGGACTAAAGGAGCAGTCTCACCCGCAGAAGCCGACAGCATGCTGGAGACGTGAGATGGAAGTGCTGTATGATAACAGCAAACCGGAGGAAGAACCAGACCATGCCGATCGCCTCATGAAGCAGGCAATGCTTCATGAGGATTCTCACCTCACAAGGTGCCTGCCAGGACTCTCTGTATAAATGGGACATAGTATCCTCCCCTCAGTGTATGTGCAGGGTCCTACGTCAAATTGTAGATCACATCGTGACCAGCTGTAAGCTGGGTGCACATACTGGTCCAGTATCTGATTTTTTTAAAAAAATATATAAACAATGCTGTGCCTAGACATTGATATTTGAACATAGATCTTTTTGACATTTATATTTTGTTGGGTTCTATTAATATAGTTGAAATGTTAATTTATTTTGCTAGTCCACGTGTGATATGCCATACACTAAATAAATCTTCATCTCTAATTTCCGGAGGGGTGGGAAAGAGATTTGTCTTCTTATTCCATGACTGATTTGTCCAACTTTCAATTTTAGGCAATGGGCACAAATTCTAAGATGCATTAGTATCTCCATAGCCTCTGGAGGTTGTTTCCAAGGATGTCTATAGTGCATTTTCATTCCCATAGAGAGCGATTTATACTTTTTACATGTTGGAAATTCAAGTTCCTTTGAGTGAATGCAGACAACAAAATAGCGTCTTTAGTATAGAATCTTTAGAAAGCTTTCAGACGAATTCCCTTATTTACATAGCTTTTTCTTTCATATGAGTGGCTCACAGAATTGTCCCTGATATCATGTTCTGATTCCTTAAGGCAAGTGAAGCAGAAAAGCATGAGGGAAAAAAAATGTCCTGCCTGTCAAATGGCAATGACTGCCTGCCCCATATACTGTAAATGTTCTCTGATTGTAACCAAACTTTAAATAGTTCGTTCAGAGGAATATTTCATCTGAATGGCATGCAAATTATATTTGGGATGTTACTCAGTCACTTAAATTGTCACTTTTAGATGTTAGAATTAAGTAGCAATTGCAATTTCAGATGCCACGTATCTACAACACAGATGGTGTGGATTTGTGACGATTAATCTTATTTTTGTTTCTATGATTATTATTTTTTCAGTCTAACCCATCTTGAGAGGGCTGTACAAGCACTTACAGATGGCACAGAGATATGTAAAATAGCTAAACAAATAACATACTATTGGAAAGACTGTCAACAGTGATTGAGTTTGACTGTTGTTATTGCTGTTATTGCTGCTGTTGTTATATATCTTCTTTTTATGCTGATGCAGAAGTTAAAAACAGCCAAGCTGCATGCCTTAATTTCTACACATTAGCCACAAAGCCTGCTGGGTAAGATCTAATAATAGAATATGAGATTATGGTTTTGTTCAATGTCACAGCATTCTTTACATCCAGAGACCCAGAACCAATGAAAGAATCTATGACAACAGTACTAAACAACACAACAAACCAAGCAAAATACATGAAGTTCAAAACACCCAGAATCATGAACCTTATCAACCTCTGCCTCACTACCTACTTTTACTTTGATGGACAAATATACCAACAAACCCTAACCCTGATTTATTCTTCAGTCTCAAGTGAAAGTGGCAGGGATGTAGCTTTGAAGTGTATTTAAGATGTTTTTTTGCCTGGATCCCAATTGGCAGATAGGGTTGAAACCATCCATTCTCCATTCCTAAGATGCCTTTACTCTTCATCATCTCCTTTCCTCTTTCTCTCTCCCTCTCTCTCTCTCTCTCCCTCTCTGTCTCTTATAATTTCTTTTCTTGCTTTCTCTTCTAGTGCAACAGACTAACATGGAAAGACGTATCAATTTTGCCTAAAGTCTACACAGAGAGAGACAGACAGACAGACAGACACACATATATAGTGTGTGTACACACAGACACACAGATACATACATACATACATATTTAAATAGCACAGTAGAAATTAAATATCACAATATTATTTGAGAACATATGGGATAAGGCACTCCCAGAGATGTTGATCAAAATTACCTACTGGGTAAATATTGTTTCACATACTACTGCTATATCTATCCCAAGGTTATTTCCTTGACGTGCATTTCTTTCATGTGTCTAAAAAACAAAAGACATGCCCTGACTGCTACACAAATACTTCTCCCCTGACAGTCGCCTATTTCTGATCTCTAGTGAAAAATAATAAGATTTGGAGAAAGTATTTATCATATATCTCATTAGCTTTTATATTGGTTTAATGATATTACTAACAGTGTGTATGTTTTCTCATTGGCTGGAGAGCAGAAGAGATTTACTGAAATTGTTTGTCTCTTCTATACCTGCACCTTGTCAGTTTCACTATAATTCATTAAGAAGACTGGTAGGAGTAAAGAGATTTGCCACACTGTAGGTGACAATGGCTATGAAAAATTCAAAGAAAGGTGATAAAGATCTATACTGTATAAAATAATATAGAAAATATAAGATACTCCAGAAAGAGCAAAATATATATAATTTCTTTCATACTTGGTCAGGCTTAAAACTGGCTTAAAAATTTATCCAATGAAAAATGTACACTTTGTCACACTAAGTTCAATAAGACTTGTTTAGCAATAAAGCATAGGAACTTAGTAGTTACTTGTAAGATAGCTGATTGTACATCATTAATGTTCTTTGATGTCATTTTCTAGGCTCTGATTCATTTGATATCTTCATTTGCTCCCCCACCCAACAAGGCAGAATACTATAATCTAAATAATTATGCAGATGAAAATCATGTGTGGGTATCATGGAGAATTCTGAAGCTCTATTTACAAAAGCTTCTCTTTGCTTTATTTACTATTTTTTTAAAAAAAGAAATAAACTTCTACTATTTATTTTAATTAAAAACAGGCTACTTTTTCTAAATTGTGAGGTATGCAGTAAAACCATGGATCTGTGGATTACATTCTTTTCAAGCCTTGGTTTCAGCCTTGGTTGCAGCTGTCTTCCAACAATACATTCACACAAATCATTTGGTCACTAAAAGAAAGAATAGCTTTAATATCAATTTTGCTCTTTGGTGACTAGATAACCTCCAAGAAGTTACTATTTTATGTAATTATTTTATGAAATTTAATGTGCAAATGTGATTTTAGAAATTTCTGAGAGTCTTTTTAAGCAGTAGAAAATATCCTCTTAGCTTTACAGAGGTAATTGGCACCATCACACGATATATTAGTGAGAGAAGAAATATATTCTGCTTATGCAGATCCAACAAACATGTGCAGCTACACATACTGGAAGGTGCAGTCAAAGTCTGAGAGAAAATGCAATCAGCCAATGATGTCCATTTTGCTGACCAACATCTGGACAATATTGATTGTACTATTAAAAGCTAGCATTATGAAAAATCAGTAGATGACAAAAATGCAATAAACTTTTGCATTTTTACTTTAATTTTTACTTTAATAAAACATCAATTAAGAATAACATTTATAAATAATATATTAAGCAAGGCGATAATAAAAAGTTACTGGCTTTTTAACACTTCAGCTCATTTCTACATTTATGCTGAGATAACAAAAAAAGCAATTAATTTACAGATGAATATGTGTTTATTCATACTGAATAAATGGTAATTCAAGGCAAACATATTTATATTAGAAGTCTGCTTTTAAAAAATGCAGATCAGTTCAATGTTTTTGAATTGAAGACAAGCAAAACTCTGCATGCTAAAATTATGCATTTAACTTGTGTTTCCTAGATAGACTTCCAAATTTTTGTTAACTCAATATATAATAATAATAATAAAGTTGGAAGGGACCTTGGAGGTCATCAAGTCCAACCCCCTGCTCAGGCAGGTAACCCTATACCATTTCGGACAAATGGCTGTCCAGCCTCTTCTTAAAAACTTCCAGTGTTGGAGCACTTACCCCTCCCCCCCCCACCCGGAGGCAGGTTGTTCCACTGGTTAATTGTTCTAACTATCAGGAAGTTTCTCCTTAGTTCTAGGTTGCTTCTCTCCTTGATTAGTTTCCATCTGTTGCTTCTTGTCCTGCCCTCAGGCGCTTTGGAAAATAGCTTGACTCCCTCTTCTTTGTGGCAGCTCCTGAGATATTGGAACACTGCTATCATGTCCCCCCCTCATCCTTCTCTTCATTAAACTAGACATACCCAATTCTAGCAACCGTTCCTTATATGTTTTAGCCTCCAGTCCCCTAATCATCTTTATTGCTCTTCTCTGTACTCTTTCTAGAGTCTCAACATCTTTTTTACATCATGGTGACCAAAACTGGATGCAGTATTCCAAGTGTGGCCTTACCAAGGCATTGTAAAGTGTTATTAATACTTCCCGTGATCTTGATTCTATCCCTCTGTTAATGCAGCCTAGCACTGTGTTGGCTTTTTTGGCAGCTGCAGCACACTGCTGCCTCATATTTAAATGATTGTCCACTAGGACTCCAAGATCCCTTTCACAGTTACTACTATTGAGCAAGGTACCCCCTATACTATACCTGTACATTTGGTTTTTCTTGCCTAAATGTAGAACCTTACTTTTCTCACCATTGAATTTCATTTTGTTAGATAGATAACAATGTTTATTTCCAGTTCTGAAACCTGGTACAGTAAGCATATCTGCAACCTTAGTCAGATACAATTTGCATTAATTAGTACTGTTTTTATTTAGAATTTTATTTTTCTGTTTTGGAATGAGCAGAGGGCGGGAGAGAGAGACTCTTCGTGATCCTCATGTTATCAGAAAGTTGGTCCACCAATTTTATTTAGTTCTTCTTACAAAGCTCAAATTAAGTTTGCCTTTTAATACAGCAAACTTCATACAACTTTAAATACCTGGAAGCATTATTCATTAATCACCTTGTCCTAATTTTAATTTTCTATTGTAAGTTTTTGCAGAGCCACAATGATCAAGCAGCAGCAGCAGCAACAATAACAATTACAATTCACTGAAACTAAACTCTCTCCAGGCTGATTTCATTTTATTGGGGGAAGGAAATTCTAAAGACATTTGTTATGGCACTGAAGGCAATGGAAACGTATTCAGGATTAATTATAATAAAATACCATCTGGTTTCCCAATTAACAATGGCAGGCAATGGAAACATATTTATTTCTTAGTGTGGTAGCACAGCTGGGTGTTGACTTATAGTTGCTAACTGGGAAAAGCAGGTCAAAACAAAATGCCTCTAACAAAACAATATTGTGGTTTGGTGCAGTTCATAGAGTTACCTGTTTAAGGGAATGGAACATTATAACTTTGAATTACAATAACATTCAATTTCATATAGTTCAATGCAGAATCTATATGGCTGAATGCACTTGGAGAATAACTGATTAGGGCTAATAAAAGAGAGTACACCACCTCCCAAAGCAGTTGTTCCTTTCTTAATGATAGTGAAAATCTGCTTCTCTAAATATCTATTACTGGTGCTAGACCTCCTTTATGGAGCAATAATCTTCTCTAAATATCCCTTTAGGTAACTAATGTCTGCCACTAAATCTTTAATTTTTTTGCTTTTTTATACATAGCTATTTCAACCAATCCTCATAAGACTTGCTATACTACTTATATGTTGTTCACACATCTTCACACATCTTCACTGATCTTTGGAACTTGATGCAGAACTCCAGGTGTAGTTTGATTAGCAGTATCTGTGGAGTTGTGGAAAGGAAGAGAAAATAGTGAAAACATCCCTGCACTGATACAACACAAGCTCTACTCCTTTTGTACAAGCACCATGATATCACATATGTATCAAAGCTTGCTTCTCAAATGGTATGATGTTCAGCTTCATCCTCTTGGTTAGGTTATAACAGTTGATAACCCTTTAGATCCCAGTTCTGTTTTTTATGTTAATTTGTTTTTTCAGCTTCATTCCCTCTGCAAATATATAAGCAGCCACTGGATAATCACATTGCAACATTTCACTGTAGCTGTATAACACTGCTCTCTTTACTTCCCAGCAATTGGGCAATGCAATCCAATGTAATACAGTTAATTTTCAGGCACATACTACCTCCTCCCACCAATACATAACACTGATTTACATTGACAAAATAATGTTAGAATAAGGTTCACAGCCTTGTAAATTCTGCTTCGGTGCTGTGGGTTCAGTGTAATACTAATTCTTAAGCACTGTTATATTTCTCTCTCTCTCTCTCTCTCTCTTTTTTTTTTACTGAGTAGCTCTGCTTTTGGAGAATAAACCAAAACTTGGGTGCAGAACAACCTTGGAAGCATTTCTGCAGGTAAGTACTTTATATTTATCACTCTAGTTAATATGACTAGAAATTGGCAAGTAGAGAAGAAACTTGATTGGCTACTAAATACTCTAAAGGTAGAACTCAACATCTCGTTTCCAAAATGGTTCTGTTCAGCATCTTGGGTACCACAAGAATTAGCAATTTGTCAAGGTTCTGTACTGGCTAATGGATCTCATAAGAAGATAGTTACAAGAAGTCAGAGGAGGTAAACCCCATTTCCCTCTCTGGTAATCCAGGACTAAACTTTATACAATACACCTTTTTTGATTCAGGAAAAAGAAAAAGGGAAAGAAGTGCTTAAGCAATTTTTTCTTTAAAGTTCAACTTTTAAAAGAGTGCCCTGTCCAATATAAATATCAGCAACAGTTGTTGTTTCCAAAAAATATGAGCAAAAAGGTAATTGTCCTTGAGATGATTTCTCCAAAGCTGGACTTCTTTCCAAGATACTGCCAATTGCTTGTGGCTGTATTTCATTGTCTTTCTTTCTCCCTATCTATACCTATCTATACCTGTATCTATTCCTATACACATACCTATATCATCTATAATTCATCACATACAAGAAGACATTCCTGTGTTTTCAGGAAAGCCCTAAATTCTTCTCAGAATCTAATCTAGAAATGGGCGTTATCTTGGTGTGAAGTGTTCTGCTCTTTTCTCTCCTTTATCTGTCCATGAATCTGGAGAAGTAATTGTAATTGAAGTGTCCATTACTCCCAAAGCAGCTGCATCATTTTCTTGGACAAAGCTGCGTCCAATATGAGAATTCTAATTTAATAAAGAGATTCTTGTCATAGGCACTATCTCTCCAATCAGCTTTTCCAAATATATTTTCTGCAACAGTGCAGATGTGTTTCTGTATAAAAAAAAATCCCATTCTAAATAGAAGACAGAAATACCAATGGAAGAATAATCAGATAAGATGTGCACGTTTCTAATATCTTGCCAAGCATGGCATATCAGGGAAACCAATTTTGTTTTGCTGTCTGTGCTTTTCTGCACAATTTCCCCAGAATCCCAAGAAGGTGATCTCTGTAGCAGAGACAGATGGAGCTTGAAAATTAGTCTTCAAACATGGCTCACAGCACAAACCAAGGGACTAGAATCATTTTTTGTTAAACTACTCAGTCCCCTGAGTCACTATCACTTGGGTCTTATTTTGCATCATGCTAAAGGATTCAAATATTCAGACATTGACAGCTTTCAGAAATCAGATGAAAGAAATATTGGATAACATATCTTAATTCCTCTTCATATAAAAGGTAAATAAAGCTTCCCACTGTCAACAAGGAAGGAAGGAAGGAAGGAAGGAAGGAAGGAAGGAAGGAAGGAAGGAAGGAAGGAAGGGTTTTACTGTCTTTTACTTTTGTAAAATAAACATCTAGATATTAATAATATTTAAGTGGACAAATCTTTTAAGTAAGACTTAGTTGCTATCTTCTGGTGCCTGGCTTCTGACTGACAAAGTACTCCTCTTTAGGATCCAGAGTGACTAAGAGCTTCATGATCTCTATGACAATCCTGGACTAGTCTTAGCTGATATCATTCAAATACTTGATCTGAGTTTTACCATGCAGCAGATGGCTTGTGATACAAAGCTAGAGGATTAGCATTTGGTGATTGGTATTTTTTTATGGCCAGAATACTCTCTGGTCAACTTGTGACTTATCAATAGCATTGATATCTATATTAATTAAGATGTTTCACATCAGCTGCTTAATAGAACAATTTGGTTCTAGACTTTTCAAGACTTTTCAAGCAATATGTTGGGCAAATGTACCATAAGACTGGAATATAAAGAAAATGAGACAATTGGAGATAATTGCCTGTAAGTATTTTTTCTTCAATCATTTTGTAGGCTTCATGGTTTAATGAAGGGCTTCAGTATATATGCATCAGCATAGTTACCTTGAGTGATAGAAATTTGGAGTAAATATGACTGAATATAGGTACAAACTCAGTTTTGGGCCTACAATGTGATGAAGTTTTAGAATCAAGCAAAATGCAATGAAATCTGGACCCACTTCCTAAATTGTAGGAGGATGGGCATCTCCAATAGTATTGACTTTACTATAATAAATGTTGCTGAATTGTAAAAACCTTTCCTAGGCAATTTGAAACATCCTGTCTGGACATCAATGACAATAGCAGCCTATAGAAACTTTTAAAACATAATTAGTCCAGTTATATTTACAGGTGTTTCTTATGTATACTCATGGGTGTAATTGTGATTGTGGTAATGATCATCATGATCCTCCTTCCTCCCAAGAGCAATAATATTATACTGGATGATACTATATATGCATTGCTCGTGTTATAAGGTTCTTTAGGACAGAGATCACAATGGACAAATAGTGGCTTTCCAGAATTCCAACACTACTCATCTATTTTTCCAATAACTGACAATGACTGGACCTGGTTAAATAAGAAGTCTAGAAACATCTGGAGAGCTAAAGATTATATATCAAAAAAGTATTTAAGTCATCCATGAAGACTTCTGAATGAAAATTATTGAAAAGTTCATAGAATCTTCATTTAGAATAACAATAACAGCAGCAATCTTGTAATTAAAATTATCACTCTCTTTTATGATCATCATCACCAGGACTACAGGGAACGTCGGCTGGGTTCATATAAAGTTATAGTGATTGGATAGTGAAAAGCTTCAGACAAATGGTAATCATTAAGAAAAGAATGTAAGAGATATTTTAATGCTTATCAGTTAAGTTAGAATAGAAATGTTGATTAGAAAACTATAAGTGCAACTCAAACAGTGTTATATGAAGAATTCTGGGCTCATAATTGATTTCAGACTGAGGCTGAGTTCTGGTAAAAAGAGAGAAGCAATAGAAGTTTTTTTTAGGCTTTGGGGTGTATTTTGTGGACAATTGCAGACCAGTGGAAATATAATGAAAGGAGAAGAACACATGAATAGAAATATTATCAGCTTGGCTTTCACAACATTCAGTTTGCAAACTTTTCTCTCTATCTCTATATGCAGTGAATGCTAGTAGATTATCATCAGACAAGTTAAGATCTTTTTATAAAACATACTAGGGCTGTGCAGGTCCTTGAAAGGATGTTTTGCTTCATTGGGGCTTTGAAATGCTCCTTCAAAGGAAAGTAGTGAGGTGAAGCAGTCTCTTGCTACCAATATTAAAGTAGATTGGCCATACTGCTTTGATCTAATCAAGAACAGGGGTTTCACACATGTGCAGAAACCCCTGTTATCAAAGCAAAATGGCCAAATGAATTCAGTTGGTCTCATCTTGATGCTTCATCAAAAGGCTTTGATGCATTGATACAAGATGGAAAAACTCACTTTCCCAAAGCAAAAAGTTTCTAAGAGGTAGACTGTGAACATTACTGACATAGTGACATACATATAAATGCACATGTGTCTCTGTCCAAGGTACTCAAAAACTGAACTACAGAAACAAAGGAGCTATTACGAAGAGTGCATGTGTGACAACTAGAGTTAGAAAACATCTATTTAGAAAAATTGTGTAATTTCAAATTCTGTTTCTGATCCAGGTATTTTTTTTTCTTCTGTTTTGGGTGAGGGAGAGAACTATTAATGTGCTAACTGCCATTAGTTGGAAATTTTGCTGCTTGCTATGAGAGTTTGACACTATGAAAGTATTCCTACAGAAGTCCAGCAGGGAACAACTGATGATTTTTTTTAAAAAAAATATCTTTGCATATCTTCTGTACTCCAAATTATAGAGCAAATGACATTTGAGCCAAAATGTTTGCAAACATCAACTAATCCTTTCACTAATACTTGTAGCAGAATAAAAATGTGCATAATGAAGAAATGACTGATTGCATTTTCAGTCAGATTGTTGACAAAGGAACATCTTCAAGTAGACTACAGTTTTTCCATGTTTTCAGTATGAGCTGAAATAAATTTTACTGTTTCATGAAGCCATTGAACATGCTTTTCTATGCACATTAATAATCTTTCATACTAGATAAGACCTATTTGTATTGGCACTGATAGCTAACTGGTAATCTGTAGATTCTGTGAACTCAAAGACAATGAATTCCAGGTTGAATGCCAAAAAAAAAGGTTTTATTAAATATAGATTAAGAGAGTTACAGAGAAAAAAATAAAATATGTCTCTTCAGCTTGTCAGAAATCCCTCAAATGTCAGCAGGTCAACAGCCTGAAGCCAGTGAGCTGCTGTATTTCTTCTCAGGTCTTCAGGTCTACATCAAGGTTTAAAAAGTTTGAGATTTTTTGCCATCTTGTTATACTTTTTTCAAAGGATAGGGAGTATAAATAATACAATATCTGGAGATGGCTTGGTGGTACATCTGATCAGTGACTTGGTCATAACCCAAGCTGTTGATCACTGACTAAAGATATTTTAAGTAAGACATCATTTCTAGCATGCTGCTGCTCATTGTTCTTTCTGCAGGTATCAGACTAGGGAGCTCACCTTGTTCTTTTTCTCTTAATTATTAGAAATGATAATACAGATAACAAGCTCAATAGTGCAAGTGATCACCTAAAAATAGGGGAGGAACCTTAGTAAGGACTTAAAGAATGAATATAGGTTACCTAAGAGATAGTTTTGTGTAGTGGCTAAAGTCACTGGACTCAAAATTGTAACTTCTAGTTCTGTCTTGGGCACAAAGCCAGCTGATTGATCTTGAGCCAGTTGGTCTCTCTCTCAGCCCTAAGAAGAAAGCAATGACAAATTGTTGCCAAAAACATGTCATGTCCCACTGTTCTAAGCCTACATGTATTCCTCACAAAACTACTATGACTGCACAAAGTTCTTCTCCTCTTTTCCTTTCTTCACCATGTTCAATTATCTAGGCTTAAAAACTTTCTTATAAATTAAGCTGATTTATCTGTTATATTTTTTTTTGATGGAATACTGGTAATTTTAGGGAGGATGAGAGACTTTGGGAAAACCAGAAGATTTTTCATGTACAAAATCTCTCTTTACTTATAAATTAGTTACATCCTAAAGTGTTTAAGAAATGAGGCTTATGAAACCCTTATGCACATGTAGCGTTACCCCCTCAGAGGCCACCAAAGCCCAGGCCCTCCCAGCCCCACTCCCCTCCATCATGCTCTGCAGCTGCACTCTCAAGGTGTTAGTAAAGTGTCTTTTCTAGCAGAAGCTCACGCAAAGTGAGGAGGTGACAGACTCTTGTTGTCAAAGGGGAGCTTTCAGGAACAAAGATGACCAGCCCTTAGCCCCGATAGTTAATGCATGACGGTGTTTAACAGCCCCAGGCAGCCATAGCAGCAATAGTCAATGATTTCACAGCAACTGTTTGGAAACAAGTGGGGTGGGGAAAACCCCGGCTCCAGGCAGTGATAGGAACATGAACGAAGGTAGTCAGCGTTCTGCAGTAACAGTTTGCCCCACAAGGGCAACTCCCCACAATGTCTATAACTTGCACAAGTAACAATAATCAAAGTTTGTATGGCTGCTAGTCTCCAAAGTAGTAACGACCACCCTTTCCTTGTCTTCTGTCGTCGTTCGCAGTCTCAGGTCTCATTGGTGTCAAAACCCAAAACCCCTCCCCCTTTCCTTTATTGTTAAAATCTGAATTTAACAATCCCAGCAACTTTCTCTCTCCTCACTCTCTCTCTTGCCTCCACTCAGGATATCCCCCCTGCGAAAGAAAGCAGTAAAATTCCACCTTTTCTCTCTCTCTCTCTCTCTCTCTCTCTCTCTCTCTCTCTCTCTCTCTCTCTCTCCTTCACAGAAAGGGATCAGCTAAAACCTCAAATCCCTCTTCGACTTCACCTGGTCTCTCTCCGGCAACAGCAACCAACCTCACCCCCTCTCTCTTTTCCTTTTTCTTTCTTTCTGCCTGATCCATGCCCACTGCACCCAAAACTGGCAGCAGCTGTCCAAGCTTCCCTCTCCCTGGGCAGGCTCCTGCAAAGCCTTTCAGCCAGCCCTGCTACACACATATAGGCTGCATTACAGCTTTGAGCTTGATTGAAATCCCTTGACTACTAGCTGTTCAACTCATGGCTCAACCACAAAAAGGTTCCTACAGTCTATCACAAGGACCAGCTGTCTAGAGTAGAAGTGGGTGATCTCATGTCTCTCCTTTATCCAGAAAGACTGCACTAACTAGATTTTTACACCTGCTGCCAATCTTTGCCACAATGCTATCACTACTCCTTCTGGGATGCCTGGTTCACCATGAATTCTTCCTGGAAGTTCCCATAAATCCTTACCAGAAGTTCTGGAATCCAGTTGCTCAGGCAGTGTTGATGCTGGACAGCAGAGAGGATGGTACACCAGCAATACTTCCAATTATTCCCTAGAGAGATAGTGTATTAAGACCTTGCAAGATGTTTTATGTACTAAGGATTTCCCACAGCTACCAAGATATTGCTTCTTGTAACTTTATTTCTTGCTTTTAAAAATGGAAACTACCAAGAGTCTGGGGTGTAGTGTGGCCTCTAAATTGCGAATTAAATTAAATTAAGTTGCAGAAGATCCTTATCACCCTATTCCCCATTTATCTACCCTTATCAACTGATCAGGACAGAGAAACTGTCATGAGAATCCCCTTCAACAATGCTCATTGTCTTATTTTGTCCTCTATAAGAAAATATGTTTTTTAAAATAGCTGCAAACTATTTAAGTTATATTTGTGCTAGTCTCAGAACTGTGAGTATATACCTCCATGCCTAGTTTGTTCTGAAACACAGCTTGAAATAGTGTCAGTATTAGTATATAGTCAGTCTTTCAAGAATGATGTTTTGTTAATTTGGTAAGATGCTATGAAGCAGAAAATTGTAACTTCATTTTCATTGTTAAGAAGATGTTTTATTTTTTAAAAAAAATAATTAAACCAAATCTGTGAGTCTTGTCCTTGTATCTTGTACCAAATCATTAGGCATGCCATATACACTTGGTAGAATTACTTTGCTGACTGAATGGAACTAGAGAGTAAAAGGTTTTCAGTATCACATTGTGTTGTAAAGAAAGAATCATAATATTCCTTCTATTTATATATTCTTGCCAAGATATCATTTTTACTTCTACTCATAATTTCTATTACTAAGTAGGTTTGAACAGATGTAATATAGTATAGCAGAGAATCTCAATGTGCTTTAATTGTAGTTCTTTGTTGAAATTACAATAAAAATATATCTGTCATTGGTTCAACAACATGTAAGGAAGGTGCTATCCTATTTCTCTCTGAAAACTGAAAGGAAATTTTTGTGAATGGAAAGGTAAGAAGGAGGAAAAAGCTTCCTAGGATTCCTGTTAGTAGTGCTTTCTATCATATTTGACCAGAAGACCTTATACTAAACCATTTTCTCAAATAACAGAGTAATAAATATGGATTATAGTACTTTACTTAGTCAAATTGTTTTTTTTATAAATTGAGAAATTCTTACTTTAGTGATATGCTTGTTTCAATAAAAGAGAATTTATGATTGTTTGCCACTCAAAGTCACTTGTTTAAGATGGGCAACCATACAAATGAATGAATGAATGAATGAATGAATGAATAGTTTACATTATTTAGTGTTAGACCAGTGTTTCTTAATAATAATAATAATAATAATAATAATAATAATAATAATAATAATAATAATAATAATAATAATAATAATAATAATAATAATAATAATAATAATAATAATAATAATAATAATAATAATAATAATAATAATAATAATAATAATAAAGTTGGAAGGGACCTTGGAGGTCATCGAGTCCAACCCCCTGCTCAGGCAGGAAACCCTATACCATTTCGGACAAATGGCTGTCCAGTCTCTTCTTAAAAACTTCCAGTGTTGGAGCATTCACCGCTTCTGGAGGCAGGTTGTTCCACTGGTTAATTGTTCTAACTGTCATGAAGTTTCTCCTCAGTTCCAGGTTGCTTCTCTCCTTGACTAGTTTCCATCCATTACTTCTTGTCCTGCCCTCAGGCGCCTTGGAGAATAGCTTGACTCCCTCTTCTTTGTGGCAACCCCTGAGATATTGGAATACTGCTATCATGTCACCCCTAGTCCTTCTTTTCATTAAACTAGACATACCAATTCCAGCAAACGTTCCTGATATGCTTTAGCCTCCAGTCCCCTAATCATCTTTGTTGCCCTTCTCTGCACTCTTTCTAGAGTCTCAACATCTTTTTTACATCGTGGTGACCGAAACTGGATGCAGTATTCCAAGTGTGGCCTTACCAAGGCATTGTAAAGTGGTATTAATACTTCACGTGATCTTGATTCTATCCCTCTGTTAATGCAGCCCAGCACTGTGTTGGCTTTTTTGGCAGCTGCAGCACACTGCTGCCTCATATTTAAGTGATTGTCCACTAGGACTCCAAGATCCCTCTCACAGTTATTACTATTGAGCAAGGTACCCCCTATACTATACCTGTACATTTGGTTTTTCTTGCCTAAATGTAGAACCTTACTTTTTTCACGATTGAATTTCATTTTGTTAGATAGCGCCCAATGTTCAAGTCTGTCCAGGTCCTCCTGTATCTTAAGCTGTCTTCTGGAGTGTTGGCTATTCCTGCCAGCTTGGTGTCATCCGCAAATTTGATGAGTTCCCCATCTATCCCCTCGTCCAAATCGTTGATGAAGATGTTGAAGAGCACTGGCCCCAGAACGAAGAATCCATCTGGTGGTGATGCTGTCTAACCCACATTTTTCTATCTTATCAAGTAGTAGGTTGTGATCTACTTTATCAAATGCCTTACTGAAGTCCAAGTAAATTATATCCACAGCATTCCTCTGATCCACTAATTTTGTCACTTGGTCAAAGAATGCAATAAGGTTTGTCTGGCATGATCTGTTTTTGACAAACCCATGTTGGCTTTTAGTAGTGATTTTGTTTGCCTCTAGGTGTTCGCTGATTCGTTGTTTGATTATCTTTTCCAGAATCTTCCCAGGTATTGAGGTCAGGCTGATAGGTCTGTAATTTCCTGGATCCATTTTTTTTCCTTTTTTGAAGATGGGAACTACATCAGCTCTTTTCCAGTCCTCTGGTAGTTCCCCAGTGCTCCAGGATCTTTGAAAAATATAGTTCAGTGGTTCTGAGATCACATCTGCCAGTTCCTTGAGAACCTTGGGGTGTAATCCATCTGGTCCTGGTGATTTGAACTCGTCTAGGCTGGACAGATGCTCACTTACCATTTTCTTGCCTATCTTAACTTGTGTTTCTATTCTGTTTTTTATGGCACTATTTTTGATAGGTTGGTCTGTTTTTTCCCTTTGTGTAAAGACAGATGCAAAAAATGAGTTAAATAGTTCTGCTTTCTCACTATTGCTTGTCACCTTCTTGCCACTTTCACCCACTAATGGACCAATCATTTCCTTCACTTTTTTCTTATTTTTTACATGTTGAAAGAAGCTTTTTTTGTTATTTTTGACTTTGGTCGCAAGCCTTAGTTCATTATAAGCCTTAGCTTTCCTTACTTCATCTTTGCAGGCTCGGGCTATTTGCTGATATTCTGACTTAATCTTTTTTTAAAAACCTGTGGCCCCTCCCAATATTGCTTTCTCCTATGCAGATCCCATTACCAGCCTCGGACATGGGACAGTGCATTTTCTGGCACCCAAAAGACAATATTTGCATCATAATATATTTTCCTTTTCTGCATTTCTCTTAGCGTGTGCCATGCCCCCCTCATTAATGTTTTCACCTGTGAACCCCTTAAAATACACTAGGAACCTCAGGAGGATCACTGATTTAGACAAAAATCCTCAAAGAATGCTCAAGGTTTGGGTTATATGATCATGTGCACCTATGATCGCTGCTAAAAATTATCCAAACTTGTGGCTTGACCAAGTTAGTTTGTTGAAAAGACTTTCTTCATCCTTCTGTGTGCTTCAGAATTTTAATAAGCCTGCAAATGTGTCATGCAACATGCAATTTTCCATCCGATTCTTTAGGGGACTGTGCTTATATGAAGATCAAACAAGATGCTATTTTACTTCTTATAGAATGTAGCAAATGTATTCTACTTATGCATTCCCATTACTGTAATGGGAAGTAGAGGACAAAGGGCACCCTTTTCTTTTAACCTGTGTATGAATTGGGAACTTCAAAATGAAGTAGCTGAGAAGGAAAAAGTTAAGCCATCCTGACTTAAAGGAACTCAGTCACAATCAACTCAGTCACAATCATTTTGCAGTGTTTCATTCCAATTTTTCTCTAACTAAATCAACATCATTCTTTTTATATAATGCAAGCACATTCAAGGGAATTCTGTACTACAGCAATATTTAAGAACTTAGCACACCAAGGATATACATAGAGCTATTTGCTTTATGCAGTAAATAAGAATCAGGATCTGCATTTCTACACTGCAGAGCAATGAGCTGCAGATATGTATATATTCTACATAATTGGCTTATGATTTATACTTAGATGCCTATGCCTAAAAATGAAATATTTTATGAAAGCTACCCTCAGAAATCTTAGAAAATAATTGAGTATGAAGCAGTTCTAGGCAATACATGCTCTGAAGTTCTAAATTAACAATATATTGCAGAGTAGTACCCATGGATAAAACTCAACTGAATATTTTCAGAAATTAATATCAGAATCCAGATGTAATACAAATGCAAGAGTCTGATTCCTGTATGCCTAAAATTAATCTAGAATATAAAAAGAGGCAGTGAGTTAAATTATTTTTAAGAAGAAAAAAAAACTGGAAGCAGTGCAAATCTTCAAAGCAGTGGTTTAATTTGACAAACTTAACTTGAATTACAGTACCTCATTTTACAAAATTGAAATGAGTATCTATTTTGAAACAATTGATCAAATCAGGTGGCTTTGAAGCACTATGCGGGAGGCACTGAAGATGGTCACTCACACCCTTATCTTTTCTCATTTTGACTATTTTAAGTGGCTTTACATGGGATTGTCCCAAGGAACCATGTGAAGGCTTTAACTGGTGTAAAATAGTGTAACCTATGGACCTTCTCTATGGGAGGTCCCTTTCTCTGGAATCTCTTCCCTACCCTGAAGATGGGTGTGATTCCTACTATTGTAGCTTTCTAGAGGCTTGTTAAAACTTGGCTTTTCTAAAAAGCCTTTGGAAATTGAGCAATACAGAGTCCCTAATTTCCAACAGATAAATGCAACAATAGTTTGTTGATTATGGGTTAATACTGCATTGTATTATACTGCTTTGGTTTTGCATTGTCATTGTGCTTGGAATTTCTTCAAATTAAAGTAGCACGTAAGTCCAATAATTGATTAATTAACCCTATAATTTTTATGCAGTTTCTGAAGTTGTTACTGGCAATATACACTATCACATATGCTAAGAAGGGGTTAAGTATGATGATGAGATCTATAATATTGACATGAGAAGCCAACCAATGAATTTTACCCTTTTATTAAACACTGCACCTTTTCAAGAAGTTTTGGTTGATTAAGGTAATACTGCTTTGGGCTTTATTCATTTTCTTGGCTTTCAGCAACTTGAATGTGCCCAGTCACAAGCCTTAACTTTTCTCTCTTGAATGCTAATAGAATGTTATTCTTCTATGCTGACTCTGACAATGTAGCTGAGAGCAAAATTCAGCACTCTGAAAATCGGTTCAAGGATGATTAGCCCAATACATACTCTGGGTCAAACTTCATTTTTATTTCTATAGGCTGAATGAGTACCAGATTACATATACAGGCACTGGCATAAACTTTTCTATGAGGGACAAAATTCTTTACGGGGACAGATTAATGATGCCACTTTTTCTCCCAGAGTCTTTGACTGTCCCTTCCCTATCTCTGTATCATTGTAATTTGTCAGCCTGTTTCTTCTGCCTCTATTGATTAACTAATGTAGAATATTGTCAGCAAGCTACAAATATGACACAACTGAGTTCCCATAAATGATAAGAAATTGCTAAGCTTCTCAAACATGCAATGACAACCCTCTCGCTAGCCAATAAAACCTACCGGTCAGAGGCAGCAAAGATATATCACACCACAATCATTCTTTCTAGCTTGGTTCAGAAAGGCCAAGGATTACCAGTGTGCCCTGTTGAAACTAGTAAAGCTGCAAAACCTATGTTATGAGAGTCCTCTGCACTGTTGGCTAACTTTGCCAACCTGCTATACCAGTCCTCCTTGCTCCTCAGAATTCCCAGTGATCAGAGGCATGAAAATCAACATCTACATAATGGGAAATCAGTAGTTATTCCTCATATTAGCTATGAAGAAAAAGAAGAATAGAATAGAATAGAATAGAATAGAATAGAATAGAATAGAATAGAATAGAATAGAATAGAATAGAATAGAATAGAATAGAATAGAATAGAATAGAATAGAATAGAATAGAATAGAATAGAATAGAATAGAATAGAATAGAATAGAATAGAATAGAATAGGAAGGGACCTTGGAAGTCTTCTAGTCCAGCCCCCTGGTCAAGCAGGAGAACCTATACCATCTCAGACAAGTGACTGTCTAGCCTTTTCTTGAAAATCTCCAATGATGGAGCACCCATGATTTCTGGAGGCAAGCTGTTCCACTGGTTAATTATCCTCAATTCCTTAATTCTCTCTTTGGTCAGTTTCCAACCATTTTTCTTGTCCTGCCCTCTGGTGCTTTGGTGAATAATGTGACCCCCTCTTCTTTGTGGCAGACTCTCAAATACTGGAATACTACTATCATGTCTCCACTATTTCTTCTTTTCTTTAGACTAGCCAAACCCAAGTCCTGCAGCCGTTCTTCATATGTTTTAGTTTCCGGCCTTTGATCATCTTAGTTACTCTTCTCTGAAATTTTTCCAGACTCTCAACATCTTTTTTGTGATATGGTAACCAAAATTGGCCATTCCAGGAGTGGTTTTACTAGGGTTTACTAGGGTTTTATAAAATGGTACTAATACTTCGCGTGTTCTTGGTTCTATGTCTCTGTTTATACAACCCAGGATTGTATTAGCTTTTTTGGCTGCTTCTGCACACTGCTGGCTCATAGTCAAGTGATCGTCCACTAAGACTCCAAGGTCCCTCTCACAGTAACTGTTTTTAAGCCCGGTCTCACCTAATCTGTACTTGTATCTTTGATTTTTTCCTACCTAAATGTAAGTCTTTGCTTTTCTCCACATTGAAACTCATTTTGTTGGATAGAGCCCATTGTTCAAGTTTGTCAAGATCTTTTTGGATCCTGAGCTTGTCTTCTGGGTTGTTGGCTACTCCTGCCAGTTTGGTGTCATCTGCAAATTTGATGAGTTCCCCTTCAATTTCCTCATCTCAGTCATTTATGAATATATTGAAGAGTACTGGGCCTAAGATGGAACCTTGTGGTACCCCACTGCTTATTTCTTTCCATGTGGATGTAGTGCCATTGAGGACTACTCAATGAGTATGGTTTACCAGCCAGCTACAGATTCATCTGGTGGTGATGTTGTCTATTCCACCTTTTTCTAGCTTACCAAGGAGTAGGTTGTGGTCTACTTTATCAAATGCCTTACTGAAGTCTAAGTATACTACATCCACAGCATTTCGCTGGTCTACTAGTTTAGTCACTTTATCAAAGAATGAAATAAGATTGGTTTGGCATGATCTGCTTTTCACAAACCCATGCTGGCTACTAGTTATAACTTTGTTTGCTTCTAGTTGTTCGCAGATCTCTTTTTTGATTATCTTTTCTGGGATCTTCCCAGGTATTGATGTTAAACTGATTGGTCTGTAGTTTCCTGGGTCCGTTTTTTTCCTTTCTTGAAGATGGGAACCACATCATCCCTTTTCCAATCCTCAGGTACTTCCCTGGTGCTCCAGGATTTATGAAAGATGTAGTGCAATGGTTCTGAGATAACATCTGCCATCTCCTTCAGAACTCTGGGATGTAATCTGTCAGGTCCCGGTGATTTATATTCGTCACCGTCGAATAGGTGTTCTCTTACCATTTTCTTGCTTATTTTAATTTTTGTTTTTAGTTCATCTTTTGCAGTGGTTTTTTGGTATGTTGGGCTATAGTTTCTTTTTGTGTGAAGACTGATGCAAAGAATGAGTTAAGCTTTCTCCCTGTTTCCTGTTATTTCCTTGCCATCTTCTCTCTTTAGTGGGCCTACAGTTTCCTTGACTTTTTTCTTGTTGTTAATATGTTGGAAGAACCTTTTTTTAATTATCCTTGATTTCTGTTGCAATTATTTGTTCATTCTGAGCCTTTGCTTTCCTGACTTCATCTTTGCATGTTCTGGCTGTCTGCTGATTAGTTATGTGCCCCTCTTTCCATTTTTTGTATTTGTCCTTTTTGCCTTTCAGTTTGTCAGAGAGATCTTTGTGCAGCCATGCTGGTTTCTTCTTGAATTTCTTGTTTTTCTTTTTCAGTGGTATTGTGCTGGTTTGGGCTTTTATGATCACATTTTTCAGAGTTTCCCATGCTTCTCCCCTTTAGGATTTTCATCCATGGGATGTTTCCTAGGTTCTCTTTGAGTTTGTTAAAGTCAGCTCTTTTGAAGTTTAAGACACTGGCTGGATTGTTTTCTATTGCTAGTGTTTGCATTATATTAAATTCCAGTATGACATGGTGACTTTCATCCAAGGTTCCAGCAACTTCAACTTCCTCTATCACTTCTTCTCTATTAGTAAGAATTAAGTCCAGTATAGCTTTATGTCTAGTTCCCTCTTCCACCTTTTGGATCACAAAGTTGTTGGCTAGGTTGGTTAGGAATCTGTTTGATCTCCCGCTCTCTGCAGAGTTTGTCTTCCAGTTGATATCTGGATAGTTGAAGTCTCCCATTACTACTGTGGTATGCTTCCGACATACATTTGTTAACTGGTTGGCAAAGAGTTCGTCTATTTGGTTGGGTGGCCTGTAATATACACCCATAGAGATGTCACTTTTTTTCTCTTTTATATTGACCCATATACATTCTGGAGAGATTTTATCTTTGATCATGTGCATTTCGGTAGATATGTAGTGTTCTCTTACATATAGCACAACTCCCCCTCCTCTTTTTGTAGACCTGTTTCTTTTGAACAATTGAACAAAGAACTTCCCTTTAAAACAATTTTTGAAAACTTTTTTAAAAAAACATTTTCGTGGAACACTTTGTGCTTTGTATCAATGCAATTCAGCCTTGAAAGCCATTTTGGATGCTCCTGTGGTTTCCTCATTACTGATATTTCTGTCTTAAAAAATGAAGGGCCAAATTTTTGCAAAGTTGTAATAATGAAATGCATGATATAATCAGCAATTTAGGGGTTAAAATCATCTAAAGAACTTTCTATCTCTTCTATTCATTCCATTCTGCCCCAAAAAGCTGGTATTTTGATGCTTGTTCATTATATCCCATGGCTAAATCTTTTAAATCCAAATTCAAACCTGTAAGTGATTGAATCATGATGGTATTACCCTTAAAACATGCATTACCAGTGTAGCGGAGCTGGGGTGAGAATGGGGCTGGCTGAGAGGTTTTGCGGGAGCCCTGCCGATCTGGCAGGGAAATGAGGAGCTCCGGCAGCTGCTGTGGGTCTAGCGGTGGGGCGGAGCTCTGAGTAGGGAAGAAAAGGGAGGAGGAAGCCGACAGGAGGGAGGAGAAAGAGAGGGGTTTTTTTGGCAGGAGATCGAGCGGAGCCAGCTGAGAAAAAGGAGAGAGAGCTTAGCTTAATGGAGCCTGTTGTCCAGAGCTAGCTGAGCAAAGAGATAGAGAGAGAGTAAGAAGGCCAGACGAAAAGAGGGAGAGAGGGTAGGTTGGGGAGTTTTATTTCTTCTCCCTTGTTGGAGCCAGCTGGGCGAAGGGAGAGCCAGGAAAGAGTTTGACTGGGTTGAGGGTATGTCTTTTAGTGGGAAGTAGAGGGTTTTTTTATAGGATCCGCTGGAGGAGGCAAAAAAGGGATAAGGAAGGGGGGATTACATATAGTGAGGGCAGAGAGAGATGAGGAGAGTGGATAAAGGAGGGCCCCTGTGAGCTCCAGAGAGGGACTGATTACCATCGTCTTAGGCAAGTTGCTGTCACCAGAGACTGATTACCATTGGCTTAGGCAAGTAGCTGTCACCAGAGACTGACTACCATCACTTGAGAAAAATCATTGTTACTAAAGACTGACTAACATTCTCTTAGGCAAGTTGCTGTCACCAGAGACTGATTACCATTGTCTTAGGCAAGGTGCCGTCATTAGAGACTGACTACCATCGCTTGAGGCAAGTCACTGTTACCAGAGACTGACTAACATTGTCATAGGCAAGTTGCTACTATCAGAGACTGGCTAACATCGTCCTAAGCAGGTTGCTGTTACTAGGGACTGACTACTACTGTTGTACGCCAGTGCTGCTACTAGGACTTGACTCCCATCGTTTCCTGTAAGTCTTACTGCCTGAGGTCAACTATCATCATCCCACATGAGTTACCATTGAAAGAGTTCGACCATCACCGCCATATGTGCGTGGCTGCCAACCGTGACTGAACATCACTATGCTACGTGCCCTGTCAGGCAGAGGTGCCAACGTGAGAGACCCCTTGGGTCGGCAGGCAGCTGAAGAGGAGGGCCCGGACTTTAGTGGTCCCTTCGGGAGTGGCACTACACCAGTTTAAATGGAATCAGGTCCAATTTGCACAATTTGTTGCCAAAATGCAATTCATGACAGCCCAATAGATCTCACTAACTCAGATGTCTGGTTATGTGATTTTTTTTTCTAAACACAGAACAAAGCTCCACAAATAGATCAAGCAGTGTAATCAATTGACCTTAGTCATAATTTATTTTTCTTATTGCTTTGATGGTCCCTGATCTTACATGTAGCACTAATCTTTTTGGTGCTTCGGTTCAAAAATGATCTTCTGATACAGTAGCTGTACCTTTTATATAACATATATAACATTGCTTAGGAAAATTCAGTTGGATTGAATTTAGTTTTCAATCATTCAAACTCTTCTTTATATTATTCCTCAACTGCAAGAGAACACAAACAAAATATGAATAATGTACATTCAGCAAAGCAGTAGGTAGCAATACTTGCAAAAAAAAAATAGGTACAGAGGTGCAATAATGTTAATTTAGCAAAAGAAAGTAATAATCTACTCAGCAGGTTTATTCAGTACAATATGCTTATACATAAAAGATATTTCAAAAATTATTAACAGTAATTAATTTTACTTTCTTTTTAAATTTGATGTTGAGTTGTATCCAGGTAAATGTACAAAGCAATGTACTAAGCAGGGGCAACTGTTTGCTACAGTATGTTTGCAATGACAACCAACAAACTCACTAAAGTGAGGATTTGCAGAGCCAGGTGTGTAAAGAATGCAGAAAAAGAATACTGTACAATCTAAGCAAATTGGGCAAAAACACTTTTTGGGCAAAAATATCAATTGTTAAATACCCAAAAGATTTCCTTGGTTTCAGAGATATGCCTTCCTGACAAACCACTATGTATTTTTTCACTATATTCAAACAGTCCCCTAAATTAGTGGAATATTTTGGGAGTTTCATGAAGAAAAGGGAGAGATCAGTTTCCATGAGCTTGTTTTATACATAGTCTGGATCCAAGTGTATATCTTTCAAGCTTCCTTCAACTCAGTTTGATCTCTCTCTCCAAAACGAACAAAAAGAGAATAAAGTCTGGGTTCTCTCATTCTTTCATTGAAATCCCCCACCGGTAATTAAAAGCTTGACTTGCTTCAATCCGTCTTTGATACGAGTTGCATGTTTTGCCACCCTCTGTTTTCCCATAAATGTGACATTTGGGTCCTTTACTTCTTTTGAGCTCTCAACTGGGCATTCAAGATAAGTGAATCTAAAGTGACAGAAACAATTTAAAAGTAGTTTTTTTAATTATTCTAATTTGGGTAAATTTCTATATATCCATCTCTTATCCTCTCTCTCCATCTGGAAAAGAGACTCTGAAGCAGAACTATCTACCCCATTTACTTTAATTTGTTGTAATGTTATTGACTAAGGCTGCAGTCCTAAACTTGCTTACTGGCAGTAAGTACTGCTGAACTCAATTAAACTTATTCCCAAGTAGAATGTACTGTATAGATTGCACTCCTTATTATGTTGTTAATAAATAATGTAATACTATTTATCATGGTTGTGTTGATTAACCTTGTATTATAAACTGCCTTAGGCGAGGGTAGATATTATGAAAGATGCTATAGAAGTATTGCAAACAATTTGGGGGAACCATCAAATTTCCTAATTAATTGGGGAGCTATCTGGACCTCTCTGGAAGGTGCCAGAAAATGGTTACATCTGGCAGAAAAGAGAAAGAATTAAATGGACAGGAAACAATCATATGAATGCTGTACTTATTGATAAAGGTTACATTTGGGAAATATGTGAAGTGGGGTGTCATGGTTCTGGCAGACAGAGATGAATAAAGCAGAACTCTGAGGCTTGCAAATTCCTCAAATAACTTGTTTATTAGTTACAAAGTATCAGCACGGTCAAAAGTGAAACCAAGTCTGAATACACAAGTAACAATTGCCCAATTACAAAGTTAAATGTCCCATCCACAAAACTATGCAAGCAACTACATTCCCCAATATGATTATTTGACGGGGGGTTTTATGCAACACCAGTCCCTGGTCTCGTGAGCAGTCAATGACCTTGGTTCCCACGGGACAGAAGATTATTTTGACTAACAAAGCACCTGGGCAACCCCCCTCCCTCCATTCTATGTGGCAACCTAGAATGAGAAGAAAAAATAGCTGCAGCCATGCTCATTTGTAGAATTGACATGGGGGAGGGAAGGAGGGAGTAGGAGAATACTGGAGGAGCTAATGTTTTCTTCTAAAAATACCCTGTGGTCTTTT
Source organism: Azemiops feae (assembly GCA_023970755.1). NCBI lineage: Eukaryota > Metazoa > Chordata > Lepidosauria > Squamata > Viperidae > Azemiops > Azemiops feae. Next base: position 5,940,278 of record JALGBA010000005.1, on the reverse strand, counting down.
TCCTACTGGGAGATAAGGAAATCTCTTTCCCATTGTCCCAGTCAGGAACATTTGTCTTAGCTACCAACAAGAATGAAATAGAGATTTATTCCTGTTTCCTTAAATCATTCCTGGCTACAATATACAGAGTCCATGAACCTCTATCTTTTCATATTATGTTTGCTCGTCAAAATTTTGAAATAATATTAGAAGGAGGGCAGAATTACTTCAAAAGGGGGTCAAGGTGAAGCTCAAGTTGTGCAGGAAAGCCTACTTCTTATGTATTAATGTTCCAACCTATTACCTATTTACAGTATATTAAAATGGAACACTTATTTAGAGTTAATGTAAGAAACATATAAATGAACACCGAGAAAATAATTGTGGCATTATGTTCTTGCTATTCTGTTGGGAAGTAGAACAAGAGGTAAAAAGGTTAGAATTTCTGCCCAAGGACACGGGTCCATTTTACTGTATCAGCGAGGCATTTACATAACAAATAATAGAGTGTCAAAAAGAGAGATCTTACTGCAAATAATTCAGAGTCCTGAATTATTCGATAATGGATGGTAGAAATAAAAACATTAGAAGTAGCATTCAAGGCTCCCATTAATATGTTTTTTATAGTATTTATAGTATTAGAAAAGAGATGAATTTAGGTTAGAACTTTGGGCCACTTGGCAAGGTTAGGAGGCATATCATGCTGTAGGAAGAATGACCATATTTTGAAATAATTTATAAATAGTCATCTAAGCCTAAACCCTTGGCCTAAATAGTATTGTTAAATTCAGGTACCAAAATTACTGAGCTGAACCATGATATCAAAGTTGTAACTTTTATCACACAATTCAATATTCCTGAAAATATGTGGATTCTTTAAAGCCTTTTTAAATGCTATATATGGGCTGAGATAAAATGGGGCCCAAAGACATCCAGCAGACATCCATTCTGCTAGAGAGAAGTTCCCTGAAGATGGGCTCCATCACGAATCTGAAAGCTCAGAAGACTAAACCTCTGGTCCCAGTGACTCATCCATATTGGACCCTGCAACATTATCCTGGGACACATACATTTGTCTTCATTTGTGACATCCAGTTCTTCTGTAGCTAAGGATGACCTTGAACATGTGTCTCTCTGTTCATGCTATAGTCTAATATCTTAATCATACTGATTAAGACTGAGCAAATTCCAATTCCTGGTATTTAAAAAAGAGATTACTGATAGAAGTTGTTCCCTAAGTTTAGAATCACCTTAGCAATTATGAGCTTTTTCACAAATGTTCAGAGAGAAACATTATTTACCTTCTGAGAATAAGGTCCCAGCATGCATAATTTTAACTTATACTTTCTTGCCAAGCCCTACATAGCTGGGCATGGCTGTAAAGAAATGTCTGGATGACCTTGGGGGATGAAGAGAAGAGATGCTACCTAGGAACCAATCAGACAAGAAAAGAAAGAGCCCTAGTGGCTTAATGGTCAGAGAAGGAACATAGGAAGGACCCACCCTTAATGGATCAAGCAGTTAAAAATGGTGGCAGAATTAGTACTATTTAGATTTGCAAGATTCTGTTATTGTAGCCTTACATTAAAGTAGAATTAGTTCATTTTGTCCTGTTTCCTATCTGGCTTACCTGGGAAGGCATATAATTATCAAGGAAGCAAGATCTATTCACATTTCAGGAAGATATTTTTCATGATAATCTAGGGTAAATATGGAATCTATAAGAAGAATATTCCAGCTTCATTTATATTGAGTGAGTTAAGGTGGACACCTCTTAGAATGATCTGAAATACATTTTATCAAATTTCTCTTTACCTGGGCTAAATTGTTGTTTATCAGATAAACTGACAACTGATTAGCCTGCTATCTCTTGATTGGTTATCTCTTCACTGCCTGCCTTCCCACAGTCTCTCACATTTTCTTATGATTTTTGCAATTTATTTTTATTAGAGTCTCAAGAACCAGCTCAGGGGGAGAAAAATTACACTCAGTCATCACCCATAGTCCCAAAACAAGCATATCTGAAAGCAAAAGAGGGTTTTAAATCTGTGATAAAGGAACAAGCATGTTAAAACAATATGGGAAAAGTGCAAAAGTGCAAAAGTGCTCACTGAAGGATTATTAAGCAATCAGTAAGAGTTACATGACTAATATGTGTGTAAAAGCATCTGTCACAACTGGTTTGCTAAGTAGTAGCAACAGTTGCGTAGTCATTTTAAATTTTGAACTGGACCAACAACAACTACAAAATAATCCTGATTGGGGAACAGAGAAGGAGATGGAGAACATACTCTTATGTTGAATCAGAGTTGTTGGTTGTTCTTGCCAACATGCTTATTCTCATAATAAATCATGACAGATTTCTGTATACTATAAAAAGCTATATTTATCGAATCTGGTTGACAGAGGTTTTTTTTTAAAAAAATTCAGTTTGTCCTGGATAAGACTTTACTAAAATTTATTAACTTCTTAATAATCAAAATGAGAAGCCCCATAAAAACTGAAGGTGCCAATTCATCCATCCCTATCCTGAATCATAAAATCATGAACTTTGGTCTAAAGTGATGGAGAAAATCAAGGAAATATTTTGTATATTAAAACCAGTACTTTATTTTAATCCATTTGACCATGTTTTATGGGAAATTATGCCATAATTTATACTTGTTCCCCAAAGAGATGTGTATTAAATTCAGACAAACTTCATATTTTTCTACTCTGGAACAAAGTATCAGCAGCCCACACTTGCTTCATTTGTAATCTGCCCTCCACAATGCTCTGTTCCTGATCAGTTCCTGAAAATTATGCTGACACAGGGAAGGCAAGAAAGAAAAATAAAAGGAAGGGAGGGAAGCTCCTCTTTTTTTCTATTTTTCATTATTTAGCATATAATGAGAATATGACAGAAGAGAAGTAAACATATACGCACAATCCATGTAATTATATACAAAAACAGAACAGAACAACAGAGTTGGAAGAGACCTTGGAGGAAACCCTATATACCATTTCAGACAAACTTCTATGGAGGTATGGCAGTGGTCTTATAACTGGATGTCCAATTCAGCTATCCAGGCAACCACCTCTGGCGTTGCTTCTGGCAAATCTTCTAGTGAACCAGAGATCTCATGGGCAATCTTGCACAATATATTTAATAGTTTTCATATCAGCACCACAATCACAACAAGGGGAATCTTTCCATCCTGACTGATACAGGACAGAGGCACTTCTTCCTATATCACACCTAATTCTGTTCAGTGTTGGCCAGACAGAGCGAGGCAGGTTAAAACCAGGTGATTTGGTGGAGAGATCACTAATGGTCAGGCCACAAGAAGCTACCTTGGACCATTTCTCTCTCCAGGCATTCTCAGGGTTAATGTTAAGTGATAGATGTTAAGTGAATAGCTGTTTTCCATGCTGACCTATGGGATTTCAATCTTGTGATGGACTGTGTATTGTCCTGATGAATAGGGAGGGCCCTGTTGTTCAGCATCCATGACCAGAGCAGAACAAGTACTTATTGTCTTCTAATGGAAGGATGCTAGGATATTGCTAAGTACACAGGAGTGGGATGCAATGTGCCAGAGATGACACACATTGTCTGGGAGAGTTGGACATCAGCCATTTGAGTGTGGGCACTGTTAAGCCACATGCTGTCACAATATTCAGCAGTGGAATAAACCAAATCAATACTGTTGTCTGTAAGAAAGAAAAAAAGGGGGATAGGAAGATGGCTGTTTTTGCAATCAATTATTTTGATTCCCACATGTTTTCTATCTATTCTGTCTAAGTTAGAATACTTTAGGTCCTGTTCATTAAGGACCATCTGACGGGGTCCTGGAAAGATGCCTTCTCACTTGCAGCACTGGCCCTCTGGAATTCATCCCCATAAAGATTCATGTGGCCTGTACCTTGCTCTCCTTCCAGCAAATCTGTTCCAAAGCCCTTGAAATTAGGATGAGTAAAGGACTTCTTAGGGTTGGAAGTACACAAGGGCTATTCCCTTCACAAGAACCATTGCATAGCACATACAGTTTATGCATATATTATTTGCTACCCAGAATTCTCTGGAGTTGGAAGGTCTTACAAAGAGAGAAAAATCTCAAGACACTATGGAGTAGTGAGATCATTCTTCACTACCCAATTCATGTCATCTTATTTGGGGCGGAGCTATTTTCAGACAGAAATTGTTTGCTCTTCAGTACAGTATTAAACTTATTTTGAAATCATGCCCATTCTTTGTATTATACCAGGAAAGTAGTAAAGCATCTATCCCCATGGAAATCATCTAGAGGAGAGAGGTTTTGCTCAGGACAGAATCACCTATTTTACAGGGCAGAATTTCTCTGTCTTGCTCAGTCATTTCAACCTTGTGCATCAGCTACCTTGAGACCAGATTTGAGAAATGGTTATACCTATGACTCTAGCCACCTGTCAAATCTTCAATCCTCCTTATTGCTATTGAAGGTTGTTCAATATTGAAGACATTGAGGGAATCTACTGATTATCCATGTTAAGTTGCTCGGCATTAAAAGTTTGGGAAGAGCACCAGAGGTAGTAATAAATGAGTCATGGTGGCACAGTGATTAGAATATAGTATTGCAGGCTAATTCTGCTCACAGCCTGGAGTTTGATCCTGGCAAGCTCAAGGTTGATTCAGTCTTCCATCCTTCTGAGGTCGGTAAAATGAGGAGCCAGATTGCTGAGGGAAATATGCTGGCATTGTAAACCATCCAGAGTGCTGTAAAGCACTGTGGGGTAGTATACAAGTTTAGATGATATTGCTATTGCTATCTCATGGATGAGGCAAAATAGTGCGAGCAATGAAGACAGCACACAATATTTTGTGCCACTGCATGGTTTGAAGGGAAATCTATTCACACAGCTGTGAAGAAGAACCTGGAGCATGATAGACATTGCTTCAATTCAAAGTACATTGTGTGATCTGGCAAACAAGGTGCAGTCAATCTAACACTGCAGGGATGTGATCCCTTTTCTTATGATTTGTTCCCAATGTCTCTGTTAATTCTCAGCAGATTTATGCAAGGAAGTCCTGCTGCCAGGAACTGGCTGTTAGCTATTTTAGATCACTGAATTTAGTTATTTGTTTTGCTTTGTTTTGTTTTGAATAATATATAATGCTCAAATTATTTCATATGATTTCATGGTGTATGAATCTGTACTTTTTTCTGGGTTGGTTTTTTTTTTTTTTTTTGTCTTTTCTATACGATATAGCATATTTTGTACTTTGCTATTAAACAAATATTCTCATATTTATGTGTAGCGGGGCTGGCCGAAAGGCTTTGTGGGAGCCTGGCTGGAGAGAGGGAAGTAGGAAGCTCGGACAGCTGCTGCTGGTTTGGGCGTGGATCAGGTGGAAGGAAAGAAAAGGGGAAGGAGAAAGGGAGGAGGGGTGGTTGTTGTTGTCATGGAGAGACCAGGTGAAGCCGAAGAGGAGTTTGGGGTTTTATGTTATTCTTTTCCTCTGAAATAGAAGGAAGGAGAGAGAGAGAGAGAGAAAGCGGAGTTTTATTGCTTTCTTTCGCAGGGAGATATCCCGAGCGAAGGGAAGAGTGAGAGTGAGAAGAGGGAAAGCTTGGTGGGGTTTTAAATTCAGGTTTTAACTAGAAAGGAAGGGGGGGATTTGGCATAGAGAGACCTGGGACTACGAGTGCCGACAGAAGAGAAGGAGAGGCTGGTCGCTACTGCTTCGGAGATCAGCGGCCATCCGAACTTTGATCATTACCACCTGTGCAAGCTGTAGACATTGTGGGGAGCTGCCCTCATGGGGAAAGCTGTTGCTGAGGAGTGCTGACTATCTTCGCTCGTGCTTTCCATTGCTGCCCAGAGCAGGAGGGCCTCTCCCCCCCTGTTTTCCCAAGCGGCTGTTGCAAGCCATTGACTATTATTGTCACGACTGCTAGGGGGTTGATAAACACTGTCACACACTGACTGCCATGCCTAAGGGTTGGTCTTCTTTGTTCATGTAAACCCCTTTGATAACGAGAACCTGCCACCCCTTCACTCCGCGTGAGTTCCCGCTAAAAAGGACATTCTATCAACACCTTGAGAGCACAGCTGCTGAGCGTAACTGGAGGGAGAGGGCTAGGAGGGTCTGGGCATTGGTGGCCTCTGAGGGGGTTACGCTACATATGTATTTATTTGTGTATTCAGATCTGTCACTATTAGAAAGGTGCATAATCTTTCCAAATATCCTTTAATTGTACAAAACCCCTTGACATAAATAAGGGATTTTATCACTGCAAACATGATATTCTAAGGAGAAAGGAGAGGAGGTGAAGGAGAAGGAGAATCCAGCAAGCAATTTCCATGAAAATCCCCTTCATAGAATTCTGACATTATGAACATATTTATTTATACTTGTAAATTTCACTCCTTTGTGCCAAAACAAAACATTAAAACATTCATATATTTTTTTGTTGGTTAATAAGATAAAGAAAACTGAATTGTAAGACTCTGTTGGATATCTGGCCAAATTCAAGGCAAAAAGCTATTGTACTGTTGACAGCAAATCTAGGCATTCAGAACTTAGGATCCAGTCTCTGAACCAAATCTTACGGTTAGTGAACAGTGTAATTTTCATTCCAATGCATTGGCATAACACGTTCAAAATACTTAACTGAAATATCAAATGTGTTCTTTTGGGAATGCAGTTTGAGTCACTGCTGAATTTCTCATGCAGTACAATACAGAAGCAGAATGTTTATAACAGTTTCCAGTGCAATCACTGTTCAGGGAATCTTAAACTTTCACTGGGTTTTATTCACAACTTTTTAGAAACATCCACCACAGAGACTATGTTTTCCTTTTATTTCTAAATGGAAAAATACATATATTTATGGTTTTCTTACTCTGAAAGGAACTGCAATAGCTTTTGCATTCTGCACTGTTTAATAAACTGTCGTGGAAAAACCCAATGAAAAAAACAAGAAACAGCAACACAAAACACTAATTCTTACTTTAAGATTCAGAGGTTTATTTCAGCAGTAATTTGGAACACACACATAAACATCATTTACGTTAAAAACCCATTGCAATGAGGTCCAATGATATAGCAATTCCAATAATGACAGCTATTGGCCAGTGGCAAATCAATCAGCCCTGGTCCCAATCTCTTCTACGCTTTCCTGTCCTAAAACCACAGATAGATGGTCAGCAATCTTACACTTTCTGCTGATTTTCTGCTGACCCTTTGCTGAACATAACTTTCCACATACTCATGCACATTGGAACCCGCATCCATCAGCTACTTTCTTTTTTTTTTCTTTTCTTTTTTTTAAATAATTTTTATTACCATTTTCCTTTATACAACTCTAATACATATTCAGCAGACTGTGTCATTTTTATATACTTCGGATCAGCATTCTATACAATATATACACTATATACATTCAATATCTAACCACACAGTAGGCTTATGTATATTTCCAATTTTTGTTTCTATTATCTATCCAAGTATACCATTTTTCCCAAACCGCGTAAAATTCCGAATCGTCTTTTTTTTTTAGTTCTAGCGTGAGTTTATCCATTTCGGCACATTCATATATCTTCTGAATGATCAATCCCTCTGGTGGTATATTGCGTTCCTTCCAATATTGCGCGAACGCAATTCTTGCCGCAGTTAATATGTGTAAAATCAAATATCTTATTTTCCTGTCAAATTTCTTTTTAAGTATTCCCAGGAGAAATGTTTCCGGGTTTAGTTCTATTTGGCATTTTGTTAACTCTTGTAGCCACCCTTGTATCTTAGTCCAATACTTTTTCGCTTCAGGACACAGCCACCAAGCATGAAAGAAGGTACCTTGATGATGATTACATTTCCAACATTTTGGGCTTTGATTCGGATACATTTTCGCCAGCCTTGCTGGAGCTAGGTGCCAACGATATAGCATTTTATACTGATTTTCCTTATATGCAGCAGATTTTGTTATGGTATAATTTTTGTTCCAAATTCTTTCCCAATCTTCTAATTCTATATTGTGCCCTATGTTTTTTGCCCATGCGATCATCGGTTCTTTCACCACCTCCTCTACTCTATCAAATTCTAATAAATAATTGTATATTTTGGATATTAATTTTCCTTCGGGGCCTATCAATAGTTTGTCTAGTTGTTTTGGTTCCGTGTCAATTCCATACTCTTCCAAATCTTTTTTGTATCTAGATTGCAGTTGTAAATATGGCCACCAATAAATAGATATTCCCTGTTCTTTTAGTACCTGATTATTTTTAAGCTTTCCCTGTTTATCTAAAATTTCTGAGTATCTGGGCATTTTGTTTATATCTAATGTATTGGGGTGGATCATTGCCTCCATGGTGGATAGCCCATCAGCTACTTTCAGTTCCCTATTTCTTACAGTTCCAGTCCTTATGTTCTAAATATATTTGAAACAAGCAAGCTTAGCAAAATCATATTAAGTAAAATACAGTTGCAGTTTAAATTACAAATAGTTCCTTCAGATTGTAAAACTGAGCATAGCACAAACTTTGGTTCAATACTTTTCCATGAGGCCTGATTTAGTTCACCTGGGCCTAAACCTTGCATAGAAGAACAATAGCCAATATTTTCGTTTTCCACAACACATACTGTATATAATTCTCTGCATCATCAGAAAAAACACGCCAATAGACATTGTTTGGAATAATTGTGTGACAACCACTTCTACTTCCATCATTAGCCCCCATTTTCCATAATAAAACAAAGACTAAATAAAAAAAAGAAAAGAACCAACTGTTCTAGCAAATTGCAAGTTTTGTTTTTATTATATGAACACGATGAAAAATTATAAAAATTAAGTAGATGATGTACAAGGAAATTATAATGTGAAGTAAAGATTATTGGAGTAAATGATTCAATTTTGTCAAATTCAGTAACTATAGAAGCGTACATAAATATGAAAAATATTGAGTGTTGAACATATGTACACACCGTATAATGAATTACATTGTAATTGCTCTGAGGCTTTAATACTTAATACATTTTACAAAATAAATTCATCCTCAGTGATAAGATTTTAATATTTTCTATCTCAGTTCAGTCAATAGGATGGCAACTTGGCACATGAAATGAGACAACTGAAAAATGGGATTTTGGAATGTATTTATTGATTATAAGTGACACAGATTTATTGACCTGCTGTTGTATTAGTTCAATGAAGATTTTTCTGGATGATAAAATGTCCCTGGCATTTCCTTCCTTAAAATGTTCTAGAAAAAAAATGAGTTAAATCTGAAAGTATTCTTGGATTTCTGCAACCTCTTGACTATTTTTTCCAAGTACTGTTAGATTTTACCATATTAACTGGGGAGCTCAGTTATATGACAGCTCCAGATTAAGAAACCTGAAAGGCTGTTTGATTCAATAATTATATACATAAATCTGCTTGTCCCTAAAGCTAGTTATAATCCTCTTCCATTGAAATAACTGGCATTACAGGATATCACTGAATGTATAACTCTGTTAATGTCAGTTTCACAAACAAGTTTTTTCCCCTGGCCCTTTTTTCCCCCAAACCAATACAGTTCCACGTATGGTTGCACACAGTGATAAATATGCAAAGGAATCTCAGTTAATTCTTGTTAATTTGATATTCAATGCTAGTTTGTTATTGTAATGATAGTTAGGATAAGGATAAACATATTCTATACATTTCTCCCTTGGTGTAAAAAGTACCTTGGGAAATATTTTTTTTTTAAAAGGCACTTAATCTTTAGTATTTTTTTTATAAAAATTCAGAATAGTCAAGAAGATGTTTTGCTTCATGGTGGCCTGTTAATAAGCCTAAAATGAACAGTTTCAGGTCAACATCTAGAAGTAAGTTCTCTATCTCTGCAGAAAGGGAAATGTAGATCTATAAGAAATCTAGATAGGTGATTTGTTGTTATTGAAAAGAAGGTTATTTAATAGGAAAGATCAGAGAGAAATTTTCCTGGCTTGGATAGAGGTGTTGGAAGAAAAGTCTTCATCCTGGTTCATCCAAGCTGGGAATAAACATGGCAACTGCTTTGGGAAGAAGGTTGTAGTTTATTGGAGAGGAGAGCCAGACAGGAAGATGGTTCTGGCAGCAAGAGAAGTGAAAAAAGGACTGAGCACATGTAGGAAGTGGATTTTTATACTCTCTGAAGCCTTTTGTTTGGAATTATTTCCTGTTCCTGTTTTGAGGCTATTTCCTGTGTCATGTATTCTGACCTGAGTTTGGGTGTGCCCTTTGGCCTTTGTGAGTTAATCCTACCATGTCCTGTCCCAGGTGGGGTATGCAGATTTTAGGTCTTTGTCTTCTTAATCTCCTAGCTCCCTGGATTTACATCTGCATCTCTACAGAACTGGTTTTTGCTTGGGGAAGGGAGACCTGGGGCTATTAAGAAAACTGGGCATGCTTTCCTACTTCTTTAAGATCCCTGGAGGAAATATATTTTTCTGCCCTTTTAATATTTCCTTCTCTGAGGGGCTGACTTCCCACAGAGGGAAAAGTAGATGTGGCACTGCTCATAGAAGAAGATAAAGATATCAAGGGGAAAGGGGGAAAGTCCTGAGGTGTAGATAGCTTGTAAGATACTATGGAGGCTTGGACTAAAGATAGGCATTAGAATTGGATATAGGGGATAATCAAACCAAGAAATTTCTGAAAAATTAAAAAAAAATGAAAGTGGTGAGAGTATGCCAACAATATTTTGATTGCACATGAGCTCAGTAAGCCTGATACCTTATTTTTATTTATGCATAAAGCAATATAGAAGAAATGGGGATTTTCAGTTCCATAACAATTTCCCATAACACCAATTGATCAGACAACTGAACAGTATGTACATTCCTCTCTCTCTCTCTCTCTGTGTGTGTGTGTGTGTGTGTGTGTGTGTGTATGTGTGTATGTATGTATGTATTTAGTAAGCCAAGTAATGATTTTCTCATTGTCCCTCTACTTTCTTTCAGCTTTTTATTCCAGGACATTTTTCAAACATTCATGTGTAAAATAAGATGAGCTTCTCTTACAACTTGTTATTCTCATTGTTTTAAATAAAAATGCAAACCAACTGCTAAACTTTGCAACATTTATCTGTTGTTCTAGGTTTAAGAACACAAATTAAGCAATGGAGCTGAATAGTTTGTCACTGTGACAACATAAAGTTTTAATTTTTTTAAAAAAAAATCCATTTTCTTAGTTAAGATTTGATTCTTTCTGCTTCAGTCATATTTGTAGTGTTAGTAGAAACTTGTACAAAACTAAGGAAGTTACTGGAATCAGAATGTCCTTTGATACTGTAATTTAGTTCGGAAGTGATCCCAAGGAAAAAGCACAAGGCAAATAACAAGGTGCTGACATGCAATTCAAGGAGAAGTATGAAAAAGGATAATCTTATCATAAAATAGAAATAAATGCTTGTTCTTCGGGTTAAGAAATGTGGATTACAGTTGACAGCACAACTGAGGTGCCAGCCTCAAGGCTAAGTATGAATGATTGCTTTATTGCCAATAGAGTTGGGCACTGTTCTTATCTATGCAATGTAATTAATTATTCATACCTGAGGATGAAGCTTTTCTGTCTCCTACATAATCCTTTGCCAATCTATTGTCAGGGCCCTCGGTATGCATCATAGGCCTAGGACATGGGTCGGCAACCTGCGGCTCCGGAGCTTGCCTCTCTCTCTCTCTCTCTCTCTCTCTCTCTCTCTCTCTCTCTCTCTCTCTCAAAAAGAGAATGGCCTCACGCTGTTCCAATGAGTTGATAAGCTTACTGGGCGGAGCTCCGCCCTTTGCTGCGTCTCTGCAGGAAGCAGGAAGCAGAAAGGGCAGGAGAGAGCCAGCTTGTTGTCAGCTTGTTGGAGAAGAGCCTGAAGCCAGCTTGCCAGGTGAGCAGAAGATTGGAGAGAGGGAGAGAGGGGGGGGAGAGAGAGAGAGAGAGAAAAGGAGAGAGAGAGAGGAAAGAGAGAGAGAGAGGAAAGAGAAAGAGAGAGGGGGAAGAGGAAAGAGAGAGGGGGGAGAGGAAAGAGAGAGACAGAAGGGAGAGGAAAGAGAGAGGGAGAGAAAGAGAGAGAGGGGAGAGGAAAGAGAAAGAGAGAGAGAGAGGGAGAGGAAAGAGAGAGAGAGGAAAGAGAAAGAGGGAGGGAGAGAGGAAAGAGAGTGAGAGGGAGAGAAAGAGGGAGAGAGGGGAAAGAGAAAGAGAGGGAGGGAGAGGAAAGAGAGAGAGGGAGAGGAAAGAGAAAGAGAGAGGGAGATAAAGAGGGAGAGGAGAGAGAGAGAAAGAGAGGGGGAGAGGAAAGAGAGAGAGAGAAAGAGGGAGAGGAAAGACAGAGAAAGAGAGAGGAAAGAGAGAAAGAGAGAGAGAGGAAAGAGAGAGGGGGGAGAGGAAAGAGAGAGAGAGAGAGAGAGGAAAGGGGGAGAGGAAAGAGAGAGAGAGAGAAGGGAGAGGAAAGAGAGGGAGAGGGAGAGGAGAGAGAGGGAGAGGAAAGAGAGAGAGAGAGAGAGAAAACTCATGCACAGCAGCCTCTATTTCTTTTTAATAAACTCTTCAATTAAGCCCTCTCGCGCGCACACACACACAAGTTTTGCAGCTCCCAGTGTTTTCTTTTCTCTGGGAAACGGGTCCAAGTGTCTCTTTGAGTATTTAAGGTTGCAGACCCCTGGCCTAGGACCTGATTATTTGATAATAATCCTGTCCCAATTGTTTCTTCCTTTCTGGTATGAACAGGTTGCAAAGAGTGAGGTAGGTAATCTTGACAGAGATATGCAGAAGCAGTTGCCTAGTCAAAAGGAGCTAAATTCCCAAACATCCTGATAAAATTAGGAAGTGATTCAAATAAACAACCTCCCTAATTCCCTGAGTAAGAAGAAGGGGGAGGTACAATCAAACTTGCAAGATTCTGTTATTACAACCCATGTCAGTAAAAGTGGTTTTGCCTTCCTGTGGTGTTGATTTCCTGGTCTGGAATCGACAGAGGCAGAGTGGGTACATTCGGGTCCTTTCAGTTAAATATTGTCAGCTTGTAGGATCAAAGAAATATATCTTTGTTGCAACAACTACTCTGGAACAGCATCTCTTTGGAGATACATGCATATATGCGACTGTCTTTTAAATACATAACTGTAGCATTTGTTAAGCAAGAATGCAGAATTATGTATGTATGCATGTAGGTATTTCTTTGGAGAATTTCAAACGTGTGTTGAGTTGATTATATGTTTGTTTTTCAGCATTTGTAAACAATCCCATTCCCTATGGAGTCTGGGGGAAGAGCAATGATGAAGTGATGCAACAAGTGAAAATATTTTATGCAGTGTCACATTGCAACCCTGGGTTCCTTGATAGTTAACTGTGCTTTTACCTTTAAGGAAGGCATTTGTTTCACAAAATCAGAGATGGTGAAAGCTTTTTATGTTTCTTTTGCTTTATAAAATTATTTATTTAAAAAAATATCTCAAGCTTCCTCTTTCTGCTATGTATTCAAAACGGATAGTGATTAATATATATGTGTGTGTGTGTGTGTGTGTGTGTAGCATGTATATATGTGTGTTATGTATGGGTAGGGGTAGATATACTTTCTTTTGAGAGCAGGCAACAGAATTTCATTTTTAATGTGTGCCCACATTAAAAAAAAATGACAATAAATGTTATTTATCTTATCTTATTTAAAGCAATTAGGGACCGTCTATTTACAAGAGTGTTTTCTTAATTTGCCCGTGTCATTTCCTCTCATTTTTTTCCCCAAAGCCCAAGCCACATGACTAAAACATATATGCTACATGAACATATTTTGCATGGACAGCATTGAGAAGCAAAGTAATTTAAAGTACTCTGTCAAGTATAAACCTAGACCTTAACTGTTCACATTTATATGGATGGTTTTAGTTTATAACTGCATCATAATATTGCTTTTCTTTCTACAAGTTCTGTTAAAAAATTCTGCATCACATTTTGCTTGCATACAGAGCTTTCATACACAACTTCCCTTAATGTTTAACTTACATTTCCTGGGAGATAGTTTTAAAAATCCAAAATGTTCCCTGATATAATTCCTTTTCTTATGTACATTTCTCTTGATTGAGACTTTTAAATTTCTCAAATGTAAGCAGATTATGTACTTTACTCTTAATTCAGTCTTCTATTTCTCAAATGTACAGTTTAATAGCTGCACTTTTGTGTATTTAATGTCAAAATATTTTTTTCAGCTGCAACTTTTAGCTGTGTCTTCAAATATACCTTTTCCCCCCTTTATCTGCTTTTTTTTCTGCTCCCACAGAATTTCATAGAGATTTCTTTTACATCTCTACTACTAAACCAAGAGCCAGACCAGCCTCCCATTCTTCAAAATGCCCAACCAGACACCAAGGACAATCTCCCTTTTTTTTTTTCTCAGTAAGTTGCACAAAGAAGCATACAGTCCTGAAACAAGAACCCAAAGGAAACCATGAATATTATTGGCTTTTCATAATTTATTTTTGCTGTCTTCATTTATTTTATATGATTGCAATGTTAAAAAAACCAAAAAAACATGAGATATTCAAGAATTGCCAACTATTAAATGAATTTCTATTTGAGGATTTTTTTAAACCCCCCCCCCCACTAAATATCGTAATTGAAATTTAAGAATTTCATACCATCTTCTACTTTAGGTAAACATTAGTAGGAATAGTTACAGTTTAAAATCCTATGATTTTACATTCCATGGTGCCAACATTTAGGCAAATGGATAAATGCAATCCATATCACAAATTTGGCAGCTTTGGCCTAAGAGTTAAATTTTTCTTCATTATCTTTCATATATTGAAGGGTTGGTGGTCATTTAGAAATTTTTCCTATTTAAATTTAATTTTAGATGCATATATCTAGTTTAAGATCAGAAAAAAAAGAAACCAAACAGCAGGAAAAAAAGAAAAATGAAAGAAGAGGAATGAAGAGATTCACAAACTGAAAAATAGTTAAGCATTTACAAACTATTAAGAAATAGGAGAAACATCCCTCTAGTATTCTACCAGTAACATTAAATTGGTGTAATATACAAAGGTAACCATGTAGTATTTTAGTACTTTATACAATATTAATAAAATTATGTTAACAAAAACAGCCAAACCATAAGGGTTAACAAGAATTTCTAATCTATGAGCGTTCATCCTTGACTCTATGACTAATCAGAAGAAAAATCTAGTGCTTTAAAGCCAGTAAATTTCAAACGCGATTTCAGATTTAGCCACCAGGTTTTGAGAGAGATTAGTGTGATGCTCATATTTAGCCATCAGTGTGTAAAGAAAAGAACACATGTTGTCTGTCTCACAGAGTAAATCAGATGTGTCAGAACTGCCATCTCATGCCTATGCTTCACATTTGCTAATTGCCAGTCTGCCATGAACTATGGGGGGGAGGCAGCCAATGGGAAGGGAGAAAAACTAATGATCCATCCTACTTTCTAGAGTCAAGACTTCAAGGTCAGACAGCTGGGAAAGGCATGCACTTCCACACCGCCTACTCTACAGTTGAAGAGACAGTTCCCAAAACATTTTATTTGAATATGATTAGACAATGAGGGATCAACAATGGGAAAGGACAAACGGGGAAAATTAACTGGAAAAGTTTGGCTCACGAACTTCAGTTCTGGCTTTGCTATATATTGTAATCCACTTGGCCTTTAGTAAAGTAAACCTTTCACACCAAATGGAGTCAAGGGTCATTCATGCTTAAGGGAGCAAGTTGGGGCAGGACTGACAAGATAGGAATCACAACCAGATGAGCTAATTTTATTTTATTGTAATGCTACACTGACAGAACCTTGCAAGTCTAAAAGTACAATTTTCTCCCTCTCCACCCCACCTTTACTACCTGACAAATTAGGGAGGGTCTCTTCTAAGCCTCCTGTCCCTCCCTCTATTCAACTGCAGGCTGTATTGTCTCTGACTGTTCCTTTGACAGTGTCTCATTATTCTGACTACCAAAGTCTTTCCCACATTACTTTACATGTGTAAAGGGAAGGACTTGGTGGTATGAAGCATCAGTTCCTGTATCCACAATTTATTCACTTACTTGGAGATCCGTACAACCACATCCTTCCAATGAATACTCTCTCTTATGTAGGTGTGGATATATACTACTAAAATGAAGGATTGATGACCTGCTGGCAACCATTAATTATAGCATTACTACTCCTAGTGGTATATCTATAATTAAATATAATTATAGCATATTAACATAACAGAAAACACTCACAATTCTGAATTTAATTAAATCTCCCAGTTCTCTAGATAAATATTTTAGTTGACAACTATGTTTTCATACATTTGAATCCTAACTGGGCTCCTTTTGCTTGTTATTTACCTCACCTTGACAATGGATATTTAATTATGTAATATAATATATATTAAAATAAAGGGGATATTCTTTTTAGAGATGTGGTTGTGTTTAAAATAGCTGTAGTTTACTTATACTGTCAGTATTTGAAAAGACACTTTTTATGTTTACTTTTTTCCCTCTCCACATTTTTATTGACAACACCAAGTCGGTGTGCATATCAGTGTGTGTCTCTCTCTCTGTGCATTTTTTCCCCCAGCCCAGTGCTAGCTCAAGCCATATTGACTGAAGATGCCACCTCCTGCTGATATGAAGATTGGCATTTTAAGAATGATTCAAAAGAATAGGTAGAGTTGGTGCCTCCTAAACTTTGAACCTCTAGGGCAAAGCCTACTTAGTCTTAATGTAAAGCCAGCCCTGAACAATTAGAAATAAATAAACAATTGCCTTCATTTAATTAGAAATACATTCAGTTTTTATGGATTTTTTTTCATTTTACACAGTACATGCACAAATACATATACAGAGAAAAACATTCCAATTCTTTGTTAAGAAAACTATCTCAGATTTCTCTTACTCAGTTTTTATCTTAACTAGTATCTTCTCCATTTATGGCTACTAGAATGAAAGAAAAGTCATTTCATTCTATCAATTCCAATGAATTACTAGACTAGATTAAGTCCATTCTGGAGAAGAATATTCCTTTCCATAACTAGATTGTCTTAAATAAGAGTAAGAGGGCTGCCATTTCTATCCTACATTTATTGGTAATTTAATAAATCACCACCACACAAGATCTATAAAAATATGGACAGACAGACATATGGTTATAACTTTTTCTGACCAACTTCTTCCTTTATCAAATGTATTTTGTAACATTTAATGGGATGCTGTCATTAATTCTAAACAAAAATTCAGTGTAAATGTCTTTTGGAAATTCTCTATCCCGTTTTCAGGCAGAAAAATTGGTTTATTTGTTTCCAGATGTGTTTGTCAGCAATGAAGAGTGAAAGATTTCACATAGTTTCTACAGGCAGAAGTACAGATGCAGAAATATTTTACCAGGGATTCCACTGGAAATAACTTTGAATATTTCACTCCTCTCTGGAGCTGGACAAACTTCTCCAAATCAATGAAGCCTTCCTAGTATTTTTGTCCCTTTAAAAATATAGAGTGAAATACAGGGAAGGTTTACTTATCCTGTTCAATGTGTAAAATTCTAAAAAGTGTAAACAGTACAATTAAAAGCTTTATTTTTTCTGAAGAAGCTTGAAGAGGTAATGGAGAAATATATAAAATAAGATACAAGATATATGTTTTATTTTAAAAAGAAATTTTTTTTTTTTTACAAACTTCAAATCAGTTCAAGTAAGAATCCTAGTGAGCACCAGAAAGAATGGAGAGCAGTGTAAGATAAAATGAATTAAGCTTCTGCTGGCCGAATTCAGGGCACAAGGAAGCATTTTATAATGGCAGCAATTACTTTCTACTTAAAAACATGTGATCTACAATATTGCCAGTAATGCATTAGAGTAGCATTATCACTACCAACCTGAAGTTCAAACCTTAGGTGATTTGGCATGCAAAAATATTATTAAATGATGCAAAAGCTTTTGACAAAACAATATCCTGCAGCGTGGTGCTATTTACATTGCAAGCAGCAATGATTTGGGGTTTTAGGTAATTAGAATGCATCATCTGTAATAGTGTGGTAGCAGTTTTATCAGGAGAAGACATTACAGAGATAAACGTTTTAAAGGCAAACATTATTTCTAGGCCTGCAAGACTGTAAAAGATATACAAAAAACAGAGTTGAGTGTTATTTTGTTCACTGTGGGAATTGAGATGTGCTCAGGCTAAATGGAAACCATCAAGTTCTGAAGATTCCAATTTTTTTTTAAAAAAAAAAAACTTCCCTACTGTCATGATACATTATCCCCTCCAGATATCAATCCATTGCACAGAGTTTTGTGTTTTGCTTGCCAATGCCCAGTGCAGGGATTTGTATTGTGGGCAATTGGGATTCTCTGCATCATACTCTTGTTCAGGGCTCTGATGAGAGGAGAGCAACTAAATGAAGCATGCCAGTGGTTTAAGGAGTTCCCTAACAATAGGAGGGTTAAGAAAGTGGCACATATACAGGTAATCCCTGAGTTATGCGAGTTCACTTAATGCTCGTTCAAAGTTACGTGATGAGTGCCCCCTCGTGCTTATGAGCAAGTCCCGAAGTTACGAATATTGCAGCACCACGGCAGTCGTTCGCCCATACAAGTGAACACAGTGGCTCTGCAACATTCATCCTGGTTATTCCCTCCCTCCCCACCCCCGCCCCAGGTCTCCCTAGGCACCAGGCCTTCAATACTCACCCTATGAAGATTGAGATCCTTTGCTTTCTTAGCTGCTCCAGGCTTTTGGTGCATTCGCAGAGAATGGAGGCCTAAAGTAACACAGGATCACGCGAGATCAGTGGGGTGAGATCTCATGCTACTGATCTCGTGTGATCTCATCGTAATTTAGGCCTCTGTTCTCTGCAACAGAAAATGGAACTGAAGTTGGGGGATGCTTCCATGTGCCTCCGGAGGCTAGATTGGGGCTCCGGAGGCCTTTTTCAGGCTGCTGCCACCCAGATCTGAGGCCAGGGAAACTTCAGTGCCCCCCCTGGCCCAATCCAGGCTCCAGAGGCCTTTTCCAGGCCGCCGCCACCTGGATCTGAGGCCGGGAAATGCTTCTGTGGCCTCCCATGGCCCGATCTGGGCTCTGAAGGTGTTTTCCAGGCCTGATCGGGTCGCGGGGGGGGGGGCTGTGGAAAAATTCACCGGCCTCAGATCTGGGTGGCAGTGGCCTGGAAAAGGCCTCTGGAGCCTGGATCGTGCCACAGGGGGACACAGAAGCATCCCCTGGCCTCAGATCGGGGCGGCAGCAGAAACTGCGGCAGAGAGGAGACAGATCTTTTCCAGGTGAGTCCGGTACGGGAGGGGGAAGCATGTGGTATCTTAGTGGGTCGGGGAGGCCTTGGGGACCTGTTCCATCAATAGACCTTCCATAGCCTTCCCCTGAGATACCTCAGGGGAATGAGCCGCATGCGTTTTAATGAGCAAGGGAGTTATCTCGTTCGAGGTATGAGATTCATTCTACAAGTTTTCGAGTTACGAGTGGAATGGGCAGGCTTCATTATGCTCATAACTCGAGGACTACCTGTACAGGTAGTGAGATATGTTTACTCCATCCTGAGTAAGCAGTGAAATTAGGTTATCTCCTATCAGCAGGGCAAAGTCATGGTTAGTCATTGAAAGGCAAGCCAGGCAAGAAAAGTAATGACTCTCTACACCTTTAGTAATTTCCTTTGCACCTGAACAAGCAACATCCTCCTGATCATATTTCTGACCTTGTTTGCAGCAGTTTCTCACTGTCCATGTCAATCCTGAAATGTTTTTTTAATTATAATTTGCAATATTCCAAACCATTCAGCTTTTAGGACTCATGATATAAAGAAGGTGATTAATCAGTTCCCAAGGTGCAATCTTCTGAAGTACCTGAGTAGGAACAGAGATAAATTTGGGCATCCTGAGAGCATATAATGAGTACTCTCACAAAATGGCAGCTGTAGAATATGGCTATTCCCCAAATATTGTGTGATTAGTCACTTATCCAAAGTCAGACTACTTAGTCAACTGTGTTGTTTTATTTTCCCAAAATCTTCCCTATAATACTGATCTCTCTCTCTCTCTCTCTCTCTCTCTCTCTCTCTCTCTCTCTCTGTGTGTGTGTGTGTGTGTGTGTGTGTGTGTGTGTGTATCTGTCTCTCTGTGTCTATCTTTTCTAGGCAGAGAGAACATATTTTCCAGACCAAATGCATACCAATTTGATTGTGTGAAAATTGGCTATGGAATCTTTCTGGTTCCAAGAAGATTTCTAAATAAAGATGATACAAGAGGCTGACACTTAGTTTTGCACTATGTTTTGCACTTTTCTTCTTCTTTCATTTATAAAAATATGTAATCACCCTCATTATGCAACCTAAGGAGCACTAAGGGAAGTGTACTTTGCACTGTAAACCTGAAGCTATTACTGATATGGTTTGGACTTCAGGATTCAAGGATCAGGGATCCAATACTGAAAGTAAACAATGTTGAGGCAACTTTGTGGCAAGACGGTTTTATCAACTTTGGTTGATAAATCATGTGCATCCCTTTTTGGTGTCAGTGACTCATGTACTAGTGACCTCAAGGAAGTATTGGTGTAATGCTACTTTATGGGGTAGTCCCTACAAATAGTGGTAGACTGTGTAGGTTGTATGCAGTTTGCTTCTTATATATTTCATATAGGAGGACTATTTGCTCAAGAAGTGGGAGCAACAGTTATAGATGAGGTGGATTGCCTGCCTGTCTTTGGGGACTTTTGATTATTCTTTGGAGGATTTTGGCTTCAGAAGTTTTGTATTTTTTATCTACAGTCTGATGAGATTGGATTGGATGCAGTAAGACATGCTTAAGCCTCTCCTTGAATTCTATATGGGCAGTGGCCTTTAATTTATTTATTAATCAAATTTATATAGTTGCCCATCTACATAAATTTAATATATAACTATATATAAATATAAAACAATGCAACAGATAACAGCAATAAAAACGTATAAAACCATTAAAAAAATCACACTCTTGATTTGCCCTAGAACTGTAAGAGAATGAGCACCCTGGGGATCTGTAAGATCAAGCTGGCGTGTAGGTATATTTACAGTTTTGGTAGAGAGTGGAGAGGTTGCTGTTTGGACACTTAGTGCTCCTGAATGAGGGTTGCAGATGTAGGCCAGCAGCCCAGGTTATCCCCTCTCAATGAGTGAAACTACCTAACTACATGAGGTCCTGTATGATGTAGTAAGGTATCATCAGTATGCTGTACATCTCTGCCCTAGGCCAGTTGTACATCTCTGCCCTAGGCCAACCAAGAGATGCTGTGCAAATCTTAATGTTGGTAGGCTGTGGAGGTCTGGAAGGAAAAGATTAGGCTTCATTCAACCCTAGCAAGACTGAGTTACTACCGGAATGAGTGCCTGAGGTTTCCCATATTTAGTTCTGGATGGGGTTGCAGTACCCAGTATGCAATGCAGAAAACTTTAATGGTTCCTGTTTATTGTAAACTGCCCAAAGAGTGGTGTAAAGCACTATGGGGTGGTATATAAGCCTAAATGCTATTGCTATTGCTATTTATCATACATGCCTTTTATATTTCAAGTTCTTATGTTATTTACACCAGATTGAGCATGAACCTAGACCTCAATCATTTATTGTGGTTTAAGTTAGACATTTACAGAACATTTAGTAAAACATGTATCCCTTCATGAAGTTCAGGTGCTCAGCATGCTGGAAAATACCAATTCTAGAAGCCAAAAAGTATATATTTTTAAAGAGAATTTTTGTGCTCATGTTATAGTTCAGGGCTTTTCAACCGGTGGTATGCGTACCACTTGTGGTACATTAACAAGTGGCAGGTGGTACGCAGCCCTGCCTAGCCAAGTGTAGTGGGGGAGGGAAAGGACTTACAGTGAGAGAGTCCTCTGGAGGTGCAGATTGGCTGGGGCAGGCAAAGGCCCCAGGCTCACTTCTGGCTCACCCTCCCCCATGAGAAAGGAGGAGGGGGGGCGGAGACAGGAGAGGCCATAAAAGGAGGCAGTTTGGGCGGGAGATGGAGAGAGAGAGAAAGCAGCAGCCTTGGGAGGAGGTGGAGTCAGCTGCACTGAAGGGAAAGGAGAAGAAGGAGGAGGAGGAGGAGGAGGAGGGTGGGGGGAGAGGAAAGGAGATCAAGCAGCCACCTGTGCTGGCAGCAGCAAACAGGCAAGAAATGCAGTGGGGGAGGGGTCCAGCAATGGCTGGAGGTGAGGCACGAGGGAGATGGAGAGTGGAAGGATTCTTATGTGCTTTTGTGACTTTGAAGTTCTGGGATTTGTGCAATGTGGGCTTTGTGTTCTTAAGGAGTGTTTGGCAATTTCTATTTGGCTGATGGCTGATGTCTCCTGTTAGCTTCTATTGCTCTCCTATTGTTAGCTGTAAGTTTTGCTGCAAGGGATTTTGAAGTAGCCAGTAGCTAATTCTTAAAGGGGAATGTGCCTTTTTAAGCTAGTTCACTCAGCAGTTTGTCTTTTCTGTCTCTGGAGGCTTTTCCTTGTTTGATGAATATATGGAAGAAAGAAAAAACGGGGGGGTTTCAAATTCTTCCTTCAGAAGGAGGTGGGCATGAGAAAGAGGGAGGCAGGGAGGGAGGGAACTTAGCACTTGGCCACCAGCAGCCCTGCCATTGACTTTGCTTGTCAAAAGGTTGCAAAAGGGGATCACATGACCCTGGAACACTGTGACCATCATAAATATGAATCAGTTGCCAAGCATCCAAATATAAATCACATGACCCTGGGCATACTGCAATGGTCATAAGTGTGAAAAATGGTCATAAGTCATTTCAGTGCAGTTGCAACTTTGAACAGGGGTTTTTTTGGGGGGTCAAGTTTTTGACACCTTGCTAGGTGGTACTCGAATATTGCCATATCCTAAAAGTGGTACAATCGGTGAAAAGGTTGAAAAGCCCTGTTATAGTTTGTTAGTTTAGTCCATGTCTATGTATAGAGAGAGTCATCTTGGCTTATGTAGAAAAATAAATAGATTTCTTTAATGGGAAGAATGTTACATTATAAATCTGGTAACAATCTGTATTTTGTTAGCCCTTAACAATGTGATTTAAAGATGCTGTACTTGAAGTGAAAATTGCTTGTCAAGATGGACTATCAATGGAAGAGGAAAAAAAAACACCTATCTATCTGATGGAAAAAGTATTTATGTTGCTTTCAAAAAAGAAGACTCAAGTGAGGAATTTCTTGACTTGGTGGAAACTGAGAAATCTCTTTTCATGCCCATTGTCTGTAACAGTATTACTATCTAATATAAACATCTAGAGCAGGGGTCCCCAACCCTTGGGTGGGCAGCCCACTAGTGGGCTGTAGTCTATTTGGAACTGGGCTACAGAAGTGGTAGGTGAGTATGTGCATGCAGCTCCACTTGCGCAAGCAGTGGGCAAGCACACATGTGTGAGAGGCAGCTGTGTGTGCCCATCACTCATACAAATGGAGCTGCGTGCGGGCTCTCCACTCACATGCAACCATCCCCTCTCCTACTTCTCCACCAGTCTGCAAAGCTGGAAAGGTTGTGGACCGCTGATCTAGAGAAAATCTGAATAAAAGTTAACAACTGCAAGACCAAATCCAAATCTTGCTGACCTTAGAACATATGATGTTATACTTGCTTTCAGTGATACACTGGTGAGCAAGGGAAAGAGATTAAGTGGAATATTTATATTTGGAACACATATCCATCATCAAATAGTGCATTGATGTGACTTGGTAATTCCTCCTCTGTGTGCTATGAAAGTTGATATGTATCGTCTTCTTGTGGTGATCTAATTTTGCTGTAAAAATGTCATGAGAATTTAAACAAGCTATAATTTAAAGTTGAGATGTGCTTGAATATTAGTAGCTCGGGTTGGGAGTTGGGTTGCTGGTTTGATCTCCGAGCTTGGCGATTTGGCTGCAAACATTTCGTCTCCTTTTGGGGGGGACATCTTCAGTGCGCTATGAATTGTGCTCTGACAGATGAGCACAATTCAAAATGCACTGATGATGTCCCCCCGAAATGAGACAGAAATGTTTGCAGCCAAATTGCCAAGCTCGTACATCAAACCAACAGTCCAAATAATTTAAAGTAATTTACTTTTGAAAACTGTTTTGATTTCTATGAAATTTAGCTTCCTTCTTTCTTGTTGTGTTATCTTGTAAAAGGGGGGAAGGTGAGGGAGCTGTTATGTGTTTTTCCTTCTTCTTGCTAAACAGTGAATGTGGAACTCTGGTTTTTCTGAATAATGCTTTAAGACTAGCTATTTCCTTCCTAGACTGGGGAGGCTAAAGGTCCAGCTATAAGGAAGGACGTCATGTAATCAGATGTAATTCCTTTTATACTTTATTTAACCATCTACACCGGGTAGAATCCTGCAAGGTTCCACTTTGTCCTCTACACTTTTGAATGTCTCCTTCAGGTTTTTGTGTCAGGTGAGTAGAGATTTGGAAACAAATTCTGAAAAAGATCTATTTGTCACCATTTGCACATATAAGAGAGGAAATGGTTTGGAACACAAATATATAAAAGGGCATTTTCCCTTCCTGTTGTATAGGAACAATAAGAAAAAAAGACTTCTCCAATGAACCTTGACTGGCATCAGTCCTGCTATTTTTTTTTTTTTTTTTGGTGGCAAGTTAAAAAATATATGGTACTGAAGAGGCCTTTTGAATCATTATGTTAATATCTCTTTAGCTTTCTCTGATGGCTTCATGATTCTTAGTTGTTTAGGATGATAAAGCTTTATTATTTTATTCTGTGGCATTGTGGCATATTAGATCTTGTCTTAGAAAAAAGATTTCTCAAATGATTTTTAATAATAAGCACATTTAAAGGATCAAAAAAATTTCTCCAATTCTTACATGTAGTCTATGAATTTCTTGCTCATGGTAACGTTTTCCAATATTTAGTACAGAATAAATAAGACTATAGACAATTATCTTAAAAGAAGTCTGAGTAACATTCACTCTTTAGGAGTACTATCCCTGGGAGCAGAACAGAAGCATAATGCGCAACTATAACATTTGCCATATGGGCAGGGAAGTGATCCAAATTCTGTTACAATAAATGCTTTGACTTTGCCTTGAGGTTTATTTATTATCATATAAACAATGATGGCATTTATAGCCTTGTGAGAAGATATTTAACCCAATACAACTAAACATATAGTGAACACATAATTTCTACCTGCAACTGCTATAGAAACCTCTCTATCAACTGAACAAATTGTCACTTACAGCACTGGAGAGATTTCAGTAATGTGCATAGCAGGTTATTTTGACTCAGTGAATGGTAAAGAAATATTAGTAATGATGTGCCTATATAACCCAAAAATACACACACACACACACACACACTTTTTTGTGTGCCTTCAAGTCAGGGTTAACTCCTGGCAACTATTTGACTAGTCCCTGTAGTTTTCTTGGCAAAATTTTTCAGAAGTGGCTTACCACTGAGTGAGTGAGAGTGAATGTCCCAAAAGTAACCCAACATGCTTCTTGCTTAAGATAGGACTAGACTTCAGGGTCTCCTGGTTTCTAGCCCTTCCTACTTTTATGAACAAATCTGATACCTACCAGAATTTCTAGACCAGTGCTTCTCAGTCTTGGCCATTTTAAGATGTGTGGACTTTAACTCTCAGAATTTTCACAGCTGGTTGGGGAATTCTATGAGTTAAAATCCACACTTCATCAAGAAGCCAAGGTTGAGAAACTTTGTCTTAGGCAGGGAAATCAATAGCCATGCTCTCTGTATATTCTAGAGCTGCAATTTCAATTTCAAATACATGGACTTTTGTAATTTCTACAAGCACTTAAATGGAGAAGAGTGAAATGGACAATGTAATAAGTGCCTGATTGGGTTATGATTTTCTATTCTTTATAAACATTGAAATTTTTACAGTAAAACTGAATATTTTTTTTTCATCTTTTGCTTCAATTTATTATCTAAAATGCCACTTGATATAAATGTCAAGGTGTATTTCCTAGCATAACACCTGCTTATAGGACCACGTGAATAGTTAAACTGCATGTGCCAGTTGGTTATATTTCCGTATTCAAATATCCTTGATGGGAAATAGGTTGAAAGAAAAAATGTACCCACGTTCTATCTTTTCCGACAATAACAATAACAGCAGTAACAAATGTTATGCTATTTTTATTCTAAAGAATTATTCAGATGTTGCTCATGGTGTTCTGGAGAGCACTATTAAAATGTGTTTTTTTTTCTTTTTTTACTGTTTTCTTTTTCTACTATTCTTTAATTGTTCTTCCTACGGTATCTTCCCACTTATCCTTGCATCTAAATATGATAACCATTCAGTGGACATAGTGGCATGCATCCCACTGCCAAGGAGACCTACAGAAGGGATGAAAAAGCAAGGGCGATAGAAAAGCAGCAGGAATCACTTAATGAGGAGAGATAGCAGAAGGTCAGGACTCTCTAATGAAAAAAAGTTTTTCACCACAAAGAAATCTAAAGGAGAAAGAGGAACCAAACTGGCATGAAATCTCTTCAAAAGAAACCACCTGTGATTGCAATTAAACCTAGTTTCCACTCACATTAAATATTCAACCTTTATATATATAAAAAAATCCCCAAGCATATTTAATATATCAGTGTAAACACCCTTCCATGCTGAAAGTAGCAAAAATGCCCCACATTTATAAACTAAACTGTAGCTGCAATAAATCAATTCTGATTCATGAAAACAAGCATTAAAATGCTTATTATATCTGCTTTGGGGAGATTCATAGTAATTTGCTTGAGATTAAAATCTAATGAGCCAAAAAAAAGTTCCAGGTCATTATGTTAGAACAGTTATGATTAGAACATTTTCTTTCCTTTTTGGATCCAGGGTTTTAAGAAAGGGGAGGGGGAGCGAAGAGAGCAATACCCACAATCCTAAGATACCAGAATTTTAATGGGAAAGCTCAAGCTGTTGTGAATATAAAACCGCTCTCCCCTTTTCGAAAATAAACTTAAGAGGGAAAAGCTGCTTTAGTTTTAATCCTAGAAAATTAAGTGGTCCCCCATAGACAACTGCAAAGGCAGCAGGGGCAAGTCTCTCCATTGGTGCAGAATTTGTGACATTTGTGTAATTCAATCATGACCCACCTGACACCATCATCAAAATCACGAAATGTGCAGTGATATCAAATCAAATGGATATATGCACAGTAGACGGAAAGCTATCAATCCGTTTAAATTAAAATTAATTAAAAAAATAGCTTAATCATGATATTTGAAGTTAGGGAGCAAAAATACTATTGGATTCATGGGAAACAAAGTAATGAATGGGCTTCCTTTTTTTTTTTATCTTTATGAGGTCCCATTGGCTATAACTCAAGAGTAGGCATTGAACCAGGCCAAAACTCCCATTCAGCAGACATTAACTAGATAGAAAAGATTTTCAATTAACAGGCACAGAGCAGAAAGATTTTGAATTCTCTTCATTTTAGAGAATCTTCCTCTCTAGAAGGCCTCAGTTCCCATCTTTCTCTCCAAAGATGTGCTGCACAATATCTATTTTATACACATATCTCTAACTACAATTCTACCAGCTGCAACTTCCTGTATTTATCTATCATGCCTCCTGTATTATTAACAAGAATGAGTGAAAAGTATCTAAACTTTCTACATTCTAATGCAGAGCAAATACCTACATTTACTACAAAATCTCGCAATATAAAAAGTTCTTTGTCTAGCATAATCATAATTATGGCATCCTTCCTTTGAAGAATCTTGTGATTATAAATATATAATTTGGTGTCAGGAAATGCTGTAACATTATAGGTACATTAACATGTTTTTCATAATACAGCACCACTTGGCACAGCTGGAGTCAAATGCAGTTCACCCATATATATTCTGGAAAAAGCAAGCATCACCATTAGAATTCTGCACTGCCAACATCAATTCCACCTTGTGAGTATTTTCTAAGTTGGGAAGAGTGGAAAATTCTCACTTTCAAGGATTTTCTCAATGCTGTATGGATGTCTGGATATATTAAACACCAAGCTGTTTTCTCAATGCACTGAATATCTCCCTAGCTGTTAAGATCAGTTGCTATGGAAAGTCTCTCAAACAGAAGCAAGGTAAAATGACTGTGGATGATATTGTCTCTTGGCATGCTACCCTTCTGAGTCCTGAAAGAAAACCCATCTCTTCTAAACAGAAAAACAAAAGCAGTTTTCAACTTATATTTTTAGACACCAAGGAATAGGACTATGGTGATTTTCAAGCATCCTTTGAAGTGCTTATTTTCTTTTCTTCTCTTGCTTCAGCCTCTGCGTGCTTTGTTGTCTGAAAATGAGCCATTCATATGAATGACTTAAAGACTGGAAGAAATAGCACACTGGCACTTGCTGATATTGGCAAAACCTATGAACGGCTCTTGAGATGCGCCTGTAATCTTTGCCTATTAGCTTTGCCTCTGTGAAAGAAAAACCAAGATGTACATTTGGTCATACTTTCATAGACTCCTCATTAAATGAACACTGGCATTTGAATAGAAGTATTTTTTACATTTTGCATTCAAAAGCAGGCTCTGTTAATTCTGGAAGGGCCTTACTTCCATTTTAAATATGCACTGATTGGTTTCAGTTTAATATGCATGCTATTTTTCCATAATAAACTCGCAGGGTCTGAAATGAAGATTAATTTATCCAAATACATAGCTTTATGGAAGAAAAAACTATACAAAACATAAAAATAAGTTCAAGTGAACAACCATCAAAAAGATTGGGTGACTGGAAAAAAGGTCCTAAGAGACAGACTGGAGGAACCAAATATATTGATCAAAAATTGACGGTCAAGTGTGTTTGGAGCGTCATTGGCCTCATGTAAGTTAGACATGGACAATAACATTGGTCTATCTAAGGACCTACCTTAGATAGAATTATCTTCCCATGGTGACTAGTTCAATGCCTAAGGGACCTTAAATATGGTTCATAAAACAGTGCATTCCTGCTAATGTTCACACCAAACTGAAGGAGACTTTGTTTCTGATGTTAGAAGCTTTTGCAGTAGTTGTAATCAGAGATATAAGAATTGTAATCAGAGATACAGAATTTCAGCATTTCCTCCAATCCTCTTTTGAAGCATCCAAGATGGTGGCACAATTCCATAAGTGAAATTTGAACTAAGTGAAGCAATGTTTCTTTTCATCCATTTTGAATTTCCCAGATTTCATCTGCAGAGATGAATATATGTTTCTTTTTCTAATATTTTCAAAAGGGAAAGGGAAATAAATTGCCCACCCATACATACCTGCAGAAAACCCAACGGCTTCCTAATTGAGAGGTTTGGCATAGCACTAAAATTGCCCAAAGCCAGGCAAATGCCTCTGCTTTACTTTATTCTCTTAATCCACTCTTATTTTAGATATATGTGTGTGTATTATATATTATTTTCTTCTCTCTGGGTTATCCAGGGGAAAAGAGAAGAACATAATAAAAGAGATTCATTAATGGAAGACATGCTGGATTAATGCCAAAGAATTAATAGAGAATTGAACTGCTGGACAATAGGCATTAATGAGATTCTTTATGTCTTTAGTACTGATTCATGCTTTTCTCCACCTGCTCACTTGTTTTCCTGTTACCAAGTATATATATATTCAACTCTTAGGAAAAGACACCAAAATATACAGGGAATGGATGCAGGACAGAAATACAAGTGTGTTGCAAGAAGATATGAATCACGTTCAACAGTGGCATCACCTGTTATAGGTTTAATCCATCTTGGGGCCTTTAAAGAAAACCCAGGGGCTTCCGGTTCCAGATCGCCGCAGACGCAGTCGCATGGAGAGCCTCGTCTCTCCATCGGCTGTTTTTCCCTCCGCCGGTAGACCCTTAATCGGGTCGAAAAGTCGCCCTGGAAGGGCAACCACTGTTGAGGAGGCCCTCATCAATGGGGGAAGGGCAGCAGCTCCTTTCTCGGTCCGAGCCAGCTCCTTAGGGCCGTCGGAGAAAAGATCGCCCAGTAAAATGGACGATCATTTCGCAGCGCCAGCCGAAAGCCAGAAGAACAGCTAAGCACAAAGAACCCCCATGGAGAATCTGGGTGAGACCTTTCCTTCCCCCTCTTTCCCTAATTACTCTCCTGTAAAAAGCTTTTGAATTTGAATTACTTCCCTGCTGTGAGAGAGCAGCGTTTTGACACTGTGGGAAAACCAGCTTTGGGAACTGAAAAAAATAAAACAGCTAATTTTTTATTGACTATTCAACTCTTGGAATACTGAGGGACCCTGAAAATATTTCTACTTTTGATCATTACTATTATAACTACGCTATTTACTATCCTGGAGAGGACTTTCTTTTTTATTTGTTTAATGTGAAAAACAAAAAATCTATTAACTTGGAAAGAAAGACTTTATAGCCTACTGAGGACATCTTGTGATGAAAAGTGTTACTGCAACTGTATATTTTTTTTGCTGGAGGATGGCTCTGACCTTCAAAGGATGATAAGGCTAAAGATAACTTGAAACAGCTGGGTGGTGATTTTGTCTACTAGGAATTGGAGGTGAATATTTGTTGACTTTTACTAAATATAGCCTTCACTAAAAGATTAAAAGATCCTTTTACCACTGAGATGGAGGAATCTTGCCCACAGCTTGATTATGAGCTTACACTGGAAAAAATCTTGGAAGCTACGGAGTACACGAAATCTTACTCTCAAATTTTGATGGATCAAGTTATAGGCCGAAGAACAGTGGAGAGGGAGCAGAGTGGCTCCAAAGAGGCCTTTGAGCAACATATACAACCTAAAGAGAAACCATACTTACAACTCAAACATGAACTTATACCGGGAGAAATTGTGGAAACCATTGAACAAGTCAACTTTACACAACCCCATATACAATTTATGGAGAAGCCTGATGATCAAAGAATAACTTTAACTGAGATGCCTGAATTGTCAAAACCAATAGAGACTGACACCCAGATACAAGTTACTGAAAATTGTGATAACATGGATAATCAACTAGTAATTACAACATGGAATAAAACTGCCTACACCATTCAAAGGCCACTAGAAGAAAGGGAAGAGAACTTTGACCAATCTGAAGTGCTGAGAAATACCTTTTTTCAAATATTGGGATTTGTAGGAACCTTACTATGGAAACCGGTGTGGCACAGAAAGAAACCTAGAGTTAGATTTAAAAATGTGTTTTAAAATTTCATTCAATGGGTTAAAAAGGCTTTAGAGATTTTGACTGATTCAATAACTAACGGAGTACGTGAATTCTGTAAGAGGATATCCTTTGTAATAATATTTTGTTTCAGATATGATAATTATCTGAAGGGGTAAACTTTACCTACTGGGTTAAAAAGACTTTTTATAGATATATTGATTGATAGAATATATATTTAAAACAGATAGAAATGTATCTTTTGGACTGATATTTTTATTTCAAATAAGATAATTATTTTGTAATGGAAGGAGAATAAGAGGGATTGGTGACAACAGAAGAAATGGTATTAATGAATAAAATATAAGAATGTTATTGTGGGAATAATATATTCATTTCAGATATAATTATTATGTTAGGGAAAAGGGAAATGAGGGATACCCGAAGTGTTAATAATATGTTTATTTAAGGCTAATTGGAATATGGTAACTGTAAATTAGTAAAGCCTAAAAACAGGATTTGGATCTTTATAACTGAAACGTGATTGATGTTTGATAGGATTGCTTGAATTCTATTTAGAAATGTATTAATTTGAATATGTAATATTATATGAGGGAAATAGAGAGGGAACTTATAATGAATTAATTTGAGCTATATATTTATGATTTTCCTTTTGGATGTTTGATGTACCCATCTCCACGTTGTTTCCTAAGCACCTTGATGTAACCTTCCCACCCCTATAAAAATCCAATAATATATTTATATATATATATATATATATATATATATATATATATATATATATATATATATATATATATATATATATATATATATATATATATATATATATATATATATATATATATATATATATATATAAACCCTGGTTCATACCTCCTTAAAAAGTTATCACTTGATCCCACTTGCTTGGACATTTTTTTCCTGGTTTCAATCCTCCTTTCTTAAGGAATGTGGTGGAAAAAGTGGTTGCCTGGCAGCTTCAAAGGGTCCTGGATGAAACTGATTATTGGGCTGGAAATGGCATTGGTTGTGCTTGTTGATAATCTCTAGTGACAGCAGGTTGGGGGGTTAGAGCAACCATCCTTTACCTTTCAGCAAACTTTGATACCATTGACCATGGTATCCTTTTGGGCCAGCTATGGGGGCTGGGGCTGTGTGGCACAGTCTTGCACTGATTCTGCTCCTTTCTCCAATGCCAATCCCAATTGGTGTTGATAAGGAATAAAAGAATAAAAGAAACCTATCTCTTGTAATGTGCCACAGGAGTCGGTACTCTTGCCATTCCTCTTTAACATGTACATGAAGCCGCTAGGTGATATCATCTGTCACCATGGGTTTTAGGTATCTTCATTAGGCTAATAATATTCAACTATATTTCCATTCACCACCTGGTAACCCAAGTAATACTGTTGCTGCAGTGGGGAAAGCTGGATGGGGGACAACAGGCTTTGACTGAACCCTGGCAAGACTGAATAGCTTTGAGTGCATGGATTCCCAAGATCTGGGACTTTGACCTCTTTAATTCTGAATGGGCTGCCCCAGACAGATCTGGTCCACAACTTGGGCGTTCTCCTAGACTTGCAACTCCTTCTTGAACAATAGATGGCAGTCATATCTAGGAGAGCCTTTGCACAACTTCAGGTTGTGTACAATTGTGGCCTCTCCTGGATCAGGAGTCAAATGCACACAGTCATGTCATGTTTAGACTACTGCAACATATTCTTCATGGGGCTGCCCTCAGAGAGTATTCAGAGGCTAAAGCTGGTGCAGAGTGCAGCAATGCTGGCAGTTTTAGGGGCCCCAAGAATGACCCATGTAACACCATTGCATTGCTAGCTGTACTGACTGCTGATTTGCTTCCAGGTGCAATGCAAGGTGTTGGTAATCACCTTTAAAGCCTTCATGGGCATTGGACCAGGTTACTTGAGGAACTGTCTCATCCTAATAGAATTGGTGTGCAGAGGAGGCATGCTGCAGGCCCCATTGGCCACAGTATTCTGACTGCCAGGGTCCAGGAGAAGAGCCTTTTCTGCCATTACTCTTGCTCTTTGGAACATCTTGTCCCCCTGAATAAAGTTGGCTCTCACCTTCCTGACATTCCTAAGAACTGGCTGGGTTAGATCCAGAGAATGAAAAGCTATAATTATCTCCAGACATTTTTGTATGACTAGTGTATTATTGGTTTTATGCTAAACCCGGGAAAGTCTTTCCAGAAAATAACATGTAGATTATTATTGATCTTCACAGATTCTTACTGATACTTTGAGATTTTTATGATTGCAAGCAAAAATGATGGGATGGGAAGCACACTGTCCAGGACATTCTCACAATACCCGCACATTCTCAAAGTCTATTAAAATCCTCTTTGAGAAGTTCCTACATTTAAAACCTCATTGCTCATGAGAGAACAATAATTCAGTTCTTCATTAACATATGATACTGCCAACATTTTTTCCTATGTACTGATATAACAATAGTTTGTCATTTCATTTTTTCCTTTTTTTTTCTCTTTCAAAGAGTGTTTGGGAATATCTTAGGTGCAAAATGGAAAAGGACTTTGAAAATTACAAAGAAAGAGGTGGATTGTTTACCTTAATAGCCTTTGCCACTGGAAACTTTTATTTCATTGCATTCTGCTCTTTTTTTTTTTTTAGTAATGATAATGATTCCTTGGAACTTTGTTCAAATCTCACAAACTAGTTCATTGAAGACATTTACATAATATTCCTGACAACAATTCAGAAATGGCCAACCATTATTATTATTATTTTTGTCTCTTCCCAGTTTGTCTACATTCCCGATATCTCCTGATCATCCTTGTCCAGGTTCTTAACTGTTCAACCTTGCTTTTTTTTTTTTTTTTTTAGGATGAGCCATGACTGGCTAAATGCTGTCATCTGCTGAGGCTTAAATGCTTATTCTTAGATCCAAATCAAGAGTAGTTTGGTAGTAGCACTACTGGTTGCCTTTCTCTCCTTTATGGCCACAATAACTCCTGATTCTTTATCTCTAAGTCTGGTGAATGCTAAGTCTTTTCTCCTCTAATCTATCATGGAATCAATTGCCAGTATACAAGGTATACATCCTGAAATAAAAATAGGCAAAAGGAGCAGGGGAAAACATGTATTCTGCCTATAAGTTTCCCAGAAAGGGAATGGACAGTGGAGATTAACTATTGAGATTCTCATCATCCAGGTCATGGTTGTCCTAAAGGTACTTTTTCAAAAGGCAACTTGGACTTTCTTTTTCTTTTTCCTTGAAGACTGGACTTTCTTTGTTTTTTTCTTGTCTTCCAAGAAGCTTCTTGGATGAAAAGTGAAACATCTTCAAGAAAAACAAAGAAAGTCCAGTTCCTTTTGAAAAAGCACATTTGGGGAAACAGCAGAGATCATTGAAATTTATCCAGGTATAGCATTTTAATTTCTAACTTTCTACTGTTGTTTCAGTTACCTGAAAATTATAAGGTACCCAATTCAAGCCACCAGCTTTTCCAGATAGGGCTGAAAAATACTAGACAGATATTGTCAGTCAATATAAAAATATTCAGGTCAAATGGATCAGTAATGTGCTAGTCCAGGTACTTTATGTCTATAGTAAACTATAGATGGCACATGCCATTACTATAAACTAAACATGTCACCATCACACATAAATCATGTAAGAGGGAAAGAGTAAAATAGCTGCATTACATGGCAGCTATGAATTTAGCATGGACTTTTGTCACATACAACGTTCACTTAGAGGCACATACAGCCTTTCCAAAAGTCCAAATTTGCAGGAGGTGTGGTGAAAGATAGATAAGCTAAGATAAGCTAAGATAAGCTAAGATAAGCTAAGATAAGCTAAGATAAGCTAAGCTAAGCTAAGATAAGCTAAGCTAAGATAAGATAAGATAAGATAAGATAACCTTTATTGTCATTTTTTTACTGTGGGCACAACGGCACACATCAAAAATGAAATTTAGTTGCTCGCTCTCAAAGTGAAACACATACATGACACACACCTAAAACATACTATATACAACATATGTATAGATCCACACCCCTACATATACATAATAAATAAATATTAAATACTGTCCATCTTGAATATATAATGGAAGGAGGAAGCTTGAGAGTTCACAAGGTTAATGCTGTATGGAATAAAACTATGGCTGAATCTGGATGTTCTGCTACGGATACCACGAAGCCTCCTCCCAGAAGGTAACAAGGAAAACAGGTTGTGAAGAGGATGTGTAGTGTCCCAGATAATCTTACGAACCCTGCTTAAGCAACGCTTCTGTGCTATGTCCTGGATGGGAGGGAGGGGACTGTCAATGATCTTTTCAGCCATTCTCACCACTCTCTGCACCACCTTCCTATCTGAAGCAGTGATGCTTCCAAACCAGACTGTGATGCTGTATGACAGGATGCTCTCGATCGTCCCCTTGTAGAAAGTGGTCAGGACAGGGGAAGGAAGGTGTGCTTTTTTCATGCGATGCAGAAAATGCAGGCGCTGCTATGCCCACTTTCTCACTGTTGAGCGACCAAGCCAGCCTACTCGTTAGCTGCACACCCAGGAATTTGATGCTGGTAACCATCTCCACAGGTGAATCATTGATGCACAGAGATGTGTGGCTGTGCCTGCTTTTTCTGAAATCGACAATGATCTCTTTGGTTTTTCCGGTATTTAAAACTAGGCTGTTTTCCTTACACCAGTTCACCAACCCCTCAACCTCCTTGTGGAAAGCCCTTCTGGCTAGCCTTCAGATAAGAAGATGAGTTTGGGGAAGAGCAGAATTGGAAATCCTTTTGCTACAGCAAAACCAGCATTCTTTCTACACATAGAAGATTCACCAGTTTGGCATCCAACTGCCTAGCAGCAGGAAAGACAATAAGCCAGATGCTTCCCTCACATGGCAAGCATCTGCATCTGATATTATCATGCATTCATTGTCTGTATATTCAGCAGTGTGATCAACACTGAACCTACCTCATCAAGCCAAGTCTTAGGTTAAGGGAATGATTCTGCTCTAAAGAGACATTCAGAAGCACAATGCAGAAGTCCAGTCAGTTATAGCTCCATGAGAATCTCTGCCATCTCCTAATGTTTTTATTTGCTTTTTAACAAATAACTTGTTAATGCAAGATACACATACACAGATACACTCACACACACACACACACACATACAATACAAAAACAAAGGAATAAAATATGTAGCTGCTGGAGAAAATTCTCAAACTGGCTCCATCTCACATTTGGGAGCCCAGGCTTGAGAAAAGAATGACATCTTCAAAGTTTTATGGAAATAAATAAATAAATAAATAACCTTTATTGTCATTTTTTATATTGTGGGCACAGCAGAGGCCAGCAGAGTAGCAAAGACTGTCCTTCAGGATCTTCCCAGCCAATATTTCTTGGCTGACAGTACTCACAGCTTGCTTCTCTTGCTAGATCGGATAGGATGGGTAGAGACAACTGAGAAGATACAATCCCTTAAGTGACCCACCCCAAGCCTTGTAAGGCTTTAGAGCTGACTACCAGCACCATGAATTATACCTGGAAGCAAACTGGTAGCCAATGCAACTTGTGAAGCAGTGGTTTCACATACATCAAATAACTGGCATCATTAACTTCCTGTGCTATTGCATTGGGCAATAGTTGAGGCTTGCAAATGTCATATAAGTCTGTGGAGTGTCTCAGTATCCAAATCATAGTTGTC
Organism: Azemiops feae; assembly: GCA_023970755.1. Lineage (NCBI taxonomy): Eukaryota > Metazoa > Chordata > Lepidosauria > Squamata > Viperidae > Azemiops > Azemiops feae. The sequence goes on along the minus strand of JALGBA010000005.1, from coordinate 5,903,505 downwards.
TCAAAGATGCTTTTTCGAAAGGCAACTGGACTGGGTTTTTTTTCCTTCCTCAAGGAAAAAAAAAACAATCCAGTTGCCTTTTGAAAAAACACCTTTGAGTGTTCAAGTTCTACATTTAAGAATTTCAAGTCAAACAAATATGGCCTGTTGCAATAATATGCCACCAGCCTGACACTACGTTTATATGTGAGCATTCTTATAGTTTTTGTGAACACTTCTTAAGCTCATATGATTCAAATACAAAATATTTTCACTTGAATTATTCAACTGAATGCACGCAGAATGCACACTCCATATTTCATGGATTTTTCATTTGCATGTTGAGGACTATGTCATTGTTCTCAGTCAAGAGAGTGGATTGAAGCAAAGACAAAATAGGAACATCTTCACCAAGATTAACAAAGTTGTTCCACTGTTCTTAATTTCCCAGGTTTCTGTTGATTTTAAATCTTGTCAAATGAACTAGTCAGAAAATTCTAGTAAGTGTGTTATTCCCATTTTTTATTTATTGATTGCTTTAATTACATTTTATTTATATTAATTAAGACTTTTTTCATGCAATCAAAGACAAATGAAAAGAAAAAAGTAAAGAAAGGAAAAAGAAGAAATAAATAGTGCAGGAAAATAAAAAGGAAGAAAAGAGTACAGTGAAGAAATATGTGAATGACTTCTAAACTTATTTTCAATATATAATTCCAGTTGTGAATAGAATGGAGCTGGAAGGGACCTTGAAGGTCTTCTAGTCCAGCCCCCTGCTCGAGCTGGAGAACCTATACCATCTCAAACAAGTGACTGTCTAGTCTCTTCTTAAAAATCTCCAGTGATGGAGCACCCACAATTTCTGAAGGCAAGCTGTTCCACTGGTTAATTGTCCTCCTTAATTCCAGGTGCTTCTCTCTTTGGTCAGTTTCCAACCATTGTTTGTTGTCCTGCCGTCTGGTGCTTTGGATAATAATTTGAACCCTTCTTCTTTGTGGCAGCCCCTCAAATACTGGAATACTGTTATCATGTCTCACCTATTTCTTCTTTTCTTTAGACTAGCCAAACCCAAGTCCTGCAGCTGTTCTTCATATGTTTTAGTCTCCAGGCCTTTGATCATTTTAGTTGCTCTTCTCTGAACTTTTTCCAAGGTGTCCACATCCTTTTTTGTAGTATGGTGACCAAAATTGGTTGTAGTATTATACCTCACCTAACAACTTTCTTAATCTTCAAATCTATAAATCATCAATTGGTTGCTTTCTCATTTCAGAAGAAAATGTCTATTTTAGAGTTCTAGTTTTTCAGAAAAGTTGTTGTTTTCTATGATCAAGTTTCAATTTCTAAAGCTATCCTTTCACCAATGAAAATTTTCATTTCTTCATCTCCCATTTCTTCTAAAGTGTCTGTTTTAAAATTTTGCATGACTTTGGGAATACATGTGTGGAATAAGTTATGTTCTTTTATGCTGGATTGTCAGCAAAATCTGTGTATATATAGCATGTTATCTCTTTATTCAATTAACCCAATGTTTTAGGCTCTCATAACAATGCAGCATAAGACACAGGCTAATTTTGCATAATAATTTTAGCAGAATTCTGGTTGTTTAATTTATGGCCCAGTGTGCTGTGTGAGCACATTCGTTGTGACAGAAGCTGAAAAACTGTATCTTGAATTTCACTGATGTGGAACTTTGAACAGTGGGCTGTAATTGAAAATTTACATATCCATCAAAGTTCTTGATCTGGCTTATCGAGAGACCGTTAACATAAAATTCCATTAAATATATAATGGTATGAAGATCTCACTTCAGTAGTTGAAAGAGGGTTCTAACATTCAGCGCCTTGTATTGAGGATGTCATAGTGTACTTATTAGTGTATTTATTATCATATGAATGGACCTAAGGATTGTTCATTTAATTGCATTAAAGTATATGAATATATACCTGGCCTAACTATAGTTTAGCATATAAAAGAAATGTCCAACTTCTGCCCATTTATGGATCGAGTTGGATTAGATGTGACATGCCAAGAGCTCATGCTTTTCTAATGGCCAGGCTGATTTTTTGATTTTAGCAAGGAGGCTATGTTGGAGAAGACAATACCAAGAGGTTAGAGGAGAGCAGGCAAGCTGGGAAAACTATTTCACTAATTGTTGCTTAGATGATTAGAGATTCCCACTCTCAGGCATTGTCATGCACACACTGAATGTGGTGGCATGCAGTATTGCAGGCTAATTTTGCTCACTGCCAAGAGTTCAATACTGATAAGCTCAAGGTTGACTCAGCCTTCCATCCTTCTGAGGTTGGTAAAAATGAGGATTGTTGGGAGAAAGATGTTGACTCTGTAAACCACTTAGAGAGGGCTGTCAAGCTCTATGAAGTGGTATATAAGTGCTATAGCTACTGCTAATGTTTCAACTTCCCCCAGATTCCCTTGTCTAGGAATAGCAGTTTTGGCATTGGAAGATTTTTAAGAGCTATTTAATGGATATGATTTGGTCATGTCCATCCATGCCTCTTTTTGAATTCGAATTAGTACATATGTTAATTTAACTTGAGGGAAAATCATAGGAATTAAAGGATGAATTGATTTCATCATATTGCATATGGCATTATATGAAAATTCTAACTTTACTGAGCCTGGAATTCAGCAAATATAATTATTATACATAGATGGGACAAAATTTATACTCCTGATATCAAAGAGTGGATTTGAGAGAAGCATTCCCTATCAACTTTTGAAATTTATGTTGTAAAACTAAGAAGATGAGGCAGTATGTTTTATGTTCTAGACTTAGTAATATGTGGAATGATTGGGGTAGTTGTATATTCATATTACATGGATTCCATTTGCATTCTTCAGCTGTAGTTAACTTCAATCTGTATTATATATTAAGTTATGAGTTTTTTGGTTTATTATTTGGTTTGTTTTTCTGTACTATCATGGGATACTGTTTAAAGAGGTTTTTTAACCTTCCTACCAGGTTTTACTAAATTTAATTGAATAGACTCAGTAGGCTTATTGAGATAGTCTGCTAACACTCTGTATTTAACTGAACCTGAATCTAAGAGAATATGTATCTAGGAATTTTTGCTAGTAGGATTTAAATGCTTTCTTTTGATCAGTTCTCCTGGTTATGGGAAACAAATGCTTGCTTTTCAAAGCATTTCAAATCTTCCAGTTTAAATCTTGTGATATTGATCAAATAATCATGAGGACTACATGGAATCTATGTTAAAGGTTCAATTAGCAAATTCATTCTATAAATAATTTAAAAATAAATAATTGCATTACATACAACCTTTTGAAGATTTACAAAATATTAGAGGCACAGAAAAAACCTTAATGTTTTGAAGATCCAATTTTGTTTCTTACAAAGGAAAATTACAAATCAAGGGGGAGGGAGGGAGGAAAGTAAGAAGGAAGGAAGGAAGGAAGGAAGGAAGGAAGGAAGGAAGGAAGGAAGGAAGGAAGGAAGGAAGGAAGGAAGGAAGGAAGGAAGGAAGGAAGGAATCCCAAGATTTTACAAATTACAAATTATCCTATATAGGGGACTACAATGTACATACAGTCACTTGTAGAAATACTCTTGATATTTCAGTTTCTTTCTGAAAACTTTTAGAGTACCTGTTTGTTCATAATAGTAGCAGGAGAAAGTATAAATTTTAAAGTCCTAAATCTACCTTTAATACTGACTCAACAAATGGGTAACACCTTTTGTAGATGAAAAAAGGACTCCATTTGATGGAATATAAATCTCTCCAGACAAGATGGAAAATAGTCAAGGTAAAAAGCATTTTATTCTGTAGCATTTTTGTGCTGCCTTTCAGACAGCTAAGTAACACTTGAATAAAGATGTTTGCAAAACTGCACACTGCTGTATCTCTCAGAAGAGCTTTGCAGAGGTGTAAAAGCACTTCATATAATCAAAAGCAGTAAAACTACAGGACTGAAAATGACTTCTTGGAGTTTGACTTCTTCCTTTCTTGCTTTTTTTTATTTTGAATGTATTCTAGAACACATCCATACAGTTGCTTTGCCATGTTCCCTTCCCATAGCCAGCTGAAAATTGATGATGATGCTGTCCATTCGAGCATGTCTGATTCTTGGCAAAAGTATGCTCCTGCTCTCTCCATATTTTCCAATCTTGTATGGCTTTCTTCAGTTGTTTTATGCTTGGGCAGGTATAAGCTTTGATAGTGTCTAGTCACTGTGGTTTTTTTGGTGGCCTCATTTTCATTTACTGTTGACCATTCTGAGCATAACTGCCTTTTTCAATGAGTTTGAGCACACAACATGACTGAAATAAGTAAGGTGGAATTTTGTGATTTTGTCTTCCAGCAATTTGTCTATCTGGCAACTTTGTATGCTCAAGTACTTTCTTGTTTGTCATCTCTGCTGTCCAAGGAATGTGCAGGAATCTTCTCCAGCCCCACAAAACTCAAACAATTTGCAATTTTCCTTTTGCCTATTTTTTCATGGTCCAGCTTTGCAACTGTAGGTAGCTGTGGGAAACATGATCATGTAAACTAATTTGCATTTGATGGCCAGACTAATGTCCTTGCATTTTCATACATGATTCATGCTTATCATTGGTCTGCAACCCAGTATAATTCAGTGCTTTATTTCTGCCCTGTACTCATTGCTTAGATCAATCTACAAAAAGTGAATTCTTGCACACATTTGATCTCTTCACTATCAATTCTTCTTTTGACATTTCCATTCCTTGCAGTGGTCATGAACTTAGTCTTTTTGATGTTCAGGAAGAGGCCAAATTTCTCACTTTCTTCTTTAGTCCTTTTGATCAGATGTTTCAGGTCTTCTTTGGTTTCTGAGAGGAGAGTTGTATTGTCAGCATAATTTGTTGATATTCCTTTCTTCAGTCTTTACTCTGATTTTTTATTCTGTAAGTTCTAGTTTCCTCATGATCATTTCAGCATTCAGATTGAATAAGATAATTGAAAGAAGGCAACATTCCCATGTTCCTTTCTCTATCTTGAACAAATTGTGTCTCCATATGGTATTCACACAGTGGTTTCATGATCTGTGTTATATCAACTGTACTCACTTGAACAGATATGTTGGCACCCCAACTCTTTCAAAGCTCTCCACAACTTTCATAATTGACAAAATCAAAGACTTTCTTGTAGTCAATAAAGCAAATGTAAATGTTCTTTTGACATCCTTGAGATTTTTCTATGATTAGGCATAATTAGTAATATTAACACAAGTTCCATGACTCCTTCTGAAGCCAGCTTGAAGAAAAAGTGATTCCCTTTCAATGGTCAATACCAGATGTTGTTGTATGATCCTTAAGGAGAATCTTCCTAAAGTGAAGGATGAGGGCAAATGTGCAGTAATTAGAGGACTCCTTAGAGTCCTCTAACATTTTTTCCAATGGAATCAGTGCTGTTTTTCTTCATTTAGCTATTCTGATAGTTTCATCTGAGAGCCACTTGTCCTTTTTCTCTGGCTTCCTGTATGTCATGTGTTCAACTTCTGTTTCAATGATGGTCAAATGAATTTCTTGCCACAGTACATCAGGCATCTTCTTAGCAATGTCCAGAAGATTTTGGAAGATGTCCAGAAGATGTCAAACATCTTTGGTGATGCTGTATTTTTCATGTTGTATAATTTGATTCTGCTCTTAACCACCAACAATTCATGATCTGAAATGTAATTGGTACTTGGATATGTCTTGACAATATGGACTGAACTGAACCATTGATGGCTGCATAGGACAGTGCAGTTTATTTAATGAAATGCAAGAGTGTAAATGACACTTGTGCTGTTTGAACTAGGTATTTGTGATTCTAAATCAATTTTCATGGCATAATTGCGCCAAACAATTCATTCTCTATCTCCATCTCCCCCCCCCTTCTCTCTCTTTCTGCCTCTCTCTCACACTCTCTTTCTCTCTCATTTGTTAGATTTAGGTACCACCCAACTAGCCTAAAGCAACTCTCAGGGGCTTACAAACATTAAAAACAGTAGGCATTAAAATGATAAAACAATAAATAACAACAACAATAAATATACATAAAAGATGGGGATGAGGGTAGCACAAAGTAATCAGGGAGAAGTGGGCTATTTTCTTATTCCAATAACCACCTCCAGAATAGAGCTTTTGGGGCTCCAGGCCAACTGGTATACTCTATATAGGTTTTCAGGCCCTTATGGAAGGTCTGTAGGGTAGTTGTGAATCTCACCATAGGGCTACAATGTTCCAAAGGACAGGAGCCACTCAGAAAATGCTCTTCTTCCTTCCAAAATCTTTGACCAATAGGGTCCACAGTGTGCTCATGGGTGGAGTGGGCCAATCCCATTGAGTGAGATGATTCTTCAGATAACCTCAACCCATGAAAGGCTTTAAAGGTGATAACCAACACCTTGAACTGCACCTAGAAGCAAACAGGCAGCTAATGCAGCTCACAGAACAGCGGTGTAACATGAGCCACTCTAGGGGCCCCAAGAACTGCCCACACTACTACATTCTGCATCAGTTGTAGCTTCTGAATACTCTTCAAGGATAGCCACATGTAGAGAACAATGCAACAGTCCAGGTGTCAGATGACCCAGGGCTTGAATGACTCAGAACAGGGACGCCCAACTCTCAACTAGCATACAACATGGAGTTATGTAGAGACTCTTCTAGCTATGACTGCCACCTGCATTTCAAGTAGGAGTTGCAAGGCAGGAGAACCTTCAACTTGCACACTAGGTCTGTTTGGGGTAGTACAACCCCATCCAGAACTAAAGATGTTAAAGCCCTGGATCTTGAAGCTTCATGCACCCAAAGCTACTTGGTCTTTATCAGTTGAAGAATGGTGTGTGTGTGTGTGTGTGTTTGTATGTATGTATGTATAACCTGAAGAAAATAGAAAAGAAAGGAAAAAAATAAAGAGAGCTAGCTTCTGATATTCTTCACAACAGTTATAAATACAAATATTTTAACCTCTCTCTAATCTTACATCATAATATTCTTCTATATGTAATCTATCCTGTCTAATCATCAAAGCCATAAATCACAAGTTCATTTTTTTCACTTTTTATGCAAAAAGTCCATAAGAGACTTCCAGTCACCAATAAGTGTATTTTGTGACTTTTCTCTAATTAAACAAGTTAATTTATCCATTTCAGCAAGAGCTGTAAATTTCCACAACCATTCTTCTATAGTGGGAAGTGTTGATACATTCTCCATGATGATTTGTCCCTATCTGGGTCCTTCAGGTCTCCAAATGATATACACATTGCTACTGTAACTGAGTCCACACATTCTCCGGCCTTGTCCAAAGAGTTAGGTCTTTGCATAATGTGTCTAAAGTAGGATAATTTGAGCCTTGTCATTTGTGCCTCAAGTGAGATTTGTTTGATTTTCCATTTGTTTATTTCTTGACTACCTATGGTGTTCTCAGGAATTTTTCACCAATATTTAACCACAATTAAGAAATTCTATAAAGTTATCAATTAGCTAACAAGAACATGAAATATGGAGATGCTACAAAAGTTGCTTACACTGTTGAAATGCCTCTTAAGGGAGATTAACTTCCCTGACTTTCTAATTCTTGTTCCTTCACCTGTGAAGGTTACTAGAACTTCTAGGACAATTGATGAATAGTTTCAAAGCTGGACTTATTCAGGTTCTTCATAGTTCTTTGTTGAGATGGCATTTTCTCCCTCTGAGAAATGTTCCTATACTGAATCAAGGCAGCTAATCCTCCAACTGCTCAGTGGCAGAAATATTATCATTGTTACCTATAGAAAGGCCAATATGGGAGAAATTCTTTAAGAATATGAACTATAAAATGAAAACCTTCACATAGAAAGGAATCAATTGATTATATTTAGTATACTTAAACCTGAAAGATGAAGAGCATTCTAGATTTTATATTTAACGTAACTAAATACTTGTCCCTGAGAACCGAGTCAGCTTGTGAAAAAGACAAAAAAATCTAGAAAATAATTTCTTTTCAAATGGAATTCTAACGGAATTGTTTGTGATATGAATGGGTATACAACTCAGAGTCTGTTCAAAATATACTTGCAGATCAAAATATAAATATTTTGTGCATGTTCCTGTATGTGCTTATCTGTTTAGAAAAAGAGAGAAAAATGCTGTATATATATATATATATATATTATGGAAAGATTATATGTGTGTGTGTGTGTCTGTGTGTCTCTGTGTGTGTATGTATACCATATACACCACACACACACACACACATACACACACTAAAATTTGGTGTATGGCAATAATGGCTCATTTGCTTAAAACTTTAAAAAATGCTTATATATATTGTTTTAAGCAAATGAACCATTTATTGCCATACACCAAATTGTGTGTGTGTGTGTGTGTGTGTGTGTGTGTGTGTGTGTGTGTGTGGTGTTAGCCTAGGGAGCCAGCATTGTTCAAAGACATTTCCATAGTCATGGGGCCAGCATGACTATACCCTGAGGTGCACAGAGCACTGTTACCTTCCCACCAAATGACACATATTTATCTACTATCAACTGCAGGCTTTCGAACTGCAAGGCGGGGAGTCGCTGGGGCAAGTATTGGGAGCTCATCCCATTACGTGGCATTCCGGTCTCAATGTGTGAGTTGCTCAGTGATAAAGCAATTCTCATATTCACCGACACGAGGACTTTGGAGGAAAAAGCAAATATAGATACGAGAAATGAATAAAATGTTACCTATGTCCCCAACTCTAAATTCTCCCACATCGTTCCAACAGTTCTTTTATATCTTTTGATTTAAAAATGGAGAAAAACAGGGGTGAATATTGATGCCTGGCATAAACTTAGCTAGCAAAACAAGGGCAGACTTAGTAACTGAAGCAAAGAGTTTGGCATTCTAATCTTCATTTCCGCACTGAGCAATAAATCACCAACCAGGTAGAATAGAAGACAGAAAGCAAAGCCTATTATTGCCTGTCTTGCACACACTTTACTGAGCATTGCATTTTAAAGGGCAGGCATGTCGAACTCCGCAGCCATTTCCAAAGCCCAAACTGTTCAGGTGCCAAAACCCAAAGTCAAAATTTCATTTTTTTCCCCCTCTTTCATGCAGAAAGCCCAAAAGCAGTTCTTATCCCTGATTAGTGCAGCCAACTTGGCCATCTCCACCAATTCCGTCACCTTTTCAATTGATTCCTGAATGTCCATGTTCTTGACAATTGTGTTTTGACAAAATCAAGTATGAATTGACTCATGGGTCTGATATTTCACATACTAATAGTATATAAGTGTCTTTGCAGATTTTTTTTTTTTGCAGATTTTACAAAGTGTGATTTGAGGACTCATCACCTGGACATTTTTTGGTTTTAATCATAAGCAAATCATAAGCAATCATAAGATACTCATATTTGCCCTCTGCTTTATCCTAGTAACCCATTGGATGCCTTCCAACTAGAGGGGCTAATCTTTGTGTATTATATATAGATATTGCCCTGGATGTAAATATCCAGTTGGTTTCCTTGACAGAATAATGGAATAGATTGCTGTTTCATTTCCCAATGAATTATATTGAGCCTGATCCTTGTTCTATGACGTGTCTATTATTGCTGGGCCTTCTGGAACTGTGTCCTCTCTGTAATGTAGTTAAACAGCATTGCTGAACACACAAGTCTCTTTATCACTGCAAAATAATGATCCATGAGGAGGAATATAAAGTATACCATACTGCAAAATTCTTGAAACTCTTTGCATTTGATAGAGTAATCCTTCCTACCAATATTGTAGCTGTATACAGTATAACTTACCATCAATGTTCTCTTTCATCCTTGGCCAATCTTTAAGAGTATAAATATTTGCTGCCCAAAAGAAATGACTATTTTTTTTTAACATTCTGAATGCTTTACTGAAAGAATAATACAATTTGAACACTATATCTAAAAATATTTTGGTATCCTCTGTGCTGAGAACACCATGATTAAAGGACTTTTCTCAGAAACCGTAAGAAAGAATTGAATCAATGAGTCCAAAGAAGGGCTAAAAATCATATTTCATCAACAATTAAAAGGAAGAAAATGAAAGGCAACCAAAGGAATAAATGGCTTTGTACACCATTTAAAAGTGTATCTGCATAGAACTAGTACTAAAAGCGATTAAAAAGAATGACAGCTGACTCAACAGGAGATGAGCCTTTCTGAAGTGAAGAAAACCCTGAGACACTTGTGTCTGATCTCCTTAATGCTTGGCATCTACTTTATTTTTTACTGATATCCACCCCAGGGAGAAAAGCTCATATCAAAGCACCCTCCTCAGAGTTAAATTTGGAACTGCTAGCACAGACCATCTCAGAATTCTAATTGATGTGGGCTGCCACAGAGTTAGTGTAAAGAGCCAAGCATAAAGAGATGAAATGTGGATAGCAGCTTATTAATCTATGCAGTGTCCAGGGCTTTATTCTGGTCTTTTTCAACCAATGAATTTCTACTTCCATTGCCTTCATTCAAAAAACAAGGGATAGGAGAAATGAGCATGGGTTTGAACTATTGCTAGAGAAACTTTGCTGTTTCTGCCTCTAACTTATGGATGCCTTCTAACTTGAGGGGCTCAATGAGGCTAGGGGAATCCTTACTATGGCAGTGCATTTTATCTTTCTTTGTTGGGCTGTTGGTTCGATCTCTGAGCTTGGCAATTTGGCTGCAAACATTTCATCTCCATTCGGGGGGGGGCATCTTCAGTATCCCCCCCCCCAAATGGAGATGAAATGTTTGTAGCCAAATCTCCAAGCTCGGAGATCAAAGTAACAGCCCAACTACCAACCCGAGCTACTAATGTTCAAGCACATCTCAATCTTTCTTTGTCTCCAAATTAAACCTCACAGTGAGATAACTATGATTTTATCCTGTCCTTGATGGTATAGGTATTTAACTAGACTTCAGTCTTCCAAGGAAAAGGCAGTTTATTAAAATACCTTTTTGTTGTATAGGAAGTTTCAAAACAATCAGGCTCATAACTGATCTCTTGTCTATATTCTCAAAATTTTAGTCATATTCTTCCTCAAGATCGGAGAAAACCTACAATTACTTGGTACCAAAGAGGGTATGGAATAACTCTGCTTGGTTACATAGCTGTATCCGCTTTCAGTAAGCTGATATTTCTTATCTGCCCCAATTAACTGCTGTTATGAATCAAGAATATGAATTTATTAAATGAAATTTGGAAAATCAGATGTAAGGCATCATCTTTTTAAACAATGTTCTCCCTACTGGAATATATATTCTGAGTGGCAGATTTTTAAAATACCACAAAGATGTCAGTTTTCTATATGTTTATTGAGAATACTATATTTAAATTGGAACATTTGTACACATAACACGAAAGTTAGTTCAATGGAGATCAAAATTAAGCCTATACAATCTGACCAACAGACAATACCATGAGTACTTACTTACTCCTAAAAAGGGATGGGAACCTAGAAACCGGCATTCTCAATGGTAGTTACTTCGATGTGGAACACTTTATCTTCTGGGATTAGGTTGGCCGTGTGTGTGTGTGTGTGTGTGTGTGTACACACTTGCTGCAAGGATTTTAATGAACTACAGTAAGCCTAACAAAGGAATGTTTTAATGCAATTACTTCCTGACACTTTTATTAATAGTAAGATAAACTCTTAGACATTTATATATACCTAAAATTAATATGACACAGCCTTTTAAAGAATGTGTGAATGGATTTTTTTTAGAAATTTCAGCTGCATGTAATTCTATGCAGAACACATGGTTTAAATGCCCTATCCATAATTTAATATATTAAAAAAATCACATGATACAGAAACCCTAAATATAAAAAAAATGCTTGCATGATTAATTACAATTCAAACAGTGACTCATCTATCACTTTTATCCTAAGCAATTGATGGTGCATCATTGAGATAAGGCCACACAGTGATACATCACACATAGTAGTTTGGCACTATCACATATGTAAATAATAATCTATCACTCTGTTAGCTGATCAGTCAAGGAAGACTGCCAGAATACTTTACAGATAGATTTCAGTAGAAGTATGACTTGGCATTAATAATCCATGATTATTTTATTTGCAGAAACAAATGAAAGGAAGGGATGAAAGAGAAATTGACTGATTATCTGAACTTTTCTCACATTTTTTTTCCCAGTTGCTATTTTTATCCAGATCATCCTTTGAGAATCCCCAGGGAAAAAAGGCTGCATATATAAAAACAAGCTACTTCCTAGTAGCCAAAGATCAAACTGGTATTGGTAACAGAAAACCTCTGTTAGGCTTTGACTCATCATTAAGAATTCATCCATTGATTGTAAACTATGTTGTTTTAACATGCTCACATTCTTTACCGAATAATACACTTAGCATGGGTACCGATTAATCTAAATCTCCCCATTCCTCAGTGAAAGATCCCCTTCTACTCTGGTTGAAGCCATTCTCCAAGGGAAAAAAAAGCATCACTCTCATCTTCTGAAACCCCAAAATCAGGAGAGACAGAAAATATTTCTTTTGGTCCACAAAGAAGTACCAGACAGAGAGTCTCTGAAAATCCAGTGGTCTGGACAGTTTATCCCAGGGGTAGGCAACCTTGGCTCTTTTATGACTCCTGGACTTCAACTCCCAGAATTCCTGAGCCAGCCATGCTGGCTCATGAATTCTGGGAGTTGAGTCCACGAGTCATAAAAGAGCCAAGGTTGCCTACCCCTGTTTTATTCAAACTAGAATCCTTTTCAGTAGGGTCTGCTATAGGGGCAGATGGAAGAGATTTCAGGCCAACTATAAAATTAGGGGAAGGGAGAGGAGCATCCTAGTCAAGCTCTAAGTCATCCCCGCCCTATTTCTCTGTTTTAAAAATGCAGGTTGGAAAGGGCCGTGGTTTATAAAAACAATCAATTCCCCAAGTTTCAAATTATATCACTCCCTATCAGAAAATTACAAAAAATCATGGATACCTGGAATTACCTTGTTCTAATGTAGCATTTGTCCTCTTTGCCTTCCTTAAAGCAAATTAAGTTTCACATCCAAAAGAAGAAAAACACTTTTAAATATTAGCTCGGAACTGAGATATATACAATATGGGTTGAAATGCTGAGGCATGTCTCTCTACTTGAAGAATGTCAGATCCTGTTCTAACAAGAGAGAAAATCCATAGGCAACTAATAGAGTGTCAAGACCCTTGATCCTGGTAGGCCTATAATAAACTCCAGCAAAACCTTTCCACAGGTTATTTCATGATAAGGGAAGAAAGGGGCAATAGAATGGCTGGTTTAGTCATAAAAATCTTACCTCTAATAATAACTAGTATGAGAGTCACCATGACTCAGGATCATGAAATGCTCTCCATCTAAGCATAATATGGCCACTTTTACCTCCCCCTCCCCTCCCCCAGTTCCCTAAAGGTTTGCTATCATGGCAAAGTTTAAGTGCTCTTCCCTGAGAGAAAGTGAGACATATAACCAGTCACTATGAAACATTTTTCCCCCCAATTTCCAGAAAAATGGGAATGAAACAGCTGCAGGACTTGGGTTTGGCTAGTCTAAAGAAAAGAAGAAATAGGGGTGACTTGATAGCAGTATTCCAGTATTTGAGGGGCTGCCACAAAGAGAAGGAGTCAAATTATTCACCAAAGCACCAGAGGGCAGGACAAGAAACAATGGTTGGAAACTGATCAAAGAGAGAAGCAACCTGGAATTAAGGAGAAACTTCCTGACAGTGAGGACAATTAACCAGTGGAATAGCTTGCTCCCAGAAGTCGTGGGTGCTCCATCACTGGAGATTTTTAAAAAGAGGCTAGACAGTCACTTGTCTCGGATGGTATAGGTTCTCCTGTTTGAGCAAGAAGCTTGACTAGAACACCTCCAAGGTCCCTTCCTTTCTATTCTATTCTATTCTATTCTATTCTATTCTATTCTATTCTATTCTATTCTATTCTATTCTATTCTATTCTATTCTATTCTATTCTATTCTATTCTACTCTATTCTACTCTACTCTACTCTACTCTACTCTACTCTACTCTACTCTACTCTACTCTATTCTATTCTATTCTATTCTATTCTATTCTATTCTATTCTATTCTATTCTATTCTATTCTATTCTATTCTATTCTATTCTATTCTATTCTACATTAAAATAGTATCTATAATGGTATGTGGGAATGACCTTGAGAGACAAAAGGAAGAGATATTAAGGGAATGTTGAGATAAAAGAGGACATAGCCCACGACTGCATAATGGGCAGAGAAAGAAACTCAAAAAAGGCAGTAAAAGAGATGGTGGGAGATTTGTACTTTCAGACTTGCAAGATTCTGTTAATGTAGCTATACAATTAAGTATAATTAGTCAACTGGTCATGTTTCCTGTCTGGACTATCTGGGAAGGCTGACAGAATCCCTAGTAGTTCTCAATTTAAACCCACACATAAATCTCCTTGCTTTTGTTTGTGCACTTGCTGCATGAAGTCCACAATTTCTCCCTCACCTGGGTGTCAGTGGTCTAATGTGGGTCATGTGTGTTGAGGGATAAATATTTCTGATTTTAAAATGGTGGCAGAAAACAGAACATAAAGAGGGGAAAAAACTTTTTCAGGCTTCAGCTTTTATTTTTCTGAGAGCTAGGAGGTATGGAGAAAACAATTATTCCTTTATTCAAAGAGTACCAACAAGTCAAGAGAAAGTTTTCTTAGTAGCTTTTTAAAACAATGATTCCTGAAAAAATCCCATAGGATCACTCTCACTGAGCAGAATCTTTAATCAACTTTAACACATGTGCAATACAAGCAAACATGTGGTACATACTGATTAGCTAAGATTTTCACATTACATGGAGTGTGAGCATTACCTAAAAAGTGAAAAAGCAAAAAATTGCAGGTATACTGATATATTGTATCTCCTATTTATTCTTTGTTTTGTACACAAACTATTTATTTGTTCTTCATGTCTATGTGACTGGTTCATTTACTGCAATGGTGCTGGGTCTATTTTCTAATAGTGCTGACATTTTATACAACATAGCAATGTGTTGATGCTGTCTGAATATCTGCAAAGTCTGAAGACATTCCAGGTTCTTTTGATCAGTTTAGACTTGCTGCCCCTTCTAATAGGTGTCTCCAAAGTTGAAATACTTCAATTACACATAAGAATGTCTTGCTAAAAAACCATACCTTTTGAATAAAAGGAACAAGGCAAAAGAACTTGCCTGAAATCATCAGCTGCCTAGAGGATAATAGCTCTGAGTGCAAAATTAATTTGCATTCATTTGAACAATAAAGGGACAAATGGAGTCTGAATGACAAAGGAGGGGCTGAAAGGTGAATTCTGACTTTAATGCCACTAATGTCTGCCATACATCAAAACACCATTTTAATGGGGCTTTATCATTTTTTTTGGGGGGGGGGGAGTTTAAGTTAAAAATTATGCTGCAGTTTATAAAAAAAATAGTAGCAAAGTCCCAATAAAGTTACAAAATCTCCAAAATACTGGATTTGTTTGACATTTCTTGAAGGGTGTTAGAATAGTATTTTAGCATGGCTCATCTAGGGTAGATGCCAACAGAAGAAATATGATATGGCACCAAATCTAATATAGGGGGGTCAAAGGTATTTCTCTCCAGTTTAACATACAACTTGTGCAGACGAAGGCATTCAAGGACAATCCTGACATGTTTAATGAGTGTAGCTATAGTTTCAGAATAAATAAAACATGTCACCGAAAGAAAGAACTACAAAAGAGTCTGAACTGTCCTGCAGAACCTTATACATAAATCTTATGAAGGATAGAAGGGGCTGTGAACCAAGCCAAAACACATCTCGCTACATTCACTTTCCATAATGTGTCAAAAATAGCTAAATATTTATGACCTGTTTTCAAATTGTATGCCCCTTTTTGAATTCAGTTAAATAAAAACACCCCACCCACTTGCTTATTGCAACCATCCCCAAAATTCAGAGATTAGTGTGAGGAAGTAAGTCATAGAGTTCAAAAGTCTGAAGTCATGGCTCACTCTGACAGAGATAGAGAAAATAAGATGCGCTGAAATTGAAATGGGGAGGATCAAATCAACCCTGTAAATCAGGGGTGTCAAACTGCCAGCCCGTGGGCCGGACACGTCATGTGGAAGCCGCGCCCATCCCATTGCTGGCAATGGCAAAACCATCCCGATACGTTGCGCGACGTCACGTGACATCGTGAGTTTGACATGTCTGCTGTAAATTGTGATCGGTATATTCCTTTAAGTAAGCCAACTGTTAAGCAACCACAGGGTACTGTTTTTTTTTTTTTTAATAATATATTTTATTAAATTTTATATGGGTATGGGAGGGATAGGGATAATATGGGTAGAGGATGGGGTTAGGGGATGGAATTGGGATAGGGATGGGAGTAGGGGTAGGGGTAGGAACAGTAGTGTGGTTACCCCCACATAAAAAATCCAACGCTTACACAAGCAGACTCTCGTCCGGGTACACGTATTGAATAACAGTAATTAATACAATACTAAACAATTATAATCATTAGTACTAAAAATAGTCATAAAATAAAAACTTACTAATTAAATATAATTTAGCTCTAACGTAATGCTAACCATTGATAAAATTTTTCCCATGTCCTAAAATATACTGAATCCTCTTTCTCCTTAATCTCCAACGTCAATCTGTCCATTTCTGCACATTCTAAGATTTTCGTAATTATAATCTGATCGTGTGGTAAATTTTCATTTTTCCAAAATTGAGCAAATACAATTCTCGCTGCTGTCAATACATGTAATATTAAATATTCATTCTCTTTACCATAGTTAAATCCTAATATTCCTAGCAAAAATAATTTTAAAATATGGGTACTGTTGTGTAACAGGATCTAACCTTCTGGAATCAAGTCACAGTCACAAAAATAATAGGGGGAGGAACAACATGTGTACTTCTTTTACAAGAATGTCAGCAAAATCAGAATACTTTGTAAGTAAAACAAGAGAAGCATCTTGGTAATCAAATAGGAAAGAGCAGATGGATGTTTTGTGTTCTGCAGCTACTGTTTTTAGCAATTCTTGGAATTAAACATGTTGTTCCTTAATCCCAGTAAATCTCTCGGATTTGGAGTGGGTTTGGAGCCAATTCATTGCCACGCCTATGGGACATACAAGGACAAGGTTTAAATAGAATTGTAAAGTTTCTTGAAGTTTGAAGATTTTTAGGTGAAGGAGAACAAATTTATTAAATAATAGCACTAAAGAGGAAGATCCTTTGATCAAGTTTCTTCATATTAGTGGATCGAATATCTATGTGGACAAGATATATTTTCACAGAAAACTCATGTTGATGAAATTGGTCTTGGATCCAGAATTCAGGTAAGCAGAAGAATGCATGTTTGAGTCTAACTGAGATCAAAGTATAAAATATTATTAGCCTGTTTTGCACATTCAAGCTCACCTAAATTATTGAGGTTCCCTTTTCTGAGTTCTTGAAAGAGTACCTAGCTTATTTCTTGAGAAATCCAATTTGGGAGAATCAGGTCACTTACTTCCAACATGATCCAGAAGCAGGGGAGTTACCCAAGCAACTTGCAATCTTCCCTGCTGGCTTCCCATTGACTTTCTCTTGCAAGCTTTTCACAAGTAAAGTCTGTGCAGAAACCAGCAGGAATTTGCAAGTCCAAGTCCAGCAGACATGTAAATATCTGTTGAGAAGGTAAGAAGGAGGTGAGGAGGTGAGGAGTGAGTGAATAGGTGCACGAGAGATGCAGCAAAGTTGGGGAGAGTGCACAAGGCTACAAGGGGTTACCCAAGAAGTCCAGCAAGGATCAGAGAGGGTGCATGAGGGTATAGTGCCAATCAGGGTGGTGGCATGAGGATGCTGGTTAGTGATACTTGGAGGCCCAGCATGGGTTCAGGGACATGTTTTAGGACATTGCATGGGTCAGGGTAGGTGTGCTCAGGTATATGAGTGGCTGGTGCAGCATGAGGCCAGAGCAATTGGAAGAGGCTATGGGGAAGGTATGGGGTGGGTGAAGTTACCTGAACATTTTGCTAACATTCCTGCTGGCTTACCCATTAACTTTCTCCCTGTAAGCTTCCCATAAGCAAAATCAGTGGGATAGCCAATAGGAAGTTCAAAATCTCACTCATTCCAGCTGCTGTTTTGCCCACCCATGGTCCTTCTATTGATCTGTTTAGGTAAGTAAATATCTCTGAAATGATGACACAACTGAATTGATGACCCAACAGGTCATGGATTGTCTAGTTTATAGATACAAATAGCATTTGTTCCAACTGCTTCCTTCTGTCATTATAATGGTTTACTCAAGCCAATTGTCTGCTGGCTATATTTGTTGAAATATTATATAGAGAGCATATAACCAGTATATGAAAACTGTACATTATTTTCACTGTTACAGAAGTTATGGAAACATTAGCATTTCACAAGACACAGAAAGATAATTACCAGCTAAAGCCTTTTAAGGAAGCAAAAACACTCCTGTGGTGATTTTTAATTTACATAACATTTCCTCTCTGTCTTGTGAATAAGATAAAGAAGTATTAAAAAATGAATGTGTCTGCTTTGTATTACATTATCTTGTTCACTATTCTGCGAATGTTCATTAATATGAGTGGCTCATTATTCCATTTAACCCACATATAGATACAGAGAATTTATATTATCTTGTCCACGTTTTGATATGCTTCCTGGTTAGGCACATCTAGCAGGTGTGTTGGATGAGGATCATGCAAATGTATATTTATTCCACTTTTGAACAGGTTTGACAGACATTTATAAAAAAAAATATATAAAAAAGATTCTATGATGTGCCTGCAGTTGCCATGGCTTTTTGCCCGTTTATCACATATCCATATTTTCATGCATATTTTCATAATAAATAAATGTTTCTGCTAGTTAGGGTAGGAAAGAATAAAATAAAAATAATTTCATTCTCACTGTAAAGGTTCTCATAGGACAGAAAGGAAGGGTCAGAAATGGGGTGGCTTTAGATGTGGACACTTAAGCAGCCCTTATAGAAATCTCAAGCAAGAAGAATGAAAGAAAACTGGAATGGAAGTAAAAGCCGGTAAGTAAGATGGACTGACAGAAGCTTCTGATGTCAAAAGAACTGTGAGTTTAATAAAGAACAATGTGGACGGATAAACATGGACTGTATTGGGCAGTGTTTATTAGTTCAAGGGTAAATTTCTGTAATTCTTTTCTTAAATCTAACTTACAAAATAGGGTTAGGAGTAGAAATAGAACTGTTGGTGCAGATCTCTTGAGAAATTTATAATTTTGGAAAAGATAGAAGGATAGAGAAAAAGAGAATGACCTGCAGGAAAGTGTATGGACTCAATTACAGCAGCAATGGATGTACCATTGGAAAACCTGGGGACAGATCTATGCATGTGATGGAATACATATCTGCATCAGCAGAGAGGGAAGATTTTGACAACCAGAAAAACACCTGGATTAAGGGTTTGTGCAGTTTTATCTGGACAGAGGGTTGGGGAAGATGTCCTGGGTAAACACACCCTAGAATTTCAGGATATATTTAGAAGTTTAGAAAGTTACAGCTTTAGTTTGGCAAGATTCTATTTATTAGATGTAAGCAAATAAAGGATTGGACTCTCATCACTCTGGGTTTGGGCCTGACAGTGTGGTTGCTAAAAGTTAATACCAACCTGATGGTGTATAATCATGATTTGGTAGAGGGGAAAATGCATACAGTATATGACTTTCCAAAAGGAGTTAGAAGGTTATAGCCAAGATTGTTGGGCTTACATGTCAAATAAATAATGGAAGAAAGAGTAAAACAATGATTGCAAGTACTTCCCAGTTTTAGATTCATGAATCCCCTCCTGACCCAATCTAGGGAGTAGTTTAATTGACTGAAAAGTTAGCTGCTCAAGAGACCAAAGATGCCAACAAAGATATTGCTGAGTTTGGCAAAAAAAAGCTCATAGTTGGGGATGCAGATCCCAAGGAGAAAGCCAAACTTCAAAAAGTGAATTCTCTTAAAGTGGAAGCACAACAAAGGGTCAAGAATGAAGAAACACCAAAACAAAAAGCAAAGGAGAATAGAAAAGTAACAGGGGAGAAAATTGTGACAAAACTGGATGTTAGACTAAAGCCTATCCCAGAAAGTGTCTAAGTCTACTACCTTACCTCTCTGGCAAAATGTTCAGCTGTGCCTAGAGTGGTCAGGAAGCAGAATGACTCCTGGATATTGGCAGTGGAGAATTTAAGTGAGGCCACGTTTGGTTAAAAATGAGCTTGATTAAGTAAGATGAAAGAGTCTAACTGAAGATTTACACACTGGTACATTACCTACAAATTGTTTGTGCACAGTCGCCTTAGGTGAGATGTGCGGCATACAAGTTTGATAAATAATTAAATAAATAATTAAAATTATGATGAATAATAATAAATAAGTAAATAAACACTCAGGAAAACAGCACCAATCTGTTAGTTTTCTCTCTAGTTCTGACTCAAAGATTGCTCGCTGTAACACAGATGATAAACACACTTGTATAAGGCATGAAGTAGTTGAATCTTTTCTAGCTTTTTCCCCTAAAAGGGGGAAGGATATGGTAACATGTCTGAGATCACAATGCTTTTTTGCTGGTTTATCATATATTGCCTATCAAATTTTGGGAACTCATAGGATCCCCCAATTACTGCAGATATGTAAACTGGAACACCAAACTGTCTCTTCCTGGAATAGTGGTATACAATCTATCTAGTAGCAGAAGGATAAACTGGCTTTCATAATCCAGTTTATGAGAAGTCCCTGTACTTATCCTAAGCATCACAGTGTGTCTCTATTACTAGAATCCTTATATGCTGTAGACAGTATGTCTCTGAAGGAGATGGGTGGTTCAGAAATGTGAAAACA
The DNA here is from genome assembly GCA_023970755.1 of Azemiops feae. Classification (NCBI taxonomy): domain Eukaryota; kingdom Metazoa; phylum Chordata; class Lepidosauria; order Squamata; family Viperidae; genus Azemiops; species Azemiops feae. Next base: position 5,882,686 of record JALGBA010000005.1, on the reverse strand, counting down.
ATAAAGCAAAACAAAGTAAAAGTAAAAAGTAAAAAGTAAAAAGTAAAAAGTAAAAAGTAAAAAGTAAAAAGTAAAAAGTAAAAAGTAAAAAGTAAAAAGTAAAAAGTAAAAAGTAAAAAGTAAAAAGTAAAAAGTAAAGTAAAGTAAAAGATCTATGATACCCACTCATAAACATTCCAGCCAAGCACTTTGTGTCATAGAAGCCACACTATTAGCCTTATTGAAGCTGTGTCATGATGCAATTCATCTTGCCAACTTGCTTTGGATTACTCTGACAGACCCCTCAGAACTTCCAGTAGCTTGAACAGTGCATCAAAGTGTCTTCTGGGGCAGCAGCTTTGCTTTGCCTATTAAAAGTAGGAACTGGCTCTGCTTTGTGTAGCCTCCAAGTGGTCCTTTGCTCAAAGCAATGTTCAAAGCCTTGCATAGCTTATTGGTCATTTTGTATGTAGACAGTTACATTTTTCTTGACAGAGGACAAAACTGCTCTAAAACCATATATTATTTGATTGGAAGGAAAATCAAATGTTAAATTAGAAATTCAGTATCATTTTACTCTTGATTAAAGCAAAGTGCCATAATAAGGGTAACACTGATAACATGAACTACCCAAAAGGCTCAAAGCTCTTTAACTGAAAAAGAATTGGATTAGTAATGTCACATATCACTGGAGTTAAAAACACTTTATACTATTTTGTTTCCCCCTCTGCCACTCAGAAGTAGTTCTTCTAGATCTGATTCAGTTTTAATTTTGCTTCCCCTACATATTTTAAATTTATATTGCATGGCCTTGAAGTACCTTTAGGCCATTTCAATACAAACGCACACCGACACGCTTGTCAAAATCAGTGGGATTTGGTCTCTGTGTTTGAATTTTATCAGAGTGAGTATTAGAAGGAATTACAACTAGAAAGTAATGCTGCTGGCAAGAGGTAAAAGGTTTGATAATTTAGACACTTCTAGATTAGAATAGCTAGATGTTTTATTCTAAAATTCTTGGTTTTCCCCCCTCTTTTAGGTTTTTGATTTTATTTTTAGATTTTATGTAAGGTGCCTAGAGTCTCTTTAAAATGGGTTGGGTGTAAATGTTGCTAGCAACCTAGATAGATAGATAGACAGACAGACAGACAGACAGACAGACAGACAGACAGACAGACAGACAGACAGACAGACAGACAGACAGACAGACAGACAGACAGACAGACAGACAGACAGACAGACAGACAGACAGACAGACAGACAGACAGACAGACAGACAGACAGACAGACAGATAGACAGATAGATAGATAGATAGATAGATAGATAGATAGATAGATGATAGATAGGGTTGAGGGAAGGGAATTTGAATGAATATCTGTAAATATCAGCATCACATTTTTAGCCCTAAAAGCTGATATGTGATTTGAATATTTAAGAGAGTTGGATGAACCTTCCTAATAACCCAGGAGGTGGGATAGAAGTTGCAGCAAAAAGGGAATCATAATAAATCTTTTCCATGTTCATTATGAGTGATCAAAGTCCCTACTAGACTGCAGTACATTGAATCAGCAAAAGGACACCTGTTGTGTATAACCATAAAACATTATCGCTACATTTTGAATTACTCTCACTTACTAGTTCTGCTTTGATAATGTTTCTATAATTTCCAAATTAAAAAAAATCAAAGGAAATCCCTAGGGAGGAGAAATTTAGAATATTAAAAATGAATACACAGATGGTGCTCAACTTACCGTCACAATTGGGACCAGAATTTCATCACTGAGTAAAACGATCATTACGTGAGATGCCCATATGACTGCTTTGTTCAATGACGACAATCACAGCAAGTGCTTAAGTGATTGCATGGGTCATTAACTGGATAGAGTGAAGGAGCTGCCTGTCAGAGGAGAGCAGACAATTTCCCTCTGTGTGCAGAAGGGAACCCATTTATGAAAACATTCCCTTTGCTATGTCCTAAGCTTCAGCAGAGCCAAAGGTCTTCATGAAATGACTAGTTCCCTGCTTTAGATAGCAATAGTAAGAGCACTTAGACTTATAAACCACCCCAAAGTGCTTTACAGCACTCTCTGTGCAGTTTACAATGTCAGCATATTGCCCCCAACCATCTGGGTCCTCAATTTACCAACCTCAGAAGGATGGAAGGCTTAGTCAACTTTGAACCACATCAGGATCAAACTCTAGACTGCGGGCAGAATTTTGTCTGCAATACTGGACTTTAACTACTGCATCCCCAGAGCTCCTAGATAATATTTCAGCATCACAATTACATATTTATTTGTTGTAATTCTTTTGAGTTTTGTATTAACATATGCTATGATTTGAAACCAAGATGCAAATAAAGCTTAATCTTGCTAGGATTCTTCTTAAAGGTAGTCAGACAAAAAGTAAAAAGTTTTCCAAGGATCCAGCTTCTGCCCCGGCCATTTTCTTCACGTATTTTGGTCTAGCAGGTTGAACTTTTGTGCTGATTTTTTTTCTTCAACATCTCAACACAAGCTGCAGAAAGATTTTCTTTGCTTGCTTACTTCCTTTCATCTACTCTTCAGCCTGGCAGTCACTTATCAAGATAACTAATTTACAGATTTTGTCATCCTCTTTCCAGGCATGCAGTAAATTTAGCACATGAGGTGGTTAAAAAAAAATTGAGATTGGAAGGCAGAGGTTTAGTTTTAGCACCTAATTGGGGGGGGGGAGAGAAAGATTGACAACTCTGTCTCCCCCATTTTTAATGCTTTCTTTATTGAAGAAATGAGGGTTTCTAGTGTGTGTGGGGGTAGGAGTTAAGCAAAGGAAAGGTTTCAAGGACTTCATCGTGAAGCTGATTTCCCCAAGCCTGGGAGAGGTCTCCTAATGGCCAGTTTGGATTTACTGGCCAAAAATGTTTATTAGCATCTCAGACAATGACTCAGTATATGACCAAATGATGGCCACTAATAATGAAATAGATAAGAGCTAAATTATAGAAAAGCCAAGTATAAAAAGTACCATACCAAAAATGTTCTGGGCAGGGAAACTGAAAAGCTAGCTGTAATGGAGGTTTGGAAGGAAAATCAGACAGTAACAACAATTATTATTATTATTATTATTATTATTATTATTATTATTATTATTATTATTATTATTATTATTATTATTATTATTATTATTATTATTATTATTATTATTATTATTATTATTATTATTATTATTATCATCATCATCATCATCATCATCATCATCATCATCATCATCATCATCATCATCAATAATAATAATAATAATAATGATAATAATGATAATAATGATAATAATGATAATCCTTTCCATCCTGTGCTTTGCTTCATCATGTAGATGGCATGTTATCTTCCTAGGGTAAACAAACAAATTACTGAAAATCTTAGCAGCTCTCTTATTTTGCATCTGAACAGGTTACATTAACTTTTAGATGCATCACCCTCTCCTTGATGATTATTTGAATGAAAAGTTTTCTGATAAGATTTTAAATCGCTCTTGTTTGAATTTTTAAAATATACTGTATTTGCTCTTTACTAAAACAAAAAATCAATCATGGCTATGGGATAGGTCTGCAGATGCAAAAGAATGCAAGCTTGTAACACTGATAATCAGTTGGCAATAAAATGCCAAGATTTTATTCTCAAAGCTAAATTCTGCTAAATTCACCTCTAAACAGAGAATGGAAGGTAGGAGGGAAGAAGAATCAGAGCGTTCTGATGCAGATGAAAACATAATCCAACCCTTAAAATTCTTCCCACAACCTGAACAAAAGGAGATTCTGTACAAACTGAGATATTAAAATGTATGTAGGCAATAGCTTTTTTGTCCTCTTTGCTTGTCAGAAGCTGGCAGTGAAGATCATAAATGGTGACCATATGACCCTAGGATGCTGCAATGTCCTAATTCTGAGCTAATTGCCCAAATTGTGATTGTGTGACCACTGCAGTAGTCATAACTACAAGGACCAATTGGAAGTCCCCATTATTCAGCACATTCTAACTTCAAACAATTCACTTAATAAATGGTCTTCAAACAGGACTACCTGCATTTGATTTGTTTCTGGAGATGGAGGAAACTTCTTGATAATTTTCGGCCACCTATAGATACAAACATTTGTTGGAGATGTCTGAAAAGCAACATACTGTCATCACATAGAATTAATCTGAAAACTTGGATATTTCAATTCATTTGTTAAATATATAGCCCAGGAATTCAGGGGAACATCATTTTCTATTTGTTCTTCCTCACAGAAGCATCCTCGGGACCAGGTTGGGAGGAAGGGCAAAAGACAAAACAGCATCACATCATTATGACATAAGCTCCATACTTTTCTACATACTTCAGTATGTACAAAATACATCATGATGAGTAGCTGCTTCATTATTTTGAAAAAGAATAGCACTGGATCCTGAGGCTCCCTTGCAACATTGGGCTGAGAGATTATGAATGTCCTAAAAAATTACCCAGTAAGCCGCCACCCCCACCTCCTTCTGCTGTTGCGCCTTGTACATTTGTTATGACTGCCCACTCCAGTAGACTCTAGGTGGCTTACAAAAACAAACACACAATGTCTACATGGTAAACACATAAAATAACATTGACCGTGCAAACTAAAACAACCATTGCTTCCATGGCTTAATCCCTCTGATCCTAATCCAACAAACAGAACTGTTTGATTTCTTATGGTTTCCCTGTTACTGGAATGAAGGATTTAAATAATGCAACAATAGGATACATTAATACATTCTCTTCCATTAGGCAATGAAATACTGACTAGTGTACTTTTACAAAAAGGACATTCATAATGTCTCACAGGTAGTTTTCAAATGCATTTTAAAAATCCCCAAATAAAAAACAAAACAAAATCAACAAAAAATGAAATACTAATAGAGATAATGCTCCAGAGCAACATGATTAAAAGAAGCACTAAAATCCTCAGTACAAAGCAAGGAGTCCTTAACAAGATTTTTAACTAGCTGGATTACACTAGTTGTTCTAAAATGTTCTAAAATGTTCTCCTTCTGTAACATTGAAGAGGCTCTCTGCATTGGAGCATCTAAGGAGCAAGTGTGATAAACTTCCCCAGCTTCAGTTTCTGCTCAGAGCAGTCAATACTATAAAAGTTATTGTGTGATTTAATACTGCTGACAGGGAACAAAATGATGCTTTGGCAACAAGACACTAAATTGTTTTGAGTTCTTAGAATGTTAAGGTAGGGCTATAAGCAAGCCTTCTTTTCCTGAACTCATTGTTCATATTAATTATTTGCTACATTGTTCTGGATAATTTATGGGTACAAATGCTTAGAAAGACATGTTCTTATTAGAAAACAGGAGAATGAATGTATCTGTAGACATATTCTTCCAATGCAGGATGAAGGAGAACTTACAAAAACAAATACAAAAAAACTTGTTTTGTATTTCATTTTTATTAAATAAAGTTTGTATTGAAAAAAGTATATAATAAAATGTTGCTTTATAAACAAAAAAAAAACCCTTCAAATGTTTCTAAATTATTGCTAATTTAATAGTGCATATCTATACCTACTTAACTGGGAGTAATTCCTGTTGGACACGGTGAATCATTTTGGAATGGACATTGTCAGATAGCACTGCTAGTCTCTATCTTACATTAAAGCAAATATTTTACTGCTTTTCAATCTCTATATCTGCTAGTCCTTCCTGTTTGAAAAGGAAGTTAGAAGATTGGAAGATCATCTACTTTGCTTACTGAAGCACAAGACACTGGTGTAGCTGCAGCCTAGAGGAGAAAATAGGGCACTTACTGTATACATCCTTGGATTTACTCAATAATCTGCTCATGTGCAAATATAGCATTTCACCAAGGATTTCTTCTTCACTTTCCCCCCCCAGGTATCCATTTATATTAATCTCGACATTACCAAGAACACCTGAAAAAAAAAATGCAGAAGGCATGTTTGTCCCAGGACCAGAAATAAAAATTATATCAGCTGGACTAGAACTTCCATCATTTTCAAGAAATATATTTAAAGTGTTTCATGTTGGGTAAAATAAATTTTAAATAATACCACTACTGTAAAATAATATTCCTGTTGTTGTTTTTAAAACTAAACATTACAGAAATCACCATTTATGAAATGGTACAAATTCTTTTTGGGAAGATTCTGAATAAATAATATATGAATAGAGATTTCCCATGTCTCAAGATTTCTATAGAGGCTTTTAGTTTGTTAGTTTTAGCATGTTTAATAAATCTGTTTAGTCTTTAAATGTAAGATTATCATAAATCTGCACATGCTCGGTTTGATGAATACTTGAGAAATTACTTCTGAATAAATATGCATATGCCTTTGTTTATATATAACTATTTGTTAGGGCTGTGCAAATCCTTCAGAGGGGTATTTTCCAAAGAGAACTGTCATGCTGCCACCTCTTCTCAGTCTGAACTCACTCAACTGAAGTGCCTTTCTTCACAATATTGTGCTTAAGTAAATACCCTCGATCTCTAATGTTGAGAAGCTTCCTTGAGCACTAATGTCAGAGTTGCAGATACTGGAGAACAGTGTCAGAATATATATTGTGATGGAAGGCGCACATGGCCAACAAATACGTTCCAATCAGTCCCTCATGTGTTTTTTAAATGTGTGGGTATTGTAGCAAGGTGAAGAAAATATAAACGTATTAGTTTGCAGAAAGTTTGTTGTGTGGCACACATTTGGTATATACTTATTCAGAAGCAAATGCAAAACAATATCTAATATGGATAATAAGTTATTCCCTCCCTCCAAAATAGCCTTCCTTAAGGTGCTTAGATTTATGATAGTTATAAAAGTAGATAAAAGAGATAAAGATGAATACAAGGTATTTTTTCTGAATGTACAAAAATATACATACACTTTGCCATTAAACTGAGGTTCCTATAGAATCTGATAGTTTTGTCATAATAACAAAACAAGTTTCACAGTATCACACTAAGCACCTCCACTTATGTATGTGACATTGAGATCCTTGTACGAAATGAGCACAGCTTGCCCCATTATGGTACAACACTTGTTTCATCATTTATTTTCCTTGTCCATTCCTGTGGTTGCCTCTGCCGGTAAGATTTTTTCTTGCACAAAAGGACTGAAGAAATGTGCAAAAATATTTTCCTCTTGTATCAAGAGTAATGTTATGCTACACATCTTCCTCATGTACTATTCCATAATTTTCATTACTGGTGATACAAACAAAACCAGATGATTCATGATATTCTTGCTTTCAGGAATCATACATTTTATACAATATAATTTGTAATGGCCTTATTTTTCTTACCTTCAGTTCATGAGGACAAAACTTCTGGCAAATTACTTGGTTAGGCAGACGTAACATCTTAAGGGAGAAAGGGGGCTCTGTACAATCTCTATGCTAGTATCATACTAGAACATAAATAGATGATAGATAGACAGACAGACAGAAAAACAGATATAGAAATTTATTCTTACAAAATGAAAGCTGGGCTTCTAAGATTGCATAAGGCAGCAATTTTAATTTTAATTACAAAAAGGTATCTGCAGTGGTTCCATGACATAAAAATGCCTGTAACTTCCATCCTTTTTTCTTTCTTTCTTTCTGTGAGAATTCCCACAAATTTTCTGAGCAGTCTTATCCTCCATTTAGGTCTGCTGAGTGAAATACAAACATTGCTTCTAACCTCCTCGAAATCTAAATAAATAATATTTCTTTATAACAGCTTCAGTGGAAGCCAGCTGCTGCTTATTTTTTAAGCCCAGAAAAGATAGCCAGGCACTGCTCTCTGTTAGGATCTTTGTACTCTGATGTGCACTCAAATCTGTGAATCATAAACTTCCATATAGAGGTGTCCATAATGGGGATGGGCAAGGGAGCTAAGATGGCAGGTATGTTATCAAAGCCCTGTCTCTCTCTGCATGAATCCACATCATACACATGTACAAAAGACCAGGGCTATGATCCATAGAAGCCCAGATCATGGGGTCAATACATGCCTAAGATATCTATGTTGAGAAGCAATTGCACGTGGAATCAAGAGAAAAGTGGCAGTAGCATGTGCTGTTGTGAGATCCATCAAAAGTATGCCAAATTTATTGAGCTTGTCAAGCCATTCTTTTAAATAATAATTTGTCTCTCATACATTTCTCCTGGATAAATACTTTGAATAATTAATACAGTATCAGGTACAAATTTCCTAGCTATTTAATGCCATCTTTACTCACAAATTGTTGTGTAATATAAAGTGACAAGTTCATTTCCCCCCCTGTAAATTAGGAAGATAAAGCTTTTCACATAGAAGCTTACTTTTTTAATGTTTATGTTCACTATCAGCAGTTCTTCAAAATCAAATAATGTCAAGAAGGGAAGGTCAATTAGAGTTCAAGTCTAATTAAGGAGCTAAAGGTTTACTTGCTTCTTGCAAAAGAAAATTGAGTTATTATCTCAGCAGTTCTGAGAAATGACATTGTTTGTTTGTTTGTTTTTGGGGGGGTTGCAACTTTAGTGAATAAGCCAGTTTCTTGAAGAACCCCAATATGCCATTTTAACTATTGGGGTGTTGAAATTATAGAGTAATTGCTGGCTTCAGTTTTGAATATACTTTAGGATTATCAAATAACTCATCATAAAATCATTTGTTGTTTATGTCTTTTAAAAGCGTCTCATTATGTTGATCAATTATTCCAGAAAAGAAAGTTTGTGAGAAAATTCACCTTTATGACCCTCTCATCCCTGCATAATTTTAGCAACAGAAACATGAAGAATGATTTGTGGGGGCCTGAACATCAAAAGAGGTCTCCAAGGATGGCATGCAGTCTGCATATTTTCCACATGAAAATAAGTTGATCAGTTAAGAACATTTAACCTTTGCCCTATCCAGTTTCTTATTAAAACAGCTCATGACGAAACATTAAATATTAGCCTAAGTTATTCCTATTTTAAGGGAAAGTGGTTTTGGCATGTCCTTGAGACTCATGTGCTCATCAAACTGTTTATCATAATTTGTACCAAAGCACAGAGTTACAAAAAAAGATAGAAAAATAAAGGAGAGAATCACCAATACCACAGCAAAACTTGGACTCTCTAAATCCAGAACAACAGAAATAAATTTTACAACTTTAGGCATCTTAAGAGACTCCTTTTTACTTTCTTCTTGCTTTTGATAAATACCCACATGAAGTCTGATACATGTGAGGTTGCTGGTTGCGATGCAAAGAAAATTTTCTCTTGGTTGCATTAAATAGCATCTGGAAAGAATACTGAATACCAATCAGCAGGAACATAAATGGAATAATGCTTGTGGTGCTTGGCCATTTTTTTGGGGGGGGGAGACAAAATGTTAGCATAGATGTGGTGCTTTGGTATGCTTCTGATGTTCTGATGTTGCAAAGGCAGCTTTACTTGTAACAAGTACTATTATTTATTAACAAGCAGGAGAAAAGGACCATACTGCCACATTTCCTCCCCACCACCCAGAAACCTGACATAGAAGTATAATAAGAATCTGGGATATGTCCAAAAGTTTTAGATTAAATGAATATTTTGTGGGAAATTAAGGGGAAAAAACAGCAATCTTGGTAAATTATTAGTATTCTTCAGGAGTTTTCTGTTCAATCCAGAGAACCAATTTATACAATAAAAATCGCTGTTAGCATATGAGAAGTATTAATTTAAATAATGTGTTGTTTAATTTTTTTTAAAAAAATGTGTTCTCATTAACAGAAGCATGCATTGCTTTGTATATTGTAAAATTAATGAAATTCTAAAGGAATCATGATTAAAAACTTTTTTTCAATTCCTTGAGAGTATTCAACAGTTTTGTAAAACTGGAAAATACTATTACCCTATGAGATTAGCTAATTTAAGCAGCTTGATGTTGTGCTGTTGCCAGCTTTTTAAACTTAGTAGTTCAATGAGAGCTATTTTTTAAAAAAATAAACACTTTGTTTAATAGAGTAAGTAAAATAAATAAAATAACTTTAGGTTGTCTTTGAAAGCAAAGAATTCCATCAGCTTTTATTCACTCTTTCTATAGCTGGTCATAATAATCTGATGGATTAATCAGACAAAAAGAAGTTAAAAGCATAGGATACATGAAATATATGGGCATGTATATATGTATGTGTAGCGGAGTTGGGGTGAGAATGGAGCCAGCTGAGAGGCTTTGCAGCCCTGCTGATTAGGCAGGAAGAGGAGGAGCTCTGGCAGCTGCCATGGGTCTGGTGGCGGGGCGTAGCTCGGAGGAGGGAAGAAAAAGGAGGAGGAAGCAGATAGAAGGGAGGAAGAGAGAAGGCTTGGTGGAGCTTGCTGTTCTGAGCCAGCTGATTGAAGAGAGAGTAAGAAGCTGGGGTTTTCGCGTTCGCTTTTTTTTTTTGCTTCGTTACAGGCAAGCTGGATGAGAGGGGGAGGGATAGAGAGAGTGAGAGTAGTTGCTGGAGCTGTTTTCTTGAAGCAGGCCAGGCAGGGAGGGATATAGGGTGAGAGTAATTGCTGGAGCCGTTTGCTGGAAGCAGGCCAGGCAGAGAGAGAGAGAGAGTGAGGGGTGGGGAAAGGTGAAGTTTTATTATTTCTTTCTCCTTCGTTGTGGGCAGGCCAGACGAAGAGAGAGAGAGAGGGTAGTTTGGGGAGTTTTAATTCCTTTCCCTCGTTGGAGTAAGTTAAGCAGAGGGAGAGTTAGGGAAGAGTTTGACATATGTTTTTTAGTGGGAGGTAAGGGGTTTTTTTCTTTATGGGAGGTAAGGGGTTTTTTTCTTTATAGGATCATCTGGGGGAGATAAAAAGGGATTACATGGAGTGAGGTCAGAGAGGGGTGAGGAGAGCAGACAAGGGAGGCCTCTGCCAGCGCCAGAGATTGGTTGCCATTGTTCTGGCAAGTTGTTGCCACCAGAGACTGATCGCCATTGTTTTAGGCAAGTTGCTGCCACCAGAGACTGACTGCCATCGTTCTAGGCAAGTTGCTGCCACCAGAGACTGACCGCCATCGTTCTAGGCAAGTTGCCATCACCAGAGGCTGATTAACATTGTTCTGGGCAAGTTGTTGTCATTAGAGATTGACTACCATCTTCCCTGTAAGTTCTTATTGCCTGAGATCAACCACCATCATCCCACATGAGTCACCGCAGAGAGAGAGTGACCATCACCACCCCATGTGCGTGGCTGCCGATCGTGACTGAATACCACCATGTTACGTGCCCTATTAGGCAGAGGCGCCAACGTGAGAGATCTCTTTGGGCTGGTGGCCACTTGGAAGAGGGGAAGTCAGGAGGTCCCGGACTTAAGCGGTCCCTACGGGGGTGGCGCTACATATGTATTTGTATCCTATGCTGTTAACTTCTATTAATAAATAATATTACTTCTTTATATAAATTCTTTCTCTCTCTCTCTCTATATATATATATATATATATATGGGTCTTTGGTAATTCGGGTTTTCTCCCGCGTAAAATTAGAAGTGTCTTGGCGACGTTTCGACGAAGTCTCATTCATCATCTTCAGGCTGGCGTCTTCGGCCTCGTGCTTCTAGGAGCATTATAATTATACATTATAATTATAAACCCCCCATCCAATCAGAGCACAGTCAAGCCCCTAACCAATCAGAACACACCTCCACCATCAGAACACAGCCAAGCTCCCACCCAATCAGTTCATACCCCCACTGGCAGTTAAAAGGAAGAAACAGCTGCGATCACACATTGCTCCTAGAAGCACGAGGCCGAAGACGCCAGCCTGAAGATGACGAATGAGACTTCGTCGAAACGTCGCCAAGACACTTCTAATTTTACGCGGGAGAAAACCCAAATTACCAAAGACCGACATACAAACACCCGTGAAAACCTCAGAAAACATATATATGTAGGTTGAAACACTGTCATTAACTGAAACAGAAATAACTGTGCAGTAGGCTTAAAACTGGATGAGGAAGAGCCAAACTCTGATACTAAGGTGAGATTGTGGAAGACAGTTTCATGTCACAGGTCATACAGCGTGGCAAAACTGAGCACAGGAACAAGACACAAGACAGTTATAGTGCATCAGCAATGTCTCCCCCAGGCAAAGATTTCAAAGCAGACTGAGGTTTCAAGATATGCTGTTCAAACTCATTTGAAGAAGACAAAGAAACAGGCAATGCTGAGGCTCATAGATGCCAAGGAAATTTAATGCAGCAGATGAAAGGCACATCTTATTTCCTTTCAACATTGGAAGATGTCCAGCAGTGCCATCAACAAAGAACTGGTAGAAACCAGTGGGACTCAGGTACACCCATCTACTATTCAGAGAGGTCTGGCCAGAAGTGGTCTTCACAGAAGAATGGCAGCCAAAAAGCCGTACCTCTGATGTGGAAACAAAGCTAAGTGACACAACTATGCATGGAAACATAGGAACTGGGGTGCATAAAAATGGCAGCAGGTTCTCTGGACTGATGAGACAAAATTTGAAATATTTGGCTGCAGCAGGAGGCAGTTTGTCCGCCAAAGGAATGGAGAGTGGTATAATAATGAGTGTCTGCAGAAAACAATGAAGCATAGTGAAGGTTCCTTGCACATTTGGGGCTGCCTTTCTGCAAATGGAGTTGGAGATTTCTAACCAAATTTCTCATATGCCTGAGAAATACAGACATATACAGATCCAACATCCCATATCATCAGGGAGGCATGTGATTGGCCCCAAATTTATTCTGCAGTAGGACAATGGCCCCAAAACATACAGCCAATGTCATTAAGAATTATCTTTGGCGTAAAGAAGAACAAGAAGTCCTGGAAGTTGGAACAACCTTGAAGGAACCTTGCCAAGTTCCTTCAAAACTGTGTGCAAGGGTACCTAGAAGAATTGATGCTGTTGTGAAGGCAAAGGGTGGTCACACCAAATATTGATTTGATTTAGATTTCTCTTCTGTTCATTTACTTTCCATTTTGTTCCATTTTACTGATAAAAATAAACTATTAACTTCTGAAAGCATTCTTGATTTACAGCATTTTTGCACAACTGCCTAAAACTTTTGCATATACTCTCTCTGTGTCTCTCTGTCTCTTTCTCTGTCTCTCTCTCTGTCTCTCTCTCTGTCTCTCTCTCTGTCTCTCTCTCTGTCTCTCTCTCTCTCTCTATAATTATAATGAGGCTTTATTATTAAAAAAAGAGAAACATAATTAAAAATTAACAATATCACCAAGCTGTTTTCAGAGTCATAAGAAGCAAACTGCTTTGATTGAAGGATAAACATTTTTTTTTACCAACATAAAGGATGCAATTCAAGTACTTGCATCACTTAAGCTTACATGGCATTCCATGTTATTTGCAGAACTTCCTGGGTTCTGCCTGTTCTCTGCACTCCAACAAAGTCATCTTATTTTGCATCCTATTGATTACAAAATGTCATCTAAAAGGACCCAACAGCATCTCAGCAGAGATTTGTACGGCCTTCACCTTGCCCAAAACTACAAAAAATACATGAAGACATGACAGCATTGTGTAAGTTGTGTTAAATTACAAATTTTAGTAGGATGAAGAAACAAAAATACAATGCCTTGGATCTATTTCAATTAAATCAGATTTTTTTTCCCCTCCTTGTTTCTGGCACCAACTTTTTCTCTGTCTTAGTACCCTTTTAGGGAAAGGATTCTTTAAATACAATTCACCTCCTGAAAATAATAGTGCGTTAAATAAACAAATACTGTGACAGAGTATAAAGTAGTACAGGTAGTCCTCAACTTATGACCACAACTGAGCCCAAAATTTCTGTTGTTGAGAAATTTGTTAAGTCAGTTTTGCCCCATTTTATAACCTTTCTTGTCACCGTTGTTAAGTGAATCTCTGCAGTTGATAAGTTAGTAACCTGGTTATTAAGTGAATCTGACTTCTCCATTGACTTTGCTCGTCTGAAAGTCGTCAAAGGTGGTCACATGACCTTGGGAAACAGCAACGGTCCTAAGTATGAACCAGTTGCCAAGCATCTGAATTTTGATCACATGATCATGGGGAGGCTCCAAAGGTCGTAACTGTGAAAAGCAGTCATAACTCACTTTTTTCATTGCCGTTGTAACTTTCAACAGTCACTAAATGAACTGTTGTAAGCCGAGGACTACCTTTATTTATAAGAACATTTTTACAAACAAACCCGGTGACTCAGTTCGCCAGCTAAAATATGCTTGAATAATTTCACACAATAAGCATGCTCATTTCAAGAGGCAATATTTCTAACTTTTTTATTAGGAGTGGGAATTAACAAGTCAGGAACCCATAAGAAAGAGGAGATTTGTTAAATGTCAGCTGATTTATGCTTTTTGCCTTGTTCAAATACAAGCCAAAGTTTATTAAGTAAAACAAATAGTATAGACAAATTCTCAACAATGCATGAGTCATTAACCTTTACAACCTGCCTAGAGATAATATTTTATGGCTGATTTTAAAGTATTCAAGTACTTGAACAAACAATCTCTCCTGTTTATTTAGCATAAGTTTGAATTGCAGTGATCTGTTGAGATATTTGGAGATGAGAATTCGGAAGACAAGGAAAATTGAATTCTTGTCATATCTATTCTAATCTTTTCTCCGAAGCTCTAAAGGATAACAGCAAAAGTTATTCATTGTAATGCTGCCAACATTTACAAATCCAACACTGATTTTTAGCTACCTTGTAAATCCTGTATTGGCATTCTCTCTAGTTACCTGTGCTAAGCAGATATATAGACGTAAGAAATGCAAGTAAAAATAAAATGTATATTCTTAAAATCAACTTTCCAATCATAGTAATACAGAGACTGCTATTTATTTGTTTAGAAACATCTCACCCTTTCAAAGAATGTTCCCTTGCAGGAAGAGAATTTTCAGTCTTTGATATTACCTCTATAATGAATTCCTTGTTGTGTGAATAAAATCATCATAAAGTAATTAAAGAAATGTCACATCCGTGTGATAAATAGTCAGAAACACCAGACTATCAAATAAGGATTTAAGATAATATGTCAGGCTAAGGAATATTTATATATTATATAATTTTTATGCATGCATTTGCATAAGACCTAGTATTAGTGGAGAAGACAGTAAAATATTTATCTTGATTCTGTTTTGTGAATATGTGAACACTTTTTATGGTTACCATACCAATTCAGTAAAACTGGATTTCATAAAATACATTTAATGTATTTTGATTTTACTGCTACTTTGATATATTGATAAAAACCTTGGTTTATTTGTTATTTTTGCTTCTAAATTCTGTATGCATTGTTCTTGCATTGATTATACATTTGCTGTAACATTTATGTACATAATCTTCTTTAGATCCATGATGATATATATCTTTTAGTCCAAGAACTGTGCCGAAACTTTCAAGCAGTATGAACCTAAATGAATAACTATATCCATATGCATTAGTCTGGAACATACACATCAGATCAATACATATTTAAATTAATCATGATTTAATTTGTCAAGTAGCCATAGATTGTACTACACAGATGTAGTTTATATGCTGAAAAGCTGAATTGGGATACATGACAGATATGTACCATGTATCCTGGTTATGCTGATTTCTCTCTTGGTGGTCTGAATTGGCTAGAACTTATTTAGTAAATCACCTTTTTATTAATAATTCCTAGTGAATCAAGGTATCCTTTCTTATCTTCTTGGATATAGAATTGTATTTGTGTGGGTTAGCAGAGACATTTGATTCTGATTTTGTAATCATTAGGATATAGATTTGTATGTGAATTAGCAGAAACATTTAAGTCTGGTTTTGAATTTATTAGTGCGATGGATCTTAACAAAAGAGACCACACAAAGAGATTAATACAGTTGGGAACATTTGGAGAAACTGGATAAATGAATTGGCAACTGTCAATATATAAAGGATAATTGCTCAGAACATTTTTATAGATTGTGTAAAAGCTCATTCCAAAGCCTATCCAGATTTAGTTTACACATTGTAAACTGCCTAGAATCAAAATGGATTGAAAAATTATACATAACTTACATAATCAAATAAATGCATCAAACTTCATCATGACAAATTGTTGGCTGATTTTTCTAGGCCAAAAAGAATGTCAAAGTAGACATTGCTAGATATGATCATAGTCATTGGTGTAAATTCATTTTCACTTTTGCCTGAATAATCTAGAAGAGTTCCAATTTAGATAGGCAGTGATGTGTAATCAACCTCTGAATTATTTTTCAGAAATCTATTTGCTGAAATAGATTTAAAATGAATTCAGTGCCAGACAGAATTCCAGGGAGATAGATCATATTGCACCATCAGGTCTGGAAATTCTAGCGGAATGGTGACTTATTGAGGTTGCTCTGTTATTAACATCCCTGTGTCCAATATTTCTTCTTTTTAGTTTTGTTTTTTTATAGTTCTTAATTTTTTAACTGTGTTTTTAATTTAGTTGTGTGGTATTTATTAACATTTTTAGCTTTCTTGTATGCCACCTAAAATCGCTTGTTTTGTGAGATGGACAACTATATAAATTTGATAAATAAATCTTCCTCATTCCCACTGCACTGTGACTATAGGAAAAACAAGTAACTTCCAAGTAATTTCCCAGGTGATAAGCTTGGGGTGAGGTGGGGTGAACAATTCTACTCAATATTGTTTAAATTTAAGCATTCTAGGTCAGACCACCTGTGGTCAATCTCTTTTCTAGACATCTATCTGAATAGGTAGATGCAGATCAGGCAGGAAGTGGACATATTAAATTGTGAGTCCAACCTACATTATCTAGCTCCACCTCCAAGCCATTTCATTCTCCCCTTCCTATTGAAGCTTCTGATGGGAGCACCAGGATTCTCCACATAATGCTGCACAGAAAAATATTTCTTCCAACACCCCATGTCATCAATTGGGCTTTTGACTCCATGAGACAGTTCCAAGCCAGATTTACTCTTTATTGTAAGTTAATAAAACAATATGCTATAACTTAGTTTGGCTGAAGTCTAGCCACTGAATGATACATTGAGAAAATGTTCATGATTATAATGGGCAAAATCTGCCTCAAATTGTTCTTGCGAGACCACCTGATAAGTGAGTACAGAGTGGTGAACAATAAAATAAAAATTTATATAAATGGGATTCTCTTAGCTCCATCATTACATGATAGAATCTTACATAATGGCATGGCAACCTAATGATGCCAAGAATACAGCAAGTAACTACTAAAATACATAATCCACTAGAGATATAATAAGCTTTCTTAAAATGGTTTCTCAGAAACAAAAATTGCAACCACATTCCCAAGTTAGCCATTTTATTTACAAGGGACACAATATGGTTTTCCTTCTGCTTTGTTTTTGAGCATTTGAGAAGGCATGGCAAAAACCTCAACTAATAGCTGTGTCGACGCTGTGACAATGGATGTCCACGCTCTGACAACTGAGATTCAGCAGCCATTTTATCTTTGCTTTTAATGTGCCTTTTCTGTTCTTTTAGAGTTCAGATGTAGAAGGGGGGAAGGGGTAAATGCTTGAGGGTTTAGCTAGCCATAACAATGCAGAAGTGTGGGAACTCAAGGACATTGTCTGATAAACTTTTGGCGGGCTGAGGAGCCGGAGAGAATAGCCCGCGTTTTGCTCTAATTGGGGAATGTGATTTATGACAGCTTTTGTGGGGTGGGAATTGCAACTTGTTACTTTGTATTTGGGGGGAGGGAATCTCAGTTTTGGGTTCAACTATGTAAGTTCCGATACTTTGTTTCCTGAATAAAATGTTCTTTGAGGAAGAAACTCTTGCCTTGAAGTTCTTTTAATTGGTTTCATCTATCAGAACCATGACAAGCTGACTATGAAACCATAAAATATTAATTTTTATTTTCTTGACTGTTATGCAAATTGATTTTATAAAAACTGTGAATCTATGGACAACCATGATTTCTCCATGGCCTGTGGTAAAACAGTTTTCCAGAAAGAACTGATGGATAAGAAGGATTCTCTTCAATCCATAACTTTTTATTATAGCCAAGTGATAAAGGGACAGACTTTCTTTGGGCAGAGTCATCCACATGATCTGATGCTTTCATCAAAATGACTAAAATAAATATTGTACCATTGTAATGCAAGTTCTACCCCTTTTGGACATGCTTGCAATGTCATGATACATACATAAAAGGATTGAGATTATGTTATGATACAAGCAAGAAAATGATAATAGAACACCTGTCTGACCTTGATGAATATAAATCACTGGGACCTGATGGATTCCATCCCAGAGGTCTGAAGGAGCTGGCAGATATTATCTCAGAACCATTGTATCATATCTTTAAAAAAAATCCTGGAGCACCAGTGAACTACCAGAGGAGTGGAAAAGAGCTTATGTGTTTCCCATCTTCAAAAAAGGGAAAAAAATAGACCCAGGAAACTACAGACCTATCAGTCTGATATCAATACCTGGGAAGATACTGGAAAAAAAACAGATCTGTGAACATCTAGAAACAAATAAAGTTATAACTAGTAGTTAGCACAGGTTTGTTAAAAACAGATCATGCCAACCCAATCTTATTTCATTCTTTGACAAAGTGACTAAATTAGTAGACCAGGGAAATGCTGTGGACATACTGTAGTACAAGGCTTTTCAACCGGTAGTATGCGTACCACCTGTGGTACTTTGCCATGTGGCAGATGGTACGTGAGCATCCTAGAGAAGTGTAGCGGTGCAGGGGAATGAGCCGAAGTGACCCAAGCCTGATGGAGAGGCAGCTGCAGCTGCAGGACTGTCTGGGCTAGCAGAAGCCCCAGGAGCCAGCAGGGCTCCAGCTGATTGGCTCCAGCTGATTGGCACTTCCGAAAGCAGCACAGAGCTGGAGGTGAACTGAAGAAAAAGGGGGGGAGGAGAGGAGAGGCTATAAAAGGAGGTGGTTTGGGTGGGAAAGGGGAAAAAAAGACAACAGGGGAAAAAAGGAGAGCTCAGCAGGCAGGGAGGAAACAGGGACAGAGAAGAAGCAGCAGCTGTTGCTGCTGCAGGAGAATGCAATCAGTGCTGATGAAATGAAAAACCAGCAGACGAGCAAGTCGGAAAGGAGGTGGGTTTATTTAGTTCTGGATCAGCTAGCAGCTTGATTGGGTTACCATAAGGATTTTTGTACAGTTTTTACAGTGTATTGTAATTCAGAGGCTCGGTTTGTGTGCTTTAGTTTTTGAAATATTTTAGTCTGTATTTTAGGCTAGCAATGAGTCCAAAGTGTTGATTTCCATTACTTTAATCCAGACATATCAAACTCACGATGTCACGTTATGTCACGTGACATTTTGGAGCTTTTTCCCCATTGCTGGCAATGAGGTGGGCACGATTTCATCATGACGCATCCGGCCAATGGGCTGGCAGTTTGACAACCCTGGTTTAATCCCTTTAAACAAATGTAATTAATTTTACCCCCTTATCTTGAGTCTGTCTATGGCTTTTAGAAAGTTTTCTTTGAAGGTAAACAGGCTTAATTTAAGGCTAAAGCTTTTTGCAATTGCCGGAGCCTTTCAGTCTCACGTTGCAACATTGTGACATGTGACACGCTTGAGGCAGCTTAAAGAAAAAAAATGGAGTTTATGTGTTTCTTTATTTTGTGAGCCTTTCTTGCTTTGCACTTGATTCCTGTGTCTTTAAGGGTACAGGGAAGGGCTTGGGGGGATGCATTCTTACTACACTATGGAAAGAGCTCAGAAGGGAGAGAGAAAGAAGGGACAACCAGCTAGGTCAGAGGTCTACAAACTTAGCAACTTTAAGACCTGTGGGCTTCAACTCCCAGATTTCCTCAACCAGCCATGAAGGCTGAGGAATTCTGGGAGTGGAAGTCCACAAGTCTTAAAAGTGCCAAGTTCGAAGACCCCTGAGCTAGCTGGTAGTGGTGCATATTAATAAACATGGATAAATTCATCATACATTTGTCAGTGAAAAGGGAAAGTGATTCAGCAAAGGAACAGCCACCGAAGAAATTAAAACTGATACTTTTTTCCTTTTTTTCTACAGTTTGTAATATTTTATTAGATTATAGAATAAAATACAAAAATACAAAAACAAATAGTAGGACACAGTGGGGAGGAAAAAGGGGGGGAAAGTGAGGGGGAGAAGGGAAAAAGAACAGACTTCCTCTGTTGCAGTAGAAGGAAGCGTTAACATTGAACCTCAACTTTTTACTTTTCCATAATATTATAAACTAGCCATATCTATAACAACAAATGAATCTAATCAGTAAAACCCAAAATCCCCCCTCCCCCCTTTTTTTTAGTCATCACGTTTTTGACACCTTGCTAAGCACTGGTGGTACTCAAATATTGTCATGTCCTAAAAGTGGTATGAAAGATTGAGGGCAATAGAAGAAGGGGACGACAGAGAATGAGGTGGCTGGATGGAGTCACTGAAGCAGTAGGCGTGAGCTTAAATGGACTCCAGAAGATGGTAGAGGACAGGAAGGCCTGGAGGAACGTTGTCCATGTGGTCACGATGGGTCAGACACGACTTTGCAACTAACAACAACAAAAAAGTGGTACAATCTGTGAAAAGTTGAAAAGCCCTGCTGTAGTATACTTAAACTTCAGCAAGGCATTCGACAAAGTAGACCAAAACCTAGCATCACCACCAGATGGATTTGTAACTGACTGACAAACCATACTCAACAAGTAGTCCTTAATGGTATTATGTCTACATGGAGGGAAGTAAGCAGTGGGGTACCACAAGGTTCCGTCTTAGGCCCAGTATTCTTCAATATCTTCATAAATGACCTAGATGAGGGAATAGAAGGAGAACTCATCAAATTTGCAGATGATACTAAGCTGGCAGGAATAGCCAATACCCCAGAAGACAAGCTCAGGATCCAAAAAGTTCTTGACAGACTTGAACAATGGGCCTTGTCCAACAACATGAAATTTAATGTAGAGAAAAGCAAGGTTTTAAACCTAGGCAGGAAAAACCAAAGGGACAAGGACAGAATACGCAAAATTTGGCTCAAAAACAGTAACTGTGAGAGGGATCTTGGAGTCCTAGTGGACAATCACTTAAACATGAGCCAGCAATGTGTGGCAGCAGCCAAAAAAGCTAACACAATCCTTGGTTCTATAAACAGAGGCATCAAATCAAAATCACGTGAAGTATTAATACAGCTTTATAAAGCCTTAGTAAGGCCACACCTAGAATACTGCATCCAGTTTTGGTCACCACGTTACAGAAAAGATGTTGAGACTTTGGAAAAAGTTCAAAGAAGAGCAATTAAGATGATTAAAGCCTGGAGATAAAAACGTATGAAGAACAGTTGCAGGAATTGAGTATTGCCAGTCTAGAGAAAAGAAGGACTAGGGGTGACATGATAACAGTGTTCCAGTATTTGAGGGGCTGCCACAAAGAAGAGGGGGTCAACTTATTTTCCAAAGCACCAGAAAGGCAAGACAAGAAACAACGGATTGGAACGTAATCAAGGAGAGAAGCAACCTGGAATTAAGGAGAAGCTTCCTAACAGTGAGGACAATTAACCAGTGGACAGGTTGCCTTCAGAAGTTATAGGGACTTCATCACTGGAGGTTTTTAAGAAAAGATTGGACAACAACCTATGTGAAATGGTATAGGCTCTCCTAATTGAGCAGGGGGGTGGACTAGAAGACCCCCCAGGTTCCTTCCAGCTCTATTCTGATTGATTTCATCATGGAGTCCTTGGTGTTCTCTGAGCTACATAACTAGGTGACATAGTTGGATGATGAAATATCTGCAAGCAAACAACAAAACTCAGAGAACACCAAAGACTCCATAATTCAGCCCTGAGCTACATATATTCTCTTCTATTTACCCTTTATTCTTCATAAAATGTAATTAATGCTTGTAAACTTTATGAAAAACATAAAATCATAGAATTATGCAAATATAGAATTGGAAGTCCCATCCATTACTTCATCTAAATCATTGATATAAATGTTAATAACCCAGAACCCATGACACAGCTTTCTGGCACTTCACCTGCCAAAGTGAAGTGGAAGCTTTCATGAACATTTTTTTGTATGGCTCATTCAACCATGAGACCATTTGTACCATAATCTGGTCCATACATTGCCATTTTATTAAGGTCTATGGAGATTTTTAATCATCTAGGTCATGGTTGTCATTCAATGGCTAGATTTCAATTTTGGGACATTTTATTAAGGATATCACGAGGTACTTTGCCAAATCCAACTGTACTATTCCTTGCAACCTCCCCTTCCAGTCTCCCTAGTCAAGCTTCCATGTACACCATTATTTTTGCACATACACTGCAAAGTGCCAGAAGCTGCCTCTAGAGATGAGGACTAGCCTGATCTGAAAAAAGATGGAAAAGAAGCACAAAAGAGGAGAAAAAGAATATTCATACTGTAATTTACTTTACAAACTGCAGGAAAATGTATTATGACAAGTATAATATATTATGACAAGGAATAATAAATTATTAGAAATACTGTAGCTCCTAATGTATGAGCCCACACACATACACAGAGATACACATACAAACAGACACTACCCATTAGTTAAAGGCAATGTTGAAAATGGATCATTTAGACAGTGTTTCACAAAAGCTTTCAATGACATTGCAATGGTCCACAGAAAAGTAAAGTTTGGAAATAGTTGCAAGAGTGTACAGTTATTTCTTATACATGAGAATCCAATGGGATCCTGAAACTAATCAAGAGAAAATATCTAAACAAAAATACGCTTAACTCGGTGTGTTCATTTTTTACTGGTACTTTGAACATGGAACTTGTCTTAGAGCAATTGTTATTCATTACTATATAAGAATAGGCTTGTTGGAGAAATGTATTACAAGCTGTTGCAGCAAGAATGGGAATTCAAAACATACAATGCATTCTGAGTGATTTTGTGGCGATAGACTGCTGAGCTAGTCCATCAAAGAACAATTTTATAAATAAGTTATATTGATGCCCAACGGAGGAACATTGTAATGCAAACAAAAGAGTATGTCTTTGGAAGTCTTCATTTTACACAGAGTGTTTGTTAGCCACTTTGCAGCTACAAATCATCTTATAATAATGATCATTCTCTGTTGTTATAGCAGAAACATAATAGCATCTTCCATGAGCTCTAATCTAACTTTGTTGTGCCCTTATAAATTCAATATTTTTCCAGGTGTGAGAAATAAAAGGGAGAAAGTACAATTGTAACACAAAGAAGACCAATCGGTTTGCCTTGTACCAATACAATATGAACTGAATTAGAAAGGGAAACATTTGATTTCAGGAGGCCTATAATTCTATTTTGGGAGTTCCGATTGCTCTTCTTAAAAATAACTAGAAAATATAGTTCTGTGTGCACTTGGAAAAGCACTGATTTTCTTAATACATATCTTAATCATTGTTGTTAATGAAATTAAAATATTTTCCAATTATTGTAGCACTTACAGTACTGAACTCCTTAGAAGCTATGTTAGTCATTAACTGAGCAATTTGTATTATCGAAGTCCAGCCTAGGAAGGGAGAAGATTATTTTTTATTATACTGAGAAACTCTGTGTTTCTTCCCTTTCTTCTTTTAGTCTGGCATATGAAGTAGCTTTGAATCCTCAACACCCTTCAATCTTTATGGGGTATGATCACTGTTCATGGTTAAGCAGGGTACCATAACTTCATCTTATTGAAAGGACCCCAACTGTTTTACACATTACAGGAAAGAAAGAAAGAAAAAACAAAGGGAATTGACAGATAGTGATAGTTATTGCTCAGCCTTATTTAACAAATATGAAGGAAAAAGCAGGATGAAGACTAGGCTTTCCTGGAAAGCAGCATTTTGGAATTATCTCCTCGCATGAACTTAAAGTGCCTCCTGCAGTTGAGGCCTTGCCAGAAAGAATGTAAACGCTAAGATAAGATTAAGGGAAAAGAAGAGGTAGCAAATATCTTCTTGTCTGAAATGGTATAGGGTTTCCTGCCTGAACAGGGGGTTGGACTAGATCAGGGCTTTTCAACCTTTTCACCGATTGTACCACTTTTAGGATATGGCAATATTCGAGTACCACCTAACAAGGTGTCAAAAACTTGGTGAAAAAAAAAACCTGTTCAAAGTTGCAATTGCACTGAAATGACTTATGACCATTTTTCACACTTATAACCATTGCAGCAACAGGGTCATGTGATTTATATTTGGATGCTTGGCAACTGATTCATATTTATGATGGTCACAGTGTCCCAGAGTCATGTGATCCCTTTCTGCAACCTTTTGACAAGCAAAGTCAATGGCAGAGCTGCTGGTGGCCAAGTGCTAAGGCGGGACTTCCTTCCCTCCCTCCCTTCCCTGCCTCCCTTTTTCTCATTCCCATCTCCTTCTGAAGGAAGAATTTGAACACCCCCCCCCCCATATTTTCCCTCTTCCATATATTGATCAAACAAGGAAAGGCCTCCAGAGACAGAAAAGACAAGCTGCTGAGTGAACTACCTTAAAAAGGCACTTCCCCTTTAAGAATTAGCTACTGGCTAGAAAGGAAAGTAAGGAGCCCAGCTGGCACTTAAAGAAGAAAAAAAATGTAAGTACTGGCTGCTGGCTAAGGCAGCCTCCCCAAATGGCTCCATTCATAAGTAAAATCTGCAGCTCCAGAGGACTCTCTCACTGTAAGTCCTTGCCTGTGCTGGCTCTTTCCCTCCCCTACTACACTTGGCTAGGCAGGGCTGCATACCACCTGCCACTCATTAATGTACAACAAGTGGTACGCGTACCACAGGTTGAAAAGCCCTGGACTAGATGACCTTCCAACTTTATTTTTATTTATTTTTATTTTTATATGGTGAAGGAACAGAAATAGGCATTTGGAGTAGATGAAAAGCTAATGTAAAATTTCTCAAATCCATTTCTCCATAGGTTTGGCCATGGGACAACTTACAAATAGTGGAGCAACAATCCTTTATGATGGACTTCGGGCGTGTGGCAGTCAAACCATGGGAAAAAAATAACTTGGATTGTTCCTTTTAAGACAATAGGCAGTTGATATAATAATAATAATTTAATAATATACTAAACTAGTAGGTCACCCAATTCCGAATGACTCTTGGTAGCTCACAACAATCAAAACAAAGAAATTACAACACAAATAATAAATAGAATAGAGATGGCAAGAACAATAGTCAAGATGGAATGAAGCGAGGGGTCTCACTTTCCCTTGCTAAAGGCCTTGGTGAAAATCCAGGTTTTCACAGCTCTCAAAGGGCCAGCTACATCTCAAGGAAACCTCATTCCTCACAGGGTAGGGGCTGCCTCAGAGAAGTTGTGTTTCCAGCGTCCTAACGAATGGCATTGTTCAATTGAAGGAACCCAAACCTGCAAGATAAATTCAGCCAGACCGATACTTTTGGAAACAGGCAGTCCACCAAGTAACCAAGCCCAATGCAAAAGGCAAGAAGCAAAAGGCAAGCAGAAATTTACAGAAATATCCAAGCAGAAATACAAAATACTATAGCAGGAAAAGGCAGCAATAGAAATCTTGACTACAATTTTTGTCACTGTTTTGTGATTTTCATTTATCTAAGAGATGTGCAAAATGTCTGTGCATTCATTCATTCATTCAAACAAACAAACAAACAAACAAACATTTTCTTTAGAAAATGAACCAAATCCTGAGGTAGACACTTTTACGTTGCTGCAAGTATAATTGTGACTGCACAAGCAGAAAAGTCAATAAAGAGAGTGATGTTATTTACTGGCACTGTAAAATTAGAAAAAGTTATATAAAGCAGGGCTTTTCAACCTGTGGTACGTGTACCACCAGTGGTACGCGAGCACATGGCTGGTGGTACGCGTAGGATGGGTTGAAAAAAAATGTAAAAAAAAATGTAAAAAAAAAATGTTTTTCAAAAACTTTTTTGAAACAAAAAATGTAAAAAAAAGTGTAAAAGTGGATGAGGTGAAGCGGCAGCAGCGCCGCAGAGGCTTGTGGCAAAGTCAGCTGGAACTGCACGTTGCCTGGGTCCTACTGAGAGCCCAGGATCAAAGCGCGCAGCTCCAGCTGATTGGCGGCGGCCTTGGGGGTGGCAGGCAGCCTCACGCAGTCTTCAGGGGAGATTCCGCTGGAGCTGCGCGAGGCATTGCCTGGGTCCCCCCCACCCCCGCCCAGATGCCCTCACCTCCCCCAAGCGTTTTTTTTACTCACCTGCTTTCAGCAGCATTCCCTTTCTCCTGTCCTTCTCGGCCTTCGCCCTGTGTTTGTGAGACAAAAAAAAAAAGTTCCATGAGACTTTCTAACTTCTCGCGAGAAGTTAGAAAGTCTCATGGAACTTTTTTTTTTTACCCACAAGCACGTGAAGCGAAGGCAGAGAAGCAAAAGGAGAAAGGGAGTGCAGCTGAAAGCAGGTGAGTAAAAAAATGCTTGGGGGAGGCGAGGGCATCTGGGTGGGGGTGCCAACCTTACCCTGCATGGTGGCGGGAGAGTTAACGGCAGGCGTGGGGGGGCCCAGGAGGAGCTGCGCAAAGCAGGCAGAGGGGAGGCCGGGCAGATTGTGGGTTCCGGCAAGCGAGCGAGCTGGGCAGGGGCGCGGAATCGGCGTTCCTGAGCACACGCCGATTCGCGCCCCTGCCCATCTGGCTCGCTGGCCGGAGTGAAGGGGAAGCTTCTGCACGGCGGGCGGCTGCTGAGCACCAGGCGCGCCGAGCGGCTCTGAGGGCGGGCACGCCGAGCTTCCTCCGAGCGCCGGGTGTGCGGCAGCCTCTGAGGGGCGGGTGCGCCAAGCGGCCTCCGAGCGGCGGGTGCGCCGAGAGGCTGCCGAGTGGTTGCCGAGCGCCAGGCACGCTGAGCAGCTGCCAGCACCGGGCGCGCCGAGAGGCCTCCGAGCGCCGGGTGCGCCGAGCGGCCGCGAGCACCGGGCGTGCAGCTTGCCAAGCGGCCGCTGGGCACCGGGCAGCTGCTGAGCACTGAGCGCGGGTGGCTCAGCTGTAGCTGCACACACCGAGCCTGGCGCATTCTCACCACACGGAGCGGCTGGCAAGGTGAACCAGCGACATCCTGGCCCTGCCTGTGCACGCGCAGAGGCTGAGGCGCATGCGCTCTCCTCTGCGCACGCACAGGCAGGGCCGTGATGTCGCCGGTTCACCTCACAGGCCGCTCCGTGTGGTGAGAATGCACCGCTGCCTGCCAAAACCAGGCTGGGATCTGGACGGTGTAGCGCAGGACAATGGAAGGGAGGGAGGGAAGAAAGGAAGGGACAAAGGGAAGGAAGGAAGGAAGGAAGGAAGGAAGGAAGGAAGGAAGGAAGGAAGGAAGGAGGGGAAGGACAATGAGAGGGAGGAAGGGAAGGAAGGAAGGAAGGAAGGAAGGAAGGAAGGAAGGAAGGAAGGAAGGAAGGAAGGAAGGAAGGAAGGAAGGAAGGAAGGAAGGAAAGGACAATGAGAGGGAGGGAGGGAAGGAAGGAAGGACACTGAGGGAGGGAGGGAAGAAAGGAAGGGACAAAGAGGGAAGGAAGGAAGGAGGGGAAGGACAGTGAGAGGGAGGGAGGGAAGGAAGGGACAAAGAGGGAAGGAAGGAAGGAAGGAAAGGACAATGAGAGGGAAGGAGGAAGGGACAAAGAGGGAGGGAAGGAAGGGACAATGGGAGAGAAGGGAGGGAAGGAAGCCAGGCACCCACCCCAGTCCCATCTCCCTTCACCAGAGACCCACGGATTCCCCCCCCACAGGCACCCTGCAACCTGGGTGATCAGCTGGCCATGCCCCCCCGGCCATTGATCACGACCCTGGGACACTGTGAACGTCGTCATAAGTATGAATCAGTTGCCAAGCATCTGAATGTAAATCACATGACCCTGGGGATGCTGCAACAGTCATAAGTGTGAAAAATGGTCATAATTCGCTTTTTTCAGTGCCGTTGTTACTTCAAACAGTCACTAAGTGAATTGTTGTAAGTCGAGGACTACCTGTACTTTCTCATTTTTTCCTTTTGGGGGGGGGGTCAAGTTTTTGATACCTTGCTGGGAGAGTGGTGGTACTCGGATATTGCCTTATCCGAAAAGTGGTACAATCAGTGAAAAGGTTGAAAAGCCCTGATATAAAGCACATGGGCTTTGTGTGTTAAGACTCTCTTGTTCCTGCTTTCCTTCTCTTCCCTGAAAGGAACAGAAAAAATAATTAAACATTATTCAAGAATTGAAAACAATGAAAGAATATCTTATAATTAGGTTTATTTCAAATTATATAATTGGTTGGGCTCAAAATTATCTATCATCTATTTATCTATCTATCTATCTATCGATCGATCAATCTATCGTTGAAGCTATAAGATACTATCCCATTATACAAATAGTACTAAGCAAGCAGACTAAATAAAGGAACTAACTGATACATAGTTATAGTTGAGAGGCCCAAAACTTTGGGTTTAGCCACAGAAACTTTCCAAATTTGTACACACACAAACACACACTTTTACCCTTAAGGAATATCTTGCAGATCAAATATTTGTATTTATTTTACTTCTTTAATGTGATAGAAAATGGAGACTATTTAAGTTTTTTGAAACTTGGGGCACAAGATAGTTTGCTTGCTGAATTAGTTTAAAGCCTTATACTGGTAGTCACTCATTCCATTTAAAAAAATCCTTTCAAAGTTTTTATTTAGTCATTTGCATCTGATTCTTTGATGGCAACAGTTCACAAGGACTACTGATGTCAGAAAGCCGAGTTCTTATAACTTATGATCACATCTATTCATCTGGCCTTTTGCTGGCTTCTAATGCATTCAGTTTTTTTAAAGCATCAATGTCTTCTCCAAAGACTGTTGTTTATGCATTATGTGTTCAAATATCTAAAATTTAACTTCATTATTAGAGCTACTAGTGAGTCATCTCAGTTTTATTTAATTATTTAATTATTTGTTGTTGTTACCAAAGGTATTTTCCAACACCACAGTTCAAAAGCTAATATCTTCTGCATTCATTCATTTTGATGGCCCAGCTTTTACACTCATACATTACAATTAGGGTGTCTCTGACCCTCACAACATGTACCTTTGAAGTCTTTATACTTAAATATTTTCTTTAGGTTTGTCATAGTCATTCTCCTAAGAAGAAGATAACTCTTTATTTCATGGTTACAGTCAGCATCCTACGGAATTTTGAATCTAGAAATATCTAGAAATATCTACTATTGACTTTTGAGGTTGTTTTCTGTTCCTGTGGCATGAACTTTGACATGAGCTTTTCAGTGTGTCCTTTTTGGTATTGGTGGGTTAATCCTATTATGTCCTATAGGTCATGTTTTTAAAGTTTGGGTGGATATGTAGATTTTTAGGGGTATTTGTGTTTCTAATCTCATCAGCTTCTAGCTTCCTGGCTCCAGCCTTTCTGAAGGGATTATTGAATTTGCATTTCTACTGACCTGGTTTCTGCTGAGTTTCTGGCTGGGGGCAGGGAGCAGTTTCTGTCTTTTTTTTAAGATCTTCTCCATTATTCCCTTGGAGAAATATATTCTGCCTTTTTAATATTCCCAAAATAATTCTTTCTCAAGGGGGTGACTTCCCATAGCAGGTTAAGATATTATAAATAAATATATTAAATAACATAGCATAAATTATAGCACTGCACAGGGATTTTCTCTATGTGGCTATGTGGCTAGTCATCCAGAAGAGTGAATGAAGTAGCACCAGAAACCAGAACTGTACATTCAGTCAGAGTACAGTAATTTCAGTAAGAGCACCAGAAGTTATTTCAAAGAATCTGAAGAGACTCTTAAGAATAGAATAAGCTAACACAAAAGTGTTTGACAAAGAAAGAACATTTTCTGGAAACTGAAAGACAAAATTTAGAATAGTTCCACAAGTTGTTTGAAAATGATACAGTCAAGAAACCTGGAAAATTTCACTTTGTAGGCAATGGCATTTATGTTTAATTGTTCTCCTTTAGGTTTTTTGTTTTTTTTTAAGAAAACAAAATTAGTCTAAAGGCACAAATTTCTCTTCATCTTTAAACTGATATTTTCAGTTCATGATTAGTACAATTGTTTGCAAATGTAATGTCATCTCCCAAATCTTGCTAAATAATATCAGTTAAGTATTAGATTTGTCACTGGGTTGCAACTGATGAGCACAACGTTAGCAAGTTTTGATAATGGCATTTAAAAATAATAGTAATAACAAAACCAGGCAGTTCAATATATTGCCTCTCCAAGTTCCTTTAAAATACCGATGCTCTATGCTGCAAAACCTATGACAATCAATATAATTTTCATATGCTTGGCATATAAGAGGGTCATATCAGCAAAAAGACAACACCAAAATGTACCCTGATAACATTTCAGTAATAGAATAGTGAACAATGGGACTAGAAAGAATAAGATTGTTTAGATTACACTTTTGAAATATATCTACTTTAAAATAAAGAATAGAACAAAATACGGCCTATTCACAAAAATTATCATTTTTGAATTTTAGGGTATTTTTACAGATGCAGCTAATAATTAGCAAGCTATAGTCACAAAACAGAAATATGGCTTTTAAGGAAATTTCCCAATATGTCACCATTATATCTTTTTAAATATGAAAGGATGAAGGCTACTGGAGATATTTTGTGACATTGGTTTTAATTTCATCAGTTAAACTTCAGCTCTTCATCATGTCTTTGTTGTCACCTTGGCTTTTGCTATTTTAGCTTTAGAAGAAAGAAAATAAAAGAATTTTAAAATAAAATAAAATAAAATAATAAAATAAAATAAAATAAAATAAAATAAAATAAAATAAAATAAAATAAAATAAAATAAAATAAAATAAAATAAAATAAAATAAAATAAAATAAAATAAAATAAATAAAATAAAATAAAATAAAATAAAATAAATAAAATAATAAAATAATAAAATAAAATAAAATAAAATAAAATAAAATAAAATTGGAAAATTATGGCTATGTATACTCTTCTCTGTGTTATGTGAGTAGAAAGGAGAAGTGATTAGAATGGAGTGTCAGTGTCATTCTATGTCACTACCTGATTACCTCATCCATAGATATGTATTGGGTTACTTCCTGTATTTTTATTCTGCTGCTACTGACTGGATTATGCCCTTCTTTTTTCCTTCTTTTTTCTTTATTAAATTTGTTTTTATTTATTAAAAATCTGTAATAAAATTATTTAAAAGAATATAAATTCAACCCATTTTGAAATAACTTTATTTTGTTTGTTAATCTTGCCACACCAATTTTGGCTCAATTCTATTTAGGTTTTAGAAAGTTACATTGCTAATGAGAGAGAATTCTGAGACCTTTTATAAAAAAATGTTTCCAATTTTCATTGAGTAGGAAAGACTAGAAAGGCTACAACCCTGTCTTGAACTTAACTCCCCATCCTCAACATATTAATTGTTGGAGATAGGGATTGCAGTCTCTCAACAGTTTATTATGAATTCTACATTTGTATTCCTCCACTTGAGTCCTTAATTGTACTGAATTATAGACTGTATCTATTTTTGTCCCTAAATTAATGTATTGTCTTAGATCCAGTATATATACCAATGACAGAACTGAAGCATCAAGATATGATTTCTTTCTTTGCATCAAAATGTAGTTGGTTGATGCTGGAAGTTGTTTTCTAAGTAAGCTTCAGTAAAGCTCTATAATGCTTGTATTTGTACTGTTCCAGGTGGAAGAATTCCAAGACAACAGAAAAAAAAGACCCCATAGGATATGAAGGCAGTGATTAAATGTGACAGGGCATTTAGATGCTGAAAATTAACATAGTTCCCACTTACTGAAGAAAGGGAATTCCAGTTATGACTGAGTTGAACAGAGAAACTATGAAAAATGAGTAGCTGAGTTCCAGAAACTTTCAGCCTGCTTAGCATTTCCAAAATTGTCTCTCATATAGGAACACATAAGGTTTCCTAAGTTAAAACACAAAGAAAGACTGAATTTATTTTACCTCCTATTTACCTTTCTTTCAAGACTCCCTTGTGGAGCTCTGAAGCCTTGTAAAGCTGCTCAAATCCCTTACATATTCCAACTGTGCACTTAAAATTTTACAAATCCTAAACCTGGTGTTTTTTTTTAAAGAAGCTTTCTTTTCACACAAAAGAACAAGAGCGCAGAAACAAATAAGAGCTACAGGAGTTGGCAGCTGTGAGTATAACTGCTAGAGATAATTTTGCACCTTTAATTTTCATGATCCATGAGGATTTTGTCAAATGTTTCAAAATGTATAAGGAACATTTCATGAGTCTCATTTCTTTCAAACACAGTATTAAAAATAAGATTATGTCTGTCTGTTTGTCTATCTGTCTATCTATCACCTATCACCTATCAATCTATCAATCTATCAATCTATCAATCTATCAATCTATCAATCTATCAATCTATCAATCTATCAATCTATCAATCTATCAATCTATCAATCTATCAATCTATCAATCTATCTCAGGGGGCAGGTATGTAAAATATTAAAAATATTATCCACATGTATATATCCATCAAGTTACTCATTTTGAGTAAGCAACATAATGCAAAACGCAGAAAAGTCAAGAATAGAAAGTCAAAGGAATTAAAGAAACAAAAAGAAAATGAAATATATATAATTTACAGAAGGGACTATTCTATCTCCCCATAACATTCTACCTTTGTAAAACTTACATCCAGTGTGTTCATACCTCACATTATATAGTGAACATTTGCTTTTTAAACTTCATGTCACTTTCTGAGGCTTTAATCAACACCACCCAGTCATCTTTTTCTTCGTGTCTGTGCTTTGATTTCCTTCCCTTCTAGTTTTTTTTATTCTAAAATTTAACTCTCATTCATTCTTCCTATATCACCTGAATGTACTTTGTTTCGTACGAATGACTTGGTTTTGTATTCATTCTGTTTTCATTCAATATCCATTCATTCTTGACCCTATGTCTTCTTGTTTTACCGCACAAGCCTCTTAAATACTGCCATTCCCACTGCATTCATCTTACTTTCATATTTCAACTGAAATACTGAACTCTTACTCCCATGTAGCATAATCAACTGAAGCATTTTTTCTATTCAATCATCAAATGTCATTCCTCAGAACAGAGCATATTCTATCCACTATCTTTCTACTAGTGTCTGCAAAAAGATATCTATTTTCCTCTCTTCAGTAAACCTTTGCCAGGGTAATCGAAATTCACCCACTTCTTCTAATTTTTCATCATTTATATATAATCTCCAATTGCTTATTTCATTTCCCCCGTCAAACACATTAGTTTTGATACATTTGTTTCCAGATCTATTTTCTTTGTTGGGTAATATAATATGTCTAACATTTACTAGAATATCATTAGATTCTGATCCAACAAGACAGCAGACCAAAATGCATGTAGTTTCATGCTCCAAACTTACACATTCCTAATATCACCACATGCATTCACATCAATGAATTTATTTAACAACTAAGAACATATCCTTGCCTTATTCTTTTGTCAATTCATGTATGGTTATGTATGCTTTTCTCCTATTATATACTATTGTTACACCATTAAATGATTTTTGTTTCATGAAAAATATTCCATAATTCAAGCTTATTTACTTTATCATAGATTTTCTCTAATCATAGAATTGTACAATAAGTGCTCTTGCCTTCATTTATTTCTCAATGAAACTGAAGAACTAAAATCTTGTCTGTATATCCCCCATCTAGCATAAAACCCAATAAGTTATGTTTAAAAGTTAAAAGCAGTGGAATATTTATTAACAGATCTATTTCAGCTTGGAAGCAAGTATTGAGTAGACTGTCACTGGGTTCTCTCCTGGGCCCTATACTGGTTAACATTTTGACAATGGATAATAGAGTTGATGGACTGATGACACAAAGTTAGGAGGGGATAGATAATTTCTTAGATGAAAGAAGATTAAAACATTTTTCAGATAAATTTAGATTTATTTCCAACAAGGTGGAATGATTCAACAATTGGTTCATTTCTGTCTCTGCATGGGGTCATTTCCCTCTGTAGAGTTGATCTGCAATCTGATAGTCCTCCTGGAGTACCAGCTTTTTCACTGAAGACAGCCATGATGACTAGAGCCTTTGCATAGTTCCATCTTGTTTGATGCTTATGGAACCTTTTGGACAGCAAGACTCTACTCATGCCTTGATTAGGTGAATTGATTACTGTGGGTCTACCATTGAAAACGTTCAAATGTTTTACTTGGATCAGAATGCAGCAATCCAGCAGTTACATAAAGCTGTCAGTTTGTCCATGTAACATCCATGCTTCAAAAATTGCATCAGTAAAGAGCTCCAGACTCCACTCCTCAGGGAGGGTCATCTACAGAATCACAGAATCCAACTTTCTCTATTGTTGCCTCTGGAATAGCACCGTCCCTGATATCATCCATAATCCCAGTCTGCTGGCCTTCCATAAAGGTTTGTTTTTTCAGCAAGCTTTTGGATTTGGGAGGTGGGTTGGTGGGCTATGTTAGGATAGTATATTTATTTTGTTCCCTCGTGGTAAGTGAACCTATGTACGTCTGGGTTATTCCCTAGTAATGGATGGGATGTTGTTGTTATGAATATTGTTTTAACTTTATATATTTTGTAGTTGTAAATCACTATGCTTGGAGCAGCATAGAAGCCTAATAATTAAGCAAGCAAGCAAACCAATCTAGATAGGCTTCATCACTGGATTGAAATGAATTGGAAGGATTGCATCTCAGCAGGGGAAAAATAGCCATGAATAGAATGGGAAAAGATCTTGTTTGACAGAATAACTGTGCAAGTGATCAGGGTATCATTGACAACTACTACTGACACGTAAGCTGGTAGTGTGATGCAGCTGCTAAAAGGGCAATGCCAATTTGGGGTATATTTTCCAGGATCCAGATCACAGAAACTAATTGTTCTGATCTACTGCACCCTGGAATATTGTGTCCACACTAGGTGCTATCATTCAAAAAAGGCAGTAACAAATTGGAGTGAGTTTCAAAAGAGGCCAAGGTTGATGGTGAAAGGTTTGGAAACCAAGTTCTATGTGGACCAGTTCAAGGGTTAGGTTTTAGAGTATAATAGAGAGAGGAGAGCTATGATAGGAGTCTCCAAATATTTGAAAAGATCTCATGAAAAAGAGGGAATGGATGGATATTCTGTACTGTTGCAGAGGACAAGGCTAGATACAATAAGTTAAAACTATAGAAGATATTAAACTCTATATTATAAGCTCTATAAGTTGCCAGCCACTGAAACAAACTGCCATATGTATTAAGTTCTCTTTCACTGGAGATCTTAAGACAGAGGCTCCGTAGCCGTTTGTCTATACTGCTTTTACAGGTCCTGCACTAAGGGTTTTTGGTACCTTCCAAATTTAGATTAAGTCCTATATTTTGGTAGATTTAGGAACTCAGATAGAGAATGGGAGAGAAAAGAAATTCAACAAGAAAATAAGGAAGCACTGTATATGCCTTGCTTCTCTTCTAGCTGTAGCATTTAATAGCTAGTAAGCACTGTTTTGACCTTTCTTCAATAAGTACTGTGCCTAATTCTTCCCGATAACACCGAAAGCAACTGAAGTCAGTTTAGAGGTAGGAAAAAAAGTCAAAAACTGACCCAATACACATCTTAAAAGATGCATCTTGCAAAACTCAATGCAGCCTACTACTGAGACATATACATAAAGTTGTGCTAAAGCATGGTCACGGCGTTCCTTTTGTTCTTTCCCATTTGAGGTTACAACCCATTAGAGACTGTTTCTTTAGGAAGACCAATCAGTGGAAATGGAAGTGTTTATAATATTGAATCTATAGACATATGGGCAACACATGCTTTTTCCTTAAAAAAAGGGAAAAAATGTTGTGTAATCTTATCAAGCATAGTTTGACCCTGCATCTACTACAACAGAACATATTTTTGATTTGAAGTTTAGAGAGCCTAGTGAATCATCTCTTCTGTATATACTTTTAAGTATCAAAATCTCAGATGGGCACAGTGAACTTATTACTCTGAAAAAAACAAGGTCATATGAAAGCAAAGCTTTACACTTCCCCATAAACCTCATAAGATGACTGAAACAATCAACAAGGAGAGAGTGATTTTTCTACCAAAGGATTTTATGATCCTTCTTTCTAATTGAGCTACTGCACAGATGGTAGTAACCAATATTAGTCCTGTAAGAAACCCCTGGCAGTGAGCCAGGTGGAGCATCACTAGGCAAACTATTATTTGTTACCTTAACACTAATAACATGAAATCTATCAGACCAAACATTTCTAATTTCATAAGCCTTCCATTTTTCATGCATGTCCTTTTACACAGATATTTAGCACAATATATATACAAAACAAGCAATTCTAAATTAATGCACAATATAACTACTACAGAGTAGCTCTCCATGCTACTCTGTCAAGTACAGCTTCTTTCAGTTGTTGGATCTTTGTATAAGTTTTGGTGTTATCAAGCCAGTGTGTTCTTTGCTTACCCCTTCTTGTTCCACTAATCATTGCTAGAATTACTGATTTCTCCAATGAATTTGAACATGTGAGATAGCCAAAATAATTAATTCTAAATTAATGTACAATCAATCAACCTTGAAGATTTTTCTAGTTTAACCCCCTGCTCAAGCAGGAGACCCTATACCATTTCAGACAAGTGGCTGTCCAGTCTCTTCTTAAAATCCTCCAATGATGAAGTACCCATAACTTCTAAAGCAGGGGTGTGAAACTGCCGGCCCACGGGCCGGATGCTTCATGCCAAAACCGCGCCTACCCCATTGCCGGCAATGGAAAAAAAGTCGCAATATGTCACGACACGTTATGTCACATTGCGAGTTTGATACCCCTGTTCTAAAGACAATCTGTTCGACTGAGAGCAATTAACCAGTGGAACAGCTTGCCTTCAGAAGTTGTGAGTGCTTCATAACTGGAGGTTTTTAAGGGGAGACCGGATAGACATAGATGAAATTTAAATTTGAAATTTTTAAGCAACTCAAATTAATTCACTACTCCCTAGTTAATAAGAAGAACACTGCGAAGGTATTTTTCATATCATACTATTCCTTAAATATTGCAATGTAGTTCTCAGGTTCAGGAAAAAACTGTGTGAATGAATGAATAATTATATATGATAATATATATGAATGAGCATGCACACACAAAGAAACTGGAATGAAAATAAATGCATGTGTTTTTTTTAAGTTAGTCATCCATACCTAACTTGCATTTCACAAAATGTCTTCAGCAGTTTCTCCTTCCTGTATCCAAGCATTCCCTTTGTTGGAGTCACTCTATTCCTTCTTTTATAGCTATGCATAATCTTATCCCAAAATTGCTTTTCAAAAAGAAAATATACTATGTTAGGTATGAGAGCTTAATCCTGTCCCTATATAAAGGAGGTCTAGGCTTGGTATTTAAAATGGAATGGAATGGAATGGAATGGAATGGAATGGAATGGAATGGAATGGAATAGAATAGAATAGAATAGAATAGAATAGAATAGAATAGAATAGAATAGAATAGAATAGAATAGAATAGAATAGAATAGAATAATAAAGGAAAAAGAGATCTTGGAGGTCATCAAGTTCAACTCCCTGCTCAAGGCAGGAGACCTTATACCATTGTGGACAAATGGTTGTCCAAT
Source organism: Azemiops feae (assembly GCA_023970755.1). Classification (NCBI taxonomy): domain Eukaryota; kingdom Metazoa; phylum Chordata; class Lepidosauria; order Squamata; family Viperidae; genus Azemiops; species Azemiops feae. The sequence goes on along the minus strand of JALGBA010000005.1, from coordinate 5,845,224 downwards.
CTTTTCTTGAAAGCCTACAGCAGACATGTCAAACTCGCGACATCACATGACATTGCACAATGTATCGGGACAGTTTTGCCATTGCCGGCAATGGGGTGGGCGCGGCTTCCACGTGATGCGTCCGGCCTGCGGGCCGGCAGTTTGATACCCCTGGCCTACAGTGATGAATAATCGAACTCCAGGAGGCAAGGCATTCCACTGATTAATTGTTCTCACCATCAGGAAATTTCTCCTTAGTTCCAGGTTGGACCTCTCTTTGACAAGTTTCCACCCGCTGCATCTTGTCCTACCTTCGGGTGCTTCAGAGAATGTCAACCCCCTCTTCTCTGTGAGTGTCCCTCAATAGCAGAAGACAGCTCTCATGTCACCCCTAATTCTTCTTTTCATTAAGCTAGACATACCTAATTCCCTTAATGATACATTGTATGATTTAGCCTCCATGCTCCTTATCGTCTTTGCTGCTCTTCTCTATACTCTTTTTAGGGTCTAAGTACCTTTTTTCTATCTTGGCGACTGGAATTGGTAACATTCATTTATTCAATTGTGACATTAATTTATTGAATGACATTTTTTTTCCTGAGAATTTAGAGACTAATCTGTTAAGTTAGATAAGTTTCTTTGATGAATTCTTTTGCCTTGTTTTGATCTGATTTCTTTTCCGCACAAGCCAGTTAAGATTGTCACTCAGTTCAGGATATTTTGCTGGAACCTGTGGCTATGTACAAATCAATTGCAAGCCAATTTTGAAACACAACATGACCTCCCTTATGGAAAGCCTGAAGAAAAAGAAGATAAGCAGAATAATAGTGCTTCATTATTGAGAATAGCCTTTAGAAGGAAATTGTCTCACATTCCTAGCTAATTTCAAAGCATTCTTACCACTTCAATATATGAATACCTTCTCTATAGGAAAAAGAATTTAATGTAATGGTCATAGGAGTCTTATGAAAGTTGCATTTTCAGGCTAAGTGTACACATTTATCTAACACCTGAAGATATATTCCCTTTTTCTCTGGGTACTTGTACATTTATTAGCTAACTATGAAACAGAATTTCCATCAGAATTTTCACCCAATAGGTGAAGCCGTCAAATTGATGTCAGTGCGGGTTTTGTTTACTCATTATTCTATTTAACTAATTGTTTTACAGATCATACGGGAAAAAAATCAGATTTGTATTCTCATACAACTGTCCTTAAAAACATTTTTAATGTAAGATGAATTTCCCTAATCAATACCATTTTGTTATTTCATTTTTGTTGTTTAATGTAGCTAGTCAAACATACTATCTTATACTGAGGGTTTCTTACAATACACATTTTAATCAATCATTTATCATACATAGCTTTCACAATATATACTATTTTTTTATATGCTGTTTTGTTCAAAACTGTTGATAGCATCAAGGCAAGCATATTCTTGATAGCTTTGTTCTAACACACCAGAAGAGACACTGGAATCAAAAGGTAATTATTGTAGCTTCTGTAAGATCTAGAAAATGAGAACAAAAGAGAGTTCTTTGAAAGAAAAAGTTAATGAATTACTTAATTTCCTTTATTGCAGGAAGGAAAACAAAGCAAAGGGGAGATGAAGAAAAATAACCAAGGTTCTTGGATATAAAATAGGCCTGCCAAAAAGGCCATGAGATGAAAGAATAGGAAGATGATAAGGAACACAAAAGTAAGAGAAAGGATCAAACTGGGAATTAACATACTAATCTTTTAAAAAATTAGGGTCCCTTCTCCCTTGGTACAATCCACTCAAAGAATGCAGTTTCCCAAGCTTTGACATTTGCAGCCAATACCAAGGGAAGAACATATTGTTAAGGGCCATTGAATAGATGTATCAAATTAGCAAACGTTGTGTCCTTTCTTAGGCTTTCAACAGTAACACATCTACAATGAGCAATCTGAACAGTGTCATGAAAATGTCCAGAGTTTCCACCATTTCCCATTTTCCTGATTGCCATTGTCACAAAAATAGATTCAAGCTGTGTCCTTATCTGTTCTTTTTATTATCTTTGTCAGAGGAATGAGGTATCTGAATGTTAATACCCAAGACTGTCTGGAAACACAGCAGATTGCTGTATGGCTTTAACCTTTTCAATATTTGAGATTTGATTGTTTTGCTGTTCAGATGCTCTCATACACCTGCAATCTGGACAGAAATATGATGATAGCCATTCAAAGGAGTGATCCTTCAAAAAGCTGAAAGTATATGTTTGTTTATAAATGAAATTAATTATCAAGCAAAAGAAAGTTATGGACACAATGTATGGATATTGCTGTTCCAGGGTGAATTGTTCTAGTTAATTATGACAACTTTGTGGAGAGATGCACTTTATTAACATTTCAATAAATTCAAAACAATTAATACTGAATTGTCAGTGATGCCTAATAACTTTATTTTCTCCTGCTGAAACAAGAACTTTCTAATAAGCAAAGTCAAAGAACAAAAGTGTGTGTGTGTGTAAATAAAATCCCTTCTCACCTCTATGGGTGGTATGTGTCTCCCTGAGTCTTGGTCTTCCTCAATGATGGGTCCTCTACTCTCTACCAGAGGCCTGGGTGTTTGAGTTTGTGCACAGTATTTTAGCTGTTTCTAGCACTGCATTCTTTTGGACAAAGAGCTCTGATGTTTTTCCTGGGATCTGTTGGAGCTTAAGATTCACAGCTTCAATGCTCCTACCACCATTAGGACCATTTTGTCCTTTACCTTCCACATCTTCTCTAGTTCCTCCTTCAGGCCTGGTAGTTTTACAGCTTCTTTTGCAGTTTTCTCCTGATATTGCTGTCACTTGGCACTGCTACGTTTATCACCATTGCTGTCTTCTGTTTCTTGTCTACTACCATGATGTCTGGTTAATTTGCCAGTACCTGCCAGTCCATCTGTATCTGAAAGCCCTACAAGATCTTAGCCCTCTATTCTCCACCACCTTCTGTGGAATCTTCCATGTGCTCTTAGGAGGATCTAGCCCATACACTGTCCAGATATTTCTATACACAAATAATTGGTTGTGCTGTTCAGTGTATACTGTTCCTGCTTAAATCTTACACCTTGCCACTCTGCATTGGACTATTTTGAGGTACCTCTGCACACATCGGGTTCTGTCTACTGTGGTAGATTCTTGCTTCTATCGATCTGGGGCTTGATACCTGTTCTTCTGCTACTATGATCAGTGCCTCAGTGCTATCTTTTAGTCCACCTCTTTCCAGCCACTGGTAGGATTTCCCAATGTCTGCCACAATGTCTCCCAATGGTATATCGCATGCAGGATCTTGTCTTGCCATGACAGCTCCTTTGTTTGATCTCCCATTTCTGCTGCTTCCTCAGCATTTTCTCAGCAGCTCATTTTTTGGTGCTATCTTACCATTGTATTTTCACTATACCAACAGAGTATCTGATTACTGGTAGAGCATATGTGTTGGTGGTGTGAATCTTGTTATTCCCCTTGAGCTGGTTCTTCAGGACCTATCTAATCCTTTGGTGGTACTTAGATGTTGCTGTTTTCCTTGCATCTTCATTATGGTTACCACGTGACTTTGGCATATATAGAATGGTCTGTACATCTGCTATGTGGCTCACTGGTAGTTCCACCTCATCAGTCTTAACTACCTTACCTCTCTTGACTAACAACTAGCCATACTTCTCTAGTCCAAATTACATCCCAATGTCCTCACTGTAGATCCATGTTAGCTGGATCAATGAACTGATGTTTTGTTCACTTTGAGTATAACATTTAATGTCATTCATGATAGTTTTACTCTTCAACTTGTTTCTGTATCCAGTCTTTATGATTATCTGGCTGAGGGGATTCAAACCTATGCAGAGCAGTGGCATATGCCCTGGCATATGCCATATTTGATGGGCACCTGTGTGAGCTGTCTTGAACTGACTTCCAATGTTGTCTTCCACAATCTCATTGGGTTCTTGAGGAAGTAGTCTTTTGGTTTCTCCCTTAACTTTGTCTCGTATCACTCTTTATTTTCTTAAGCTTCCACTTATGGAAAAATATTTCGGTCAATTTTACTTTAAAACTTTTATATATTTTTTTATCTTCTTAAGCTACATCTTACTTTAGGCTAATCTTTTCCTTTTCTTTTTTCTGGCTATGTGCTATTCTTATTTCTTTGCATTATATCTGTCTGGATCAAAGCTACTGCCATGAAAATAGGGTTCTTTTGCTAAGATCCTTGAACCAGTTTTTTTTAATACCATTTTCCAAATTCTGAGTTAGGTTTCTTCCCTCTCTGTTCTTTCAGGATCACTTCCCTTTCTTTACTGGAAATCTCTAATGCTGATTTTCTTATTAGATTTTCAGACCACTACAAAATCCCTTATTTCTTTTTATGATTTAGTTCTGCAGTCTGTTTACTTCTATTTAGTCCTTATACAGGTTGTCCTCAGTTTATAACTGTAACGGAGTCCAGGATTTCCATTATATGTCATAACAGTCTTAGATTGAGGCACTGTCAGGTGCTAGAATGACACTGATAGTTAATCACAGCAGTATGTTTATTGCTAGTCGCCTATTTGCAACAATGTCATACACTGTCCAAGAATCACCAGATGAGCACTTGGGGGGGGGGGCTGTCAGCTCTCCATCACTTTCTCCCTTTCAGGGATTTCAGGATTGTCTTAACTCCTCCCCCTACTTTAGGTGCAGATTCCACCATAGGCACCCACATGACCAACCCAATTTTATATTTTTTTTGTGATAGTTATTAAGCAAGTGCAGTAGTCATTAAATGAATCCATTGTAGACAATGTTTTTTTTTTTTACTGGAAATTGGAAGTAAATATTGGTTTCTGGCAAAAAAAAAAGTCATAAATTGTGGTCACATAACCATAGGATGCTGCAAAAGGCTGTAAATGCAGGCCAGTTGCCAAGCATCCAAAACACAATCATATGACCACAGGGAGGGTGAGTGGCCACTGGAACTTTGAAATCCAGATCATAGTACATTGGGAGTATATTGGTGGGAGTCTGTTGTAACTTTGAATGGTCACTAAATGAGAGGTTATAAGTCAAGGACTACCTGTACTCTTAGTATTTCTGATTTGCTCTAGTTCTGTCTCTTTCCAATTACAGAGCTCTTCAATCAGAATCCTGACATCCAAGTTGATTTCTTTATTTTTCATGAAAAATCTCTACCAGTTTGCAGCAGATTCATTCATTTCCCACTCTAGTTCATTTCTCTGAGACACATGTAAAAGAAGCTTGCATATACAAAAAAGAATCATAGTAAAAGCAAATGTTTATCTCTTAGAATTCTGAATAATGCTCATAACTTCTCTATCGCACTCAATATCTTCCAGTTTTAATCTGTGAAATGCTGGAGGTTATGAATTTGCATGAAATTATAACTGTAATTATAAGTGACTCAACAACGATGTAAATATATGAAAAGGCAGTTTAGTAAATGAAGAAAAAAGTGCAAATGTTGTGGTTGTTGATTAGGTAAACTATTTCAAATTTAAGAGACAGGAACAAAATTATAGAAAAATAGTGAGAGAGAAAAATGTGGCTGAAGACATTTATATCTGGAGAGTTCCAAAACAAATATATTTGGAAAATATGGCTCAGAGACTTTTCAAGGAGGATGAAGAGACTGACATTTTGGAAGCAAAATTACTTCCCAAAATAGAGTGCAGACATTCAAAGGCAGTTCAGAGTTCAGCACTCTGTGAAAATTTGCAGACTACTCCCAAAAGCTCAAGATAAACAGCACTTGAAATCTTTATTATCCTTCCTTATGAATTGGGTTCCTTGTCTCACCTCTCCAGCTCTACTTTGGTGACATGAGGTCAACTAATCCTTCTGTGGACAGGAGTCTTGGATAGCTAAGAATATGACTTCCATGAAACTATTCTCTTGAGGATTTTGAAGGTCACTTTCCATACTTTTCCTTCATGACATTTTTGTGCTTCCTTAGCAGAAAATGCAAAGTGGAATTATCTTTTTCAGAGCCTATATTTATTGTATTTAAATCTTTTTTAAAAAAATGTATATAGCTGCTCCATTAAATAAGTTATGTTGGCTCACTAAAAATTCAACTCTAAAAGTAATAAAGTTGAAATAATAATAACAGAAGAAACAGTGCAGTTCTGAGCACATGTATGGGGCAAGCCAAAGAAATACAACAAGAATGCAAATTGGATAAAAGAGGTGACCATCTGGAGCACCATTTGAATACCATCAGCACTTAAGTTCTTGCATAGTCAATGTCCTTTGTCAGAAAGAAAAGACTCTGAAACTTTTAGGTCATATTAAAGATGGATAATGGGGACCCTATTAACAGGGCATTTTGTGAAAGTCAGGGAGATGCTTCCTACATCTAAGGTGGACAATCTAATAATCTTGAGAAAAGAAGAAGAGCTGGCAAGTTACAACAATCATGAAAGAGAGAGAACCAAGATATACAGTATGCCTGGGAGTCAAAAGGCCATGAATGTATTCCCTCAAAAGCAAAATACAAGCATAGGCACCCAGTGCTGTAGCCAATTGAAATGAAGACAAAGTTGCATTGGATAAAACTTGGATAATTTATTTTGTAGACAGTAGATTGTTTTCACCAAGAAACCAATTCAGGGCTCTTCAAAACAGGAAGAAATTGGTAAGGTGAAAAGGATGGTCTCTTTTACTTTAGTAATTGAAAGATGAAAATAGAATAAATCTGCTGGTGACTTCTGGACCAAGATGGTTATGATAACATTTGTATGCCAAAGGGATTTTCTTTCTTAATCTAATTAAAAGAACTATTGTTCATTTTCAGGAAATGAACAGGTGAGCAATGCCACTCCAGCCCGGGGAATGTGTAAGAGAGCAACCAGCTTGTATGAAATCTGTTTCAAGGGCATTAAAATGTTCATTTTAAATTGAATTCCATGCACTGTATGTCATTTATCTTTAAGCCAATTGTCAATTTTACTGAAGCAGAGAAAAGGAGAGTCATCTAAAAAGTCAAAGTACATAAAAGAAAAAAGTCACTGATTATATATATATCCTTTTAGCTTCCTTTTAGACATCTCTGAAAGAGTGGGGACAGCATTGCAGTGAAGATCAGGGCCAGACAATGAACTGATAGTTGGCAAATTTTATCTGGAAAGAGACATAGACTCCAAAACATCGCGCTTCATGACCAGACTGCAGGAACGGAGGTTTTTGTGTTATTTTACGGAAATCAGCACAAGTAGCATTTTACAAATGAGAGATAGTAGGAAAACTTAAATGGCTAACTGATTGCAAAATACTAGAATTTTATCAAAGAGAATTTAAAATTAAATCATGAGAAGAACTGATGACAGGAATATAGTTGTCAATGGTTTTCTTATTTTCAATCACTAGAAAAAAATTAAAGTAGACAAAATTAAATTATTTAAAAGAAACAGACCAAATAAAAGAGGAGGTGGAGTTGCTCTCTATATAAGAAATAACTACATCTCTACAGAAATAGAGCACAACAATGACGAAAACTGTCTTGAATGCATTTGGGTCAATATAAAAGGGAGGGGGAAATGACATTGCCATAGGTGTATATTATAGGCCACCCAACCAAACAGAGGAAATAGTTGAACTTTTTGCTAGTCAGCAAACTAAGGTTTGCTAGTCAGCGAACTAAGCACATCACAATAGACTTTAATTACCCTGACGTCAACTGGAAGACAAACTCTGCACCAAGTGGAAGATCAAACAGATTCCTGACAAACCTAGCAGACAACTTTGTCTCCCAAAAAGTAGAGAAGGGAACTAGGGGATTAGCCATTTTGGATCTAATCCTCACTAACAGAGATGAAATGATAGAAGGTGTTGAAGCCACAGGAACCTTGGGGAGGGAGTGATCATGCAATATTGGAATTCAACATTCTGGAAACACAAGCAATAAAACACAGTCAAACTAGAGTCTTGGACTTTAAGAGAGCTAATTTCAACAACCTTAGAGAGAGCTTGGGAACGATTCCATGGATGAGAATCCTCAAGGGGAAAACAACTCAAGAAGCTTGGGAAATTTTGAAAAATGAGATAATAAAAGCCCAGTCTAGCACAATACCAACAAAGAAAAAAAAACAGCTCTCAAAAGAAACCAGCATGGCTGCATAAAGAACTCTCTGATAAATTGAAAGATAAAAAGGACAAGTATAAAAAGTGGAAAGAGGGGCACATAACTAAAGCAAAATATCAGCAAATATTCCGAGCCTGCAAAGATGAAGTGAGGAAAGCTAAGGCTCAAAATAAACTAAGGCTTGTGACCAAAGTAAAAAATAACAAAAAAAGCTTCTTTCAGCATGTAAAAAACAAGAAAAAAGTTAAGGAAATGATTGGTCCACTAGTGGGTGAAAGTGGCAAAAAGGTGACAAGCAACAGGGAGAAAGCAGAACTATTTAACTCCTTTTTTGCATCTGTCTTTACACAAAGGGAAAAAACAGTCCAACCTATCAAAAACAGTACCATAAAAAATAGATTAGAAACACAAGTTAAGATAGGCAAGAAAATGGTAAGTGAGCACCTATCCAGCCTAGACGAGTTCAAATCTCCAGGACCAGATGGATTACACCCCAAGGTTCTCAAGGAACTTGCAGATGTGATTTCAGAACCACTGAACTATATTTTTCAAAGATCCTGGAGCACTGGGGAACTACCAGAGGACTGGAAAAGAGCTGATGTAGTTCCCATCTTCAAAAATGGGAAAAAAATGGACCCAGGAAATTACAGACCTATCAGCCTGACCTCAATACCTGGGAAGATTCTGGAAAAGATAATCAAACAACAAATCAGCGAACACCTAGAGACAAACAAAGTCATTACTAAAAGCCAACATGGGTTTGTCAAAAACAGATCATGCCAGACAAATCTTATTGCATTCTTTGACCAAGTGACAAAATTAGTGGACCAGAGGAATGCTGTGGATATAATTTACTTGGACTTCAGTAAGGCATTTGATAAAGTAGATCATAACCTACTACTTGATAAGATAGAAAAATGTAGGTTAGACAGCATCACCACCAGATGGATTCGTAGCTGGCTGACCAGCCGTACTCAGCGTGTGGTCCTCAATGGAACTGCATCTACATGGAGGGAAGTATGTAGTGGGGTGCCCCAGGGCTCTGTTCTAGGCCCAGTGCTCTTCAACATCTTCATCAATGATTTGGACAAGGGGATAGACGGGGAACTCATCAAATTTGCAGACGACACCAAGCTGGCAGGAATAGCCAACACTCCAGAAGACAGGCTTAAGATACAGGAGGATCTGAACAAACTGGAACACTGGGCGCTATCTAACAAAATGAAATTCAACGGTGAAAAAAGTAAATTTTTACAATTAGGCAAGAAAAACCAAATGCACAGGTATAGTATAGGTGGTACCTTGCTCAATAGTAGCAACTGTGAGAGGGATCTCGGAGTCCTAGTGGACAATCACTTAGATATGAGCCAGCAGTGTGCTGCAGCTGCCAAAAAAGCCAACAGTGTTAGGCTGCATTAACAGAGGGATAGAATCAAGATCATGTGAAGTATTAATACCACTTTATAATACCTTGGTAAGGCCACACTTGGAATACTGCATCCAGTTTTGGTCACCACGATGTAAAAAAGATGTTGAGACTCTAGAAAGAGTACAGAGAAGAGCAACAATGATTAGAGGTCTGGAGGCTAAAACATATAAGGAACAGTTGCTGGAGTTGGGTATGTCTAGTTTAATGAAGAGAAGGATGAGGGGGGACATGATAGCAGTGTTCCAATATCTCAGGGGCTGCCACAAAGAAGAGGGAGTCCAGCTATTCTCCAAAGCATCTGAGGGCAGGACAAGAAGCAACGGATGGAAACTAATCAAGGAGAGAAGCAACCTAGAACTAAGGAGAAACTTCCTGACAGTTAGAACAATTAACCAGTGGAACAACCTGCCTCCAGAAGTGGTGAATGCACCAACACTGGAAGTTTTTAAGTAGAGACTGGACAGCCATTTGTCTGAAATGGTATAGGGTTTCCTGCCTGAGCAGGGGATTGGACTAGATGACCTCCAAGATCCCTTCCAACTTTATTATTATTATTATTAAAAGAATTCATAGTCTTGAAGAAGACTGAGTTGGAAATAGAATTGTGTTCAAATGATGAATATGTAATTGCTAATGTATATACATTTTTATTGAAATTTGTAACCAAATAACAAGGGAATAAAGTGAGTTAAAATGTTTGTTACAATATACAGATGGAACAATGAAAACATATGTGGCTGAAAGGATTGAATTTAACACCATGTTATAATCTTAAAGATTATATTTTATCTTTGGCTTATTTCAAGAAAAGAAAAAGAACTGAAGCCGATGCTCCTTCAGGAGCATCAAATTATGGATATTCTGTTTTGCATGCTATGATAAATGCGATGATCTTAAAAGGTAATAATTTTCAAACAATAAGCACAATATATAAGCAGACAGAATGGAACATGATATTCACAGAAAAATGCAATGGACAAGAAATGGAAGGCTTAAAAAGTGAAAAAGAAATAAAAGAAGTTCTTTGTTAATACCACATCTCACAAAGTCTTTAAAAACACCTTGGAGTAGGAAAGCAAAACAGTGGACAAATGAATATATTGTACATATAAATTCCAACATTTTGTGTATTCTGAGATTTTATCAGGAGTCCCATAAATATTTCAGGGATCAACTCTAGAGCCAATTTATAGGGATTAAGTCTTTATTAGAGAATTCTATATTTTTTAATTAGAAATTGCTGCTTGCTTAAATTTCAGGATGTACAAAATTTAGATGTTCAGATACCTTCCTTCCAGCAAAAGGATCAATTCCATCTGAGTTGTTTCCATTATCAATGTTTATGTCACCATACCTAATAGCACAAACTGAACTTTACAGAATAATTAAATTGTCAATTTGTTTGTAAAAGTTTGAGAAAAATATCAACACTTTGAGAATGATATTGTAGTGATGTTCCTCTTTTTTAGTATGAATCCTTCTTAAAAACAACTGCAAAGTTCCTCGAATAACTGAATCATGTTCATTAAAAAATAGGCATGTTTTGTCTTGCTTATTCAAAATTGACAAACAGTTGTAATTTCCTCAGGTCTTTTCACTGATGGTTTCATACTTTTCTTACCAAGTAAAAACAAAAGGCAAGCAAGAACTGTTAAGATCTTTTAGCAATAATTGATATGGGCAGGCTGCTCCTCAGGAGAAATTTCTGGCAAGATGGAGATGTGCTGTGCCACCATTTTGTTTTTTCCTCTTCCTCCTTGAGATATAGAAAGGTGAAGAAAATAAATAAACAGAAATAATGATTATATTCCCGTGTTGTGGATTGGTGAGGAGGGTGCATGTGGGAGAGAGATAAAATGCATATAAACACAAGAAATAGATTTTTCTTCCTCCAATGGCTTATTATCCAATGGCTTAATGAAGAAAAGGACAAGGGGTGACATGATAGCAGTGTTCCAATATCTCAGGGGTTGCCACAAAGAAGAGGGAGTCAAGCTATTCTCCAAAGCACCTGAGGGCAGGACAAAAAGCAACGGATGGAAACTAATCAAAGAGAAAAGCAACCTAGAACTAAGGAGAAATTTCCTGACAGTTGGAACAATTAATCAGCCTCCAGAAGTTGTGAATGCTCCAATACTGGAAGTTTTTAAGAAGAGACTGGACAACTATTTGTCTGAAATGGTATAGGGTTTTCTGCCTGAGCAGAAAATTACTATTACTATTATTACACACTCTCTCCTATTTCCACCTTTAGAAGAAGTTATTACAAAAGTGGAGAAAATTGTTTTCAGTAAGAAATTTACTACCTCTTCTCATTAGGTAAAAGACTCCAAGCTGAAGCTTCAGTTCAAATAGGAGATAAGAGACAAAACATTTCTCAAGAATTTTTTTCTGACATTGGAACCAGTGATTTCAAAGCTAGTAGGTAGGTCCCAAGAGAGATTAATAAATATCTGTATAGGGGATGGATCTCAGTTCAGCTGTGTTCTCAAAGGATTATTGGAAAGCTAATGTTCTGAAATTTTCTGGAAACGGTTATTATGATCAAATACCACCTCAAGACAGTATGATATTGTGCCAGGCTTTTGGTTTTATCCTGCTGCAGAGAGAGTTCTGCAAACAACTAGAATTTTTCCTCCCTCCAGTAACTTGAAATGGGTCCTATACAGCCATATAAAGGAATCAGCTTCTGCAACCCAAGGCAGAATTTTCCTAGAGAATTTTAAGCAAGTGGCTACTCAGCAGGGTGGAGATAAAAAGGGACTTGGTTTCCACATGGCAGATTGGCTATGACTACCTTTCTGGAGAAAGATTTGAGAAGTCTGAAATAGATTGATTGTAGGTGTGTGTGTGTGTGTTAATGATATAAAGACAACACACTCAGAAAGGACAGAACTCAGAGATTTAGGGTAAGTTTGTTTGAATGGAAAGGAAAGAGCTTCAGGCCCAGCATTTGAAATATGTTTCCACAGAACCTCCCCCTCCCCTAAATTACACAATATAATTTTACAAAGAGATAAAACAAAAAATGTGGCAAAAAACATTTATCATCAAACAACACGATGAAAAGGAAAGAATCCACAGTATTCTAGAAATTAGTCATAATATTGCAAGATTGTATAAAAGTATATACATCAGAAAATCCACAACCAATTTTTATAACGGGAAAAAACCCTAAGTACCATATGTGTTGTCTCTGCTTCTACTGTTATAGCAATAGCAATAGCACTTAGACTTATATACTACTTCACAGTGCTTTACAGCCCTCTCTAAGTGGTTTACAGAGTCAGCCTATTGCCCCCAACAATCTGGGTCCTCATTTTACCAACCTTGGAAGGATGGAAGGCTGAGTGAACCTTGAGCCTGTCAGAATTGGACTCCTGGCAATGAGCAGCGAGTTAGCCTGCAATACTGCATTCTAACCACGGCTTCTATCCAAACCTTTATAGCCAAACAAATATTTGAAAGGGGAAGGAAAAAAATATATGGGTTAACAGTTTTTCATGTTAATGAACAATTAATCAATCCAATTGGTGTAGATTCATTTTGTGATACATTCAAAAGCAGATGTATCATCATTATTTCACATATAACAACTATATCTAAAGTAAGGTACTTTACATGATGTAGTATATAACATCTATATCTAACTATTATAAATGACTGAGCTATAAGGGACTCTTGTGGATTTCAGAATTTAAAAATTAGAACTTATATCTAAACATATTTATGTTTTGAAAGATATCATTGCTATTCATAAATAAGATTATAGAATTAGTTATTTGCACAGTGCTGGACAACTTTATAAATCTGTATGAGAGTGCCTCAAAATTAAATATTATTGTCCATGTGGTAAAATTAATTCAGTGTGGTAATCTGAATAAAAGCAGGATAAAGGAATTTCATACATGCTGTAACTCAATGACTACTCGTAATCTTCCCCTTACTAAATTTTTGCTTTGTACAGAAGCAACAGACATTAGATCTCTGCAAAGCTTCAAAGGAGCACTTGACTTTGACAAAACTTTTAATGAAGTCATTTTTGTCCGCTTCAAAGCTCCTCTCAGATTTTTCCTGCAGAGTTCAACCAATATTTTCCACAATATGATAATGTCTTTACCTGGCCTACAGACAAAAGTAAAATTATCTGTAAATTACTACATAGCTTGGAGTCAATTCATATTTCTTGTCTTTATGGGCAATGCAGTATGCATTGTGTTGATCCACATCCTAACTTCAACATTATTATTTTTTTTTAAAAAAAAAAAGCTTACTGCCAATTTTACATTCTTACATTGCAACATTATTCTGTTTCTTTTTGTCCCCATTCCTGAATATGCTACCATTTGTACAATTCATATCGTTAAAGAAAGAAGCCTTCGGTGAGTGTGGTAAAAGATGGTTGGAATAAACCTACTCCTGTGAAGGATGGCCCCAGCATGGACAGGGAAAATTCCACAAATTTGCTGCCTGAAACCCACTAGCCCTCTTGAAGCATTCACCAATGGGCCTGAGGGAAGACAGACCAGCTGCTTATAACTTCCTTCTACCATCACCTAGATATATTATTGGTTCTTTTGGTATGTTGCACTGTACATCATTTCATCAGGATAAATGCAGTACTGATCCTCATCTCGTAGTATATCTATAGTTAGTTACTTAAGCCATTGCTTTTATTTTACATTCTTCTACACTTGTTGTTCGTTTTTCTAATTTTCAGAGTCTATTTTTTACCATTTCCTGAAGGGTTGCTTGCTTTGGGAATGATGACCTTTGAGTTTTGTTTACTTATTTGTATATTTTCCTGAGTAATATTTTACATTTTGTTGTGTCATCAGCTTGTATTTCAAGAACATTACTGACTTTCTTTATTTTTTCATGACACTGTCCTCAGGGTTGATAAATGACTGCACTTTCTTTAAAATGGGAAATGTATTTATCTGTGGGCAATATGTGTTTCTAAAATCATCTCCTTGTTATAGGAGCAAGCATGCATTCCATTTAACCTTTAACTCCTTTATTATGTTACATTTTTTCTTCTATTAAGCCACTGAAATTAGAAATCAAGTTTTGCTCATTTGATGGGATTTTAATGCATATTTGCAATGAATGCTGGCCTTAAAGACTTAATGACTATTAGTTAGATGAACTCAGTAGAATCCATATATACAAAGTATATTCTGCTCCACTCTCAGATTATATAATACACTCCCTTAAAAACTGGCTCCTCACCCTCCAACTTTGCAAAAAAACAGTTAAGACAAATAGCTTTGCATCTTGTACATCAAAATATATTAATATTTTATAATTTCTTATTGTTGGTGAGTGCCTGAATAGACAGTTAGGATATAAATGAATATAAAATATTTTGTGTTATGTTGATGAGATCCAATCTTCATAAGAAATGTTTTCTTTCTAGACATAGCCTGCAGATAAATGTGATAAATGATAGCATTGTGATGGATGTCTAAGTAAAATTGCATTCATATTGAGATATCCAAACATAGGAAATGGAAATCTTTGTTCTACTACCTCCCATATGTGTTGGCTTTTAGTTCCCATAATCCCAGACCAACATAACCAATGGCTATGATGTTAGAAGTTGTACCACTTTAGGTCTATTACATCTGAAAGACATATAAAGATGTTGGAAGTGCCATGTACAGTACATACAAGATTAATAAATTATGATTTATCACACAATCAGCCTGATGTTTGTTTACTCATGTCAGAAGCATCACAATTAAAATAAGGCATACAATACGATGTAAAATTTAAAATATAAAATATAAGATTAAAATATGTATAAACTAAACAGATCTTGCCCAGAAACTAGCAACATTAATCACATTCTGTCATGCTGCCTTGAGGTCCTTAAGAGTACACTTATCAGGGCACAAGGGGGAGGTATACATATGTGTTGTTGTCTGCATGTCACCATAATAGCAAAGAGCAGAAACAACTGGATAGCCCCATTTGTTCAGAGTGTCTCTAGATCTTGCTGTGCCTGAGCGCAGTCTATTCAATGATTTCCATACTTCCCAGCTTTCATCATGCCCATGTGCCAGCTCCTTTGTTACTTCTATCCAGGGGTACATGAAAGGATTCTCCCTGAAAAATGTATGCTGTTAACACATTCGCGTGTCCCTTGGACAACAGCTTATACCGTGTTTCCCCGAAAATAAGACTTACCCCAAAAATAAGCCCTAGCTTGATTTTTGGGGGTGGGACTAATATAAGCCCTACCCCAAAAATAAGCCCTAGTTTTGAGATGAGGCACACACCTAAAAATCAAGCTAGGGTGGAGATGGGGGGTGGAGCTGTCCCACCCACCCCACACCCACTTACCTTGTAGCCAGGCCTCTCCTCACCAGCCCACTTGTTCTGCAGCATCCCTAGGCCTGCATTTCTGAGTCACAGGCCTTTCCGGAAGGCCCTTGCAGCCTAGAACCAAGCTATGGATTCAATCCATAGCTCAGTTCTGCAAGACCTCTGCAGCCCAAAACCAAGCTATGGATTGAATCCATAGCTCAGAACTCAGCTGCATAGGCCTTCTGGAAAGGCCTGACTACAAAATGCAGGCCAGAATGCAGCTGCACAATGAAGCTGCTCCTTTCGGCCCCAGAAGAAGTAGACTGGCTGGGCGGAGCTGTGTGTGCCAGAGGTGAGTAAGACCTGTTGCCTTTTTTGGAGGCAAAGAAAATAAGACCCGGTCTTATTTTGGGGAAAACATGGTAGTTGGCTAATCTTTTCAATCCAGAAGCATCCAAAGCCAGATGTTTAGACTGGATTTGGCCTTTTTGTCCACCTATCAAATGCTTCCCAAGGACCTAGGATAGGCAAATGTTGTTTGATGGTGTTAAAGGTTTTGTCA
Organism: Azemiops feae; assembly: GCA_023970755.1. Taxonomy (NCBI): domain Eukaryota; kingdom Metazoa; phylum Chordata; class Lepidosauria; order Squamata; family Viperidae; genus Azemiops; species Azemiops feae. The sequence goes on along the minus strand of JALGBA010000005.1, from coordinate 5,828,859 downwards.
TAGTATGTAACCTATTCCAAGTAAAGCTGTCTTTTGCAATTAACCAATGGTGATTTTGTCAGTATTGAAGGTGTTCAGGTGGTGCTCCAGTTCTCTTAGAATTACATCCAAGGTGCGTATAACAATTGTTTTGCTTTCTTTTGCCATAGTTGTTCTATTATTGTTACATCTGAATCATCACTGTTCATGTGTTTATAAAACCCAACTCTGCCAGTCACTACAGGCATTTACTATGTCATAACCTTAAGTAGCAATTAATTCTGGAAAGCCATAAACAATGTTTGAAAGTTAAAAGAAAATCTACTTACAAAGGCAATAATCAACCCAAAACAAAAACAAAAACAAAGACCCAAGTCAGCAAAATGCACATGGTGCAACACACTTGCCTTTACATTTCCATTCCATTGTTTCCATTGCAAAAGCTTACTAGGATAAACCAGCTCTTTACATCACCAGAGAGGCAGTCAAACCAGCTTTCCTGAAATTAAATCTGCATCAGTGTGTTCCAGTGATATGAACTCAGCAAGAATTCCTCTGCCTTTTAAAGAGATTCTGAAAACCTGACCCTTTGAAGATTTGGTTGAGCGCCCAGTTTTGTCAAAGTGATTTCCTCTTTGAGCACTCAGTTTCCATCTCCATGAAGTGGAACCAATGAAATCAAAACCCCCAAACAGAGCAGAGTCTGAACATCCAAGACAAGTCAATTCTGCTGATCGTAATAATTACCTGAATTCAATGACTCTAAGCAAAGCCTAAGTGGTGATTGCTGATTCTGCACCAGAAGCATTTTTTATTATCAGATCTTCTTCAAACATAAATCAATAAGGGCTTCTTTTTAATTATTATTTGTGGTGTCATTTTCCTGTGTACATTAATTGGGTTTTATACCGTATGTTACCCAGGGGGTTATTTGTTCATAAATGGAAAAATGTTGAGCTCAATCCCTCTTATCAAGGGTGTTAATAAAATTAAAACAGCAGTAAATAAATTGAAGCTGTTTGCTGCTGAACATAAATGGCTATATCACCGTTGCTGAAAAGCCTTTCTTGCTATCCTGCTGAGCCTCCAAGGGGCAGGTTTGTTTTAGAACAATCTAAGCAGAAACATAAGTAATTAAATCTCCTTTAATAACTTCAGGTATACTGTACTCTGACATTTTGCGCTTGTAATATAATCCTAAAAAGTTAAGTCATTCGTGCCTGCAACAATGTTTTCAAGATACACAAAATGTTTCAGGCAAGTCCTGGAAAATCTATTGGGTGCAATCCTCTAGCCTTCCTTTGCATGGTGTGACATAATGTCTTTTTTTAGTGCTGCTCTCTATTACTTTAGTCAAAAAGAACATCAGAAGAAATCAGCTATTTAACTGTTCTCCCTATCTAATGCCCTGTATCTAGGATTCCTCTGGGAAGAGTAGGGACAGGAAAGTAACTCACTATTGTGTCAACATATGATAATTTATCATTCAGATTCATTGAACAGAAATGTCTGTTATTTATTGAATCCCCTTAAAAAGTTCAATCTTTTTATATCTCTTTGGAACTAGAAACTTGATCTCTCCTTTTTCTCTCTTTGTATATGTGTACATGTATGCATGTTTGTGTGTGTGTTTATACACACACACAGACACACAGACACACTCTTTTATAGCTGAAGATACCTCTGAGCACATGTATAGATATGCAGCTTATAGGAATAATCAGTCTTGTTTTCTCTAGAGTACAAATTGAGTTATTTTTATTTACTAACAACATCCCTTTGTTGTTGAGTAACAAAGATATTTGACAGCTCAAAAATAAAATAAAATAAAATAAAATGAAGATCTAATTACCAGTTTCTATTCCAAGGGGAAATATTATTTTCTCCCTTAGGCATAAACACATATCCTCATAACAATAAAATCTACCAAATGTTTTGGTAGATGTCAATAACTCATCATAGAAAACTCAAGGCTACTTCCTAAGATTTTAGGACAGAGGAAGCAGTCAGCTAATTCTGATGTTTACTATCATACCAACTAATATTTTGATGAGAGTCCATATTTCATAAATATGTCCATCTGATAGTTATTTTGGGGTATCTGATGAAGCAATTTCAGATCAATACTCTGTATATCTGGAGAAAGACATTTAAGCAAAAGTCTACAAATTCAAATTACAAAATAATTGCTTTTGTGCTAGTTTATAGCTATAGTTTCCTTCTATCCATGGATCATTTAATTTAGAACAACAACAATAAATGAATGACAGAAGGCTATATGTTACTATTTTACAATTGCCTTCTTAGTCACTGCATCTAGGTATCACATCAAGTTATACCTGGTACTCAGAAAATGCATGAATGGTACCAGAGAGCAAAATTCCTGATTCAGGAAGAACAGTGTTCAGCTGAAATCTCATAGAAAACTCGTAAATATTTCTTCCAGTGTAGATATACCAAATCAATAGCCTGATTAAACAGGCATATTAAAACTTGAGAATATTTTGTACTTAGGCAGTGGATTTGGAATATTATTTTGGAGGTTCTGGCATGGATGTATGTGATTTGTGGTTTTGTGGTTTTACTGGCCCTCAACATGGTTTTATTTGTTCTTTTGGTCTAATGGAATTCTTTGTCTCTACCTACCGTAGTCCAGAATTTCTAGGATAGATGGGCAGCCAAATAAACTGGATAAATAAATACTGTAAATTGTATTTCCTCCAAACTTCAGCACACTAGGATTCACAGTGCAGGACCAATGTATTGTACATAGAGATGAGGACTTGAAGTTCTACATTAATGTAAAGATGGCAGTATTAGATATACCAGCTTCATCCATCATCATTTTTTTTAATTATGCAAAATAAAGAATCACCTGGTATAATACTTTCCATCTCTCTTCTTCCATTGTTATAAACATAAAAGCTACTGCTGTGTACACTAAAACAGGTATAATCAAAAGCTCACATGTGAGTGCCCATGCTAATTACACACAGTTTTGTTTCCAATAGCTCTGAAAAGTTCTGTATCTGTTGTGCTATATAGGTACTGTAATTGCTGAGTGTTGTTTATGTCTTTCTCCCTCTCCTTTCTTTTTGCCTGCTTTTTATTCTATTTTGCCAGTTAACTGTTGTTGTTTTTTTATCTTTGCTGATGTATTAAATAGACATCAAGGGTATATTTTATTTTTGCTAGCTGAACTGAGTGGCTACTCCACTTGCTCTAATCTGGGCATACTGTGGGGATTGACTGGAAGTGTGCTGGTGCAAACTAAACTAGAAATTATCCACTGTGATTTTCTAATAATAAGATCTTATTTCCTTTTGTAATTTTCTTACTGTAAATTCAACAGGAATATGGATACCAGGTTCAAATTGGCAGTGCTCAGTCTGATCCATTCCTTAATTTGATTTTGCCTATATATTTACCCTGTTCTCCACTGAGCCTCTATTATTTAGTGTCAGATAGAATCAGATCTTTTGGGACTATCCCATATTTGTTTCAAACCACCTGCCATGAAGTTATTAAGCTCTATTTTTTTTCCTTCCTTTTTTTGTCCCCAGCCATATGCTACACAGGAAATTATGACAATATAACAAAATCTCAGATATACACCCATGAGAATAGTATGTTGTAAGCATCTGCAAGGAATACATTTTGACTCCTGCTTCATTTAGTGGAAAGCAACCTGGGAAAACATTTTCTTCATCCTAATTAAAACTTACGATTGACTCATGCTATTCTGATTGCTCACTGAAAAGCAGTCCAGGTAGTCAATAAAGTACTGCTTGCTAAAAACCAGATTACATATCACATGAGACTTAAAGTCATAGAATTTGCATATGTGTGCCTGGCTCTGTGTATTATATATTCAAAGGAACAGGGAATTTAACCTTCAATGTTCATTTTCTACTAAATGCCGGGGTTCCTCAAAGCTGTGATTGTTTCTAAAAATGCTGGTTGCTGCTAGGTACATTTAGAGGTAAATGGCAACTTGGGATAAATTTTTGGTGTGAAAATATCAACACAGAGAGAATTAAAATTCTTTAAATAGCTAATTTCAAATCACAGGGGCTAACAGTAGGAATGTAAGAAGTGAAGAAAACAATAGCTACCCCTTCTCCTCCCAAGTCCCTGATGAGAATTCCACCTCTTTACTTCCACTGGTGTTAAAACAGTGGTATTCAGCTAAAATATCTTCTGCTGCGATGTGTGCAATGACTATGAAGAAATATCATGAATATTTTACTGACTCACCTATCAAAGAATGCATACATAAACACTTTCCATAAGGAATGGAATAATATGTAGTGTCCTCCTATACTCTATAAGAAGAGCTTTAGGAGAATGTGTGGTTTAGGTCAGAGTTCCCCAACCTTCCTGGCTTTGCAGACCGGCAGAGGGGGGAGAGGGGATGGTTTCCTCTCGCACGTCAAGCGTGAGCGTGCATGCAGCTCCATTTGCGCACTCGTGCAAATGGAGTGCACATGGACATGCTTGCCCACTGCTCATGGAAGTGTGGATGTGTGTGTGTGTGTGTGCACGTGTTCACCCGCCATTTACATGGCCTGGTTGCAAACAACTCAGAGACCACTAGTCGGTCACGGCCCAGAAGTTGGGGACTCCTGGTTTAGGTATTTAGTTTTGTTCTCATTAAGTAATTACTGATCTGCTTCTGAAAAAAGTTAAGAATTCTTAAAAACAGAGTTTAAAAAATCAGTGTTGTATTTTATATAATCTGGGAGATCTAACAATAAAATAGCTTCAGAAGAGATTATAGTTTTAAAAAGACAACAGGCATTCTCTTTGTGGTAATCTTATCTCATAATGGCACTTTCCATGCTATTCAGAGCACCAGCATTCATTTGTTTGATGTTGCAATAACACTTAGACTTATATACCACCCCATAGTGTTTTACAGAACTCTCTGGGGTGTTTACAGAGTCAGCATATTGCCCCCAACAATTTGGGTCCTCATTGTATTAACCTGAGAAGGATGGAAGGCTGAATCAACCTTGAGCTCATCAGGATTGAACTCCAGGCTGTGGACAGAGTTAGCCTGCAATACTGCATTCTAAACACTGTGCCACCAGTGTTTAGAGCTCCAGAAAGAATTTGCTTTAAAGAAAAGAATATTCATATGCCTATTCTGAAATATCTTGTATGAAATTTACACTAGGGAAGCTATTCAGAACCAGTAAAAGAAACAGTATATAGGATAGTAAGTGAAATGGAAAATGAGAGAGAGAGAGAGGGAGGGAGAGAGGGAGGGAGAGAGGGAGGGAGGGGGAGAGAGAGAGAGAGAGAGAATCAAACTCAGGTATCTGATATGTTTTGACTTGGAGACCACACTGGAAGTGGCTGCTGAATTGTTGGCAGACTCTACTTCCCCCCACTTTGGTCTCTGCTCTCCACCCATCCTTTTGGTTATCATATTGATATATTCTCATTGTGTTCATTGTTTATTTTATTTTTCTATTATTTTATTTCTGTTACATTTACACTCCTTTCATTTCCTTCCTTTTTATTATTGTAAGCTGCCTAGAATAGCCCCACAGAGAGACAGATAGCAAATAAATTTAACAAATAAAATAAACATCCATCCCAGTCAACTTCTTTCATTTGAAAGTATTAGAAAAGAATGAGTTAATGCTGGTACCAATAACATGTGTTCCTAATAAAAAGTGGTAAAAAGTTTCAGCCAAAATGAATGTGTACATTAGGAGATGGCAGTCGTTCCGTAACCCATAGTGGAATCAACTGCAAGTCTATTCCTTAGTAGGGAGGAAGTCCATCATGATTTCTTTTCCAAGCAAAATTCTATGATCCATTCAAATGCCATAAATAATGAAATAAGTAAAATGCTCCACTATAGTCTGCCCCTAAAAAGTTTTAAATTACATATAAGATCATATAAAATAAAAGTACTTGGTAAATCTACTGGTTATTTTCTCACAAGCTGTCTTTGGCTGCCGTTTCTTCTTTTCCTCCTTTCCTTTCTTTTTGCTCCCTTCCTTCCTTTTGGTACATCTCATGACATAAGTGCTAATAAACCAAATGAACAACTTGATTTAGTTTTGATGTTTTTCTGTTTTCTGATTCTTGACATAAAAAGTATAAAATCTTCTACCAGCGGCCAAGAAATATATTGAGAAGATGCACAGCACTATCAGTTAGACAAATTTGCTAGTTTTTCTCATTGCTTTTGTTACAGAATTGACTAATTAATATTTTTTGTTGGTGCATCAAAAATGACCAAGGAATGTTTCATATGATAAACATAGAAAAAAATGCCGAATTATGTATACAGCATATAGAATTCTCTGAAAATACAGAACTAAACATGCGAAGAGTAAGTTTATTTGGATTTTTTTTCTCCTACAAACATCAAGTTTTCTGTTCTTTTTTTTTTAGAAGTCTGTGGTTGTTAATTTATTAACATATAAAAATACTTAAAATATTTATCCCAATGTAAAAAAAAAAAAAAAAAGCAGGACAATTTGTTCTTCTACACCAGAATTCTATCACTGTGACATTTTCTCCAGAAAGAATGAGGATTTTTTATTTTATAGAAAAGATATTTGTTTTATAAAAATGTGATAATTATGGAGGAAAGATGAAATATATTGTGCTGGCGGTTCTCCCTTGAATTGACAGCTCTTTCTAAAATGATCTAAAATGATTTTAACTACCATTTGTGGTTAAAAATAACTCAAAGGCAATTCCCACCCCCACCCCACAGAAATTACCCCCCCCCCGTGGAGGTAATCACGGGATTATTCTTTATGATCTTGGTCACCATGATGTAAAAAAGACGTTGAGACCCTAGAAAGAGTACAGAGAAGAGCAACAAAGATGATTAGGGGACTGGAGGCTAAAGCATATAAGGAACGGTTGCTGGAATTGGGTATGTCTAGTTTAATGAAGAGAAGGACGAGGGGGGACATGATAGCAGTGTTCCAATATCTCAGGGGCCGCCACAAAGAAGAGGGAGTCAAGCTATTTTCCAAGGCGCCTGAAGGCAGGACAAGAAGCAACGGATGGAAACTAATCAAGGAGAGAAGCAACCTAGAACTAAGGAGAAACTTCCTGACAGTTAGAACAATTAACCAGTGGAACCACCTGCCTCCAGAAGCGGTGAATGCTCCAACACTGGAAGTTTTTAAGAAGAGACTGGACAGCCATTTGTCTGAAATGGTATAGGGTTTCCTGCCTGTGCAGGGGGTTGGACTAGATGACCTCCAAGGTCCCTTCCAACTTTTATTATTATTATTATTATTATTATTATTATTATTATTATTATTATTATTATTATTATTATTATTATTATTATTATTATTATTATTATTATTATTATTATTATTATTATTATTATTATTATTATTATTATTATTATTATTATTATTATTATTATCTCAGAAAATGTCTAGAAAACTGACAAGGCCTCAGAATAGTCTATATGTAACTATTATAACTATGTGGATCCTTTAGGAGGGTGGCAAGTCCATAGGATTTATATTTTTATTTTAAATTTTCTTTTGCATACAAACACAGTTCTGATTTAGTGAATTGTAAGATCTCAGAGCATTTGAGAAAACATGAATTCTTAACATTTTGAGCAGCAATTTGGGACATTCAGTTCAGGTGTTTCATGAAATATTCTTCCCCTACTAAATATATACAAATTATTATTTTAGGCCTGGAGATAATTGAACATTAATGTACAATGGGGAAAAACATTCTTTTTTGTTCTAAGGCCTTTTTTCTTTAAGCCGGATGAGATATCTTGTCAGTCATATCCTCATATTCATTCAATTCATAAAACAGAGGGGGGGGGAGACTCGCCTACTTATCTTTTTGTCTTGACAACATGAGAAAGAAAATATCTTGTGATATTTCAGAATTTCTCTGCATTTGATTTTGCACAGGAACAAATAGTGCTTTACCATTTACATATCTTCACCTTCTGAGAAATATAAATAGCACAGAAATGTTAAAAAGCACAATAAAATGAAGAAAAAGCCATTTTCAGCAAAATATATTACATTGGAACTTGAAAATCAGTTTTCAAAGTAATTGTACCCCTCCCCCCTTAGGTTTTCATGGAAAATTTTTAGTGGGAGAAAAATAAACAGCAGTTCTCATATTTAAATATATCATAGAAGGAAGGTACTTAAGAAGATAGGCATCCACCAACATACATACATTCAGAATATTAACTTAGTGCTATAAAGTCAATCTGGACCATGTTATTAAGTTTTTTGTTTAAAATGTATGTAAATGCAGTACATATTTTTAATATATCTACTATGGAATTATGCTGGTTAAAAACTGTAGTGAACTATTTATCACACCTCAGCTCGTTTGCTGTTAAAAAGAAAATAGAGATAACAAGTTGACATATTCTCAATTCTTGCATGAGTTTTCTATACCATATTTTATGCGGAGAGTTACCAAGTTACTGTATCTTTCACAACTATGGAGCATCAGATGCTACTGGAGCCAAATGCAAAACAAGAGTCTTTTAAAATTTATACGGAGACTTTGTTGGCAGATCAGAAGATTATCCATTAAAATTTTCTTTACCTCTTCTTAACCTAAAAAGTAAGATGTAACTGTCAGTAAAACAAACATCAAGCTTCCTTATAAATAGAAGCATATAAGAAGGTAATAAAAATATAAGAGATTTTCTTTCATGATTAAGTTAAACTATTGTTTGAACCCTACATGTTCATAATTATCAATCTGTCTAGCTAATAAACAAATCAGTATATTTTAACACTGGAAACTTGTCATTGGCTTTTGCCATGGGTTGTTTTTTTTTCAGTCTATTAAGTAGCCCTGGGATTCCATGGTGGTCTTCATTCTAAATTATTAACCAGCTTTAACTCTGGTTAAATACACTTAATGTATTTAAATATAATGTAATGATACCTTAATTGTAAGCCTGGCTAGATAGAGCAGACCAGGAAATCAACTTCACAGGAAGATTAAAACTATGCTTTTTGAGATGGATATAATAATGCAACCTTGCAATGATAGTGTTTTGATCGTATGAGATCTTCTTCATATAATTCAGTGAATTAGGGAAATGTCTGTCAGAGCTGTTTCTGAATGTTATTTAAACCTTCTGGACTTAAAAAATGTTTCAGCCCATTTTGTCTACACAACAGCTTCTGCTTATTGATACCTGGGAAGTTACTGGAAAAGATAATCCAAAAACAGATCTGCGAACATCTAGAAACAAGTAAAGGAATCACTAAAAGTCAGCATAGGTTTGTTAAAAACAGATCGTGCCAAACCAATCTTATTTCATTCTTTGACAAAGTGACTAAATTAGTAGACCAGAGAAATGCTATGGACATAGTATACTTAGACTTCAGCAAGGCATTCAACAAAGTAGATCACAACCTACTTCTTGGTAAGCTAGAAAAAAGTGGGATAGATAGCATCACCACCAGGTGGATTTGTAACTGGCTGACAAACCAAACTCAATGAGTAGTCCTTAATGGTAGTACATCTACACGGAGGGAAGTAAGCAATGGGGTATGACAAGGTTCTGTCTTAGGCCCAGTATTCTTCAATATCTTCATAAATGACTTAGATTAGAGAACTGAAGGGGAACTTATCAAATTTGCAGATGATACTAAGCTGGCAGGAATAGCCAACACCCTAGATGATAGGCTCAAGATCCAGATGGAGCGTGACAGACTTGAACACTGGGCCCTATCTAACAAAATGAATTTCAATGTAGAGAAAAATAAAGTCTTACACCTAGGCAAGAAAAACCAAAAATATGCATATAGATTGGGTGAAACCAGGCTTAATAGCAGTAACTGTGAGAGAGATCTTGGAGTCTTAGTGGCAATCAATTAAATATGAGACAACAGTGTGTGGCAGCAGCCAAAAAAGCCAATGCAATCCTAAGTTGCATTAACAGAGGGATTCAATAAAGATTGTGTGAGGTACTAATGCCACTCTATAAAGCCTTAGTAAGACCACACCTAGAATATTGCAACCAGTTTTGGTCACCACACTATAAAAAAGAAGTTGAGACTCTAGAAAAAAGTGCAGAGAAGAGCAATGAAGAGGGTTAGGGGACTGGAGGCTAAAACATATGAAGAACAGTTGCAGGAATTGGGCATGGCTAGTCTAGTGAAGAGAAGGACCAGGGGAAACATGATAGAAGTGTTCCAATATTTGAGGGGCTGTCACAGAGAGGAGGAGATCAACCTATTTTCCAAAGCATCTGAAGGCCAGACAAGGAATAACGGATGGAAACTGATCAAAGAGAGATTCAACATAGAAATAAGGGGAACAATCAACCAATGGAACAGATTGCCCTCAGAAGTTGTGGGAGCTTCATCACTGGAAACTTTCAAGAAGAGACTGGACTGCTAGCTGCCAGAAATGGTATAGGATCTCCTGCTTGGGTAGGGGGTTGGACTAGATCAGGGCTTTTCAACCTGTGGTACGCGTACCACTTGTGGTACATTAATGAGTGGCAGGTGGTATGCAGCCCTGCCTAGCCAAGTGTAGTGGGGGAGGGAAAGAGCCAGAGCAGGCAAGGACTTACAGTGAGAGAGTCCTCTGGAGCTGCAAAGGCCCCAGGCTGACTTCTGGCTCACCCTCCCCCATGAGAAAGGAGGAGGAGGGGGCAGAGACAGGAGAGGCTATAAAAGGAGGCAGTTTGGGTGGGAGAGAGAAGAGAGAAAAAGCAGCAGCCTTGGGAGGAGGCGGAGTCAGCTGTAGCTGCACCAAAGGGGAAGGAGGAGGGTGGGGGGAGAGGAGAGGAGAGGAGAGCTCATCAAGCAGGCCGGCTGGCCGGCCATGAGCCGATCTACAACTGCTGTGGCAGCCACCTGTTCTGGCAGCAACAAACAGGCAAGAAATGCAGCAGGAGAGGGGTTGCCCTCCATGAGGAATGAAGAAAGGTAGCATCAGCTGGAGGTGAGACAGAAGGAGGGAGGGAGATGGAGAGTGGAAGGATTCTTATGTGCTTTTGTGACTTTGAAGTTCTGGGATTTGTGCAATGTGGGCTTTGTGTTCTTAAGGAGCATTTGGCAATTTCTATTTGGCTGATGTCTCGTGTTAGCTTCTATTGCTCTGCTATTGTTAGCTGTAAGTTTTGCTGCAAGGGATTTTGAAGTATTTTTCTCCTGAATGGATTTTGCCTGTAGCAAGCATTCCTTTACTTATGAATGGAGCCATTTGGGGAGGCTGCCTTAGCCGGCAGCCAGTACTTATTTACATTTTTTTTCTTCCTTAAGTGCACTCCTTAACTTTCCCTTCTAGCCAGTAGCTAATTCTTAAAGGGGAATGTGCCTTTTTAAGCTAGTTCACTCAGCAGCTTGTCTTTTCTGTCTCTGGAGGCTTTTCCTTGTTTGATGAATATATGGAAGAGAGAAAATGTGGGAATTCGATCCCGGGGTCCAGCGCCTGCTGGACGGACCAGTGACGTACATTAGCCTAGGCCAACGGACCTCGCGCTTGGTGGATAGGAAACACACGGACAACATGTTTCTTCAGGTTGAGTCAGCATGCGAGAGCCCAGAAGGATCTGCGTGCTTCTCTTTTATTGGTATTTTGACGTCAATATGAGGAGGTTACAGCACGTATGTACTTTCATAAAGGGCGGGTTTTGCCATGAAATGAAACTTAACTCAAGAAATGGAAACTTAAAGGCATAAATGAAACCTTAAGCTATTGAAATGGTTGCAACATCTCCACTGTTTTTATTTTTTTAAGTTCAATCTCTATCCTACTCGTAGCCATCATCTGCATCCTCCGAAACAGAAGAGGGCAACTCCATAAGAATGTGAGATTCTTGTTTGGAGGCCAGAGCCACCATGGCTAAGTCTGATTCAGTATCGGAGCAGTTGGAGTCCATGTCAGACAGTGTCAGTAGGGCAACCTTTTCAGAGGGGTGGAATTTGGGTTTCAAGGGTTCATATATATTGTTTGAGGCAAGCATAACATTAATCTTAGAAAGATTGGAATCCAAACCATTCAAACGATCCTTGAGAAATTGCAAAAGGCGTAAAAAAACACATGGGCCAATCATACATAATATAAGCATAATTATACAAGGTCCTAAAATAGCAGAAAGCAATGTAGTAATCCAGGGAGAAAAATTAAACATGCTTTGATACCAGGATTGTTGGGGGAATCTTTCCTGTTCCCTGTCTTTCAATCGTTTGCGTAGCTCATTCATAGAGTCGCGCACAATGCCAGATTGATCAGAATAAAAACAACATTCTTCTTTTAAGGCTACACATGTTCCACCTTCCTTTAAAAATAAAAGGTCGAGGGCACGCCTATTCTGCAAAGCTACTTCGGCAAGAGACGACAAGGAAGTTTGAAGGGCAGAAATTGAAGTCTCGATACGAGAAAGATCATCATCTATTTCTAGACTGAGTTTTTGTATTTGTTGTTGATTAACAATCAAGGCTGCAGCTCCAGTAGCTGCTCCTGCAGCACCTAATCCTAAAAGAACTGAAAGGGTTAGGGCTGTAACTATTTCACGTTTGGCACGTAGGTGGTATTCCGGTGGTTCCATAAGGGAAACAAAATCAAGGGAGGAATAATAAGTAATTCTGGGGACTAAGCGTACCTGGATACAAAAGGCATTTTGGTGTATTAAAACATCCCCTGATACACAGGCTGTGGCACCTGTAGAGCAAGCCCAAATGGAGTTGTTACCAGGAACAAAGAATTGGCCTTTTAATCTGGCAGTGATGTTACCATTGACCAAGGAGAAAAGAGAGTTATAGCCAGCCACGTTTACACTGCCCGACCTAGTTTTATCAAGCCAGACATCACATTGGTATTTGCCAGTGGTGGTATTAGCACAATACTGAGAATAATTTGCAGGAATGTTTCCCAGGCAACAACCATGTCCCATAATAGAAGTAATAGTAATAGACGTTGAGTTCCATCTGCAGGAGTCATCTTTTATAGCATTCTTAATAGGTTCGATAGAGCCAACGGCGTCATAAAAGGGTGGAGTGGCTGATAAACAGAGCCAACAGTGGTCGGTTTGTGAAGAAGAATTAACAGTACTTTTAAGCAAAAAGGAAGAGGCATTGACAAGGTTAATCAAAGGATTAGGCATATTATGCACAACGGACTGTAAAAAAACAGATTGGATACTCTTGTTGGGACCAATAGGGGGGGAATGTGGTGAGTGGATTGTGAGACGAATGGAGAAAACCCCACCGTCGTCTCCAGAACCGCTCCATTCTCTACCGCCCCAAGAAAATCCGACAGCCCACTGTTCTGCAGTCAAAGTCTTTCCTTGGGTTGTAAAGGTAATGTTCATTGGATTTTTTCGCTCACCACAGCAATGCAAATTGGAGGTGCAGGAAGGAGAGGGGGGTTTGCCATTGTGACGGGTAATAGAGATATAATCATCTGAGCGAGGGGCAGTCCAGGAGATAGCACCGGTAGAGACACAAGACCAAGAGGCACAGTACTTATCCAGTAGAGTGCCACATTGATATTTTTCTTCGGGCGTCTTTGGCTCGGGACAAAAATACAGGTTCCACCATGTTGCTTCTAGTGGGGAAGGTGTACAAGAACCTTGTTTGTCCCATTTGTTAGCTTGGAGAGATTTTGAAGCAAATTTGTTGACCCCGGTACCCATTTCGGCAAAGTCAAAATGTAAGATAGGGAACCAGGGCCATATTGTGTAGTTGGAGATTTGGAATAATACCTGATTTTCAAAGTCATGAACAGTCCATGTGTAGTTGAGAGGTTGATGAGGATTAGGATCAGGAGATCGCCATCGTCGAGAATGAATGATGCGTTGGTGTGAGCGAGGTTGCTTCATGGAATGAAAGTGTTGTAAGTGAGGTGAGGTTAAAGTACGGGCGGCCAGGTCTAGGAAGGAGCGGGGATGAGGAACAAAGTTGTAAGCAAGTAAACGAGGAGACACAGGAGGTTTTGCATAGCTCGCCACTGATGCGAGTTCAAAAGAATTTGTAGTATAAGTACCATAGGATGAAAATCCAGACACATAATAGCGCCCCGTAGTCTCAGGGGTCACAAGAATAGCAAGGGTCATGTGACAAGGGTAATGAGCATAGGTGAGAGAAATGGAGGGGGATGGTGGCAGAGGAATGCCATGATTAGGATACTGAGAGAACACAAAGGGACAAAAAGATTGACCTCGGTCATAACAATGAAAAAGGGCAGTAGTATTGAGATCAAGAAAAGAAAAAACAGGACCACAATATAGGCCTTTATGAAAATTTAGAGGAATTCTCAGGTGCTTTGTCATCATGGGAAGGTGCAGTGTGGACATCATGGGGAAGGAACCTGTCAAGAGTGTCATCAAAAGCAGGGTCCACATGATTGATGCAAAAGTATTGGACCCCTGGACAATATGGATGGTGCAATATGCAGTTGTTGCACCAATAACAGCACGTACATCCACACTCACAAAGGCAATGATGGCACATCCGATGGAGTTGGTGGGTTGTGTGGAGTGATGAAATATGGGCGAATACAACGAGCAGGGACCCACAAAACTCTGTCGGGTAGTTGAACTGCGGCGTAGCCTCTTCCCCAGGTGATAAGATCAGCTGGGCCTTTCCAAGTAGGATCCGGGAGCTGCCTGTAGTACACAAGTGGTCTTGAAGTTGGGACAACAGGTTTAGTAAAGTGTCGAGACGCAGCAGACAAAGAAGGAGTGCCAGTGAGGTTTAAAAAATTGAGAGTATACAGACAAACATTTAATACATTCTGCAGTGCCGGGAGGTTTGGGGGGCATAAGCCTTTGGACCCCATATGACGATCTAATGCATTTTTTAAAGTTTGGTTTGCTCGCTCAACAATAGCTTGCCCTTGACTATTGAAAGGAATTCCGAATTTATGGACAATGGACCAGTGATGACAAAATTGTGAAAACTGTGAGCTGACATAAGCTGGGCCATTGTCTGTTTTTAATATTTTTGGACATCCCAGCACTGTAAAGGTACGAATACAGTGATTAATCACTTGTTTTGCAGCTTCCCCTTTTTGTGGGGTTGCCAAAATAAATCCGGAGAACGTATCTACTGTAACATGTAGATATTTCCACGGGGCAAATGGAGGATATTGAGTTACATCCATTTGCCAGGTATCACAGGCTTCAGTGCCTCTAGGGTTAACGCCCTGTGGGATACCTTTAGACTGTAGGCTACAGGTAGGGCATTGTTGAATTATGGCTGTAGCTTCAGCCAGTGTTATGCCAAATTGTTTCATTAAGGCCTTCTTATTTTGATGAAAATAGCTGTGACTTTCCCCCGCTGTCATGGGAGCTGGCTGTGGAACTTTGATGACAACAGGTAAAAGTTTGCAGGCTTCGTCAGCCATATGATTCCCTTCTGAAAGAAATCCTGGTAAATGTTGGTGACTTCGAATGTGTGCTAGAAATAAGGGATGGACACGATCATGTAATAGTGTTTGTAGTGAAAGAAAGAGTTTCATAAGGACAGGTGGAATGGAGGGAGACAGATAAGAGTCAAAAATGTTGTGAGTGATATGGGAAACATATAAGCTATCTGTAATGATGTTTAAAGGTTGTAAAGAAAAGGAGCTTAAAGCCAAAATAAGAGCAGCTAGTTCTGCTTGTTGAGCTGATTGTTGAGGCGAAGTTAGCTTTTTGTGCCATGTTCCGTTGTATTGCCAAGTACAAGCACCTTTTTATTTTGATGGAAATAAGCATGACTGTCCCAAAGAGAGACAGGAAAAAGAGACATGAGACAGGTAGCAGAGGCTGCAGGTCTGCAATGTATTTATGATGATGATGAGTAGTTGCTCATCAGGGATGCAGCGGTCCACCCATTGTGTGTGGAGTGCTTGTTCTACTTGTGTCAAGACACCTAGCTGTTGCACATTAAGGCGTATGATGTCTGAGGGTTGCTTTCCCTGTGTAAGAGCAGAAAAGAGAGGTGCTAATTGGCTGGTGGAAATGCCAAGGTAAGGTCTTATCCAATTTTTTTGTACCTAGATATTGTTGGAGCTGCACCAATGTGGTATCCTTCTCTAAAAAAAATGTGAGGAAAAATGGGTGTTGAGTGAGAAGAAAGGAGTTTGTGACCCAGATATGAAAAAGGTTCCAATTTGATCAAATTCCATTAAAATGAAACAAATTTTCATGAAATAGGGAAAACATTTACAAATCTAAGCAAAACAAGTCAGAGTCATTTCTTTTGGTTGATGGATGTATATGTCTAACTAAACAATTTAAAACTCAAAAATTTGCAAAAGAATTGCCCAACAATTACTGCCTCCTCTTTCGAGTAAAAAAAAATTGCAAGCTGAAACTGCAAGAGTGGGCATTAAATTTCACATCCACCCCCCTTCCTCAACCCAGACTTCTAGGCAGAGGAAGGAGAGAAAAAAAAATAGTTAAAACGAACAGCTGCCCCCCCTCTTCTTTCGCCTTTCCTTCGCTCTTAAAGCAATACAGCCAGCGAAAAACGAAAGAGTCAGGAGGGGGGGGGGAGAAAAAGAAACTTTACAAAAATCTCACCACCAAAAAAATTCACATGCATTTTCCATAAATTCTTTTATACCTCCTCCATAAAACTTTTCACATGCAAACTCATGCCATTGCGTTCCCATGTTACAACAATAAAAACTACAGTTTTACTGTTCCTTTCACAGCGTGGGATGGGTGGAGGGGTGAGGGCTAACACACACACATTTACACCAGCAAATTAACTCATTCACTTCCATTCTGTTTGCTTACACCATTTCACATACAAATATTTCATTTCATACGTTTTCCATTTTTATTCAAGGCCTTTTTGTTTGTTGTTATCAAAGAGGGTTTTGACCCTTTTCCAAGTCTTGGAAATAACACAGAACAACACAGACATATATACACAAATACCATTAAAACAACATTTATTTAGACATATAACTTGTCCTGCAAATAGCGAGAAAAATCAAGAGCTGATGTCAACCAAACATGTGGTTCTTGTATAGGGCCCTTTACCAACTCCCATTTTTCTCACCATTCCAAGGTTAAACATAATATTCCGGGTGGCCACACATACACAGACACATATATATGAACAAAATACAATACATATTAACACACTTAGCACCGTCAGACCTTGTCTGACAGGGTTTAAACTTAACAGATTACAAAAGAGTTTCAAAACATTCCAATTGTTCAAAACGCATTGCAGAGGAGTACAGTTTGAGTTAATTTATATCTCTAAATTGTTCTGAAAATTTATTGTTTGGTCTACCTCAAAATAGTTTGATGAAACGGAAGCATTGAGTGCGGTTGCAGAACTCTGCAGAACAGGATACAGGGTTGCCTGTTTCTGTTTTGTGGTGACATTGTTGCCAAATATAAGGTAGCAAAGAAATAAGTTCTTTGTTTTTCAAACGGGGCAAAGGATAGGGCGGGGGGGCTGTTGGAGGAGAGAGAGAAGGATATAACGAAGAGGGGGGTTCTTTTGGCTGTGCCGACTTTGGAGCGTCCTCCGCAGTAGACACAGGTTGAGAGGAAGGGTCTGGGTATAAAGTCTGAAGAGCAGCCATGAGTCCACGCCACGTGCAAAGAATATTAGTTGGCGCCCGGGGTGGTTCATGAAGCCATTTGCCAATACGTTCCCAAGTGGATCGGCGAAAAGAGCCGTCCTCGGGATAAGCAGGACAGTGTGTATGAAGGTAAAGAAGAAAAGAGACAATTTCTTTGCGAGATAAAGGATAGACAGTTGTTCCGTTAACTTTTTGCAAACAATTTGCCTTTCTGACTAAAGAGGAAAGTTCATCCACATGCTTGGACAGAACTTTGGAAAGTGAGGATTCCATACTCACGATGATCAAGCCTTTGCCAGGTGTGTGGTACAGGAGTCAGAGCAGCGCTTCCCTAGACAGAGAACACGCCGTGGAGTGAATCACGTCGGGGTCACCAGTTGTGGGAATTCGATCCCAGGGTCCAGCGCCTGCTGGACGGACCAGTGACGTACGTTAGCCTAGGCCAACGGACCTCGCGCTTGGTGGATAGGAAACACACGGACAACATGTTTCTTCAAGTTGAGTCAGCATGCGAGAGCCCAGAAGGATCTGCGTGCTTCTCTTTTATTGGTATTTTGACGTCAATATGAGGAGGTTACAGCACGTATGTACTTTCATAAAGGGCGGGTTTTGCCATGAAATGAAACTTAACTCAAGAAATGGAAACTTAAAAGGGCGGGTTTTGCCATGAAATGAAACTTAACTCAAGAAATGGAAACTTAAAGGCATAAATGAAACCTTAAGCTATTGAAATGGTTGCAACAAGAAAATATGGGGGGGGGGTCAAATTCTTCCTTCAGAAGGAGGTGGGCATGAGAAAGAGGGAGGCAGGGAAGGAGGGAGGGAGGGAAGTCCCGCCTTAGCACTTAGCCACCAGCAGCCCTGTCATTGACTTTGCTTATCAAAAGGTTGCAAAAGGGGATCACATGACCCTGGGACACTGTGACCATCAAATATATGAATCAGTTGCCAAGCATCCAAATATAAATCACATGACCCTGGGCATGCTTCAATGGTCATAAGTGTGAAAAATGGTCGTAAGTCATTTCAGTGCAAATGCAACTTTGAACAGGTGTTTTTTTGGGGGGTCATCAAGTTTTTGACACCTTGCTAGGTGGTACTCGAATATTACCATATCCTAAAAGTGGTACAATCGGTGAAAAGATTGAAAAGCCCTGGACTAGATGACCTACAAGGTCCCTTCCAACTCTGTTATTCTCTTATCTCTGTTAAGGTCATCTCTCTTAGTGCCTGGAAGCTGAATAATTATAAAATCTTTGTACTATTAAAATACTGAGCAGAAAACAATCTCAACAGTCCTCATTTGCTTCCCAAGCCTAAGTCGCTAACAGTAGAAGGAATACTTTGTGTCTTATAGACCTCTATTCCATTGCAAGGTGAAAGCTTGCTAAGGTGCTCCATCATTTTTCCAGGAATAAGGAGTAAAGAGGAAAAAGAGCATTACTATTATGCTGACTTAAAGGGGCACAGAAAAATCAAGATCAAAACCGTTAGCTATTTTATTCTGTGGCTTCCAATATTAAAACAGGTATTTATTTATTTAGATTTGCTGTGAATAAGTTCATAGCATTTAGAACATGAAACCTCATGTAAATAAGTAGAACCCTTTAAAGAAAGAATGGAATGCTTGGTTCAGCAGTCATCCCATGGACCAAAAAGGGTTTTATTCTATTCTCAGCCTCCTTTCAAATGATGGATAGTCTGAAGACATCCATGCTGTTTAATTTGGAAATAGGCGTTGTTCACAGATGCATTATTAATAAAGCATTCAACTGAAGATTGCCTAAGTAATGGATTATAGCAAACACCTAACTATGGAAAGGAAAATTCACATATTATCTGGCCTTTATACCAAAGCATTGCTTCCTCTTCTAATCATGTAGAGTAAGTGTGGAAAGGTGAAGCCAAGATCTCTAAGCATACATTTGTGCTGGTTGGAAATGTACAATTTCTGTAATTCTTGATGGAAAGTAGTTGTAAATATTACTATTAGCTCTGTGACAAAAGGACTAAGCATTTATTATAGATTGAAATCTCTGTTAGCTAAAGTGTGTTCAGCATGCAGGGTTTTTTCCCCCTTAGGTTCTGGCTTTATTAAGGCCAGTAAGAGGAGATCAGTAAGCATTTTGCCTAATATCTTTGTTTTGTTCTGTGGCTCTATAATTTTAAAGTTTTAGTAATAATAATATTAACGCTTGCTGGTATATTTTAGTTTTAGCTTTGTTGCATGCCACCCAGAGTCACTTATTCGACAAATAAATATTATTTGACAAATATGACAAATAAATAACTAAAAAAGGAGATCATTCTGATAAACATTCTGATGGACAGAATTGATTTGACTGTCTGCTTAATAATCAATACATGGATAAATGACAAGAGTCAGCTGTAAAATTGGAAAAGATGGGAACATTTGAAACATTTAAAGTAAATGTGTCCCTTTGAAATGCACCTGCATTAGCACAGTCTGTAACATTTCACACTGGATCATTTGTAATTGAAAGCTGAAAAATACGATCATTGTCTGATAGGAATACTTGTTCTTGGACTTAAAGCTGTTGTTCTATTGAACAAATATATCTCTGAAATCAACATGCCATCTGTACTTTTTAATTTCCAATATTCACATGGCTCATCACTCTGCTCTCAGTGGAAAATTGTTTATCACTAAGCAAACATCATATTTTTTCCTCTCTGAAAGGCAGTTTTACAGAGCTTTAGATTTCCAGCAACTAAATGAAAGTGTTCATGTTCAGGAAAAAACCAGAGCAGCGTGTCTTAGAATGTCATTTAAAATGATTGGAACTTTCATTTCATTCTGCTCTATTGTCTTTTGACAAAGCCATTGATACCAATAGCCACTTGCTTTATAAGTGCATGGCATTAACTCTGGCTTGGCATGTATTACATTGTGCTTTGGCACAGCAAAAACACACACACATAAAGGTAACCAGATCTTTTCTGAGCAAGAAAGGAACAGGGGAAAGGTCCAATGAGGGGCATTCACAGGGGGAAGTCCAAAATGTCAAGACGGAAGCTCCATCCTTGATATGTGGGCATCAATAGAGAATATCTGTAGCTCAGGGCTGAACTGTGGAATTCTGGATGCTCTTTGAGCTTGGTTGTTTTCTTCCAGACATTTCGTTATCCAACTAGATAATATCATCAGTGCTAGAAGGGAGTGGAGTTTGCTCTCTATCGGTTCCCTCCTAGTGCTGAAGATGTTACCTAATTGGGTAATGAAATGTGTGCAAGAAAATGACCAAACTCAGAGAGCACCAAGGACTCCACAAATACATCATACACATGATAAATGTAAAATGGGATAGGTCTTCAGCCGCTCCATTGCACCCAATGTTTTGATCTTTTTAGGCCCTCTTGCAGACATCCCAGTTCTGAAATATGTAATTTAAAAATATTGCTATTCAGCAATAAAAAGGACTTAATTATCAAAAGATTCTGCACAGCATGATTTGAACAAAAATATAACTTACTTTGGAAAGTCAGCTAATTAAAGAGCAAATCAGACCACAGAAAGACATATTCTAAACAACAAGTGGTATTTTATTTACCAAGTAGCACTGAAACAGCTTCATTGTACAGCTTCATTATTGTTTGGTTCTATTGACAACTATACTTATAATTTTACAAAATCTGCTTTTTTTTTTCAACCTATGGCTACTGCTGCTACTTCTCATTTTGTGTTTCCTGGTGTCACTTTGATAATAAACTATTTTAAGTAGAAGGGAAAGGGACCAATACACTAATTAACCAGACCTTGGCACATAATTTTCTACTCTAATGAAGACGTTATTGAAATTCTCGTCAAGACTAATGATCCTTCTTGTCAGCTAATATTAGAGGAAACAGTGTGATACAATTTTACACTATTCTGAGCTTTGTAATTCTGTATGGTACATTTTTCTTTTCTTTTTCCCTTTTTTTTTTTTTTTGCCTAAGGGTCATTTTCTTGTCTGTTACAGCAAGCACATGCAGATCAGTTTGTACAAGCATAGTTATTGAGGAGATGAGAGAAGAGTAGGGAGAAAAGAGTAAGGAGGCAAAGGGAGGGAGGGAGTGGAAGGGGAAGGAAGGAAGGGAGGGGAGGAAAGGAGAGGGGAGGGGAGGGGAGAGGAGAGGAGAGGAGAGGAGAGGAAAGAGAGGAAGGAGAGGAGAGGATGAGAGGATAGGAGAGGAGAGGAGAGGAGAGGAGAAGGAGAGGAGAGGAGAGGAGAGGAGAGGAGAGGAGAGGAGAACTTCACTGGACTCCACCTCATAAGAACTCTTTTTTGCATAGAATAGTCTCATGTGGCATTCCAGAGAGAATGACAGAGAGTTCTTATTGCTGCAAGTCATTAGAAATCTGGAAATAATTTTTAAATTTTGTATCATGGTTCATGCAGAACTGCAATCAACAAGTAATTAATATGCAGGTGTGAATCTGTTCCATGGTATTGTGTTTCAGGTGGCTCTCATATAGAAGGTCAGTAAGGCATACATCTTTAACTTTCTGTAGGAACACAAAATGTCTCTGGCCCTTTCTTGTCCTTTTAAATTTAGGCACCATTTTCAAGCTCTGTATACTTCTATCTGCAACATTTTTCTGCGTTCTTTTCAAGAATTGCATTACACCTAGTGCCCTGCTATATTTTTTGCATAATTCTGCATCATTAGTCATGTTGGAAGTGGTTTATAGGGCTCTTAATTCCAAATCAATGTTTGCAGCCCGTCCCCCTGCCCCAAATTTTCTGGACAAAGAAATCAAATGTAAACACTGCAGAAATTTTATCCCTTCCTAGATTTTTAAAGATGAAGTAATGGGCTCTTTTGCCTAAAACACAAAACAAAACACAATATAATATTTGTATTTCTTCACAGACGTCATTATCATTTCAATTATTTAAAATAATTTTGATAAGCTTGGTGTTACTCTGGTAAATACATCTGTTCCTTTGTACTACTTTTATGGGTACAAAATATTTTGTGATGTTTATAAGCATGAAATGCTGCAATAATTTGATAGTTGGAGTTATTCTGTAATAAACAACAATATAACCTTTAGATTGTTGTCATGGCAATAGTTTTTTTCACTCTCTTCCTTTTTTAACTAGTATTTATCCTAGTTTCAGTAGCTACTTTAAAAAGCCAATAATTCATAATATAATTTAATTAATTTGACATCTGTTTATTTCTTTAGCCAAGACCACTAAAGTCAACAATATATCTTAATGTTTAAAATTACCAAATCAAGCTCATCATTCTTTAGTATTCGATATTCCACATGAGTCAATGTATTTGAAAACATAGCCTTTAAAAATAATATAAAATTCCATAGCAAATAGCATAAATATTAGTTATAATCAGCTTTATTTTATAATATTCATAAAGCTGCAAAACATCAATAAACCATGAAATACCTTCTATGATTAAATAAATTGATTTGACTAACAAAATTCACCTTAGTTTGAAATTCAGTTCAATGCCTTTTTAAAATCTCCTTAATTTAAAATGAAAGAATTGCTGATCAATTAAAAACTATAGCTATAAACTATAACTGTCCTGAAACTACAGCTGATTAACAGTCTTGTTAATAAACTAATCTAAATTCATGCTTCTAGGCATTTTCTAAAGAAAACCTTTTGGAAATAGATCAGGTGAGAGGAAATGGGTAATGAACAGATTTGTTGGCTTCTGTTTCATAAATTATGGTTATAAAGGTAGGCTTAAACAAGAAAAATAACAAGGAATTTCACACGTAATATTATTCCCATCAATCAGTAACAGACAGAACATTTGATTGATTGATCGATCGATTTATTGATTATGTGCTATCAAGTCAGTGCCTTCCCTTAGTCATTATATAGATTTTCTCTATCATGTTCTCTCCACAATCTGATCCTTCACCTTATCATTCTTTTCTAACAGTACATCACCATTGCTGGTTATCCATTTCATTCATTCAGTCAATCAGTCAGTCAATCAATCTATTTGGCAGCCTTTCTCATCAAGTTACTCTGGGGAGTAAACAATCATAAAATAAATTTAAAACAAATTTCCATCATAGTACAAAACGTAACATGTGGACAATAGCCAAGAAGAATGTTACAATCTATGTTTGTTAACACAGCCAGGAAATGAGGCCTTTCACATACTTGGGGCCCCAGGCTAAGGCACATAACCAGATACCTATGGAAGACCAGCAAGGTTCTCCCATTCTCTCTAGAGAGAATGTTTCATAGGGTGATGTTGCGGCAAAAAATGCACAACTCCTGGGCCTCACTAACTGGTGTTCTCTGACTTATAAGACTCAGAGAATGCCCTTCTAGCTGGACTAGATTGGAGAGGTAGAAAAAGCTGGGAAAATACAATCTATCAGATAACTCCCAAGTCATGAAGGACTTTAAAAGTGGCAACCAGCTGAGATTTAATATTATTTTTGAGGCTGTTATTTGTCCAATTATATAAATAGGATAGTTTGGTGAGGATCTACTAGAAAATGGATATTTCTTTTCATAGCACCATCATTACAGAACATCTCTCTTTTAAAGGTTTGATTTGTCCTTCCTATATTATTTTTATGTCGGCTGAAAAGAACATCAATAGAAAGTCTTTACATCATAAGCACACATATACGCAAGTCCATGCTGTTCTTTGATAGTCATGTTTTATTTGGAAGATTGTGTTTAGTTCTGGGTATCTCACATTTTAAATAGGAAATGGATGCAACCAGGAAAGGCAAACCAAAATGGTGAGGGTACTGGAAGTCACATCCTATGAGTTTATATGTTTAGCCTAGAGAACAAAAGATGAACAAGAGAGATGATTTCAATCACAAATATTGGAAACATTTTATGGTTATTTCATTAAAAATTAAAATTGTAATAAAAACTAATACAAACTAAAAAATAAAAGAGAAAATAGAAAGTGCAAGGAAGAAAATAATTAGAAATACAATAGAAAAGAAAGACGAATGTAGTAAAGAAAAAAGAAAATAAATATATAAAGAAATGACTTTCTCCTTGATCACAAAAAATATAAATAATTTTAGTAATTTATCACCTTCTCTTAAAATACAATGGATCTCTTTTTCCACATATCCCATCTCTTATCCATAAACAAATTCTGAATGCTTCATCATCAAAATCAGAATCAGAATAGAGCTGGAAGGGACCTTGGAGGTCTTCTAGTCCAACCCCTGCTCAAGCTATACTATTTCAGACCAGTGGTTGTCCAGTCTCTTCGTAAAAACCTCCACAGCTTCTGAAGGCAAGCTGTTCCATTGGTTAATTGTTCTCACTGTCAGGAAGTTTGTCCTTAATTCCAGGTTGCTTCTCTCCTTGATTAGTTTCCATCCATTGTTTCTTGTTTTGCCTTCTGGTCCTTTGGAAAATAAGTTGTAATAACTTAGTAGTAGTAAATAAGTCATCATTTTAGTCCTGATGCCAGGAAAAGTCTATTAAAGGTTATCAAAAATAACAACATATATTACTCTAACATTGATCTAATAAACCAACTTTATATCCTGCTCTTTACCTCTAACAATCTTGATTTTTAATCTTTTCAAATAATATTATAGAACTTGTTTTTTATTCATTTTTTTTCTTTGTGCCTTCTCACAAACTTCTTCAAAGCTTTAACAATCCTATTTGTAAATCCAATATAGAAAAATTATCCAGGTCACTCTCTTGATTTGTGAGTTGTATATCCCTTTTTAATTATTAAGAAAAATGCTAATTCTTTTTACATGTCCTGTAGTCTGTCACTTCCATATTGTCAAGTAAAATTGGTTTCTCTTCCATAGAGTATTTTAAATACAGTCTCTCTATAAAGGCAGACACTCTAAAACTAACTTCTTGGTCTGCTGATCAGATCATATATTGGAAAGGTTCTCATGCAGTAAATAAAGTTATTCCTGCTACAATACAAAGCAGAATTAAAAACAATGGATGGAAACTGTAGGAAGAATGACCTGTACTAAATATGTTAAGAAATGTCATATTTGCTTCTGGAATAGCCAGCTAATAGAACAACAACTCCAGTAGAAGCAGAAATTAGGTTAATCAAGCAAAAGTTATAAAACTGTTCTTGAGGGAAATTATAGCAGCAATTTGAATTGTGTATCCTATCCTGAAATGAGAGTTTGACTAAATGATCTTTGAGAACCCTTTCCACTCTGTGATTGTATGGTTGCTTCTGGCATTTATTAATGCTTGATGCTATCCTAATCTTCAATTCCTAACTGGGATGTTACTATACTACATATCTTTTACTTCTATGTTCATAATAAATAA
Organism: Azemiops feae; assembly: GCA_023970755.1. Classification (NCBI taxonomy): domain Eukaryota; kingdom Metazoa; phylum Chordata; class Lepidosauria; order Squamata; family Viperidae; genus Azemiops; species Azemiops feae. The sequence continues at coordinate 5,803,045 of JALGBA010000005.1, read as the reverse complement.
ATATAATATTTTCATGCTGCATATGCTTTACTTTTTTAGTACACCTTTATTAAATCTTCCCCCCAATGCCTTGCAGGCAAATAATGCAATTCATAATTGTATCAAAATGAATAATAAGTGTTCAATAAGTCTATATGCCCAAATATATACACCTGCAGTTATTTCATTTACAACAGTAAATCTATTACTTGTATGTATAGGAATCTTAGCATACATTTTAACATAATTTCATTGAAATAAATGATAAATTCTTCATGAGAGTGAGGGGTTTCCTGAGTTCATTACACTATTGAGTCATAATCAAAAGATTGAGAGGAAAGTCAGTAGATGATCAAAGGTCCAATTTTCCAGCCTGGCAAAAGTGTTTGGAAATATTTCCTTGGGAGAATATGTAGTTTCTCAGACATTGATACCCATGGAGATGATAATATGTAAGTAAACAGAGAATATCTGTATTGTGATGAGTTTATGTGAAACATGAACCAATAAAAAGCACACAAGGATTTCACTTTGTGTACAAACTCACTTCTGTACAGATGGATGCCATAATTAGAGAGTTTTCCCTAAGAATTCCTGGGGAAGAGTTATTTCAAATAATTATTCTAAAAATCATTCCAGTCAATGACTATAGATATTGTTTTTAAAACCCATATATTTTTTTAAAAAGGAGATATAGTTTGCTTCATATAAAAGCCATACAGCAGATCAAGTATTATACTATTTCGGACTTCAGGTTCCGGTCACAGCGCCAGCGGTCGCGCAAAGAGTATGTTCTCTTGCTGGTCAGTTTCTCCCCGCCGGTAGACCCTGGACAGGGTCGAAAGTCGCCCCGGAGAGGTGACCACCGTGGAGGAGGACACTCGTCTGATCGCGGAGGGAGTGGCAGCTCCCTCTGCGATCCGAGAAATCACCTTTGGGCGACGGGGAAAAGATCGGCCAGTAACATCGCCGATCACTTAGCTGCTCCAGCCGAAAGTCACAGCAACATCTAAGCAAAAAGAACCACCGTGGAAGATCCGGGTGAGACCTTTCCTTTCCTCTTGATATTTTATTTACTTCCCTGTGAAAAGTTTTTAGAACTATTCCCCTCCTTTGAGAAAGCAGCGTTCGAATACTCGGGGAAATGAGCTTTGGAAAAAAAAAACTAATTTTTATTGTTTATTTGAGCTGTTGGAATTCGGGGGATCCTGAAAAGAAAAGAAGAAAAAATCCTTATTGTGATTCTCTCTCTCTGCTTGCCTGTTTTCAGCTTAAGTGGAAATCTTTAGGGAGGGGGGTGGAGTGTTTTTCTTCCTCCCCCTCCTCCTGAACTTTTTTATCTACTTTAAAAAGGGGGGAAAAACTCTTTGGCTTTCTGGGTGGATTCATGTGGATTGTATGGTTACAATGTATCTCTGAACTTGGCGTGATGCCCAGACATTGGTATATCTTTTGGAACTTGCTCAATTTTCTACTTCTAGTTCGTTTGACTTTATAATATAAAATATACATCCCAGAAAAATGGATTTTCTCTCGCTTCTGGATTACAATATAATAATTGACTTTTAAAACATCCTCTTCTATTATCACTTTGGATTATAAATTACAGTGGGGCAAAAATGTATTTAGTCAGCCACCAATTGTGCAAGTTCTCCCACTTAAAAAGATGAGAGAGGCCTGTAATTGTCATCATAGGTAGACCTCAACTATGAGAGACAAAATGAGAAAACAAATCCAGACAATCACATTGTCTGATTTGGAAAGAATTTATTTGCAAATTATGGTGGAAAATACGTATTTGGTCACCTACAAACAAGCAAGATTTCTGGCTCTCACAGACCTGTAACTTCTTCTTTAAGAGGCTCCTCTGTCCTCCACTCATTACCTGTATTAATGGCACCTGTTTGAACTTGTTATCAGTATAAAAGACACCTGTCCACAACCTCAAACAGTCACACTCCAAACTCCACTATGGTGAAGACCAAAGAGCTGTCGAAGGACACCAGAAACAAAATTGTAGACCTGCACCAGGCTGGGAAGACTGAATCTGCAATAGGCAAGCAGCTTGGTGTGAAGAAATCAACTGTGGGAGCAATAATTAGAAAATGGAAGACATACAAGACCACTGATAATCTCCCTCGATCTGGGGCTCCACGCAAGATCTCACCCCGTGGGGTCAAAATGATCACAAGAACGGTGAGCAAAAATCCCAGAACCACACGGGGGGACCTAGTGAATGACCTGCAGAGAGCTGGGACCAACGTAACAAAGGCTACCATCAGTAACACACTATGCCGCCAGGGACTCAGATCCTGCAGTGCCAGACGTGTCCCCCTGCTTAAGCCAGTACATGTCCGGGCCCGTCTGAAGTTTGCTAGAGAGCATTTGGATGATCCAGAAGAGGATTGGGAGAATGTCATATGGTCAGATGAAACCAAAGTAGAACTGTTTGATAGAAACACAACTCGTGTTTGGAGGCGAGAGAATGCTGAGTTGCATCCAAAGAACACCATACCTACTGTGAAGCATGGGGGTGGCAACATCATGCTTTGGGGCTGTTTCTCTGCAAAGGGACCAGGACGACTGATCCGTGTACAGGAAAGAATGAATGGGACCATGTATCGTGAGATTTTGAGTGCAAACCTCCTTCCATCAGCAAGGGCATTGAAGATGAAACGTGGCTGGGTCTTTCAGCATGACAATGATCCCAAACACACCGCCCGGGCAACGAAGGAGTGGCTTCGTAAGAAGCATTTCAAGGTCCTGGAGTGGCCTAGCCAGTCTCCAGATCTCAACCCCATAGAAAACCTTTGGAGGGAGTTGAAAGTCCGTGTTGCCCAGCGACAGCCCCAAAACATCACTGCTCTAGAGGAGATGTGCATGGAGGAATGGGCCAACATACCAGCAACAGTGTGTGCCAACCTTGTGAAGACTTACAGAAAACGTTTGACCTCTGTCATTGCCAACAAAGGATATATAACAAAGTATTGAGATGAACGTTTGATATTGACCAAATACGTATTTTCCACCATAATTTGCAAATAAATTCTTTCCAAATCAGACAATGTGATTGTCTGGATTTGTTTTCTCATTTTGTCTCTCATAGTTGAGGTCTACCTATGATGACAATTACAGGCCTCTCTCATCTTTTTAAGTGGGAGAACTTGCACAATTGGTGGCTGACTAAATACTTTTTTGCCCCACTGTAGATATTCACAATACTGACTGGGACTTTTGCTGTCTTCATCTTTGTGTTGGGTTTGATTACTTGTTTTTTTCTTCCTTTTTTTCCTATTTTTGTTTGGATTTTATATTTTATAATATTGCAATCTATCCTTTAAGCTGAACTCTCACTAAAAAAAAAATGGAATCCCACTCACAGCTTAACTATGGACTGATACTAGAAAAAAATTTGGAAACGAAAGAGGAATTAAGAGAACATTTTAGAATGCTCAGGAAAGAGGAAAGAGGATGTTCCAGAGTTAAAAATTGAATCTCAAATTTTGACACAACTAGATTTACAACTTAATGAGATGGAGGATTTATATTTACAACCTACTGAAGAGGAAGATGCTACACCTTATATACAAATGATGGAGATTTCTGATGACCAAAGGCAGAATTCAACTAAAACATCTATAATCTTAAAAGCATCAGAAATGGACTTTCAAATATGAGACATTAAAAATGCTGACAATATGAACAAACAATGAATAAGCACCATACTGATTAAGACTGATTACATAGTGCAGACAATACTGGAAAAAAGAGAAGAAGACTACGATCGGACGCAATTGTGGGAAAATGTGCATAGCCAAATACTAAGATGGGAGGAGCTAAAGGCCCTATTGTGGAAACCTGCTTGGCATAAAAAGAAAGCTAGAATTAGGTTTAAAAATGAGTGTTAAAACTTTATCTGACGGGTAAAATGGCTCTTAGAGACTTTGACTGAGCTAATATTTTTGAGATTTCAAAGGTTTAAGATTTTAGTTTGAGTTAATATTGATGTAAATTATGGATTTGATTATGGTCTGGAATGGCAATTACAGAAAATTGGAAAGTTAAAATTAAAGGAGTTGGATTGAGATTGGTGAAATATTACTGATATTTTTACTTACAATGATTGAATGTTGGATTGATTTATAAAAATATTTGATAGAGTACAGGAAATAGAATATAGTTGAGAAATATTAATATATATATATATATATATATAATTATAATAGTTATATTATATGTTTATTTTAGAAATAATTAGAAATAATTTAGGTTAAAATGTAAAATGGTTTTAAAATACTTAAAGTCATTCATTTGTATAATATGTATGTGAAATAGAATAGAATAAGAGATAGAATTTAATTGAGAAGTATAAAGTGAATAATTGGAGTAATATGTATATGTTAGAAATAATCTATATTGGGTTCCGGTCGCAGCACCCGCGGACGTGCAGAGAACTCGTTCTCTTGGCCGTCCGGTTTCCCCCCGCCGGTAGACCCTGGATAGGGTCGAAAGTCGCCCTGTAGGGGCGACCACCGTAGAGGAGGGCACTCGTTGATCGCGGAGGGAGCGGCGGCTCCCTCTGCGGTCCTAGAAAACCACCTTTGGGCCGACGGGGAAAAGATCGGCCAGTAACATGGCCGATCACTCAGCTGCTCCAGCCGAAAGTCACAGCAACATCTAAGCGAAAAGAACCACCGTGGAAGATCCGGGTGAGACCTTTCCTTCCCTCTTGTTAATTTACCTTTTTCCCTGCTAACAGCTTTAAGAACTATTTCCCTATTTTGAGAAAGCAGCGTTTGATTACTGGGGAAAACGGGCTTTGGAAAAACAATTATTGTTTTTTTTTACTATTTTATTTTGTCTACATAAGCAGTTGGAACTCGAGCATCCGGATTATTGTGACTTTCTCTTTTGGCTTGTTTATCTTCAGTTTAGGTGAAAATCCTTAGGGAGGGGGTGGAATGTTCTTTGTTTCCCCCCCCCCTCCTGAACAGTACTGCCTAAAAAACTTTTTGCTCTCTGGGCGGACTTATGTAGATTATTTTGGATACAATGCATCCTGGGACTTGGCATGAAGCCCAGAAACAGACTGATACAATGTAACTTGCTCTTTGAACTCCCACTTCCTGATTTTGGCCTGATGCCCAGACTGGATTACAATATAACAACTGACTGCCAGTTTTTATCTCTGTGCTGGTCTTGACTATTGGTTGTTTTTTTTCCTCTATCTTTCTTTGGAAATATATTTCTGTCTGCATTTTATATTTTATAACGCTGCAATCTATTTTTTAAGCTGAACTTCTCTAAAAAAAAAAAAAAGAAGAAGATGGAATCCTATTCACAGATTAATTATGGACTTATATTAGAAAAAATCTTGGAAGCAAGACTGGAACTTAAAGAACATATTAGATCGCTTAGATTCAAGGAGGACTCAGAATTAAAAATTGAAGCTCAACCTTTGATTGACTATGATAGACAATCAGATCTACAACTTAATGAGATGGATGGAATACATTTACAATCTATTGAATCTACTGAATTTATTGAAGAGGAAGAGGACACATCCTACATGATGGATTTCTTTGATGATCAAAGGCAGAACTCAACTAAAACATTTACAACTTTAAAAGCAACAGGATTGGACTTCCAAATACGAGGCACAAAAAACGTTGACAACATGACAGTACAGACAACACTGGATAAAAGAGAAAAAGAATATGATTGGACTCAATGGTGGGAAAAGGCCTTTAGCCAGTTACTAAGATGGGAGGACTTAGAAGCCCTGTTGTGGAAACCTACCTGGCACAAAAAGAAAGCTAGAATTAGATTTAAAAATAAGAGTTAAAATTTTAGTTGATGGGTAAAAAGGGCTTCTGGACATTGATTGAACTAATATTTTTGAGATCTTTAAGGTCACTTTGGTATGAGTCAACACTAGATTTAAATTATGGATTTGAGTATGATTTGGAATGGCAATAAGAATAATTGGAAAATTTATAATTAAAGGAGTTAGATTGAGATTGAGACTGGTGAAATATTATTGATATTTTTATTTATAAGAATTGAATGGTAATTAGTGAGATATTAAATGGATTAAACTGAAACAATTGAGGAATCTTTTAGGGACGTGGATTGATCTATGAAAATATTGGATAGAATATATGAAATAGAATATAGTTGAGAAATATTAAGATATAATAGTTATATTACTTGTTTATGATAGAAATAATTATTGTCCTATTATTATTATTATAATGTTATTATATTACTATGTCTAATGAAATAGTTTTAAAATATATAAATTCATGTTTATTTACATAATATGTATGTGAAATATAATAAGAGATATAATTTGATTGAGAAATATAAATTGAAATTGGAATAATAGAGGTGAGAAACAATTTATATTTTAGGAATGCTCGAATTGTATACCATAAGAGGGAACTTTTAAAGTAGTAGTTTAAATTGTATATGTATGACTGTATTTTTTGTTGTGTTCCCTGGAGTGCCCTATCTCCACGATGTGTTACAAGCACTTGGCTGTAAAACAAACAAAAACTAATAAAACTTGTTATGATAAGAAATAATCTATATTATATGGATACCCGAATTGTATACTATATGTTTATGTAAGGCCAAATTGGAATATGTTAATTGAAGTTAGTTAAGCTTGAATACGGGTGGAAATATTATTGATAGTTTTTGTTCTTTGTTTTTTTTTTGACTGATAAAATAGAGAGGGAAACTTTAAAGAAGTAATTTAAATTGTTTATGTATGATTATATTTTTTTACTTTGTTTCATGGAGTGCCCTATCTCCACAATGAGTCCTAAGCACTTGGTTGTAAAACAAAAAAATTCAATAAAACTTGTTATAATAAAGTATTATACTATTTCTAATAGCCAAAGCATGGCGACAGTGAAAATCTTACTGTTTTTTTAAGATAAATAGTTATTTGGAAATTTGGAAAAGGAGAGGAGAGAAAATTGAAATGAATCAGTTCAGCCACTGTTTCCTTTTAATTTTCAAGTGAGTTTCTCATAGAAAATCAAATGTAACTCAACTTTTATTTTTGCTAGAATTTAAAACACAAATTGCAACAGATTGTGTTAATATTTCAAAAGGCTTTTGTTGTAAAAAAACGTGTACTGCCATGAATTTCCCAACAATATTTTAGTCATATTTTATTTGTATATCAGATCAAAGTATGTTGCTACCATCTTTCAGTCTTCTCTTTTAAGTTATAATAATTATAGGTGAAAGAATTTAGCTACAGTGAATGTTACTTATTTTCAAATTGGAAAATATAGTACATCTCTCAGGTGGTCACAGCCTACAAACACATTTTATCTTCAGTTTTGCAGCCAGCTATCCCCAGCTGGGAGGTCTTCATGTACAGCCCTTTCATATCACTTAATTATCAGAACCAGCTGTGAGAGATTCTTCTACAGGTGGCATAAGTCTTCTTGGAAAGACACCCCCCATACGCACATTTCATGGTGACTTCAACAACTGCTGGCTGCCACATAAAAGGCTTCCAATGAGCTAAATGGCTTTGAGACAGGTCTCTTATCTCTCCATGTTCCTCATCCTTTTTTCTCTTTTGAACGTTTTTTGCATTTTAAATTTTAATAAGTTTATACATTTTAACAATAACATGTTCATCATTTCTACATAATTCTGTTTCAAATTCATTCTTACAATATTCCAAGCCAAAAGTCCTTTTATCTGTTTTAAATCCTTTGAATCAGAAAAGTGTTGACATGTACTGTGTATCTGTCTGAAGTCAAATCTTGTCTTGATTTCATTTTTAAATCTCCCTGGAATATTCCAATATGTCACCATAAGTTAACCATTAAGTTTAGCTATCATTTCTCTTCTTTAATATGCTTCTTGTGCTGACAGCCACAAAGATATTTTCTAACACAGCCTGAATTTATTCTGTATTCTCAATTATGGCATCATTTTCAATGCAGAACAATCTGTATGATAATACTGCTCCTCTCCCCGCCCCTCCCCTCCTCTCCTCTCCTCTCCTCTCCTCTCCTTATGATTTTGAAAACCAGAACACAAGCTTAGTTAAATACTTCCACAGAACACAAAGTTATGCTTGTTGATCATATAGTTCTCTTTGTTACCTTGTTGATCTTATTCATTCAGACCACTTTCAGAACTATAGATCATATAGTTCTCTTTGTTACCTTGTTGATCTTATTCATTCAGACCACTTTCACACAGCTGCCCTGTGCACTTGCCAGATCCAGAGAGAAGCATCTTGTTCTGTCCAATGAATGTTCTTATCACTGTTTCCTCTAAGCTGAGAGCCTTCCAGATGAAGAATGGGGACAACAGAAATTAACATGGAGCCAATGCCTTGTGGATGTGTTTAAACTGAATGACTTTTGTTGCCTTATTGTGAAAACAGAATGCAGTTATGCTAGCATAACTGCATTCTGTTTTCACAATAAGGCAACTAAAGTCATTCAGTTTAAACACATCCATACACTGGAATAATGGTAAGATACATTGATTTCAATAGAAGAGACTTAGGAGTTTAAATTTTTTTTTAAAAAAAAATTATTTTTCCTTTTTCACTTTACAATTTACAAAACAAAATAATTTTTTTTCTTCCTTAACAGTACTGTGTCCTCTATTTTTTACATTTATTTACAGTTGGTTACATAGCTTTCCTACTTTTTTGTTCTTTGATCTAACCAAACATAGCACTTGTTCCATAACTCGTAATATTCTGTTGCTTCCTTATCCTTTATTTCTAAAGTAAGCTTGTACATTTCAGCACATTCTAGTATCTTATAAATGATCATGTCATTTGGTGGTACATTCTCACATTTCCAACATTGCACGTATGCGATGCATGCCGCTGTTATTATGTGTACAATGATGTATCGAAGTTGTTTTTTTATCTTTGGATTAATTATACCTAATAAAAATAGCTCCAGTTTAAATTCAATTTGTTCTTTGGTTATCTCTTGTATCCACCCCCTTATCTGTTCCCAGTAGGTCTTTGCCTTTGGACATTGCCACCACATATTTTAGTTTAGAAGCTATGAGGGTTCCAATTTCATAAGTACTGTACAGGTATCAGTCCTAGATCAGCATCAAAGAGTTGAGTGAAAGGAATCTTACTGGCCATTTTTAGATAAAGGAAAATATATTCATGTTTTAGAAAAATTAGCAACTGTCTTTTAAAAAATAATTTGATATGAATTAGTAAATGCTTGAAAATGCATAGAATCACATTTACAGTATATTCAGTTATGTGTATGGAACCAGTACATGAAACTTTTAAAAGTTTCTTATTTTTCCCCAGCCCAGGGAACAACAAACATGTGGTTGAGCAAATAAATGAACTGGCAGGTTATAACATAGATTAAGATTAGACTGTTTGCCCCTTAATAGCTTTGGTAATTTTTTTTCCAATTGCCTACATGTCTTATAGATTAATTAAAAATTAATTAAAATCTCTACATGCTTTTAATATTTTAATTTTCCTGGCATCCATTTCACAATAATATAGGATCTCACATCATGATATAGAGAATCTGTCATTTTTTTTAAATTCAGATTTTAATTTTCTTTCCAAAATAACTTATTTTGATCCATTTCTAGATCATTTTGCAACTTTTAACCACTCTCGCAATATTTGTACATACAGTATTGTGCACATTTCTCATATCAACCTCTCTACATGCTTCCCCCAAAATGCATATTGAGTTTCACAACATTCTGAAAAAGTGTTAATTTCTATGTGCAAATGTAGTTTTGTTCCAGTGCACTGGGAAATAAAAGAGATCTGTCTGTTGGGATTATCAAGAGAATAACTTCTAGAAGAGAAGTTAATCCCTTTGAATCATTTTGGCCATCTGCCTGGATCTGATCAAAAAATATTTGCCCCATTCCTACACAATGCAATTAACCCTCTGTTCTACTGTAAGCTTGGATTTTCCTTTGGGATGGAAATCAAACATGTGGCACTAAAATGACAGTGGCAGTAGTTGCCCCCCCCCCCCCCAAAATAAGATTCATTCAATCATCATGTAAAGTGAAAAGTTCTAGTTCAAATTCCTTTTGTCATCTATCTCAATCTTTGGTCTTCTTTCCTTTTACATTTAGCCAAACATTTAGAAGGGATTCTTAATATACTGTATACAGGCTTTCCCCAATCTTTTCTTTATAAAGAGAAGCATACTAAGCTGTCTCTACACTAATGAAAGTAGAGGAATTGTGCTGTCTTGGATGGTGGTACAGAAATAATGAAATTCATCATGTTGAAAACTTAGATTCCATTCTCCTGCTTTGTCAAACTGCAAAGACCTGTTAAGTCAAGGGCAATTAGTGCAAAGACATTGCCTTAGATTTAATGAGTAAAAAAAGAATGAAAAGTCCTTATCCCTTTTCCTTCACTTGCCTTTGAGAAAGTATTTTTTCTTTGGGGGGGGGGTTGTTTGTGGGTTTGTTTTAAGAAATACTTTTATTGGAAACAAATTCCATCTGATATCATCAGGTAGTTGAACAATATAGATGGGAACACACAGAGTTATCCGGTAGAGCCACCCTATGTTTCATTTAAATTGGAAAACTTCGGATTTTATTTATGATTTCAGTTCCTATGTCCTGCTACTCTCATTTTCATATTCCTTGAAGCTGACAACATTTAGTGCAAATTAAATGTAGTTTGGAAACTCATCATGTACACAGGTATCAATTGGGGGGCCTGTGAAAAACAAGATCTTTGTTAGAGGATATACTGATTCCTTCTAGAACAGGGACATTTGTAATTCATCTACATGGAGGGAAGTGTGTAGTGGGGTGCCCCAGGGCTCTCTTCTGGGCCCAGTGCTCTTCAACATCTTCATCAATGATTTGGATGAGGGGATAGATGGGGAACTCATCAAATTTGCAGATGACACCAAGCTGGCAGGAATAGCCAACACTCCAGAAGATAGGCTTAAGATACAGAAGGATCTTGACAGACTTGAACACTGGGCACTATCTAACAAAATGAAATTCAATGGTGAAAAAAGTAAGGTTCTACATTCAGGCAAGAAAAACCAAATGCACAGGTACAGTATAGGTGGTACTTTGCTCAATAGTAGCAACTGTGAGAGGAATCATGGAGTCCTAGTGGACAATCACTTAAATATGAGCCAGCAGTGTGCTGCAGTGCCAAAAAAGCCAACACAGTGCTAGGCTGCATTAACAGGGATAGAATCAAGATCATGTGAAGTGTTAATACCACTTTACAATGCCTTGGTAAGCCCACACTTGGAATAGTGCATCCAGTTTTGGTCACCATGATGTAAAAAAAGATACTGAGACTCTAGAAAGAGTACAGAGAAGAGCAACAAAGATGATCAGGGGACTGGAGGCTAAAACATATAAGGAACGGTTTCTGGAATTGGGAATGTCTAGTCTAATGAAGAGAAGGACGAGGGGTGACATGATAGCAGTGTTCAAATATCTCAGGGGCTGCCACAAAGAAGAGGGAGTCAAGCTATTCTCCAAAGCACCGGAAGGCAGGACAAGAAGCAAAGGATGGAAACTAACCAAAGAGAGAAGCAACCTAGAACTAAGGAGAAATTTTCTGACAGTTAGAACAATTAATCAGTGGAACAACCTGCCTCCAGAAGCTGTGAATGCTCCAACACTGGAAGTTTTTAAGAAGAGACTGGACAGCCATTTGTCTGAAATGGTATAGGGTTTCCTGCCTGAGGAAGGGGTTGGACTGCAATACCTCCAAGGTCCCTTCCAACTTTATTATTATTATTATTATTATTATTATTATTATTATTATTATTATTATTATTATTATTATTATTATTATTATTATTATTATTATTATTATTATTATTATTATTATTATTATTATTCATTTTGAAAGGCATTAAAGCAGACTAAATGGGAAAAATCTATATATATTTTTTTGATCAAGCGTATTGTTCAATTATTCTATGGTGGATTCATACATTGTTTTTATTTTCACCTAGCTCAATGTGTGAATCCAGACATTGTGATTTATAAACCATGAATTTATTAACCATTGTGATTTACATAGTAAATCATAATTAAACAAATTGTAATTGTCACCAGATATAAAACAAGAATATATTTTACCTAAGTGACAGTAGGAAATAAGCACATATCCCATAGTTATAGTTCCATTTACTCCACCATATTTATCTTACCATCTCCTGTGCTGTATCATATTCTAAAGATCAATTGTAGTCTTTCAGTGATGTGACAGAAATTAGGAACAGTAAAAGCAAATAGTTTTGCAACAATGTATTGCAATTTGTAGTGTCTTGTTCACAAGCCCATCCAAGCAGGCTGAACCTTTGACAAAATAGCCATATTTTCCAGTATAAATGCTCCTTGAAATTGTCTGTCATTTCCCAAACAACACACACACATACACAACAATCTTGCCATACTTAATGACTAATTGGCAAACATAAGACCATATGTAGGTCAATCCACATTCAAAGGCAGTTGTAGATTTTTTATCTTTATAGAGAATGAAAGAATTTGCTCATCAGACCTAGAGGATAAATATGAATGGAAGTATGGAATAAATATGAATGGAAGTATGGAGAATTTTCAAGATTTCAAATAACATGTGTGGGCTACTCTCTCTCCCCCCCCACCCCCCACTTTCTCATGCAGGAAGAAATTGGAAGACACTTTGGGAGCAGTAGCTGGGATCTATTTAAAAAAAAAGGGAAAGAAGAGAAGAATTTACTGAACATCTCATTTAATATCCTCTTTATGTTTGAGAAAAACAGAAGAGAATCAAATTCAGAAGCAGTCATCTGCAAGTGGCTATTCTTTGCACCATTTTGTTTTTGCTAAATTTCACATCTTACCAACCAAAGTACTTTTCCTCTGATGCTTATGAAACATTTCACATAAATATTTGTACTGTTACGCACACATTCCCCTATGTGCATATTTCAAATGTGCACATTGTTTTTCAATAGAGAAATGCATCTTTCTTCAGATATACCTTTCTGTAATGTAAGCCTTTTTCCTAAGACTTTTGCTTTCCCTAAAAATATGTAATTTTCATTTTTAACAAGTTGCAGATTCCAGAATTCTGAAAAAAAAAAATGCAGATTTCAGCATCCACATTCTTTCTATGTTAGGCAGCTTTTCAGTTCAAGTAACCATAAAATATTCTGATGGAATGAATTTCTTCTCCATTACTTAACTGTTGCATGTGATACAGGATTCTATTTCTTTTGCTGTGTAACTGCTGCTTGCATGACCTTTATAAAGGAAGAAAGTTGGTACCTCATTTGCCTTTTTCCCCTCAGTTGGCCTTTATATTCCCAGAGCTTTTCTTTCAATTCATTCAGTGCTTCAGCTATTCCAATGCTACACTCTTCACTACTATAATAAACACCTTTCTTCTGATCCTCTTTTAACATATATGGCTTTATTTTTAGTGCTTTCCCAGATAAAATTTTAATTATACCAAAAATGGCAGGTGGTATAATTTATATTCAGTATCTTTGAATATATTTTAGATATAGATATAAATGATGTATATATGTGTGTGTGTGTGTATATATATATATATATATATATATATATATATATATATATATATATATATATATATATATATATATATATATATATATATATATATACATATATATACATATATATATGTAGGTCTTTGGTAATTCGGGTTTTCTCCTGCGTAAAATTGGAAGTGTTTTTTTTTACGCGGGAGAAAACCCGAATTACCAAAGACCTACATACAAACACCCGTGAAAACCTCAGAAAACATATATATATATATTTGTTTTCTGAGGTTTTCACGGGTGTTTGTATGTAGGTCTTTGGTAATTCGGGTTTTCTCCCGCGTAAAATTGGAAGTGTCTTGGCGACGTTTCGGCGAAGTCTCATTCTCCTAGAAGCACGAGGCCGAAGAGACACCAGCCTGAAGATGACGAATGAGACTTCGTCGAAACGTCGCCAAGACACTTCCAATTTTACGCGGGAGAAAACCCAAATTACCAAAGACCTACATATATATATATATATATATGTGTGTGTGTGTGTGTGTGTGTGTGTGTGTGTTTTCTGAGGTTTTCACGGGTGTTTGTATGTAGGTCTTTGGTAATTCGGGTTTTCTCCCGCGTAAAATTGAAAGTGTCTTGGCAACGTTTCGACGAAGTCCCATTCATCATCTTCAGGCTGGTGTCTTCGGCTTCGTGCTTCTAGGAGCAATGGTGATTGCAGCTATTTCTTCCTTTTAACTGCCAGTGGAGGTATGAACTGATTGGATGGGAGCTTGGCTGTGTTCTGATTGGGTGGAGGTGTGTTCTGATTGGTTAGGGGCTTGGCTGTGCTCTGATTGGATGGGGGGTTGGCTGTGCTCTAATTGGCGGGGTGTGTGCTCTGCTTGGGTGGGGGCCCTGTTGTGCTCAGATGCATCATTGGCCATCTTAAACCCCTCCATTTCATACGTGAAGCAAACTGACACCCACCTTGAAGATGTGGCACGACCATGAACGCGAAGCCAAACAACAGCAATGCAGCTCTCCATCTCAAATCCCCCTGCAACTCAGACTAATCTGAGCACAACAGGGCCCCCACCCAAGCAGAGCACACACCCCACCAATCAGAGCACAGCCAACCCCCCATCCAATCAGAGCACAGCCAAGCCCCTAACCAATCAGAACACACCTCCACCCAATCAGAACACAGCCAAGTTCCCATCCAATCAGTTCATACCTCCACTGGCAGTTAAAAGGAAGAAACAGCTGCGATCACACATTGCTCCTAGAAGCACGAAGCCGAAGACACCAGCCTGAAGATGACGAATGGGACTTCGTCGAAACGTTGCCAAGACACTTTCAATTTTACACGGGAGAAAACCCGAATTACCAAAGACATACATATATATATATATATATATATATATATATATATATATATATATATATATATATATATATATATATATATATATATATATTATGGAGGTCTAGATCTACAGTAGTTGATGGAGATCTAGATCTAGATGATGGAGATAGAGATCTAGATGATGGAGATAAAGATAGATAGACTTACATATTCATGGTTAACATAAGTAATTAACAATGTATATTTATTATCATTGGATTATTGTTTAATTGTGCTTTCATACATATAGTATGATTTTTGCTACCAGAAAACTATGAAGTTGGATATCTTCTCTTACCTGCTATGGTTGACATTCAAAGAGATTTGAATACGTACATTGTTCTTTTGCTTCACATTTGGAAATAAACAGCATGATTCATACCTCCCAAAATAATGTGCAGATCAGAATACAGTTACTCTTCCAATTTCACACATCTCTGAATGTCATGATGCAATTTTCAGCTAACAAAATGCTCGAAAAAGCACATAACCCAAATGAATAAAAATACATAATTTCTAGTAAAAAAATAATTATAAAATATGTATGAATGTTCATGCAATTTTTTCCCCAAACATCCCTACTGACTAGATCACATTATTCACCAAAGCACCTGAGGGCAGGACAAGAAACAATGGTTGGAAACTGATCAAAGAGAGAAGCAACCTGGAATTAAGGAGAAACTTCCTGACAGTGAGGACAATTAACCAGTGGAACAGCTTGCCTCCAGAAATCGTGAGTGCTCCATTACTGGAGATTTTTAAGAAGAGGCTAGACAGTCACTTGTCTGAGATGATATAGGTTCTCCTGCTTGAGCAGGGGGCTGGACTAGAAGACCTCCAAGGTCCCTTCCAGCTCTATTTTATTCTATTCTATTCTATTCTATTCTATTCTATTCTATATTAATGCAGGAACAAGATGGAATAGACCCCCCCAAGAAGAGATTAGAAATTAGCTTGAAAAGACAGAACAAGTGTCGATCCATGGGAGGCCTGGCTGCAATGGTAAGCTCCAACCCCACTCTAGCTTGATTTTTAGGCATGCAGCTCGCCCCAAAACTAGGGCTTATTTTTGGGGTAGGTCTTACTTTCAGGGAACCATGGTACTTACCTAAATCAGCTGGGTTGGACTAATATTATGTTCCCTTAAATCTAAATATGAGAAACTCCTTCTCTTTATCCATCTCTACTGGTTAATATAGATTTTGTTAACCTTTAAAAGTATTTTATTTTATACAGAATCAAGCCAATGTTCTATCAAGGCTTATGATACTTTATATCCTTAACAGATTGGGGCAAAGGAAACAGAAACATACCAAAATAATACTAGGAAAAGCCTAAATGAAAATATCCCTCTGAAGAGTTTCTGTATTATAGAACTGATTATTATTTTATATGTACAAGTAGTCCTCAACTTATGACCACAACTGAGCCCAAAATTTCTTGGTAAAGGAGACATTTGTTAAGTGAATTTTTCTCCATTTTACAACCTTTCTTGGCACAGTTGTGAAATGAAACATTGCAGTTGTTAAGTTAGTAACACGGTTGTTAAGTGAATCTGGCTTGCCCTTTGACTTTGCTTGTCAGAAGGTCACAAAAGGTGATCACATGACCCCTGAACACTACAACTGTCAAGTGTCTGAAGTTTGATCACGTGACCACAGAGACGCTACAATGGTCATTTTAAAAAATGATCATAACTCACTTTTTTCAGTGATGTAACTTTGAAGAGTTACTAAATGAATTGTTGTTAGTCAAGTACTACCTCTACTGCCTTGAGAAGAAGCCAGATCACTATATCCAGTATGGGGGAACGTCTGCCATGCAATTCATGCTCCAAAAAGTATGCATAATTTAAAAAAGCAGATCCAATGCATTAACAATACTAGGTTTAAACCTATAAAGGTTTAATCACATACTTATTTCATTCTTACATATGAGTGAGTTAACTATTACTCATCATCAGGAACCATAGTAGTGCAGTGGTTAGAACACAGTTTTGCAAGCTAACTCTGCTCACTGCCAGGAGTTCGATCCTGATCTGCTCAAGGTTGATTCAGCCTTCCATTCTTCCAAAGTTGGTAAAATGAGGACCCAGATTGTTGGGGGCAATATGGTGACATTGTAAGATCCTAGAGAGTGCTGTAAAGCACTGTGGAGTGGTATATAAATCTAAGCGCTATTGCTAGTGTTACTATGGAAATAACTAGATCATATGAAGAGCCACCTTAAACTGTTTGACAACGATACACAAAAATGCTCTACTCATTCCTAATTCCTGCTGCTTCTGCTCCCAATAAAGCAGATTCATTTCCATGACAGCAGGAATGGACTACTATTATGCCATATACCATGAAGAGGACATCAGTAGCTTTGTGATTTGTGATACAGATAGAGACAAAAGCATAAAGCACTAGTCTTTTTCTCAGTATTAGTCTATCCCCGTATGGGTCCAGAGTCCACTGATTAAATCAGCACCATTACTAGCCCAGTAGTAAAGGGGAATACATTATTTTCAAAAATTGGACAATGATATGAATAGTATTTGAGACTTGGGAAGAACTGGTGGGAACGTAGAGGGTTACATTGTCATTTTCACAATTTAATTTCAGTTAGAGAATAATGGCAATGTTCTCCTGTCCTTTGAAAGGCATTTTTACATTTCATGTTTGGATAGCTTAATTTCTTTCATTTGAAAAAAAATAATTTTTACTTCTTTTCCAATACTTTATTTTTACCTTTTCTTTCAGATAATTCTCTTTTTCCAACCTAAGTGTATTTAAGAGGAAAAAGGAATATTTTATTTATTTATTTCCATCTCATATTTATTATCTCACCCTGGTCGGTACCTCTTTACTCTCCTACCATCAGTAGGAGATACAGAAACATAGCCAGCTGTACCAACAGGCTGAAGAACAGCTTTTATCCATGGGCTGTCAGGCTCTTGAATGGGACATAATAATTTTATACATGACAGACCCAAGAGGCCGGCGTGCTGTGCAATTAACTCACAGGGTGTAATATGTTGGGGGTTTGTAGTCACTGTGAGTTGTGGTGGGGGGGGCATGGAGGGAGGCTCAGCCAATCTCACTGTATACATGTTACACTTTGATAATAAAGGTTCATTTCATTTCAAATAAGGCATATCCAATACACCTTCCTTTTCTTATTTTCCCCGTAACAATAACCCTAGGAGGTGAGTTGGGCAGAGAAAGCATAACTGGCCCAAGGTCACCCAACTGGCTTTCAAGCTAAGGTGGGACTAAAACTCGTGGTCTCTGCTTTCTAGCCTGGTGTCTTAACCACTAGACTAGACCAAACTGGCTCTCTAGTTAGCAAATGTAAGTAATAAAAGGGAAAGTCAATATTAATTCATATGTTTCCATAAGAAGCCATCAAAGAATGTCGATTTTCTGACATTGTGGGTAAAGATGGGGGAAGGGGAATAAATCAAATATCTTACATCTACAAGCAAACCCCATTTCCTAATTAAACAAACGCCAACAAAAGTGTTATGAACTCATTTCTGGCCATTGATTTTTTGCATTTTGCTCATGCAAAGCCAGAAACATCTAAGAATAATTTAGGAACTAACCTTCTATGTCTGTGATACTAAAGAAGTACTCACAAATGCTTCACCACAGTGAATTTATTTCTTGATGATTTTATCCTAAGAAATAAATAAGCAAAAAATGAAACAGAATAAAGAGCAGGAACAAAAGCTAAACTCTCAGCTGATTCTGAGCTTCCAGTTTGATTTCTCAGGTTATAAATAATCAAGAATCTTCATATTATCCCTGATGTTAAGCATGAGTATTCATGAATACTTAAAAATCCACCAACATCCAGTAATGTCCAAAAGAAAAACTAATATTGTTTTTGTTACCTTTGGGCAAAGAGATCAAAAGGAAAAAAAATCCTCTCTGTCTAAGACTGCGAATCATTTTTTTTTTCATTTTGATCCTTAGCACAATGAATCAAAGCTTTAAAAAGGATAATATACTAACAGTCTCACCACACCATCTGAGCTACAAAGTATCTCTGACATTGAAACTAACTATACTTCATGATTTCTTAATTGTTTACTGGTTGATTTATTGGTTCAAGACAACCTGACATTTTATTTTACAGCTTAATGTTGATTGGCAAGTAAAGTTATTGTGTGTGGGTACCTAGGTTTTTTGATATTGTTGTGAGTGATATATTTATTGAAACACTTGACAACCATTAAACTATTACAATCATAGAATTTTAGTTTTGCTGTATTGTATCATCTATTTTCTTATGTTCAAATTCATGATTTTTGTATGATGGTTTCTGATGTATTCTGTTAGTATATATTTAGTTTGTTTAGTCACTTATTGAAATAAACATTACCCATTTTCTTGAGAACTATTCCAGTTGTGATATATACAATTAATTCCACATACATTTAATTAGGGTTTATGGAGTCAAAAGAAAATTTCAAATGAATTAGAATAGTTGTCTAACTTTGCATAGTCAATTTGCATGCACAATGTTGAAGATGTAGTAGAAACAGAGTGTATATGCAAGCACTGTCTGAATTTCACCACACCCATCTAATGATCTTCACACTTAAATCACTAGATGGTTAAAAAAAATACAGGCATGCTTAATTGAATGTGCTTAAATCTTCCATTTTGTGAGAACTCTGATAAAAATAAGTTTTCACCTGCAGGTAAGCTTATGAGTGTATGTAGACCACAGGAAATACTAACACTGTGGAGAAGGACCATGTCTCCCTTACATAGCCTTGCGCTTTATGTAATGTAATGCTATGTAATGACCATATTATTCGAAGCACTAATTTTACCTAACTTCTGTGGTGAAAAGTCATCATTTAAAATTAGCTACAGAATTTTTTTATTTTTTAAGATAATTTTCAGAGTTTTCCAATTACTAATGATTATGGAAGAATGCAGAAACACCCATCTATCCCACTTTCAATAATTTTCTTACTGGAGAAATTTTGATTGATTATGTGCCATCAAGTTGCTGTTGACTCTTAGCACCTACATACAGAGGTTTTTCTTCATGACAATCTGTCCATAACCTGCTCTTTTGAGGTCTTTGAAGTCAACCTGGGGTATTCAGTGCCACAGTCACTAAATCCATCCCCCTTGCTCTTAGTCATCCTATTCTTTTCTTTCTTCCGTTCCCCCTTTCCACACTGGAGTAGTATATTATTGTGTATACAAAAATCATTACATAAGGATTAATAATTATAGTCTTTAGCTGCAGTCAATGTAGTAAAAAGAAAGATAGTCTCAGCTTAGTGTTCAACAAACCTAATTGGCTTGCCACAGGAAGAAAATGCCAATATATACAAACCTTACATGCAGATAATGGATAATAAATCTTATCTTGAACAACTGTAATATTCTTTATAGTGACAACTTGATCCATGGGATACCTATATGGGCAAGAGTTTTTGAGAAGGCAATTCTATCTTAATAGAGTAATAGATTATAGTGAAAATGTGGGACTTATGATGAGTGTTCTTATAAATACTTCTGTCAATGGGTCTGTTAAGAGCAGCAGACGTTTTACCGTAGCTTGTACAATGGTTTCAGAAGTAATTTTTGCCTGTCTCCACAATCAGTCCATCAATCAATTATAGAGAACTGCTATGCTTGCAGAAAATTCAAAACTTGTCTTGCACAATATTGCCAAAGCATGCACAGCTCTAACATGTGTATATATAAATTCCATGCTGAATTTAGAAATTAGTTAATATTTTTTTCCCTGGGAAATCCAAAAAATAATATCCTTAATTTAAATATGATATAATTCTCAGGGTAAAAAAGATATATTAATTTTAAATTATAAGGTTTGTGCTAAAGTATTTTGATTCTGGATGTCGGAAGGCAAATTTATTTTTGTTAGAAGATAATTGTGATGGAAATGGCTTTTGAGTACAAATTTATATTGGAAAGAAAGTCAGTAATTTACTGTGACATCTTTATCCTTACAAATCTATGCATTAAAAAACTTCACTTTTTGTTGCAATTTGTTTCTATCTTCCTTTTTTGCCTGGTGATTCCCCACCCCTATCACAGATGTAAATTTGACTAAGCTTAGCTTATGATTTAATAATGTTGTTTGATTTTCCAGGTGGATCACAAATGAAGCGTGAAAGCATATTTTAAAATTTAGAAACATTTTTCTTCATTTCTTTCCTGGTACAACATTAGAGAGCTTTGTAGTTGTCCTTCTGCAACTAGAGTAATGAAAATGAGCAGGTCTTTGATTATTATGATGAGGTAGTTAATCAGAAATCCATATGTTTTGTTATATAAATATTTAAAAGTTTATTAAAATTAATCAGCATGGTTATAACAGATGACAGAAGCCACATTGCATTTTAAACTACTAAATTCAGTTCATAAATATTGGATACTGAACAGATGCTAGGAAAGTAAATCCAAATAAATACAATTATTGATTTTCATATCTTGGAATAGATTCAGCTGATTCTGTAGAGAAATAACACCAAACATACAGCTGTTTCAGTAATTCTTCTTACCTGCAGATATTTTGCACAGAAAAGATCACAGCAACAGGGTCACAATGATTGACTTAAAAGTAGAAATAAATACGACTTTTGACTTCAGTCTGGCAAAGATGGTACCAGTACAAAAAGAGACACTTTTTAGTGCAGGTGATGAAGGTAGTAAAATATATGAAGAAATCGTATATCATACTAGACTAATGGTCCAGTTGGCCAGCGTTGAATGTTTTAGCTGAAATTGCTCTTCTGAGTTTTAGAGAGGAGTAAACACTCCCTGTTTAGAGAGGAGTAAACACTCCCTGTTTAGGAGTATTAAGCTTAAAGTGGTATCTTTGTAATTCAAGGCATACCTTTTAGTCTCTGAACTCTGAGCCCTCTCTCTAAGAACTTGTTATTTGTTCATCTATATCCTAATGTAGTAGCCTGATAGAGTGACTCCTTCTTAATGGTAGAGAAGGCCATGCTCTCTGAAACTCTAACTTATAATCAGGTTAGTATAATATGCAGCCAGTCCTACTAAAGCTATATTCAGAAAAAGTTTAACTGCTACAGTACGTAAAGTTTTTCCCTTCACACAATTTCTTCTTGCTGGTACAAAATAATTCTGCTGCCCTCACTCAATAGAAATAGAGCTGGAAGGGACCTTGGAGGTTTTCTAGTCCAATCCCCTGCTTAAGCAGGATACCCTATATCAGGGGTGTCAAACTGCTGGCCCGAAGGCCAGTTGTATCATATGGATGCCGTGCCCATCCCAGCTCCGGCAATGCAAAAAAAGTCATGATATGCCGTGACATGTCACGTGACGCAGCAAGTTTGACACCCATGCCCTATACCATTTCAGACAATGGCTGTCCAGTCTTTTCTTAAAAAGGTCCAACACCTACACCTTCTGACAGCAAGCTGTTCCATTGCTTAATTGTTTTCAGTGTTAGGAAGGTTCTCCTTAATCCCAGGTTGCTTCTCTCCTTGATTAATTTCCATCCGTTGTTTCTTGTCTTACCTTCTGGTGCTTTGGAAAATAAGTTGACCCCCTCTTCTTTGTGGCAGCCCCTCAAATAGTGGAACTGCTATCATGTCACTCTAGTCCTTCTTTTCTCTAGACTGGCCAAACCTAATTTCTGCAACCATTCTTCATATGTTTTTGTCTTCAGGCTTTTAATCATCTTAGTTGCTCTTCTTTGCACTTTTTTTCCAAAATCTCAACATCTTTTTTTGTAATGTGGTGACCAACACTGGATGCAGTATTCCAGGTGTGGTCTTACTAAGGATTTATAAAGGGGTAGTAATACTTCATGTGATTTTGATTCTATGCCTTTGTTTATACAATCAAGAATTGTATTAGCTTTTTTGGCTGCTGCTGTACACTGCTGGCTCATGTTTAAATGATCATCCACTAGAACTCCAATATCCCTCTCACAGTTACTGTTTTTGAGCCAGATTTCACCTAATCTGTACTTGTACCTTTAGTTTTTCCTATCTAGGTGTACAACCTTGCTTTTCTCCACATTAAATTTCATGTTGTTGTATAGGGCCGATTGTTCAAGTCTGTCAAGATCTTTTTGGATCCTGAGTTTGTCTTCTAGGATGTTGGCTATTCCTGCCAGCTTAGTGTCATCTATAAATTTGATGAGTTCCCCTTCTATTCCCTCATCTAAGTCATTTATGAAGATATTGAAGAGTACTGGGCCTAAGATGGAACCTTGTGGTACCCTACTGCTTACTTCCCTCCTTGTGGATGTAATACATTAAGGACTACCCATTGAGTACAGTTTGTCAGCCAGTTACAATAATAATTAAAATTAAAATTTTATAAAATAAAATAAAAATAACAATTTGACCAATAGTAAGACAAGCCCTTAAAGATAGATGCCTTAAAGTAATTCCCAGAGTGATGTGGTTAGCTTTTATTTTGTTTCCAGAGGCAATAGAACAAACAGCAGCTTAACTTTAATATTATATTGAAGATAGTTTGTGCCCAAACTGAAAGGTAAATGCATTAAATGCATATTGCAAAGTATGTACAGTGATAAAGCAAAAAAAGAGAGACAAAGTAGCACATAAGTCACAAATGTCCCTCTATCATATCAATTTAAAAGTCATCCTTAAAATACGAACACCTCTTTCACAAGACAGTGTGACACATTCCCTTTTCTTCATCTTGATAAATCACTCTCTGCATAGGAGTGGAAAACAAAACAGAAATGTAACCTTTCACCTCTGACATTTTGCTCAATTAAAAACCAACATTAACAGAATCTTCTGTTGTCACTATTGTTATTTAAACATAAGAGTGGCAAAGCTATTAGAGAAATTGTACTTCTCTCTGCAATGTTCTGCACCATTCCATCAAAGCATTTTCACCATAAATTCATGCTCCAACTAGGTTTTTTTAAGCCTATATTCTCACTTTGTGTATGCACTCCCAATCATATATCATAAGACTAGTTATAATTAAATTCTGGTACACTTCACATAATCTCAAAAGTAGATTCTATTTCTTTGTAAACAAGGTGGAATTCTTACTTATATTCTTATTTTTGCATATTTCTTTTTTGGAATGGTATGGTATGGTATGGTATGAACGTGATGCATATGAAGGCCAATACCAGCTGTTATGGCATAAAAATGAATAAACAAAATAAAAAATAATTCATATATGGAAACCTGATTATTCAGAAAATGGAATTTGTAACATATAAACAATAGCTTATCAATGGCACAGATACCAGATAATTTATCCTTCAATGTCATTGTAAGAGTGTTACTCTTCCCTTTTTTCTAAACACAAGAAAGCCCAAGTAAGTTTATTATCTTTATCCTTAAATAAATCAGCAAAACCACAGCATAACTGACCTACATTTCAAATCCTCCTTTAGGCATACGAGGATGTAGGTCTTGTCGGGTTTATGAAGATTTGCTAGTTCAGTGTTTGACCTTATTTATCTATGAGTCAGAAGAATGCTAAGTAAGCACTATGCAGTTCACTGAGGGTATAACCTCTAGTATTGTTACAATACAAAAGTAAATTTAGGGGTAATGTTTTCCTGTACATTAAAGAGGTGAATGTTATTTTGAATTATATTCCAGAATTGTGGGATGCACTGTTTTAGAGGAACTTTGATCACATTAGGCATAGAGAATAGTCAAGAGAATTACATTGAGAGACAGGAAGAGTTGTGTTACTCCAGATATCAAGCATCACTTCAAGAAAGTGAAACTTATAAATATTTGAAAAGGCTCTTTTTTTCTGCCAGTTGAAAAATAATACAGTATGGTTGGCATAAATTTCATAGCATTGTATTTGAAGAGACAAATATTTATATGCAATCTGATGTATTGTTATTACGCATATATATGTGTGATAAATTCAGAGGAGCTGTATCTACTTAATATGTTAGGCTGCAGGGCTTTCTGCTTCCCTTTTATTTTTCTTTTGTTTGTTTTGGTGGTATGTCTTAACGGTTAATTAGATTATTTGTTGGATGTATTTTTGTTCATTGTTATGTTCATTGCTTTTTGTGTATTTTTAAAATACAATTAAAAACCCAAGAAAAAGATCCCTAGCTACAAGCGACATGGTGTTGAAAAAAGCAATCTAAATTATGTAATGATATAGGGAAAAATTATGATAGCCATTCCCTCATATGCATAAAATATTGTACTTCCCTTATGATTCCTCCTTGCAATAAACTTTTGCACAACAAATAGACTTATATTTCTTATTTTATGTAGTCTCTCTTGAATATAAACTTTCTTTTCATTTTTTCCCCTTAATGCTAAGGTTGCAATCATATCATATATTGCTAATATTGTGCACGTTTATGCCGAAAATAAAGCAGAAGTTGTAACTATGTGATTAATGTTTAGGATGCAGACTGAAAAAGGAATGATTTTTTTTATTATTATTTAGAATATATTTTTTCATGGAAAAGCCAAAGGTTCATTCCTGGTATTTAATATTTAAGAGGAAAAGCAGTTTTCATGAGAGGCCAGGATTAAATTCAACTGCAACTAGACAGAAAAAATAATAATAATTAAGACTTTATTGCCTTTAATGGCCAAAACAATGGGAAATAATATGGAAATTAGGTAGACATAACTATTAGAAAACACATAAGTTAAGCATGAGAGAAGGTAAATGAAAAGGAATTAAAAAAAGAACTTAGTAATATTGTAGAAAGGAGGAAGGATGAGAGAATTTGAACTGGACAAACTATAGAAAATTAGATTATGGATTACACAGTTTAGAGTAAGTTTAGGTGAAAATGCTTTCTTGGAAATTTTTAGGTTTATATTCCAGGATGTTATATGACTATTATGAAAGGCTATTGAAATTGTGAAATTAAAGTCTTTCAGACACTTAGATAATACAGGCCAGACATGTCAAACTCGCAACGTCATGTGATGTCGCGCAGCGTATGGGAATGGTTTTGCCATTGCCGGCAATGGGGTGGCCGCGGCTTCCGGATGACGCATCCAGCCCGCGGGCCGGCAGTTTGACACCCCTGATATAGACCATGAGTGTCAAACTCGATTGAGTCAATTGACATATTGTGACGTATCGTGACTTTTTTGCCTTTGCGGAGCCAGGGTAGGCGTGGCCTGTGCCTGACGCATCCAGCCCATAGGCCGGCAGTTTGACACCCCTGATACAATAATAATAATAACAATAATAACAACAACAACAATAATAATCATAATAATTAATAATAATAATCATTATTATTAATAATAACAATCATTATTATTAATAATAACAATCATCATTATTATTAACAATCATCATTATTATTAATAATAACAATCATCATCATTATTAATAATAATAATAATTAATAATAATTAATAATTAATAATAAAAATAAAAATAAAAAGTTGGAAGGTCATCTTGTCCAACCCCCTGCTCAGGCAGGCAACCCTATACCATTTCAGACAAATGGCTGTCCAATCTCTTCTTAAAGACTTCCAGTGTTGGAGCATTCACAGCTTCTGGAGGCAGGTTGTTCCACTGATTAATTGTTCTAACTGCTCTAGACTAATTGTTAATTGTTCTAGACTATATACAAACTATATCTTATGTATTAGGCAAAAGCACGTCAGTTTACCACCTGAGCTTTATTGTGGAAGGAGCTGCCATCTTCCCAAACTTCTGTTGTATATTACATTACACTCCAGGAGTTATGACACAGGGAACTTGCAAGAACTAGAAAATCAGAGGTTTATGTGATGATAAATACCACTGGTTTTATATTGATTTTACACACATACACACACAAACTTTAAACAATTGCAGATATTATTTCAATAAGTGCCATCTATCTAGGCAGTTGTTAAAAAACTGATTTTTAATGATATGTGGTATGTAATATTTGAGTGTATAAATGTGTGTGTGTGTGTTTCTGTGTGTGTTTATAATGATACACATATACCAATATCTAGGGATAATCATGCTTTAAATCCACATTTCTCAAGGTGTGGGATATGAAACAATAGATGAAAGGTCACAGGAACATGTCTGCTTTGCTCTGCACTTCTTTCTGAGCAGACTTAACAATTTGAAGCAAAAGTATGCTGAATCCAAAGCAATGTAAAAGTTTCAGAGCACTCCAAGTGTTTATTTTAGGTTAATACTGGGTTTACCTTGCCAAGAAGAGTAATCATGCCTGGAGGGCTCCTGTCCTAAACTATGTCCATCTGACCTTGTACAGAAGAAATTACAAGGAATGAAAAAGAAAAGAGGTCAAGAATTGTTGCAATTTTTTCCCGTAGTCTCAGTAGCCACAGAATCTAATAACACCTTCAAGGTCAACCAACTTTGTTAGAGTATAAGATTCTGCGACCAAAACTTACAACTTACAACTTACTAATTATTATAAAGCTGGAAGGAAGAGACATGTTAGTTAGTCTATGCCATAAAGCACCCCTGCCATAAAGTATATCCAGGTCCGGTAACACCTTTAAGAATAATCACACATGCACGTGTGTTAGAATAGACACCAGGAAGAACAACTTACAGCTTGCAAGTGTTTTTGCAAAGGATAGCATTTTAAGAGCATTTTAGTAGAAGCTAATTTAAAGCAAGAAAATATCTCTGTGTTGTTGTTATTTTCCTGATTTTCATAAATGAGAATGGCTGCCTTCAAAATCAAATCCAACTTTCAGGAATATACTAAAGTACTCCAGTTCCTTATTCATTTATTATTTATTGAATTTATATGTGTCCAGGTCCAACCAGACACTTGGTGGCTTACAGATAAAACTTAAAATGTTCATGGTAAGTAATCTATATACATATAACTTGGAATTTCCTGTGAAACTGTGTGAAAGGCAAAAAAGATTAGAGGGGTATCCTAAGTAGATAGATTACAGAACAAAGGCAACCAGATCTTTAAGTTGGGGGGGGGAGGAAAATTGGGGTACAGATTGTGAGAATATAGAATTCCTATATGATAGGAATTTTTTTTCTGCAAAGCATGCTATTTCAAGATTACAGTTTAACCAAACACAAGCTTAAAGAACAGACAATGTGAATATGAATAGAAAGGATAAAAGGAGGCAGGTTGGAGGGCAAAGAAAGCTAGTTCAAGACTATGTGTAAGGTTGTACTATTGAGATGAGCAGGAGAGAGAAAGAAGAAATATTTGAAAATAGCAGGGTAAAGAAAAGCTGTGAACAAAAGGTGAAGGAGAGAAGGCATAAGGTTTGATGCAACAATAAGCAGAGCAATTCTTGACAATTGAATCAATGTGGTGTGGGATGTTGGAAACTTCACAAGAAGCTGAGAAGCAGCTGGGAGATCTAGCTGAAGAGGAGAAAGATGCTAGGACAAGAGGGAGAGAAGAAAAGAGGATTGAAGGCTCACTCATGAAGGTAGCAGTCAGCAATCGGGTACAAGAGACATTCAGAGTGAGTACATTTAGAAAGGTAGAGGAGGAAACTTCTTTGATTACTGGACTACTAATATAATAGCGTAGGATTGTGCACATTGTGCATATTGCTTATGTATGTATCTGTATGATGCAAATAAAATCTGCAAAAAGTACACAGTGGTGTATTCTTTTTCATTATTATTATTGGATGCCCTGGGAGGGAATGAAATAATGTTTCCTTTTACTAGAAGCAGTGGTGACAGGAAATCAGACTTCATTTCAATAAAATCTATAGTTTTGAGAAATGATTGTACATAGCAGATCATTGGGAAGTCAGCTGCTCAACTCAAGGCTGCCTATAGTATAACAGCTGGGATTTTGTAAATAAGAAAACATTTGTGGTTTTAAAATTTATTTTATTCTCCTTATTTTCATGAAATGGTTTTACTTTATAAAATGTGTGTCTATTGTGTCTATTATAAGTCATATTTGAATTATAAATTAATATTCAGTTCTTAAGGCTAAATGGTACATTTATTCCTTACTCAGTCCTAACCTGAAAGAAATCATTAGCTTTATTCATGGGGGAATTGCACAAATTCACATTATCATTTTGTGAGGGTCACAGTATCACAAAGTTTGGAAATATCTGCTTTAAATCAAGATCACTCTATGCTTATTGAAAGCAACTTAATGAATGCAGCCATATCATTTATACATCAAACAGAATTCCAACATTACTACTGTGCATTAGCAGTTCTGCTAATTATGCTTCTGAAAGGAAAAAAAAGCACAACCTATTTTATTGCTTGTTAAAGGCTTGTCTGCACTGTAATATACAGTATAATTGTATGTTTTAAGGTGAATTAAGAGGTCAAAATGTAAATTGCTAGTTTTACAGCAGCTTTAAATAATAATCATCCACTGTGTCAAGATTTAAGGCTTGAGTGGATATTGTATTTAAAGAGCAATAGCACAAGTCATATTTATATACTAGCTCAATATTTTTAGGGCTTGAAAAATGCATTGTCTGTAACTCTAAATTACATTCTGCAGCTGCACAGATTTTATATGACTTTAATGCAATTTCCAAGGCCTGTAACACAACCTGGATATACACATTTACCCAGGGGAACTTCACTGATATCAAAGGGTAAGGAAAAATGTTAAGTGCAATGAAGTTGGATTTTATTTTCTATTTTAGAATAAACATGATATGTTTATTGCAATATATAGGAATCTTTGCATGGTGGAAGGAGCAGAGAGGGGCTTGAATGTGAGGAATCTTATATACAAGAGAGAATGTTCAGCTACTTGGAGACAAGACCAAGTCTTTGAGCCACAGTTGATACTTGCTGCCATGTTTTTATTTCTTCCTGTCTTTGAATGACAAGGACAGCAAGGACTGCATATTAATTACAAGTAGCCTTTGATTTGTGACCACAGTTGGGACTGATATTTTGGTTACTAAGTGATGTGGTTGATAAGCAAGTCACCAATGACTGGACTCAACTTTACAAACATTTTTTTTTATCATGGTTATTCAATGAATTACACTGTCATCAAGCAAGTCTGGCTTCCCCCATTACCTTTGCTTGTTGGAAGTCATCTGGGAAGGTGAAAATTGTGATCATGTGATTGCAGGACACTGCAATCATTGTAAATGCAAGCAAGTGCCAAATGTTTGATCCTGTGATCATGGGGGTGGTACAATGGTCATAACTTTGAGTATGGTTTGTAAGTCATGGGTTTTTTTTTTAGTGCTGTTGTAAGTTTGAACTGTCATTAAATGAATGATTCTAAATTGAGGGCTAACTTTATGAAGCTAAGAGAACAAATATGCCAGGCATTGTTGAGTGTGAGAAAATATTGAGAGTGTGGTATGAAATCCATGGAAAGAACTTTGTTAAAGGATTCAGTGAAATGAGAAAAGTTACAAAGATATAAAGATATACCAGGAGGGACAGAGAGTGGGAGGAAAAAAGGAAAAAAATATAACACAGAGGGAAAAAACAGTTTACTTATAAATAACTCGCAGATATTACTTCGTAAAGAGAAACCTCATGCTTACTTGTAAGATCATCTGTAACATTAAATGTTGCAGGTTTTCATTTTCATAATTCCCATTTGTCTTATGCTAATGGAGCAGGGATTAGCAGTAGATGAGGAAAAGGGAATGGCCTTTAGCCTGTGTATACTGTGTCTGCCCAGAATCTGTGATAGAATAGTTTTCAATTATCTGTTCTTACTGTATCATTTTATCCATGCTTTCATCATTTAAAAAAAAAACCTTACAATATTACTTTGTTTTATAGATGTAAATTAGTTCATTGCTCCCCTTCCCCCCAAATTTATTTGATACATTTTGTAGCAATGATATTATTTTACTCATAATTTTCAGGAAGATCAATCTGAATGCATGAATCACAGCTGCTAATTCAAAAATCTTTTCTTAAAAAAATGAGTATTTAAATTTATACTTAAAAATATAAATGTTTTCACTAGCAATATGAAGTGCTAAGACACCAGCTCACCAGCAATGGGCTTCATCCAACACTACAAGTGGAATATTCTCTCTCTCTCTCTCTCTCTCTCTCTGTGTGTGTGTCTCTGTCTCTGTCTCTGTCTCTCTCTCTCTCTCTCTCCCCCCTCCCTCCTCCTCTCTTTTATTCCTCTTCCTACTATTTCCAAATATATATTATGGAAAACTATCCAATAACATGGTGTAGAATTAGCAGATTATTTGGAAAATGGAGGAGGTAGAGGGGAAAAATCTTATATCCTGGAAGGCTCCTTTGTACAGAAAGACTTAATTCAAATAAATTGTACTCACAATGCTTGCAATGTGCAGGCACAATTTCAAGTTGGAAAGATACAATCTACCTAGATGTCAGGTCCCCAAATCCTTATTGTCTTCCTTGCATATATACTCTTGTGCTCTTGTTTTGGGGCCTGCCATTCTACTGAGGGGAGGGGGAATAATTGCTTTCACTTGGGATAACTTTAACTTTCTACTTTTTCTCTGCTGCCTCTATCCACTTGAGAAAGGACTGTGTCTCCCTTATCAGGGAGACGGTTACAGAGAAACGAAACTGGAGAAGACCTTGAGATGTGCACCAACTGTGCCAGTTACCCACACATCATGCCACCTGTGGATTGGGAGGATTTTAAATGGACATTATCACTCTGGTGGGAGGAGGAATATTGCTGGTTTAACTATACCATTTAAGCAGGATTTTCCCTAGATCTCGCCTTGACTTCCCTACTGTCACTAACCCCTAATAAAAGTTTCCTTTTGAGACAATGCCTGTTTCAAGAGTTCTGCTTTCTTGGGTGGTTAGCGGAGGTGGGTCCTTACATAAGGCGAGATCTGCGTAGTACTCAATCCGGAGAAGCTGCTGCCCTACCAGAGGAGTCACAACTAAATTTCACATGGAGGAGTTCCAGGCAGAGAAGTGGGCCGAAGATCTCCTATGCTTGAAACCAGATGAAAGCCTCTCCAGGGACCTGGAAGAAACCAGGCCTTCTGGTGAAGAAGATTGATCCAGATGGTCACTCAGGGTTGGAAAAAAGGAAGGATGGGAAGAAAAAGCCCCGAAAGTCACCCTTACCCGAGGTGGAGGGAAGAAAAAGGCAAAGAAAAAAAATTCAGAACCTGCCCTTCCTGATAAAGATAGGGAAAAGGAAGAATTGAAGTCAGGGACAATGGAAGCTGTGATGGAGTATGTGAAAAAAGCCCTTGACAAATTTAAGGTGCAGCTAAAAGAAAGCCCTGAATCAGAGGAAGAGTCGGAGGGTGAATCGGAGGATGAGGTTTCAGAGGTCCAAAAGATGGCAGTGGCTGGAGCCCAGGAGGCAGCATCATGGTGAGGCCATCCATCTCAAGGAACCAGAGGCAGACCACCCCAACCAGCTGAGGTGAAACCAATTCTGATCAGAGTGAAGTTTGATGGAGACCCAAAGTGATTGGGGTATTTCCTGGCACAAGTGTTCACCTACATGCAAATCTATGGGAGAACACTGCCTACCAATGTCGAGAAGGTCTGGGTGGATACCTTAGCTTTGGAAGGTGGAGCAGCTGACTGGATGGTGACTCTGTACAATTACAACGCACCCGAATTGAGGAATTTCAACCATTTTATGGCTGCTCTCCGCAGACATTTTGAAGACTGGCTGGCAGACAAAAAAGCCCAGCATAAAAACAATGAAGCAGAGAAGGAGACCAGTCACTGAATACACTGAAGAATTCAGAGAGTTGGCCAGTTGCCTTCACTGGCCGGAAGACATCCCGGTAAACTGTTTCCAGGATGGGCTCAACAAAGAGCTATATAATATCTGCGTAGCTTGCAGAGACCCGGGATGGCTATACGACTGGTACCTGCTAGCTGAGGAAGTAGAGATCGATCAATGCAATACATTGCCTGGTGAGACCAAGCTTCAAACCATAGAGAAATGAGGGGAGACCATACAAGGTTCGCCTGCCCCATCTCGCAGCACCGCCAGCTTCAAATGTGGTAAAGAGGGACACCGAGCCATGGACTGCCACAGCAAGACACCTTGCTGTGTCTTGGGGAGGGGACCGTCTACCGACTGGGAGACCTCCGAGAGCCTCACCGCACCCCAGGGAAACTGTGATGAGGTCTGAAGAAGTCATAGAGCTCCCCTGGGACCGCGATCGAGAGGGTCGAGCTTCAATTCCATGCTACAATGGCCCAGAAGGGATGGAAGACAACTACGAGAATGACCCATTTGTGAGTGGGCCAATCGACCCCATAACAGTGCCCCTAGAACATTCTATACCTGGCACTGGGAAGACAGTAAAATTAGCCGCCTTGCTGGACTTGGGGTGTACCCAATGCATGATAAGCACAGAACTAGTGGGAAAAATGGGGATACCCTTCAGGAGGCTAAAAACCCCAATTACTTTCTGCCAATTGGACAGCTTGGTTGCAGACCTTTACATATTGAACTGGGGGACCATGCAGAGACTCTAGCTTTTATTGCGGCCCCAGGAATGGAGTGGCCATTAGTTCTGGGACTGGCTTGGCTAAAGAAGTAGAACCCCATGATCCACTGGAGGGAAGGACAGTTAAAATTCCCACAAGGGGGAGCCCTGCCCACTTCTAAAGAAAATGGTGGGAGATGTGGATTACACTGCGATTTTGCCTCCGCCCTCAGTCAGTCAGATTTGAAAAACCTCCCAATGGAATACCGAGATTTGGCTGAGGCATTCAGCGAACAGAGAGAGGACAAACTCCCCCCTCACCAGCCCACAGACTGTGCTATTAAAATCATCCCATTGGCAAAACTGCCAAAATCAAAAATGTACTCTATCCAAAAGAATTTGGAGCGGGGTTTTATAGAGCTGGCTAGATCCCGGGTAGCAGCCCCTGTATTATTCAGAGAAAAGAAAGATGTCTCTCTTCATCTGTGCGTGGAAAACATGTATCCACTACCTTTAATAAAAGATATTAGTGCACTTATCTAAAGGGAAAAAGTTTTCCAAACTAGACTTGAGAAGCTTATTACCACATATGAATAAAGAAAGGGGATGAATGGAAAACTGCCTTCAGTTGCCCACTTGGTTGCTTTCAATTTAAAGTTCTCCCTTTGGGGCTACAAGGGGCTCCTGCAGTATTCATGCAATTGATTAACGAGATCCTACATGATCACCTGTATAAAGGGGTTTTGGTTTACCTAGATGATATTCTTATTTACACCGAAACCAAAGATGAGCACATTAAATTGGTCAGAGCAGTACTAAAAAAGCTGCGCTCTGCCAAATTGTACACCAAACTGCCAAAGTGTGAGTTCCACAAAGATTGTATTGATTACTTGGGCTATCGTATATCCAGTGGTGGGATTCAGCCAGTTCACATGAGTTCGGCAGAACTTATAATTCAAATGGATGCCAGTGATGTGGCTGTGGGAGCGGTTTTATTGCAGAGAAATAAAGAAGGACAATTACAACCTTGTGCTTATACCTCTAGGAAATTATCAGAGACTTAGCAGAGGTGGGCAGCTTGGGAGAAGGAGGCCTATGTTGTACGATGGGCCCTCCTCACTTGGAGGCATTTCCTAGAAAGGAGTAAAATACCCTTTCAAGTATGGACTGATCATAAGAATCTTGAAGCCATGAAAACCCCCAGGAAGCTCTCCCCTAAACAGGCAAGATGGTCCCAACATTTCCATCGTTTTGATTTCACTATTCATTACCTCCCTGGGGGAAATAATTTTTTAGCTGGTGCATTATCCAGATTACCACAATATAACAGTAAGAAACCAGAGATGGCTAAACTATTTTTACATCCTCGTCAATTAGCAGCCCCTGTAACCACCAGAGCCCAGGCGAAACCTGTGGCTCCTGTTGGAAAGACTTTGTTGCAGGATTTTAAAACTGCATTAGAGACCGATGAGTGGTTTCAAAACCACAGTAACCTATGTGTGATAAAAGATGGATTAGCATGGATTGGAGAAAAACTTTATGTCCCAGCAGCCTTAAGGCTTAAAGTAATGCAAGCAGGGCATGACTTGAAAACTGCTGGACATTTTGGATTTGTAAAGACCTTACATCTTATTAAAAGGCAGTTTTGGTGGCCTGCATTGAAAAAGGACATAGAAAGCTATGTAGCCAGCTGCCCCACATGCGCAGCAGCTAAACGGCAGCAAGGGAAACTCCCGGGACTGCTTCAACCAGTAGCCAATCCGTCAGCACCCTGGAGAGAGATCTCTATGGACTTCATTGTGGAATTACCTGAGAGTGCTGGGAACACTGTAATTTGGGTCGTAACGGATTTGTTCTCTAGACACGTTCATTTCATTCCATGCCCCAAGATCCCCACTGCAAAAACTTTAGCTAAACTCTTTATGCAAAATGTATATTGCTTTCATGGGGCCCCACAATGTATAATTTCAGACAGAGGGGTTCAATTCACCTCTAAGTTCTCGAAAGCTTTTCTGGACTTGATGGGTTCTAGTCAAGGGTTATCATCTTCACATCATCCTCAAATGAATGGGGGGATTTCACTGAACTGATCTCAGCTTCGATTAGAACTTTCAAAGTTTTATTCTTAATCCTTGTGCTTGTCTGAAGAAAGGTGGAGGGAAAAAATATATTGGCAGACCATTGTAGTTCATGGATCTAATCCCTGCTGAGATAAATAGAAACCAATGCCATCGCCTGTGCAGAACTGCCACTTCTCTTCCTGTAAAAAGGTATCTAACTTTCTTGTGATTGTCATAAAAGAAAGACATGTTAACTAAATGAATTGATTAGAACAAGAATTTAAAGTAACTTTTCCTGCTGAAAAACTTTAATCCAATTTGCCGTGCACCAGGAGACAGGCTGTTCTGTGATAACTTTAATAGAAGGTATTACACTTGCACATAATGCAACAGCAGTGAGAGCCCCTCTTCCGTAGGTAGTTATATGAAATGAAGACATCAAAATATCTACCATCTGTTTCTGCTTCTGTTTTGTTTAGTACTAAGACTGAGAGAGGAAAATCTCAAAAGATTTTATCATTTACACTAAACTCCCTTTATATTTTCTTAAACTCGATGTAAATGAATCTTTCAATTCACTGAAAATATATAAACATTTATATAAACGCACATTTCGTCCTCTCTCAGTCATTCTATCTGACATAGTGCATTATAACAGAGCTAAATATTTTAGAGCATCTTCTTTTTTACTTCCTCTTTTACCACTTCCAGTGTTGAGGGATTAGAAGCATTTCCTTAGAAAAAGTATCTCTCTCTCCCTCTCTCTCCCTCCCTCCCTCCCTCTCTCCCTCCCTCTCTCTCCCTCCCTTCCTTTCTCCCTCTCTATCTCTCCCTCCCTCTCTCTCTTTCTGCCCTTGGTCTGCCAGTCCTCTTCCCCCACTCAGTGTGTTTGTGTATTGTGTGTGTGTATGAGTGAGTGAGAGAGAGACAGACAGAGAGACAGAGAGAGACAGAAAGAGACAGAGAGAGGCACTTGCGCTTCCCTTCTCTCTCTCTCTCTCTCTCTCTCTCTCTCTCTCTCTCTCTCTCTCTCCCTCCCTCCCTCTCTCTCTTTCTGCCCTTGGTCTGCCAGTCCTCTTCCCCCCACTCAGTGTGTGTGTGTATGTGTGTGTGAGAGAGAGACAGAGACAGAGATAGAGAGAGGCACTTGTGCTTCTATTCTCTCTCTCTCTCCTTCTCCCCTTCTCCCTCTCTCTTTCTCTTTTAACATAATACTTAACTGTTTGTAATTGGTCTAGAACAGGGGTAGGGAACCTTGGCTCTTTTATGACTTGTGGACTTCAACTCCCAGAATTTCTTGAGAAAGACAGGTGAAAAAATGGGCATAATTATGACATAAAAATGATGTAAAATGATACAAAACTATGGCTTTTATTGCTTTTTAATTAATTAGCATGAATGAAAAAATGAAACTATATCTCTTTCTTGTGGTCTTTCCCATGACATGAATCATAAGTTAATTGTTTTAGAAATGTCTATTTAACAACTCTTTCCAGATTATTACATAAATGAAAGCACAGAGTTTTTATTTTTATTCTATAGCAATTGGGGAAACAAGTTAAGGCAGATGGCAATCTTTTCCTGCTTTTTATAGCAATCTTTTACCACTATTTGCACAAATATATTTCAAGGATAATCACCAATTTACAATTGATATAAAAATAAATTGACAGATCTTGATGCAGTGCTTGAAATCACAAGTGCATTCAGAACATCAAAATTGCTTATTTCATATAACTATATTTTCCCAAATCCACTTAGTGAGAACTTCAGAACCAGTGGTTATAATATGGAAACATAATTTCTGCTTGAGATCTAGAGCTTTTATATATAGCTTGCACATAGGCTGCCAAAAATTATTATTATGATTTTTTTTTCGTGTGCCTGAAAAGAGTTATCTATCTGTGAAAAAAAATTGCTTGGATGGTTATGTAGGTGTGAAAACATCATTCAACTCTCTTAAATTATGTAAAATTATGAAATAATATATTATTTAACAATAAAAATATAATTAAATAATGCATTGAAGAATATAGGTGATTCCTTCTCTTCAACTTATCTTCCTAAGTATTTTTAAATTTAACTAGTAATTATGATGATTGAAAAAAAAATTCCAAAAACATTCTGGATATTGCTTTATTTTCACCTTAAATATGATGTTGGAATGCTCATCAGGGTTTCTGAGGTGCATGGACTGCAATTCTCAGAATTCCCTAGGCAATATTGTTTGCTGGGAAATTCTGCAAGTTGCAGTCCACACATCTTAAAGTGTTTCAAGTTGAAATGCTAGATTTCTGAACCATGTTGTGTTGATAATGCCAGGCAAACATCCGACACAGCAGCAAGTGTGAACAGGCAGCCTGCCTGTCCTGAAGTCCTTTCTAATATTCACTGTCCCCAATTCCTTCCTCTGATACACATATACATGCAGACTTATGAGCAAAAAAAAAATCTCTTTACTTCCATTCATGAATTGAAGAAAATACATTTTTCACTTCCTTGCTGGATACAAACATCTAGAAATCTCATTGGTGCAAAACAGCTTTTTAAAAGATGAATTTAAATTATCATTTGGGGTTGATCTACTGGGGAGTGAAGACTTCCCTTTCCAAATTTTGCAATCTCTCCTTAAATAATTGCTGCAGTCAGGAACAAACAGAAGTCATGTTTTAATTTTGTCTTCTTTTTAAAGCCCTTGGTGGAATAGTGAATGTTTAGAGAATATTGATAAAGCATCAAGAGGAAGGCTAACAATGGCCCTTCAAATCCCCCTATATCCTAATTTTAATGAACGAGTAATAATGAAAATAAAAATGCACTTTTATTTAATAAATATATTATAAAATAAATAAAACTGGATTTTGTTATTTTGAGGTGTCAATTTTCTATATAACATATTGGTCCTTGGTTCTATATATATAGAAACACTAAGATAAAACATAGCTATACATTCTAGAAGTAACAAAAAAAAATCCCAAAGGTTCTTTTTAAAAAGGCACCTGGACTTTGATTCTTTTTTTCCTTGAAGAATTTTTGTTTCTCATCCAAGGAGCTTCTTCAGGTTTGATTGAATGCTGGAGAATGGAAGGAGTTATATTCCTTGCAGTCATCTAGCGGTTAGCACTCTTTCTGAGAGTCATTGAGACCACTTGAAGGTTTATCTACCACGTTTCCCTGAAAGTAAGACCGACCCCAAAAATAAGCCCTAGCTTGATTTTGGGGGGTGGGTCTAATATAAGCCCTACCTCCAAAATAAGCTCTAGTTTTGGGGCAAGGTGCACACCTAAAATTGAAGCTAGGGTGGTGGTGGGGAAGTGGAGCTGCCCCATGTACCCCACACCCACTTTCCATTGCAGCTAGGCCTCCCATGAATCGACACCTCCCTTGCCTCGCTGGCCCACTTCTTCTGAGGCATACCCCGGCCTTCATTTCACCCTCAGAGGGCCTCCAGAAAGGCCTCTGCAGCCAAGAACTGAGCTATGGATTGAATCCGTAGTTAGGTTCTCGGCTGCAGAGGTCTTTCCAGAAGGCCTCTGGGGTGAAATGCAGGCTAGGGGGTGCCATGCACATCAATCCGGAGCTCCATTCTCAGCTGCAGAGGCATTTCCTTCATCTGCAGAAGTGGGCTGAGCGGGGCTGTCAGTGCTGTCACTGCCAGGTGAGACAGTGGAAAAGACACCCCCCCCCAAAATAAGACCTGGTGCCTCTGGGTCTTATTTTTGGGGAAACACGGTATGCCCTGCGGGTCACCTGAATATGTAGATGGGTGTGGAACCTTCTTGGAACTGCTGAAAGGATTCAGTTGTTAACAGATCGTGTTGTATACCTCTACCTCAGTTGAGAAAGGGCTGTTCAATCTTAATGTACATGGCCTCTTTGACCCCTCTTTCAAACCAGTGGTCCTCTCTGTCCAGAATGTGGGCTTTGCTGTCTTCAAAAGAGTGACCTTCATCTTTCAAATGAAGATGGACTTTTGAATCTTGTTCTGATGGGTTTGTTCTCCTGTGTTGTGCCATGTGTATGTGAAGTGGTTATTTTGTTTCACCAATGTACAGTTCTGTATAAGTCTCACTGCACTGTACTGCATACTGTATATCACATTGCTCAGTTTGTGTCTGGGTATTTTCCCCTTGGGGTGGACAAGCTTCTGCCTTAGTGTATTTTTGGGTTTAAAGTATGTATGTATATTGTGTTGGCTGAAAATCGTCCTGAGCTTTTCATATATTCCTGCAATGCATGAAATGACAACATTGCTTCATTTGTTGTTCTCTTCTTTTTCTGTATGGAAAAGCTCCTACTGGGTCTTTTTTTGGATT
Source organism: Azemiops feae (assembly GCA_023970755.1). Classification (NCBI taxonomy): domain Eukaryota; kingdom Metazoa; phylum Chordata; class Lepidosauria; order Squamata; family Viperidae; genus Azemiops; species Azemiops feae. The sequence continues at coordinate 5,763,410 of JALGBA010000005.1, read as the reverse complement.
TGATGAAGGCCCAGTTGGGATAGCCACAAGTTCTGAGGTCATCCTTTTTTTACGAAAAGTGGAAGTAACAGATTTTTTGTTCTGATTTGTTTGTGGACCACAGTAAACTACATGAGAAAATTGCATTGCCAATGGAAATTAAAGTAGGGTCTCCATGGCATCATGCCCAAAAACTGATGTCAGGGACAAGTTTTGAGAGGTTCTCTAAGGAAAGGGGAAGTAATATCTTTTTCTTGGGACTTCCATAGACATTTAACAAAATAAATAATAATTATGGTAAATTTAATTTGAAAGCTGCAACACTTGAATGGGACATCTTAAGGCTTGAATTATATTGTCTCTATTGTCTCACAGCTTATGGTATAATTTATTTTAAGAGAATTTTTAAGAAGTGCCCACTGAATACTGCACATTAAAAATCAGCTTACAACATTATAAACACAAAACAGGTTTTTTTTATGATAAAACATCCCAAAGTTTGAAATCCTGAATTAATTTTTAAAAATCCCATTTTCAGAAACAATCATTAATCAAATTTTGAGTCAGCAACTGTTCCAGTCTGAATATCCCATAAGAACAACTCTAAAAATTCAAGGTCAGGACTTCACAGGCAGTTTGGTGCGCCTTAGAGTGTCAATCATTTGTGAGACTCAACTAATACATTTCCCCACACATTTGGTGACTGCTTTTAATGTTTACAACACCTGTTGTCAACAAACATAAAGGAAAAAGAGATTTGCTTTGCATTATTTTATAAAAATAAAATTCTAAGCATGTACTAGCAACAAGGAAAGCTTTGGATCAACCATCATCCTGCTTTCTACAATAAATGCAACATACTTGTTTTCAGTTATAAAGAATGGCTCAATCACACACAGACTTAAAGTTGGGGTAGTAATTGGATGCATCAGATGGTAATTTGGATTAGTAGCACATAATCTGCAAAAAGATATGGAGACAGAGATTAAATTAGACTCTATATTATATCCTGAAATAATGTTCAGAAAGAACATTATGGAGATGAGTTATAACCTTGGGAACTTTTTAGCTCAGGAAACATCAAATGAAGTATGTCTGTGCTAGAGGCATATAAAATTATGGAAAAAACTGGAAAAAGTATATAAGGGAACAATTTTATTCCTCTCACCTAATGAAGCTGAATTCAAGATGATTTAGATAAAGACAAAGTATTCTTTATATGGTACATAACTAAATTCTAAAACCTACTCAAATTAGTGAACTTAGTATAGCTTTAAAAGAGAATTAAATTAATTCATGAAGGACTGGAATATCAGTTCTTTAAGAATCAGAAACAACATTCCCCTGAATATCAAATACTGGAGAGCTCAAGGTGACTACTGTGGAAACAGAAAATTGGACTCAATTTTCATTTGTTCCATAATCAACCAATTTCCAAAGAGAATGCAAAGGTTGACAATGATCATCTTGATCCTAATGCAAAAATTCTGCCACTTTTTGGCCTCGTGGGGATTATACATACTATGAAAGTTACACATATCACGCTTATGCCTTGAATTTTATATTCAAGTTTAAATTAATTACCAAACGCAATTTATGATATATTTTTTAGAGTTCAGAGCATTCACTCCTTATTGAGGGTTCTTATTCTTCTGCTGATGGAAAACTGACTGCCACGGATCCACTAGAACTGATGTAGAAACTATGATAGGCAATCAGGAGTATTAGCAAGATTGTACAAAGCTTTAAGGTATATTTTGCTCTGACGATGCTTTATGCAAAGCATCTCTCCTGAAATTGTTTCATATGAAATACAGCCCTTCATCAAAGAAATAAGAAAAAGTACTCCCAAAGATGCTTTTTCACAAAACAATTGGACTTTCTTGTTTTTCTTTGAAGACATTTCTTCTTTGGGATAACTATGACCTGGATGACTGAGAATCTCCATAGACATAAAGAAAAAGTACTATTTTAGAGCTGTATTTCATAGGAAACAATTTTTGCATATTGGGAACTATTTATTCACAATATCTTCATTTTAGCATTTATCTCTAGATATGTTAGCTACAGTAATTTAGTCAAATTAGGATTTAACTTTAGTTTCATCAATAGGAAATCATTGTTCTAGGTTATGTATAATTCTTTCTGATTCAGATAATCGAAAGTTTGATCAGTATGCAGATGATAGCTCAGCTTGCCCTCAGCAGTTTACTACAGATATTTAAAAAAAAAACAACTTTGTGCACAAAACTGTTAGAGGACACTTGTACAGATCTTCAATGCAATTCTTTGGGATCTGTCAGAAGAAGGAAAGACTGCCAAACAGCATCTTCAGTTTCCAATTCATCATGGTAAAGGTATGAAGGCCATCTAATGAGAAGGAAGGACTCACTGGAGAAAAGCCTAATACTGGGAAAGATTGAGGGCAATAGAAGAAGGGGACGAAAGAGAATGAGGTGGCTGGATGGAGTCACTGAAGCAGTAGGTGTGAGCTTAAATGGGCTCCAGAAGGTGGTAGAGGACAGGAAGGCCTGGAGGGATGTTGTCCATGGGGTCGCGATGGGTCACACATGACTTCGCAACTAACAACAACAACAACAAAGATATGAAAAAGCACACAGAAGGCAAGTAAGGATATGAGAATATATTTATTCTGCCTCTTCCCATTCAACACTGCTTGCGTATATAATCAAAATGAAACCAAATTTAATTAATTCTAGATAATCAGCATCTTTCCAGAGACTGTAGCACTACTGCTTAGTGTTCAGGGTTCTGGGATAATTATACTTAAAAACAAAACCATACAGATTTTAAATTAAGAATTTTCTCAGCATATTTGCTCCCATAATGGCCAACCAAGCAGATGTAAATGGGAAATCCATGAACAAGAGATGAGGGACTAGCTCTTTTCCATTGTTGCTTCCCCAAAACTGATATTTAGAAACAGGTTTTCAAGCAGAAGGTTTCTTTTAAATCAGCAAGCATTATTTGTCACTCTCATATAGTTTCTCAGGATGAGCAAAGGTCTTTGCTGATTTCACTGTTATCAATGTTCAGCTTTATCTCTCAAAGTTCTTACTCCATATCTCTAATTACAATCTCTATTAGAGCTGCTAATAAGGTTGAATAGAGCTAATGACTTTGAAATGATTTCTGTAAGATGACAACCCTCCACACTGGCTGCTGGGTTTATGATGCCAATCCCCAATCTGCAACTGTGCAACAAATCTCAACAGCAGAATCACAAGGGAAGGTTTCTGTGCATGCTTACTGTAAAATTAATAAAATTTTGTGCAGTGCATATTTACCCTAAGCAATGTCGGTAGGAGCTATATGATATTATTCTCCACCATGATTTAATATACAAAGAAATATAATTTTATTCCATGAGAGCATCATGACACAAGAATATTATATAATTCCAGTTATTATTGTAAGTGTAGAGCATTCCTGCATGAGTAGCATTTCTTATTAATTTCCAAAATAAAGGTGGCTTTGTACCTCCAATGTGAATCTGTTTCAATATAGAAGTTGTTTTCCATATAGAAGATCTCCATCTACAATTGCAGAAAAGATCTTTACATACATATGAAAATAAGTAATAAGCAGTAATATGTATTCATAATTTGTTTGTGACCTATGGTGTAGCTTTAATAAATAAATGTGACTTCGGCTCAGTTCATCATATCACATGGTTGCTTTTTGACTGTTTAAAGTAATCCAGATACAAGAGAAAAGATTGGATTGTTACTAACAAGTCAAGTCTATAAAATTATTTTATACTGTTTACCAGAATATCTACATTATCTACACCAGCCTTCGCCCACATGGGCATTTCCAGAAGAATCTTCCTGTTTCCCCTGCAGTCCACCCCGTCACCCAAATCATCATCTCCAAGTAATTTTCAGAACAGCCTTTGTCTCAGTCAATAGATTTTGGAGGATGAGTGAAATCAGGAAACATTTTTTCCCTTCTTCCATATGGAAGAAACCGTCCTGACTTAGAAATGTCTAGGGATGGAAAATTATCACCTGACAGTGGAAAAGTTAGTTAAATGGAGTTCAGTTTCTTTTAAATTGTTGAGCTGTCCCTTATCATTCTTGATAGTAAAAGCACAATTACATTAAAAGAAATCCACAAGGACTAGCTACCTTTAGCCTTTCTGAGAACTGAATTAATTTTTAACTTGATTTTATATAATTTAATTTATTCCTCTGACTCACATTTTCAACCAAATCTATTTTTATTCATTTTAATGAGAGTCTTATCATTTTTTTGAGTCTAAAATTTAAAACCCACCTGACAAATGACTTTTTAACATTTTTCTTGTCTTATTCCAGATATTTGAAAGAAATCAAATAGAGGATTTTCTGTTCTACAGAATAATTTAAGAGAGCCCCACCTGGTTGATGTGAAAGACAGAGAGAGAAAGAAAGCTAGAGAGAGAAAATGAGAAGAGAGTTGTCCTATATATACTTAGATGGTATGGTCAAGCAGCAATGAATAACACAAGACATATACATCATACACATCTTGCCTTAAGTTTATCAAGAGAAAATCTGCTTAAGGACTAAGGAATTTTTCAGATTCCATTTTTTTTCTGGTTCGGAAGCAGCCAGATTCTGAATCTCCAAAACTGTGAACATCTAATGAAGCTTCAAGAAGCTTTGGACACATACATCATTTTTAACATCTGTGCTACTTTGCATCATTTCAGATTAACTACAAGTTTGAGATTTGTATATTATGAAAACTATAGATGCAAAATGGCTTCATTAAGTGCCATCAAGTCTTGTTGACTCTTAACAACACCATAGGTTGCCCCATGACAATCAGTTTGTTCCTTACCTCATCTTTCAGGTCTTCTAAGGAGCTTTGGTGGCACAGTGATCAGAATGCAGTATTGCAGGCAAACTCTGCCCACAGCTTGGAGTTTCATCCTGACGGGGCTCAAGGTTGACTCAGCCTTCCATCTTTCTGTTTTTAGTTCATATAGTTTTTTTATCTTTTATTATTATAAGCCACTCAGAGTTATCTTAAGGTAAGATGGGCAACCTATAAATTTTACAAACACGCAAACAAATAAACAACAGCAAATAAATCAGCATCTATCTTGCTGAAGGTTATCCTCTTCTCTTTCCTTCCACTTTTTCCAGCATTAGAGCCTTCTCTAGAGAGCTAGGTCTTCACATAATATGTCAGAAGTAGGATAATTTTTACCCTGTTTGTGCTTCAAGTGAAAAATCTGGGTTGATTTGTTTGATAACCATTTGTTTTCTTGACAGTGTATAGTATGCTCAGGAGTCTATTCCAACACCTGTCAATATTTTTCCTATCCTGCTTCTTCAAAGTGCCACTTTACTTCCCTAGAGTATCACAGAGAATAGCATCACTTTCATTATTTTGATCTTTTCAGGTACAGACATATCACAGCATCTTAATACGTTCTTCAAGGACTTCAAGGAGAAAAGTACATCTTTCTTTCTCTGTCCTTATCACTTTCTACAGAGGGACGATCGAGAGCATCCTGTCATACAGCATTACAGTTTGGTTTGGAAGCATCACTGCTTCAGACAGGAAGGCGGTGCAGAGAATGGTGAGGATTGCTGAAAAGATTCCCTCCTTTCCATCCAGGACATAGCACATAAGCAATGCTTGATCAGGATCCGCAAGATTGTCTGGGACACTACACATCCTCTTCATGACCTGTTTTCCTTGTTACTTTCTGGGACGAGGTTTCGTGGTATCCGAAGCAGAACATCCAGATTCAGTCATAGTTTTGTTCCATACAGTGTTAACCTTTTGAACTCTAAAGCTTCCTCTTTCCACGATGTATGAACAGTGATTAATATTTATATGTTATTTATATGTAAGGGTGTAGGTTTATACATATGTTGTATATAGCATGTTTAAATGTGTGTTATGTTTGTGAAAGCAAGCAACAAAATTTTATTTTTAATGTGTGCCAATGTGCACAGTAAAAAATGACAATAAAGGTTATCTATCTATCTATCTATCTATCTATCTATCTATCTATCTATCTATCTATCTATCTATCTATCTATCTATCTATCTATCTATCTATCTATCTATCTATCTATCTATCTATCTATCTATCTATCTATGTGTGCTCCACCATAATTAGTCTGTAGTACATTTGTTTCTTTACTGTTGATGGTTGATCTTAAAAGACAAAAACTACCACTTCAATATGTTCATTACCAATTCTAAAGTTTTAGAATTTTTAGGTGTCCTAAACATTCCTTTCCCAGTGTTGATGATGAAGAAAGAAAGAAAGAAAGAAAGAAAGAAAGAAAGAAAGGAAGGAAGGAAGGAAGGAAGGAAGGAAGGAAGGAAGGAAGGAAGGAAGGAAGGAAGGAAGGAAGGAAGGAAGGAAGGAAGGAAGGAAGGAAGAAAAACCCCAAGGTAGAAAACTATTAAGACCCAAAAAAATATTTCTTGCCATATTCCCACTATATTCCTGATAAGGTCAAAATAGTGGAGAAAGATTGTTGTCTGTCCCAACAAATAATATTGTCAGGAATACTGTATTAAGTTCTGGCTCATAAATGTAGCTGTTTATACCATCACATCATGATCTATATGTGTGAACTGTATATAGTTGCTCCCTCACATAGAAAACAAACATTTTCTGTTATGTTTTCTTTTTAACATTTATTTAGTTTATTGTCCAGTTAACTTCCCTGAAACTTTGTTTCCCTTCCCATTTTAAAAGGCACTCACTTAGATTAAATATGAAATGCTCCCTCCATTAAATATTAAATGAATCAATATGTGGTGCAGCCAATTTAAATATGATCTCCTAAGAATGTGAAAGAACCCACAAAACTATCCACTGCTATGAAATCACTAGTCTCATCAGTATCAGTTAAAATGACACATAAGTAGTAATCATCAGATTTTGAAAGAAAAAAAATTGACCTTCAAAAACCCTATATAAAAGCAGGAAGCATTTTCATCTGTGACTCAATCTCAGTGCAGCTAAGATAATTATGTTCCTCTGATGAAAAATTAAAAGGCAGATGGGATATTAACAGCATGCATTTGATTAAGAATTCTCATAGATTTACCCTGATTCAAGAGCTTATTTGTTCTTTGTCATTTCTTATATTTTGTTATGATGTGTAATTAACTTCAAGCTATTTTTGAAATATAATATAATATAAAGATTATATTATATCCCCTCCCTCCCTCCCTCCCTCCCTCCCTCCCTTCCTTCCTTCCTTCCTTCCTTCATCACTTCTATAGAAAAATATTTTAAACAACAGCACAAGCGTTAAAGAAGAAAAAAATGTCATGACATTTAAGGTACATTCAAATGTTATTAAGCTCTTTCCAATCTCATCAGAAGGAGAGAATTCAGCTATCCTTAGATCTACCATACTTAATTGATAATATTTACAGTGGTTCATTATGGCTAGTTCATGAGTATGGTGCTTCAACTATTCTCCATTCTAGGGCTAAGCTGAAATAGAAAATTTATTTTATAAAATTGGGATCAGCATCTGGCAGATACTACTTATGCCAGCAATTTGATAAGTCCCTTCTTTCCATTTGCATTTCACAATCTACCTGCTTGTCCAGGCAATATTGTCATTTAAATTTCATGCAAGCCATCAGAGAAAGACTTCCTTGAATGTAGTGTATTGGATGGGGGTGGCGGTATAACTAAATGATGCTTAACCAAAGCCATTCTCTTACCAACACCAATACCAATATCACCAAGTAAATTTGCCAGAATCCTCATACAGAGGGGGAACCTCAAACAACATATTGAGGTTGCCTTTCAAATCCACACTTCACAATCTCTAAGTGAAACAAGCAAAGGAAAAAGTGAATAAATAATATCCCATTTATATATTTATGGTTAATCATTAATCACATTATCCCCCTTTTGGGTAAGCAACATTATTCTGTGCAAAAAACACATAAGTAATACTATGCCAAAAAATAATATCTTGGGTTAAGAGAAAGAGAAACCCAGATGCAGCTTTCTGTACTTGCTTTCTATGCTTCTTTCCACCATGCACAGTCACTCATGCCCTGATTTGATTACTGCAACATGCTTGAAACATATTCGGAATCTATAGCTGGTGCAGAATGCAACACTATGCCTTAGGATAGCACATATAGCAATAGCAATAGAACGTAGACTTATATACCACTTCACATGCTTTACAGCCCTCTCTAAGCAGTTTACAGAGTCAGCACATTGCCCCCAACAATCTGGGTCCTCATTTTACCAACTTCAGAAGGATGGAAGGCTGAGTCAACCTTCAGCCGTTCAGAATCGAACTCCTGGAATGAGCAGTGACTTAGCCTGCAGTACTGCATTCTAACCACTGTGCCACCATGGCTCCTGATGATGAATAATAGTTAACTCACTCATAGGAAAGCATGAAATAATGTGTGATTTAAACTTCCTGTATGTGTTTAATCCTAGTATTGTTACAAAAAACCTGTGACACTGCTGTTGTGCAAGTTGCATTGGATACCACTTTGCACCCAGATCCAATTCAAGATGTTGGTTATTACCATTAAAGCCCTACATGGCATGGGTCCAGGGTATCTGAGAAACAGGGTATCTGCTCCAATGGAACTAGCCTGCTCCATTTGCTCCAGCAAAAGGGGCCTACTGTAGACCCCTTCGGCCAAGGAATCCTGGCTGGCAGAGTAAAGGAGAAGAGCCTTTTTCACTGTGGCCCTGGCCCTGTGGAACATTCTACCACCAAAGTGAGAACTGTTCCCATTCTTCCAACCTTCCAGAAGGGTATCAAAACTGGGTTTGCCCATCGGTTTGTAGCTCTATTGAGGGTGCCCACAACTGGAAATGGTTGATGGTGTAAGAAAATCTCATCCCCATACCATCCGTATCCTTGGTTCTAGTTTTTATATAGCATTGTAATTGTAATTGTTTCTACATTTATCTTTTTACGGTTTACAAGCTGCCTAGATTCATCTTATAGGTGAGAGGAGTAGCATGTAAATTTAATAAATAAATTAAAAAATTAAAATATCCACACCCTCAAAAGCATCTGCAGGATCCACTTTTTTCATGAAACTAACAAGATAGCATTATAACAAAAGCATCATAACAAAAGCTTTGCATTTTAGAATAGAATAGAATTATTTATTGGCCAAGTGTCAAGTCTCCAATGCATAAGTTCTCGGTGTACATACAAGCAACAAGTGATAAATTGTGATCATAATCATAAGCTACAATCATCATAAATCATAAGATACAACACTCAGTAATAGTCATAAGATACTAAATAAGTGATCAACATAAATCATAATAGGATACTAAATAAAAGCAACATAAATCATAAGATACAAACAAAGTTATAGTCATAAGAAGCTAAGGAAATAGGTAATAGGAAAGAAAGCCATTGCATGTATGCTAGATAGACAGACAGACAGACAGACAGATAGATAATATCTTTTGTACTTTAAAGTTCTTAGCTATTTTTTACCTCATGAACTCATTCCAATCATTTTTGTCTATCAATCCATTTATTCGTCCTTGATATATTTGTTTTGTAATTTGTCTCTCACACATTTTTTTCTATATGATCAAACCATCTCAATGTTTTTTTTCATATTAAGTGACCATTTCTGTATTCTGTATACAATCAATATTCATTACTCACTCACTCATTCTTGACCTTATCTTATTTGACCTTATTTTATTTATTTACTTAATTTTTTATCATCTTTTTATCAATCTATTCACGCTCTTTTCAACTTATTGTTTTTCCTGACACACTCAAACCCCACTTCTATGTAACCAACTGAGCAGAAGCATGTTCAGTTCCATGTTAAAGACAATTTTCTTTTTCCCTAACCATTAATTTATGGCAACAGATTAAATGTTTCCCACTTCTTTCTTATCAGCATTTCCACATTTTAAAATTCCTGTTTTATAATCTTTAGAATACATGCGACACAACTTTCTCAACTTTCTCAGTTTTTCTTCACTTCATAAAACCTACATTCATGCACTCAATTTTCCCTATCAAACACAACCTTAAATTTTTTGATACATTCATTTTCAGATTTGTACTGCAACATTCAATATATCTAATATTTGCTACAGCAAACAAGATGACATCATTTTTATTAAAAGGTGGATCTACCTTGAAGTCCCCAACCAATATATGTATCATCAACATAAGTGTACCTTATGCATTTATCCATCCATAAACTAAAGAATTAAGAGAATATTCCTATTTTGCTTCCTATTCATTCTAAACTGTTCAATATTCAATAGTCTATTTATTCTAATGCATATATCACATTCATCATAAATCACTCTTACCACATTCATCAGCCAGTTCCAAATATGAACAAAACAATTTCAAGCCAATTCACTTTTTCTAAATATTGTAGAATAATTTTCTGACTAGTACATTTCTCAGTGACTTGTTGATCTACAAAAACATAATCGGAATACTTATATTCCATCAATTTATACTTTCTGATAAACGAATTAGCTCTCTCATTATTTAAGCATATACCTCATTTGCATGTAATATTGCATTCCTCAATGTCAGAACACCACACCTTCATTTAGATCTATTACACTTGTCCTTCTTTCTCTTAATTTCACTCAATACATAGCGTTCATTAATGTTATGTTGCGCCATGTCATATCATGTCATTTTCTTTAATATTCACTACTCTTGCATTCCAATCTGCAGTCTTTCATGTACTATGGTCATCCCAAAATAAGTCCAGAAATGTTGACTTCCACTGCCCATTATGGCATTTGTTGTGCAAAATTTTCATGTAACATGCTTTAGTAAGATTGAGAAAAGTTAATTTCAGACTTAATCATAACCACAGCTAACAATAAAGAAAGTGCTGCTCAGTTTGGGCACTTTTTGGGCAGAATTCCTCCAATACAATCAAAGGCAAGTTTTACTCCATACACGATCACACTCTTTTACGTAAATTAAGGTCTCCTTTCTAATCCAATGTACTCTTGCCCACATTTTATTAATTGGGAAATCCATACCTTATATTCGCACATAACCAAGAACTCATTCATTCATTCTGATTAATTTGCCATCATGATTAACTCATATTCTGTACTGTTGCATACAAAGCATATTTATTAGGGATTTTTTTTGGCCACATATTGTAACACATATTAAAAAGTTAATAGCTTTCCTGAAGTGGAAATTATTTCCCACATTTCCTATGAAATAGGATGTTCTTTATTAGTATTTTCTGTCTGATAATGTGGACTGGGGGACTTTAGAAATGGTGCATGCCTTGGCATTTTTTAATTAAAGTAAGAAAAATCATCAAGTCTTAGTTACATTATAAGCTGTATTAGAATGTCTCCCTTCTGAATGTACTATAGCTTTTGTCTCAGCTTCCTTAATAGTCCTTTTCCATGATTTAAAAGGTGTTGGGAGAGAGAGAGACAGATAGTGGTGGGATTTAGCCAGTTCGCACCGGTTCGGAGTCTGTGTGTGCACCTGCCTTGCTCACATCAGCCATGCTCTCCACAGGGCACTGCAGCTGACCCAAGGTGTGGAGAGCAGGGCTGATGGGTGAGTGTGTAGCATGTGCACACACCAACTCTGCTGTTTTCAGCAGTGCTTTGGTGTCTGGCCAGCCACCTAGGGTCAGCTGCAGTGCACCAGGGGGAGCATTACAGATATGGGGTGAGTGTGAGGCAGACGTGCACACGGACTCTGCTTTTTTCGGGCCTTTCCGAGAGGCGGCATGGTGATTGGTCAGCAGACACTGACCGGCTGGGACGGCCCTGCTTCTCACTCTGCCTCTTTTCCTCTTTCTTCTCCCTGCTCCTCCTTCCCTCACACCAGCTGCTGCACTTCCTGTCTCTTCATTGCAGCACACATTGCAGCCCAGGATCCACTTTGGTAAACTGCTTTTGTTTGCTATCCTGAAACCATATCTATTGTCCTTTCCTGTCTTCTAATTCTATTCAAAAAGTCAAAAATTATATGTACTTTTTAAAAAAATAATCAACCTAGCCTTCCCCCCCCCCAAACTCGGATCTGATATTCCTACCTCTCTTTGTTAGAATAAAAAAAAATGTGCAATAGTTAATGAGCCATGGTCAATAATTAAATTTGCAACAAAAAGTATTATCTGTTGCATTGTAGAGATGTTTTCCACGTTTTTAATCTGCTGCTTCTGCTGGAACAAGTAGTAGTTTTATAGCATGAAAATGCCTAGCATGACCTGATAATAAATCTCCTTTATAAATCTCTTTTATAAACTACTTCCTTAAAGCTAAGAGTGATCACTTTTCCTAAGGAGAGATTTGCTGTTAATAAAAGAAACTCTACTTTAAATGCTTTGCCAAGGCATTTGTGTAAAACTCTTTGGGTTAATTCCTTTTTTCTGCTAAAATAGCTTATAGTTAATTTACAAATGAAAAAGAGGCCAGGCTATAAAATGCTTAAAAATACAACCATTAGCTACTTCCCTTATGAAATGAGCTAGCCTTCTGACTTCTAATGTTGTTTTTCACTATGCCGGTCTTTCCTACCTTCTTCCAAATTAACTGTATAGAATATTGGTCACATGATGGCAGCTAAACTAGTTTGTGCTGCAACTGATATCCTACCTTTTTTAATCTGCATGTAGTTTGAAGTTTTTAAGTTATCAAACAGGACTTTAGGATGAGTTTTCTGTAATTTAAAGTCATGAGAACATACACTGGATTCTTTTTTTCTGCTCTTAAATCCAATTTTCAACAGGGAACTGGCAAACAACTTTGTGAAACCAATAAATAAGAGACCTTACCAAACTGATATGTGAATTGCAAAGCTAATCCTGTGCCAAAAGATGCTCTCCGTTTTCCTTGAAATATTATTTTTCCTGCAAAAGTCCTCTGTGTAATCTGTTTCAATGGAATGAAAACATCAGGAACATCAAGGAGGGGGGAAACATCCAGAAAATCCAGATGGCAGTTCAGATAAAAAGGGGTGGGGCTTAGATAACACAGTTATAGCTATCATCTAGACCACGGGTGTCAAACTCGACGCGTCACGTGATGTGTTGCGACGTATCACGACTTTTTTTCCATTGTCAGAGCTGGGGTGGGCACGGCCTCCATATGATGCAACCGGCCAGTGGGCCGGCAGTTTGACACCCCTGATCTAGACCTTTTTGACCTCTCTAATAGGGAATATCTTTCTTCCATCTCAGACAATAGATGCACCATCCTGGGCCTGATATTCACCTAGATGGCATGATAAACTTTTCAGTGGTGTCTTAGAAAAGGAATTCCTAGGCTATTCAGATATCCCTCTACAGTATTATCAATTATCAAACTGAACCTAAAAACCATCAAACCCAATTTAGCATGATATAAGTAGCCTGACAAAATGCTTCTGGTGCCAATGTATTTTAAAGAAATGTTTCCAGTTCCTAGCTAATATCGCTTTAGCTGCAGCTAATTAGCTTTTGCATCATGTTGAATAGAAAAGGACTATCAGTATATGCCCGCAAGTAACTTTGGTCCTTTATTGATTTGCGGAGTTGGCTCCAATCTCCAGCCAGTTTCAAAACCAATGTCAATTAACCTGGGCAGTTCATTCTATCTGGGATCCAGCCTTGTTTTCAAATACTCTGCACTTCATGACAGTTTTCCTTCACAAAGCACTTCCTATTGTTTAGTCTATGGGGGCCTATGACATGAAATTAGCTTTTCCAAAATTGTCAGCCTAATTAGACTGCAATAAAATCTCCCTCAAGGAGAATTAAAAGAGAGAGAACAAACTGTACAGGGAAACCCAAAACGACTCTTCTTCTTCTTCTTCTTCTTCTTCTTCTTCTTCTTCTTCTTCTTCTTCTTCTTCTTCTTCTTCTTCTTCTTCTTCTTCTTCTTCTTCTTCTTCTTCTTCTTCTTCTTCTTCTTCTTCTTCTTCTTCTTCTTTTCTTCTTCTTCTTCTTCTTCTTCTTTTCTTCTTCTTCTTCTTCTTCTTCTTCTTTTCTTCTTCTTCTTCTTCTTCTTCTTCTTCTTCTTCTTCTTCTTCTTCTTCTTCTTCTTCTTCTTCTTCTTCTTCTTCTTCTTCTTCTTCTTCTTCTTCCTCTTCCTCTTCCTCTTCCTCTTCCTCTACCTCCTCCTCCTCCTCCTCCTCCTCTTCCTCTTCCTCTTCCTCTTCCTCCTCTTCCTCCTCTTCCTCCTCTTCCTCCTCCTCCACATTTGTCTGAAATAGATAGTGAAACAACATAACCATTATTATAAATTGTACCCCTCGGTCTGAGATTATCTGCTTTGGCGCACCATGCAGCCTGTAAATGTGCTTAAGAAACATCTTGATTAGTTTCTGGGCTGATGGGAGTCCTTTGCAGGCGATGAAATGAGCCTGCTTCAAAAAAAGATCTATCACAGTCCACAGTCCAACCCCTACTTTAAGGTAATTCCACTATAAAATCCATAGCAATTTCTTCCCATGGCTGGGAATAGTCCAGGGGGGTTTCCCAGAATTCTTTTCATGGTGGCACATACAGCACAGCTCTTGACGTAGCTCTCTACATCCCGTTTCAAACCGAGTCACCAAAATTGTCGATGAATCAGATGCAGTGTTTTTAAATAGCCAAAGTGCCCAGCTTGTTTCACATCATGACCGTGCTGGAGAGCATTGAAGCGGAGGGTTTCGGGCAAATACAATTTCCCCCTTTATAAGCCAATCCATCCTTGCACGTCAAGGTTTGATTGTCCTTTAACCATTGATCGTTGAGGAGTTCCTGTTTTAATTTCCTCACCCCAGGGTCATCAGGGTTTGGGACTCTCGAAGATGGGGCTCTTCCTGGCATTAGTTGAGAAGCAGCTTGCGGTGTAGATATGATTGCTTCATTAACCTCTCATGTTGGCTCTTGTATTGAGGCAATCTGGATAAAGCATCAGCTAAAAAGTTTTTTTTCCCCGGTATGTACTTCAGGGTGAAGTTAAATCGGTTAAAATATTGTGCCCACCATACTTGCTTTGGGGACAGCTTGCGGGGAGTTTTCAGTGCTTCTAGGTCAGGGGTCGGCAACCTTAAACACTCAAAGAGCCACTTGGACCCGTTTCCCACAGAAAACACTGGGAGCCGCAAAACTCATGCGCATGCGTGCGTGCAGGAGGGGGGGCTTGATTGAAGAGTTTAATTAAAAAGAAATAGAGGCTGCTGTGCATGAGTTCTCTCTCTCTCTCTCTCTCCCTCTCTCTCCCTCCCTCTCTCTCTCTCCCTCTCTCCAATCTTCTGCTTACCTGGCAAGCTGGCTTCATGCTGTTCTCCAACAAGCTGACACATGTTCTTATTGGGCTGGCTCTCTCCTGCCCTTGGTCTGCCAGTCCTCTTCCCCCACTAAGTAAGTAAAAGTGTGTGTGTGTGTGTGTGTGTGTGTGAGAGAGAGAGAGAGAGAGAGAGAGAGAGAGAGAGAGAGAGCTCTGCTGCTTTCTGCTTTCTGCTGCTTCCTGCTTCCTGCGGAGATGCAGCAAAGGCAGGAGCCCCACCCAATAACCTTGTCAGAGGACAGTGTGAGGCCACTCTTTTTTACAGAGAGAGAGAGAGAGAGAGAGAGAGAAGGGAAGCGCAAGTGCCTCTCTCTGTCCAGGCGGCGGTGGCTGCGGCATCTCCAATTGCTGCAGGGTCCCCAATGGTTACGGCGCCCCGACCTGTTGCTGCCCGGCTAACAGGTCACACAGCTGTTGTATTAAATCTTGTTGAATGCTCACATTTGGGTCTCCTCCATGCGTAGGCCTCGGGCTTGGGTGGCGCCGACGGTGATGCACAGGGCTGTGTGACCGATAGTAGCGATGGTCGGGGCTCTCATGGTACCGGTGATGATCTGGACTTCGGCTGCCCTGGTATTGGCTCGGGCTTCGATAGTGGAGCTGTCCATCGGGGCTGTCGTCGTAATCCCACCACCTGGAACCATCACGGCGGCGGTGCCTGTGGAGGGATTGCGACAACCGATGCCAACCAGGGCTTCTCTGGTGGCTGGGGCTCTTGTGTCGTGATTGGCACTCTGGAGTCTTGGAGGAGCGGCGAAGACTCGGACTGCCATGTTTAGAGTGGCGGTCAGGATTCTACTTTTTCGCAGGGCTGGAGGTCAATGCTGGTGGCTTTGAGGATGAGGAAGCCACCTGCACTCCATCAGCGGGGCTGGGGCTTCTCTTAGGCACAAATTGGTGTCAGCCCCACTGATCATCGTGTTCACTGGCATGCGAAGAATGAGAAAGTTGTTCCCCGCTCCTCATCTCCAGCCCTTCAAATCTCTCCATCAACTTCTCCACTGATTGGCTGTGGACTGCGGACAGGTACTTCCATTCTCCAGAGTCCTCAGTGATCACCAATCTTTTGGCTCAATTACTGTCTGAGGAGAGTGATCCTCAAGAGGCTCCTGCCTGCAAGTCAGCTTTGGACACTTTCGAAGAACTTGCCTTTGGCCGGGTTGCCTTGAGGTGCTTGGAGTCTCCACTTGGCAGGGTCTACTCCGATGACCAGATCAGGTCTCGCGTCTTTGGTCTTGCCTCCTGCTGTAAGGCATCAAATGTTTCTTTCTCCACCAGTATGCTGGCTTGCGCTCCCTTTGCTGAGGGATACCAGTGCAATTCCCACCCCCAATAAGCTGTCATAAATCACATTCTCCAATTAGCCTAAAACGCGGGCTTTCTCCCCAGCTCCTCAGCCCGCCAAAACGTTATCAGTTCATCCTTGGGTTCCCACAAAGCAGCGTTATTATTATGGCTAGCTGAGCTCAAGCATTTATCCCACCCACCCCCTTCTGCACCTAATTTCTAAATACCAGAAAAAGCATGTTAAAAGCGAAGAGAAAATGGCTGCAATTTTCATCTGTTGTCAGAGCGGGAACATCCAATGTTTACAGTGTTGACATAGACATTCCAATATTTAAGGCACTACCACAAGGAAAAGGGGGGAGGGTCAACATATTCTCCAAAGGACTTGAAAGCAGAACGAGAAGCAATGGATGGAAACTAGTCAAGATGAAAACCAACCTAGAACTAAGGAGAGATTTCCTGACAGTGATAATAATTAAGCAGTGGAACAGCTTGCCTCCAGAAGTTGTGGGTGCTCCATCACTGGAAGTTTTAAAGAGATTGGACAGCCATTTGTCTGAAATGGTATAGGGTTTCCTGCTTGAGCAGGGGTTGGACTAGAAGACCTCCAAGATCCCTTCCAACTCTATTATTCTGTTAAAAGCTTCCAGTTCTTCCCAAAGACATTTATGTCATACCTATTAAACCCACCTAGGTCATGGAAATAACCATTGAGACAAACCCAA
This sequence comes from Azemiops feae, assembly GCA_023970755.1. Taxonomy (NCBI): domain Eukaryota; kingdom Metazoa; phylum Chordata; class Lepidosauria; order Squamata; family Viperidae; genus Azemiops; species Azemiops feae. The sequence continues at coordinate 5,746,130 of JALGBA010000005.1, read as the reverse complement.
GTTTATTTGTAGATCAAACACTTTTCCAGATAATTAACAAATATCTCTGGTCTACAGTTTACAATCTCAAATACATGATTCACAAAAAATAAAAAAGGTTGCAGAGGATGAAAAAAAGCAAGTTCAGGCATTGTTCTTACAATTACAGTTCTTATTATGACTAGATAGATTAGAAATAGCTCAAGTAGCTTGAAGGTAGGGCTGTCAGGCAGTGATAGTTGGAGAAAGCTAAGGTCTCATTAAAGTCAATGGAATAGCTCTGCTTTTCTCTTTCTCTTTTGCAGCTTGATAGAATGACTGTCAATTAGATTGCAGTTAGAGAGAAGTCATTCATTTTTTTTTCAACAAAATGGATGGAAGAGACCTAATTCTCTTCTCTACACAGAACAAAATTGAACCAGAATTACTACCTTTCCTTTTATTCCATCCAGGCATTCAAAAATAGGGAAACTTCACTAAGATGAACCATTTCTGATGTGTCTAAATTCCCACCAATGAAACGCAAATGTAATTTAGCTTGCACTGGATATCTATAGATATACAGTAATAGGGTTGTTGGCAGGAAGAAAGAAGCTTTTTAGACTGATAGCCCAGGATAGTCCCCAAAGAGCCAGGTGATCACTCTGAATCAGTCAGTTGCTTCACAGCATCTAAACTCCGAAGAAGAGCAGAATACTAAAGCCCACTATTTGAGCAGGTCTGAGTCCCAAGCTTCAGGAGAACTATAGTTTCAAGAAGCCAAAGAGCACATTGAGCACATTGCCAAACTGCATTGGCAAAGCCTTTATTAACAGGGATCCCTTATTCCCCCCCTTCCATCTGTTAGAAACTCCTTCTATATTAATCTTCCAAGCCTCTGCACAAATTGCAAAGGAAAGTTGGTTCTCCTCATGCCCCTTCTCTTTTTAATCTAGAAACATTCTCCACTCCCAAAGGAAATGGTCCATGGGTAAAAGATGTTCTTCCCTACACAGACATGTGTGTGCAATGCTCCAATTTGTTAATTTTACTCCCTCTTCCCAAATTCTGGCTTTCTTTGTCAACATCTGACATTTCTTTGTATCTGCCTTTCCTATAACCAAACACTCCTGTGATGAGTCCCCAATTCCTATGCCAAGCTTTTCTTCCATTGAATGAAATTGCTGATCTCCAAACCATTTGCCTTTTTCTCATTGTAAGAAATGTGCCACTCTCAAATCCCTTTGCTTTTTGCTGGTTGAATTCAATAATGGGCTTGATTTTCATAGATTATCACTGCTTTTATATGATTGCTTTATATGATAGCTTTAAATAGCCTGGATGCAAAAAAAAACAACCCATAAATTGTCAACTGCTTATTTAATAGTCATTTTATCTTTAATTTCAAATTTTGACTAATAAATTCTTTGATTGACTATTAATTAGTTTTCTTTTTTTGGATTTTATGATTGCATTGGTCTTTAAATGAAAACTTATAGCTTAAAGGCCCCTACAGAATTAGCACAATGGAAGCTCTCAGTTCATAATAAGCATAAGGTATTATTGTTTTACTGGATTATAAATAATGCTGAGAGCCTTTGTTTCACCAAGTTACATTTCTTTGCACTTTTTATTTTGCATTTTAACAATATTTTATTGTTTGTACTTAATGTTATATTCATTACAGTTCTATTGTTTATGTTGCCACATTTTTAAATGAAACTTCCTCCAGAACCTGATGAATAAACAATTAAGGTCCAGGAAAAGTTAATAAGGAAAAAATAGCTTTCTTTCTTTCTTTTTTCCTGTGGAGAGCAAATGAATTATTTCTGTGAGATGGTATCATTTGATTTAGAATGAACTGTGCTGTGCCTACACTTCACTCAGCACTCATAAATGATATAATAGTGGGATCTTAACAACTACAGAAAGTAATATCTTCAAAATAAGGCAGAATTATGCAGCTGGTTCTGTTAAAAAGACTGTAATGTGAATTGAAAGCTTCATTTTTTTTTAGTTTTCTCTTTCTTAAAGCCTGATGAGGTCTCAAACAGGCAAAATCAGGCATGCTGAAGAATTCTATGAACTATTTAAATGCATCCAAGAAGGATCCAATAAGACTGATACATAAAAGAATAATGTTTATCATTTAGCGTATTATCCTTGCTTCACAATTGCTGAAGAGAACAAAAATGCCATATCTTAGATACACAAATCAACTAGACTTTTCAGATGGAATTTGAAAAAAAAGTGTCTCTTTTTAGGATCAAGCATAAAAAGAATATTTTGATTTGAAAGGGAACTGAAGAAAGGAAAGCTGAAAAATATATGAGAGCTGGTAAACTGGAAAACATTGTACCTTTAGCATGATGGGGGAAAGGAGCAAAGTAGAGCAAAGATAAATATATGAGATCAAAATAACAATTCACCTGTTAAGGAATAATAACACAATTAAAATAATTCAGTGAATCAGGGCATAGATGCTTAATTAATGCTTTGATAAATTATACTGTGTTAAACATCCACAAAGAAACATTAGGGAATTGCTTTGAGAAAGTTGAATGGCTTAAGCTTAACAATTAAACAGATATGTAGACAGTTCAAAAGATGTTCTCAACAAATCTTCATCAGTGAATCCAAAACAAACTAGACAGAGGTATCTAGAGAGCTGCCAAAAGATTGAGGCCTAAAACATCAAATTATGATGTTGTTGTTTTTTCATCCATTAATGAAGAATTGGATAGAATGCAACAATGGGTGAAATATCTAATACCCTATAAGAAGAAAATTAAAATCCAAAATGTTGTTATAGAAAAAAAAATGGGCTCAAAAATGATGGAATGCAATGTATCAGGTGCATTTGCCAAACTATGGAGGAAAGGAAAAATCAAATGCAGGTTGAAATAATATTTCTGAAAAACTTGGAACATTAGTTGATTACAAATATAATAGAAATTAGCAAAAAAAACAAAAAACAAGACAAATGCAGTGTGGCACTGCATCAATAGAAGCATCATTTATAATTTTGGGAAGCAATAGTTCGCTTTGATTGTTACTTAGATCAGCCTTGAATATTGTTTCTGCTGCCAGACACTATACTTTATATGAGATTTAGAGAAAACTGGAAAAGGTAAAAGAGCAGTGAGGGTGATCAGGAGACCAGAAAGAAATTTTAAATAACTGGGAATGAAAAGAGATTATTTGAGGGCAGAGTGATATAGATATTTGAAAAATGTTACTCAAATGATCAAGTTCTCATTTCTACTATCCATGAGTGCAAGATATGAAATAACAGATTCAAGTTACAGGAAGGCACATTCTAGCAGCATCGTGTGAAGAATCATTGTACAGGTAGTCCTTCCTTAACATCCACTTGTTCTGCAACTGTTGATGTTAAAATGGTGCTGAACAAGTAGTACCACAAGTAACAGTCACCACAATGTCTCTGCAGTCATGTGATTGCTATTTGTGATCTTCGCTGTTAACTTCCAACAAGCAAAGCCAATGGGGAGGTTGCAAATGGCACTATGTGACCACAGAATACTGTGCTTGGTGGGATGGACTATCTGTAGTAATAAAAACAGTTTGATAATGGAACCACTTACCAATAAAGATATACAGCTCCTTTCCATGAAGTTAGCAGAAGCTTGAAATGCTTAACATTTTAAATGTCTTAATATTTATTAATAAGAGAGCCAGTTTGGTATAATGGTTAATAGTAATAGCACTTAGACTTAAATACATCTCCATAGTGCTTTACAGCACTCTCTGGATGGTTTACAGTGTTTACAATATTGCCCCCCCAAAATCTGGGTCCTCATTTTACCAAATGGTTTGCTTTTGTCGTCTTCCCAGGTGGTCAGGATCGAACTCCTGGCTGTGGGTAGAGTTAGCCTGCAATACTGCATTCTAAACACTGCATCACCACGGCTCCTAACCACTACCACAAATTATGTAGTCAAGTTTCCTGCCTTTGGGGAAAACACAGTGGTCAGCATATCCAGAGTGTAATGGATGAGCCTCACTCTGGGAAAACTTCCTTCATAATAAATATATCTCCCCTGCCAGGTAAGTTAAGACACCAGACTAGAAATTGGGAGTTATACTCCCAATTTAGGCATGAAGCCAACTGGGTAACCTTGGGCCAATCTCTTTCTCAGCCCTGGGAAGGAGGCAGTGGCAAACCACTTCTGTAAAATCTTGCCAAGAAAAGTGCAGACTATTTGATTCCAGTTCCCAAAGTCAACACTGATTCAAAGGCACGAACAAAGCAACAGTAAAAATATGTTTGATATAGATTCCTACACTGTGCAGAGGCTTAGGCTCTTTGGGAAATGTGAGTTGTATTCAACAATAACATTAGTCATCAGTAGAATACATGTTATTTGCCTTGCTCTCCTCATTTCTTCTTGTTGGCTTTCTGCTATCAAGTGATTCCTTGGAAAACTCATCTTCTGCTGAATATATTTAAATAAAGGCATTCTCATGTAGTTGTAGCCCAAAGCACTGAATCCCTCCTTAAAGTTTTGCTGTTTGCTCTTTACTAACAAGGAAGTTTCACACCATACTGAGCAGACTGTAATAGCATTATAAGCTCTCAGCCTGCCAGTTAATTAGTTCTGGAGACAGTGAAGACATTATAAACTCCTCATGGTTCTCATGTTAAATAATTTTGAACCAATAACCTTTCAGAGACTTGTGAGTTATTTCTTAATTATTATGAAACTCAGATTGCTCACCAGCTTGGCCCTGAAAGTTTCAATTGTGAACTACATATAAAATGGGCTGGTTAGTTATTCAAAATTCAATGCCTCACCCTTAGCCACTGAGTTGGTAGAATATATGCAAAACATTCCTCAGAGGAAACCAATAGTTCGATCTAGAACATTTTAGCCATTCTTGCTTAAGCTTAACCATAGTATTCCTTTTTTTTTAATCTTTGTGTACTCTTCCAGCCAAGAGAGAAGGGGCAGACAAGTCTTGCTTGTTTGTTTGCTTGTTTATTTATTTATTTAACAGGCTGGAAAGCAGCTACAAAAGGAAAGGATATAGCTGTATGATGCAAGAGTTGGGGTATAAAGGAAGAGGTGAAGAGAGAGATACTAGTACTTCAAATGATGCTTTGAAGTCAGATCAAATCTAACTTCTGTTTCAGTTGTGTCACTGAATGAATCTAAATCTTTATTAACCTCTTGATAAAATTGGGAGTCTATATCATCATGTCAAGTGATAAGAAAATCCTACCACCTTGTTCCAAATGGGCAAGTTTGTTGGAGGAGAAAGAAGTGTGAAAGGAAACAGGATTTCAGTCAGCTCAATATATGATAACTGGAAAGAATAAACACTGCCGAAATCCCATGGAGAAACAGTGAGTGTAGCTTTAACAAATGGGTAAACAGAATATAAGAGAATTAAGGTAGTAATTAATCAGTAAAGAGATAACTCTCTCAAGTTATATTCTAATGTGTATCTGAGCAAGTTCATATAGTGTTTGTGGAAGTAATATGAACATGATCTATCACCGTTGCCTTTTGACTTCCAGTCTAGTCTACAACTCTCCAATTTTCTAACAACTTACATCCAAATACTACTCAGGTCTGATCTTTCTTTCTTTCTTTCTTTCTTTCTTTCTTTCTTTCTTTCTTTCTTTCTTTCTTTCTTTCTTTCTTTCTTTCTTTCTTTCTTTCTTTCTTTCCAGTTCACACCCTGCATAACTATCAGGTAATAAACTAACAGAATGAAAGAGTAAAGTGTACAGTGATATATTAAATGCAAATTAATTAAGTGGAAAAATCAAACAGCACTGAAAAAGTTACCTTAAATTTAACCAGAAGAATAGGAATGAATAAGCACAATACTTTTAGAAGCATCATTGGACTTTTTATTGTGCCTTTTTAGTTAGCTTGCTGTACAAGCACAATGCAAATCTGGTTAAAATCAAAGCATCAGGCTGGTACAGATGTGACTTCAGCAATGAATATTAAAATCCGTATCTTAGCTAGTGCACTGGCGATCCCTTGAAACTTGCTACTCAGATGGTGTGAGAATTACAAGCTGCTCTGTGAGAACTTCATCTGCCCTTAGAGTATTAGCCTATCTCCAGCATTCCTTGGTGTGCTTTTCTTGGTTCATTTGGCTACAATTTTTACTTCTTTGGGGAGCCTCTTACCAGCCTTGCAAATTTTGTGGATCATCTCCTACTCTATATTGTGACCCTTGAGGAAACACAAAGGTACTAGTCCTCCTTTGAAGAGCACATTTGGGTCTTTACTAACTACCAATTCTATTTCCAAGAGACATGCCTCAGCATCTTGAAGGCTGCAGCACACAAGACTGTCTCCATCAGCAAACAAAATTTTACAATCCTAGCAGTAATGCTTTCAATAAAACTGGGAGTTAAAAGTCACAAACTCCCAAGTTCCACTAACTGTCTGAGAAGAACCAAAATGGATATATGTGTTTTCTTTACTATCTTATTTAATATATTTTGCATTGAATTTACATCATTGTAATGTATATTCCCTTTAATCTCTATTGCTGCTTTGCATGCACTTCAGTTACTTCGAATGTTCAATTGTGTAAGATTCGCTTAATGGAAATTCTCATTGAGTTCAATGCTGCTGCTTCCAAATTAATGCTGCTACAGAAAGGTTATTTCCCAGTGAAAAAGGCTTCTCCTTTCTCAATTAGTTCCTTCGAATTTATTTCAGTAATTGTAGTGTACTGAGTTGTTAAAACAGCAGGTGCAAGGCGTGCACCAATGACGCTAGCAGACCATGTGGCCTGCTAGCTAGACTGGGTGTCTAAAACCCCGGGAATGCATGTTTAGTGCGGGAAGAACTCGTGCATCTATTGGTTAACAGTTCCCAGGCTCCTAGTATAAATGGGTGGAGTCAGTTTTGCTTTCTGTTCTGTTTTGTGTGTGTGTCATGAATAAACTAAGTTCCTTTACTACTGAGTCTCTTCAATGTCTACCTCCGTGAGAAGAGAACAATTGGCGATGAAGGTGGGATTGCTGCCACAACAACAAAGGCCCGCCTCACCCTGAAGGACAGGCCTAGACCATGTAGAGGGACAGCGTTCCTACCTCCGCTCATTCACCTGCCAGTACGCAAACGCTGGAGGAGAGTGCTGCGAGGAACTGCCCTGGAATCCCTCCAGCAGATTGTGCAGCAAGTGGTAGTGAAGAGACCGCCGAAACCCTGCCATGGCGAAAATAGGGTGACTCGCAGAATTCGACGTCGCTCACCCTGAAAGGTGGAGCTCTTACATCGCCCGGGCTGAAAATTACTTCAGAGTCAACCGGATTCTGGAAGACGAGTTGAAGGCCGCAATGCTGCTCTGTGTTTGTGGCCAAGCTACTTTCGATATTGTGGAGAACTTAGTGGCCCCCGCGCCATTGGAGACTGTGACTTACAGCGATTTAAAGAAAATGCTTAAAGAACATTTCGAGCTGAAACTGTCGGTCATCGCTTGGTGACACGCTTTTGAGCAGCGGGACCAGCGTTCTGGAGAGTCTGCTGCAGACTTCATCGCAGCCCTGCACCAAGCAGCGCGGCCGTGCGAATTTAAGGACTTGGAAGAACGGTTGCGGGACCGCTTAATTTGTGGCCTGAAGAGCCGAGAGCTGCAACAAAAGATCTTCGCCAAAGAAACTGTTTCTTTCCAAGATGCATTGAGAGAGATAATGGCCGAAGAGGCAGCAGGAGGTGCTGTTAAGGCCTTGCAGCTCTCAAAGAACACCCAGTGCTCGGATACCGTCCACCACGAGGACGCAGAACCTGGGGAAGATGCCGAATTGGACCAAGAGCTCGATCAGGTGCAACAATCCCTGGGAAGAAGACCTCCGCAGCCTACTGACAAGGCAGTTCCCTCCTCGAGGTGCATCGGGTGCGGAGGTTGGCACAAACGAGCTGACTGCTGTTTTCGCGCAGCAATTTGCAGGGGGTGTGGCAAGCAAGGCCACATCACTGCAGTATGTTTGGGCTGCAAGAAAGACCCCCCAAATGAAGAGTTACCTCAGAAAGGTACCGGGGTCCCCAGCCAGAACAGGGTGGGGTTTTGTGCAAGCAGGAGAAGTGTTTATAGGACGGGGGCTCACCGGCCATTAAAAAAGAAACTGCACATCGAAGTCAGGCTACAAGGGGTCCCCTTGAGAATGGAACTGGATATGGGCTCGGCTCTGTCCATAATTTCCCAGAACACGTTTAAACAGATCTGTGGCAGAAGCGGCCAACAGATTAAGCTCAGGCCGTCAAACCTGGTCTTAACAGATTTCCAGAACTCCCGAGTCAGTATCAAGGGGGAGGCCACGATCGGGGTACAATTCAAGGGGTTCAAGGGCCCCTTGGACATCATTGTAGTCGACGGGAACCGCACAAGTCTAATCGGACTCGATTGGTTCGAGGTTCTGGGGATTCAGGTGACGGGGCTTAATAGTCTGCAAACGGCCGACCTAACGGAAGTGTGTAAAGAATTTTCAGATGTGTTCAGCCCAGAGTTAGGGAAATACAAGGGGCCACCAATTGCTTTGAGGTTGGATCCCTCTATCGCTCCAGTAAGGATTAAACCTCGCCGGGTGCCCTTTGCTCTCAAGCAGAGAATTGACACCGAGCTAGACAAGTTGTTGCAGCAAGGCATTCTAGAACCTGTGGATAGCAGTCCATGGGAAACCCCCATCGTCATGCCACTTAAGGCCAATGGAGAAGTCAGAATCTGTGCTGACTATAAATGCACCTTGAATAAAGCTTTACAGCAACACTCCTATCCGGTGCCAGGAGTCAGCCATATTCTGGCATCACTAAAGGGAGGTCGCATTTTCATGAAACTAGATTTGGCCCAGGCCTATCAGCAGCTGCCGGTGGATGATGCCACGGCAGAGGCTCAAACTACAATTGTTACAATTACCCACCGGGGAGCCTTCAAGGTGCGGAGGTTGCAATTCGGGGTTAACGTAGTCCCTGGCATTTTCCAGAGTGGCATGGAGTGCACGCTCTGAAATATTCCAGGTGTATGCCCATACTTTGACGATGTCCTCATCGCAGGGGAATCAGTCGAAATCCTGGCTGACAGGCTCTGGGCCATTTTGTAGCTGTTCTGCGAAGCGGGCCTGAGGCTAAAACAAGAAAAGTGTAAAGTGGGAGTTACTTCCATGGAATTCTTGGGATTTTGCATAGATGCCGAAGGCATCCACCCTGCTGAATCCAAGCTCAAAGCGATTCAGCAGGCGCCCAGCCCTAAAACGAAGGGAGAGCTTCAAGCCTTCCTAGGGCTCCTTAATTTTTATCACACTTTCCTCCCTCACAAGGACACAGTGGCAGAGCCGTTACACCAGCTCTTAGACAAACAGGCTCCATGGAAGTGGACGAACGTCCACGAGAAAAGTTTTGCTGAAGTCAAAGCCTTACTGTCGTCTAATGCAGTGTTGGCTCATTTCAATGAGCGATTACCAGTTAGCATAGCTTGCGATGCATCTCCGTATGGGATCAGGGCTGTCTTAAGCCACCTCAAGGCTGATGGGACACAAGTCCCTGTAGCCTACTATTCCAGGACCCTTTCTGCTGCTGATAGATAGAGAAGCACTGGCAATCATAGCGGGCATCAAGAAGTTCCATGACTTTTTGTATGGTCACCATATTTGTCAGCAGTCCAGGCCAGAAATGCCCATTCATAGGTGGGAAACAACACATGCTCCTTGGTTGAGGATCCATATCGACTATGCTGGTCCCTTTCAGGGGCAGCTCTTCCTCATTGTGGTGGACAGTCACTCTAAGTGGCTGAAAGTAGTTCCAGTGTCCGCTGCGATCTCCACTATCACCATCAGGGTACTTCGCGGCATTTTTGCCACTCATGGCCTTCCCAACGTAATTGTCTCTGACAACGGAACTCAATTTACCTCGTCGGAGTTCCAGTCCTTCGGGCGAGCTTAATTCGACATGCTACGTCGACACCATTCCACACGGCATCAAATGGCCAAGCGGAACGCATGGTGTGGACAACGAAAGAGTCATTAAAACAGATCACGCACGGCAACTGGCATCACCGACTGGCGGACTTTCTTCTCTGCCACTGCACCACTCCGTGCACATCTACGGGCAAGAGCCCCGCCGAGCTCCAATGGGGTTGCCGTCTTATCACCAAGCTAGATAGGTTACACACGGACTGGGGTGCATCACTGGTGTCCCAGCCGCGGACACCGTGGCGTTTGAATGTGGGCGATCCAGTTTGGGCCCGCAACTACGGCCATGGCAACTTGTGGGTGGTAGCTGTGGTTTGCAGGGTCACTGGGCCTCTTTCATATGAAGTGATGTTGGAGGATGGTCGCATGCTGCAACAGCATATTGACCAGCTTCATTGGAGATTGCCGAGCCACTCTTCCACTCCTGGCTCTGCTCTTGGGGGGGGAGGAAGCCCTTGATCCTGATCGGGAAGATCAACCAAGCAGTGACAGCAGATCACTGCAATTATCGAAAGAGGGGTTTGCCAGCAAGGCAGCTCCTGACTCGGGCATCACGTCCATGGGACATTGCTCGTGATCGGCTTTCCAAGCCACTCCAATGGCAGGTTTCGCACCTACGGGACATCGCTCCCAATCGGCTGCTAATACCGACCAGGGGAATACCACCCCTCAGGGGAATTCCACCCCGCAGCGGAACGCTGACCAGGGGAATACCACCCCTCCGGGGAATACCACCCCAAACCGGCATGCAGAGTTGTGCAATCGGCCAGCCTGATGCTCCAATCCCGACTTCATTAAGCGGGTTCCCAAGTCCCGGTCTGCCAAGCCCGGCGGGCAAGCTTACAGGCGGGCACTAGCAGCGCCTCTGAGGAGATCAGAGCAGGCCAGAGGCCCGCCAAGGTTCCTGCAGGACTACGTGAGGGTTCTGTTAGCAAAGCCTTGAGTTCACAACACGCTCAAAAGAACAACCTTGTTAGAATTACAATGTCTGCCCTTGAGCGGCAGCGCCACATCCTAAAGAGGTCCTAGGCATGGAAATTAAGCCTAGACTATTGGGAGTGATTTGGAAGTCTCCACAGGGAGGCTGTCATTATTATTTTGTTCAGGGGGTGCATTATACTTCCAACCAAGGGGGGAGGGGTGTAGTGTACTGAGTTGTTAAAACAGCAGGTGCAAGGCGTGCACCAATGACGCTAGCAGACCACGTGGCCTGCTAGCTAGACTGGGTGTCTGAAACCCCGGGAATGCATGTTTAGCGTGGGAAGAACTCGTGCATCTATTGGTTAACAGTTCCCAGGCTCCTAGTATAAATGGGTGGAGTCAGTTTTGCTTTCTGTTCTGTTTTGTGTGTGTGTCATGAATAAACTAAGTTCCTTTACTACTGAGTCTCTTCAATGTCTACCTCCGTGAGAACAGAACAGTAATTTTTAAGCTTATCTTATGTTGGCAAAATAGCAAACAAAGTGTTCTTTTAAGACAACTGAGTTGAATTGTACTATTGAGTGGGATTTAACTGAATGTGAGAAGAGGGAGGAGGTTGCAGATTGTTGAAGAACTGACTATGCAATAAAATAGAAGACTGAAAGGTGTGTCTCAGCTACTTCTTAATGAAAATTAGTTGAACTGCGAGTCAAAACAAATAAAATTTGGATACACAATGCTTGGATTAAAAAATTCTGAGTGGCATGATGGACTAGAGCAGTACCATATCACATTATTTGGGGAAGGATCTGTGTATCTGCTCAGATAATTTGAATCTCATGCTGCCATTAGAATTTACTCAGACAGTTTGACACAATTCTGTTGTTGTTTTGCCCATATTTGCTGTGTGTGTGATGCTCTCCATTTTCTCATATGCATACACTTTAATTCTTTCTGTACCTTTTTATTTTGACAGAATAAAAAAAATGTTAAGTAAATAAGTAAAAAGTTGCCTTTGAGTTTAGCTGAACTTTGGTGTCTTAAATGGATCCATATGTAGGGTTTTTGTTTTTTGCCATGATACAGACATGGATTACCCTGTGTCATTCCAGGGTATTTTGTCAGCTAACAATTTTGCCTCAGGATATGGAGCATATAATTATATAGCATAGTATATACCCAATAGTGATGATGCATAATTTATAGATTTTTTTTAAAGAAAATGTAATGTAGCACATAATGTAGCACATTTAAAATATGAAGGGTAGTGTTCAAAATGTAGGCCCTAGCTGACAAGGACAAGATACCAAAGAAATTCCAAACAATCTAAGATGCCAAACTACCATCTGTACCCTTTTAATGTGGCATTTGACAATAGTGCAGGCAGAGACAGTTTCTACAATATTTGTATCATAAAAAAAAACATGTTAGAGGGAATAGGAGGCAGCAGCATGACGAGGCAGAGTTTTCATGGGGGAGGACATTTGTGAAAAGAAAACGTTTTATTCAATCCCCTTCAAGCAGTCTATCTCCATCAGCAGCAGAGATATCACTACTTCCACTGAAGTTGCAGCTTGCAGGGACAATGAGTGTGTGTAGGAACCACACCCTTATCCCAAAATCATGCAGGTCATATTATATTGAATCAGTTAGAAGATCATCCCTATATTGTTACGGGTAGCTACTGCTACAATAGTGCTGGGACAGGAGCCTCTTTCCTTTCCCCTTTAAGAGGGCAGTAGTTCTAGGAAGTGAAACAAGCCCTTTGTTCTAAGTCCAAAACTTTTTTCAGCACATAAGATAAGATCTATTTGCAGCAAGGTGGGTCAAAAATGGAAGATCACCAAAGCAAGTGCCGTTATTCAGATGATCAGGATGGTGTAATAATTACATTACAGGCCTGTGGAATGGTGGGCCATGAAGATGTTTTGATCTAGTGTAGCTAATGATTTCGGGGTACAACATAATCTTGTGCACTATCAGCAGCCAAATGATGGGGCTCTTCTGTTAAATTAAATTATGCTACCTTTTTATCTCAGATCTTCGGTTCAGATCAGATCAGGGCTGATTGCAAACATTTCATAGAAGAGATAATAGTCTATTTTATTCATAGCCAAAATTGCTCTTGACTAATATTTGGAAAGGAAGTTGGAAAGCCTTCAGACCAAAGTGTCAAGCACAAGAGAAATCGGGAGATCCAAGCAGTTAAATGAGTTATAAGGATTTATTAAGCTTTTTACAAGAATCCAAAGTACTAACGGTCAAGGGAAATTAGAAGGAGTTAAGAATAGAAAGAAATTCAAGGTGAGCTGGACTTAGATCTCTTGTGAGCCCACAGGGACTCATGACTGATGATGCATTTAACCCCTCCCTTGGGCTTGCCCTGGTCATCTCCTATACAAAGTTCCATGAACCCAAGGCTCTTGTAGACATGTATAGGCATAGTTGAATGCATAGTGGTTTTGAGTACACAGGGCCCTATGTCTGGAGAAGCTAGACATAGAAAGAATTGGTTATTCTGATAGCATGCATTCAAATAACCTCACTACCACACCATCTTAGATTCTCTCTCTTTCTCTCTCATCAACTGCTACCAAATTTCCCCATTGTGTGCAGTATCTTTGCCCATTTATTCATAATCCATTGACTAGTAATGTTATTTAACTTGTGGTTTCAGATTACTCTTATCAAACCAAGTAGAACATGATTTGCCTTAAGGGATGTAAATGCAGTCCAATAGTAGTAGACCAGCAATTGAGCAGTAGAGAAAGATAAAGATAGAAATTCTCACAGCTTATTTTATAAAATTAATTTACTTTGAGAAAGCAATATCAGAAACCTCTGATTCAGTTCATATGGACAGGATGAGAATGGGAATAACCTGTGGAATATTATTTAAACTACAGGAATACAATATTCCTTCTAGAATATTTTGGAAGACAATCCAGTCCTACATACACTAGTTTGATCACAAAATAATACAAGTTTGCAAATCTGATTGCATTGGATTGAAATTCTAAATCTGTCTGAAAGTTAAATCAAAATTAAATCTGTGATTTTGGTATGCCAAATCAAGCCAAGCTCTATGAGGTACATATTTATCTCCCCAAATGCATCTAAAAGCACCAAATTGAATGCTCAAAATAGATTGAGTTAACAAATTGCAATGGCACATGGCAACTCTACTCAAAAACAAATGCCAGTTTATAAACCAACACAAGAATCTGTTTTATAGTAATACTAAGAAAATCTTGGCTTAATTCCATGCTTAACCACATTTTGTGCAACCCAATATTAGTCTCATTTTCTGAAATGTGTTGTGCAAACCCAGTTTCTGTATTCTCAAGTCATGATACCCACTTTCTTTGCATCTGGAATATGAGTTGTAAGCAGACATAGCTCACACAGACTTTTGCAATTGAGGTATGTCAACCCTAGTTGTTTCTCATTTGGGTCCAAAGAGAATTACTTAAAACTTTAAAATCCAAACAAAGAACTTGGCTGGATGGTATGATATTCCTTGTTAATGCAAGCTACATGTCTCAAAAGTTTCTCCACTGCCTTGGAGTAACTTTTCTGAAATGCTGATTTTCATAAATAATCTGAAAGTAATATAGCTGGAGGAAGAGGAGACAGTGCTTGGTAAAATCAATAATAATTTCTATGAAATGTAATAAAGACAATGAAAATAAAGATTTCCATTTGATCACCTGTAATATCAATCATCATTCTCTCCTGCTCTCAGGATACTGTCCTTCTCTAACTTGTTAAGTAATCTAGCACCTGGTGGTGATGATTTACTAATTATATTTCAGTTTTGAAAAATTGCACATAATTATATAAAAAACAGAATATCAGCTATAATTGCAGTCAATCTTGGAATCTTGATGTCTTTCTCAAAAAAGCCAAATATAGTGATGAATTTTTTCATAACAGCTTTACATATTTCTGATACTCTATCAGATGTATCAAGCAGCAAAATAATTGGAATGAGTTGAAATTAGTTACATAGCATCTGCTGAGATCATTCTTTGTGTCTAATTGCAATTAGCAGGCATTTTTTTATGGAGATGACTTCTATTTCAAGTAGTCACTTGTTTCAGATCTGTTGCTAGTGCTTTTTTCTTGTCCCTAAAGTTGATCACTTATTTTGTGTATGTGTGTGCCCATACATGAGAGAGGGTCAACTCACTTTGTTTGTGACTACTAATTGTTGCTATGATTCCCATCTAATGACAAGCATATGAAAATGCTTTGTTCACTGTTTTTTGTGTACAGAGTAAATCTGGATTTAATTCTGAAGGTATGATGGGTATTTGAAGGCTGTAATTCCCAGGTCTTTGAAAGAGAGGTGACATACACAAATTGGTCTCATCAGAATCTTACAAACTGAGATATATAGGAAATCAAAGCCAAGATCAGTGGCACAGATGACTGACATTGTTTAGCTCACTTTAAAATAATTGAATTAAAGTGGAAGTTTTAGCGAAGTTTAAGAATCCCAACAAGGATTCATGATTATGTTGTCCAACTGCCCAAGCTACAATGCTGTGAGCCATATTAGAAAATAATTGCTGTGTTCAGAACTCTGCAGAGGTTGACCAGTAAGGTGCCACCTTTAATAAGGCTTCAAATGATAAGATAGGGCTACAGATGGTGCTGTTTTGCTATTAGCTCATTCCCCTTCTAGTCAATGAGAACAGAGGTAGGAGTACTGATACATGGGATTTTGGTTGCCTCAGATCTCATAGGAGACGCAGATCAACCCAATTAATTCTAGTCAGAAGTATCTTGATTGGTTGCACGGTTATGGTTTTTTTTTCCATTGAGGCAACACTTAACTGTGTGAAAATCAAGAGTCATTGGATGGTTGGAGTGAGAATGAAATTTTGAATTTTAAACCCACATGTCAAACAAGCCATAACAAATAGCTAACCTATCCAAACCTCAAATTATCCTTCCCCCAATCAGCCATATTTTGGGAATACTATAACCCAGTCAAGATAGGGTAGTTGCCTTCTCAAGTCTGACAAGGAAAAAGTTGGGACAATAAGGTTGGGTTGTAAAGTAAACCCCAATTCTGTAAATAACAGTTTTTGAAGGCATGTTTGCATACCTGATATAGGAGTTTATAGGAAAGGAATTTATAAGACGCTACCATATTTTTTTTGGGGGGGGGGTAATTCTCCTTGTGCGGAATATGTCCTAAGTTACTTGTGCTGTTCTTTTCGTGTAAATCCCTTTCTTCATCCGATGGGTTACCTTATATTTCCTTATTTTGGTTGGAAATAGTTTGTTCTTTGTTTTCTTGTTGTTATTATTTCTTCCCTTATTAAAACTTTGTTCCTCTTGAAAAAAATGTGAATGTTTTTTCTTCTTCTTTTGGACCATTTTAGGAAGTCTCACCTTAAGGTGATTAAAAAAACCTATCCATCTTTCCATTTTTTCTGTTCTCACATGCCTTCTTAAGAGAAGAGATGGAAGAAAAGGGAATTATGTTGAACATGTCATGACAAGATATGCGTTGAGAAAAAAGTAAAAGAGTGAAGTGGCATTGTGACTTTTACATGGATTAGGGTTTGGGACACTACCAACTTTTGTATATTTTTCCTCTTTTTTCCTCTGTCAGTCTTTTGTATATTCACTGCTGACTATCTGACCATGAGGAGTTGATAACCCTAACCCTAACCCTTGCCTTTGTAGTTCTGGTAACTTTTTAGAGAAAAGAAACTGTATTCTCAAAGGGAGCCTAACAACCAGTTGGGGAGATCCAGTTGGAATATTAGCTGAGTTGGTCATCCATATCATCAAAATATAGCTCCTAAATTTAAACTAATAATAATAATTTAAAAAAACCTTTCTCAACTGGAAAACTATTGGAGAGTCAGAATAAGCTTCTTAGAGCTGTGGCAGCGCAATGGTTAGAATACAGTATTGCAGGCTAATTCTGCCAACTGTCGATAGTTCAATCCTGACCATATCAAGGTTGACTCAGCCTTCCATCCTTCTGAGGTCAGTAAAATGAGGACCCAGACTGTTGGGGGCAATATGCTGAAACTGTAAACCACTCAGAGAATGCTATAAAGCACTGTGCAGCAGTATATAATTCTTGCTATTGCTATTCTTTCAAATATTACTGCATTGCATGTGCCTATTTGTTTTGCTTATTTGCTTTTTGCTTTTTTTGTTTGTTTGTTTCAAACTGGCACCTGCATTAACATATGATTTATGCTGCCTGTCCTGCTCCTTCCTTGATATTATTTCACAATACTAAATACTTCCCTGAATACAATAAATCTGAACTTCTCTATAACTAATTGTAGGGTTCCAGGCAAGAGAATAATAATTTGGCAACAAATTTTTAAGAAACCAAAGTTTTCATTTGTAGAAAAACACATTTTTTAAAAAAGGAAAAAGAAAGGAGGAAACAGCATTACAATAGTGCAAGATGTTCATCTCATAATAGAAATTAATGAAAAATGAAGTTTGATCATTCAGCTAAGGTTAATTGTCAGCAAGCTTACACTGAACACCTAACCATTATGCATTCCAAGGCATCAGTCTTCAAAGTATAAAGGAATCCTTGACTGCTAATAACACATAATAGCAGACTGTAACATGCATTCTTTTGTGAATGGTAAACTTTATGCTATGCTTAGATATGAGAAATGTTATTAATCTAGACCTTACAGAACACATGTTACAGGACAAATTCCAGTTACTGGGAGGAAGAATTTAAAATGATTTTTTTAAGAATTAGAAAAAGGAATGGGGTTAGATTGGATGAGTTTGTGTCTCTGTCTCTCTCTCTGTCTCTGTCTCTCTGTCTGTCTCTCTGTGTCTCTGTGTCTCTGTCTGTCTGTCTGTCTCTCTCTCTCTCTCTGTGTGTGTGTGTGTGTGTGATTACAATTAAAAGGTAGTGTGGAACTGTTTAAAAGTAGATGTTCCTGACTCATAGGTTGCTTTTTAATGATATTTTTATTACATGGTTGATCTTAATACTTAAAATGTGTGGGTTGTCTACTTCTGACAAAGAAAATTAATGCATTTGTGGATTCCCCCTAGACACAGCATTATCATCCTTCATTAAAATGATAGATATTTGGAGATGATAGGAGTAGTTTTTACAAATGACCACTGGTGCAGCTAAGATGACCAAATCAGTTTCTTGATTTGGTAAAACAAAGGAACACTATTCTTTTCTGAATTGTTTTCCATTGAAAAAAGAGGGAAACAGAAGCAGAATAGAAATGTATCCTTGTCAGAAATATAATTTTGGTTTGCTGGAAAGTATTTACATTGGCGCTTTGAAATAAAGCTTGATACATACTTCTATGGGTGATGTCTTTGTCTATGAAACAAGTATGAACAACACTGATAATACAATGCAATAAACCTTTACCAGGGAAGCTGCCCACATAAGCAATTTTTGATTGGGAGTTACTTTCATTTATCAAAATTGTAATAATAATATGATGAACAAAAAGAAACAACATTGAAAGCAGGAAGTCATGCCAACATTTAAACAAAGAAGAATAAACATTGGTTTCCCACAGGTAAAACCTGTGTCCATTTTCAGAATTTCTCATAAAATTTAATATTTACAAAAAACAAAAAGGTATTTCTATTGTCCAGAAATAGAAAAATAAAAACAATAGTTAAACAGATGTTATTCAAATCTTAATTGGAGTCAAAGGATAATATAAAACTGCACAGTTTTAGACTGCTGAATATGAAGGCAGATACATTGTAAAGCACAGATGTGTTTAAAAGGCAAGTGCAGTAAAATGCAATAAATTGATAATTGGAAGTGGTGTGGAAGGTGTTTCTTTAGTTCAAATTATCTTTTGTTATTGTCGTTTTATATGCGATGAGATGAAGCTTCGGTTTGGAAATTTGATTCTAAGCCAGTTCAGTCAAGTATCTAAAAGGGTTTACTTTTAAGATTTATTCTGAAAGGTTAAATCAATTGTCAAGTTGAACTGGGCACTTCTGAACCAATTCTCCTATTCAGAAAGTCAAAATGGGTCAATGATTTGAAGCAGCATTTTGAATTGTATCAGGACTCACTTGCAAATTCATCTTGTGTGTGGCTTCTATTGAACATATGTGAACATTCAATAAAGATGGGAAAGAATGTGTTTGAGCTACATTCTCTTTTAAACAAAGGTGCCTCTGTCAGGTCCATTTTTGTTCAGATTCTCAGGTTCTCAATCACGAATTTGCTTTGGTCCATTTAAGTGTAATTTACAAGACCAAAAGCTTACTTGAGGACACCACAGTTAGAATGATAATGCAAAGCAACGCTGAGGCCTCAAACCAAGCAAACAATAAGATAAAAAATGGGCCTAAGAAAAATGATTTTTGGATAAACCGGTAGTACAAAGATGCTGCCACTATAGATTAGAGACCCTTATAATTTAGAACATGCAAATCCACAAAACCATGTACGAAAGAACCATTTTTTATTTTAAGTCAGATAAATGCCTTTTACAATTCTGCCACTAGTTTTGCAAAGATAAATGATAACTGATCAGTTGCTGGTAAGGTAGGATGTATCAAAAGTAGTCAGAACATACATGTATCTAAATTCATTTTGAAATATTTCTTCTTCTTTTTTAAATAGCCACCTCTTGAAATAAGCAAAGTCACTTCACACAGGAGAACAATTCTGGACTCCCTGTTAGAAAACTCTCAGCATGTAATTAACAGAAGCTATGTAGAAATGAATATTTCCCATTAAAATATATGGAATCTATAATTATTTTATATTTCATCAGAAACAGGACCATAGGCATTGCCTTTACAACTATTTTGGACTTACTTAAGTGAATTCAGATTTATCTTTATTATGCACATGTTCCTAGCCATGACTATTTGCAGTTACCTAAACCACAAATTTACTGTGTTTTGGCCTTTCACCTTTCATGATTACTACAATTTTTCCCAGTAATTGAATCTATTTCTTGAATGTACGTTCTTCTATATATGAAAGACTAAAGTTATATTGATATTTGAGAATGGATCAATTGGAGGTGTCTGATGTTCTAAAATAGACGGGGAAAATGAATTGAAGACTTGAATTGTTTTATTTTTTATGTAACTATGTAATGCTCTTTGAAAAAGAACATAGAATTGTGAAGTTTAAGGCAATTATTCCCAAGTTACTGAAGGAAGGGAGTAGGAGCATCATTGTGTACGGAATATGATATGGTGAGTTTCTACCTTCTCAATGGTTTGGATACTGGGATAGCTAGTAAACAAAACTGAAGATTCCAGATTACTCTGGAACAGCCTTCTCTAATCTGCTCACTTCCTCAGGATGTACAGAACTACATCTCCCAACAGTCATTGGCCATTCTGACTGGGAATTCTGGAAGAAAAATTTCCTGGAGGCCACCAAATTCTGGAAAATTGTTTGTAGAAATGAAATCTCTGTATATCAGAGCCCTGGTAAGGGCAGTTCCTCCTATTTTCCAAATGGCAGCCCCTTTTATTTCTCCTGCACATGAAAATACAAAAGTAATGTAGGCATTGCAATCAGTTCTAAAGGATCAAAAAGTGTTGTCTTCAGGAAACAGAATCCCACCCTTCTGTCAAGCCACAGTAAGTATCAGGAAGGAAACTAATGATAACAACAATTAGCCTTGGCTCACTAGAATTTATTCAAAGATGGTGGATTCAAATGAGCCCTGTAATAGACCATGATTCATTCTGAGTGATGTGTACATAGAATCTAGCTTGTTAGCTAATATTTTAGCCACTTACATCTAATATATCCTGTCTGTTCTAAATAAATATATAAAACAATTGCCTTAATTAGTTTGGGTTATTAAAGGACATTAACCAGAGACTTCCACTGTTTTGAAACACTGCAAATGAATCAGTCAGGAAGGCACGGACGGGAGGCATGTTATCCCTGCTGATGACACAAATATAGATGTGACTGAATGAAAGAAGACAAATACTTTACTTCAAATCATCCGGTACAAACAATAAATCATTGTTTGCATTTAGCTTGCCTAATCCCTGCCTTCAAGATTGTGATCTGTTACTTTTGCTGTTTTTGGTCAGTGGAGAAGGCTAAGCTTAATGGCCTATTGATTCCATTGCAGCTGCAACCTTTTCCAATGAATTATGATATAGCTTGGCCTCTGATCCCTTTCACCTATTGCAAGGGTTTATTCACAATTCATCATCTCTTGAAAGAAAGGTAACTTGTCTCCTCCTTCCCACTGTGGTCTTAGCATTTGTAGTATTTGCCTCTGTTGGTGATAAATATAAAATGGGAAAAAGTGACACTGATATTTCCATAAGTCACAGTAAGACCATCAAAAGTCGATCATAAGGGTGATTGGTCTATATCAGGGGTGTCAAACTGCCGGCCCGTGGGCCAGTTGCATCATACTGAGGCCACACCCACACCAGCTCTGGCAATGTGAAAAAAGTCATGATACGTCGCAACATGTCACGTGACACTACGAGTTTGACACCCGTGGTCTATATAAATAAAATACTGCCTTTCCTGCTATCAAGGTTGAACTTTTATGATTTCCCTATAGAAAGCACACCTCTCCATTTCATCTTTGTAGGCTTTCAGAGAAAATGAAAAATTCCATTATTAAAGAATATTTGAGGTGTTTAGTGTACATTCCTATGCACATGGGCTGCATGGGTGTCAGCAGGGGGAGCAAGGGAGATAAAATACATGCATTTGATGAAGTCGTCACACAAAGACGGCAACTTATAGTACGCACTAGCGGTGGTCATTATAGTACAAGTACATAATTGTGACATTGGTGTGACATATTTTGTTACTTTGGCATCATTGGGGTTTGTTCTGGATAGTGCTGTGCCAATGCCGAAGGTTGTTTCTTTGTTTTCCTTATTTTAGGATAATGGATGTTTAAATGGCCATTATCATTATTTCTTATTATTTAACTAGTAGAAAAGTGAGTAAAGCCCAAATAGGGTCAATTTAGCATGAATTATAACTGATTTATTCTTATTCCAGGGCAAGTAAATTGTTTAATTTGCCAAATTGTTCAACCTGCCTTGTTTGATTCAAAAAATTGGTTCTGCTCTGTTTCTTTTGATCCACAGCAAATAATGACACTGCACAGCTACCAAAATAAAGAGGGTGGAGGGTTTCTTATTTATATAAATACCAGGATGATGAAGAAAAAGGAGTCTGAATTAAGTAATTTATAATTTTCAAACCAGAGTGATTCCTGCAATGAGATCAGCATGACCTGCCTCAATCATAACATCTTTAAATAACAATAAATACTATTTGTCTTTGGTTCCTAGTTATCTCGTCCTTAGCATCTCACTTATTAATGTAAAGCTTTTGATACGAGCTGCTATGATGATGAACATAAAAGGCAAAAAGAAAGCTGGTGCATTTTAATTGGTTAGAAGTCTTCTAGGGATTTGCAGAGTAATAATTTGCAAAAAAAATAAAAGGGCTTCAGGACATGTGAACTCTTGAAACTTGAACTAACTTAATCCACCACCAGCAGTGATAATCCAAGTACAAGTTTCCAACTGTGTGTGCATGTTTATAGGTATGCATATGCATTTACCATTCTTTCAAGACATGGATCCTGTTCCCAACCTTACTAAGGTATGTTCCAATAAATTTTCCACTATTTTTTTCCTCTGAACAACAGGAACAAAATTTTAGAAATACATTCCTGTTGTAATATTGTTCACATGACAATAATTGTATATTTGTATAATAACATTGCCCAATATATTATTGTCATTATAAAACAGTTTTGGGGACAGTTTGTATGTATTCATAAGTAGGAGGTATAATCCAACTCCACTCTTTTTCCAACTGATATATTTGTCCAGTTGGTATTTGGAAATATTCTATACCTACTCAGGAGGGCACACTGAGTCAAGGCTTCTATCCCTTGATAAATCTGTCTTCCATAATTGTATCTATTTACTTGAAACCATTCAAGGTAGTAATGAATTATGAATTCCACTGGTTGATTGGGTAATGAGTTAAGATGTATTTTTGTTGTTGTTGCTCTTAATCTCTTTCTAATCACCTTTATTGCATGATCCCTAGTCCTTGTAGTTTTACAAGAAAGTGGAAAATGCTTTTCATGTTATTTTTCAATGTCATGCATGATTTGATACACCTTGAATATTTTCTCCCTCTGTCACTTTTTTTTTCCTAAGCATGTTATGTCCCAGATAGGAGGCCATCTGGAGATTCTGTGTATGTCATTTTGTGCTCCATGGGGAACAAGTGGGATGTAAATGTAATAACATTAATCAATGGATTGGGAAATTGAATTATTATAGTTCACTGGGCTTTAGGAAGGTCATTCAAGAGATTTTGACAAATCTGTTTTTATTGCTTTCTATGCCTCTAACTAAAAGACTATTTGTTTATTGTAAAAAATGTTTGCTACGCAGGAGGCAAAATTCTTTGTTTCTTAAATGCACCTGGCTTTGTTGTAGATAATTCCACTCCTTTAACAAGAAACAGCTTTTGTTCTCTCTTCTTTTTTACTCCCTGAACATCTGCTTCAGAGAATTAGAGAAATATCTGAAACAGAGTCTGATATAGTGAGAAAAGGTTTCCAGGAAAAGAGGGACTCTCTACCATTTCTTTCTTCCAATAGGAAATTCCATTGGGTTGCATGCTCATCTATGAATGTCTATATATTTGAATCCCATACTTTGAAATGATGTGTTGTTAATACAGTATTTCTCTTACAGGATAGTTTTGTCAGATGTATTTGAGTACAATGTTATCTTAATCTTGGATGTCTTGTCTCCATCCATCCACCCATCCATCCATTCTTTTCTTCTAAAGGTTCCCCATTAAAAGATAATCACAAAATAAAATTTAATTGTAAATTACAATCAGACTAAACTGCCACCAAACTGAAACACTCTTCTATGAAGGTACTGTACTGTGGATCTTTCTGCCCAAAGTCCAGAAGTAATTAGCTTAACAATCCTGCCCTATTCCTGAAATACATGACAAACTCTGCCATTAGCACATTAGTGGGATCACTTCAGCCTCCTATTTGAATGATGACAGGTAGAGATATTCCTTTTCCCTGTTAAGTATTATCCTCAGTTTTATAAATGTGGATCTTGAAAGTTACCTTCGTCTGGGATACAGATGGTGGCTTTGATCCACCTCTAATGTCATGAGCATAGCCAGAAAATCATCCTAGTAGTTAAACTCACCTTCCAAAGATACTGTGATTGAATGGTACATATTAGACAACATGAGCTGTGCCACCATTTTTTAAAAGATTAATTATAAGAAGGTTATTAAATATAATAGGGAAATAAAAGATTAATTCTATTTATTCAAACATTGCATGATCAGAATAGCCATAGAGAACACTGTTTTTCTTACAACAAAAATTAGAGTCCTCCTTCAAATCTTGATCATATTTACTTATTCAGAGAAGCTAAATTTAATTAATCTCTCTTCAATTTTCCTGATTTATCGTTTTACTGCTTATCTCCAACTGAAACAAAGCTAAGTTATAAAATAATTTGATGTACATTTGTCATACTTTTGCCTACTGCTTAGTAGGCAACCTAAATTCCATAGACTGTATGAGCATCTTCCCTCTTATTTTGCACATATTGAAGCCCTAAATTAGTTTGTCACCAAAATTCAGCGGTAAAGTGCAAAAATAGCAATTTCCGGAGCTTTTTCAACTATTTTACTTTCACTTTTCCTACACCTATGTCTTTCCTCACCCCTTTCTCCAAAGAAAAGGTCAGTCCCAGGTTTTTTCTACCCAAAAAAATCTTCATCCCTGCAAATTTCTTTTTCCATGTCTCCCCAGATGTAAATTGTAAGGTTCTTATGGCAAGGGCCTGAGGGAGAAAGAGAATTAAAGCGTGAAAGGGAGATGGAAATGGAGAGGAAGAAAATTTATATATGTTGAGCAATTAGATTTTAAGTGCTTGGTCAGCATTGCTAGACCACATTTGTTCTAGTCTACCTTAACTAATTTCAGCAGCACAGTAGAGAAGGATCAAATGGAGCAGGGGAACGATGCCATCAGATTTTGTTCAATGTTCAATTTTTAATGTTCTCATAAGACATGTTCATGTCAGAATAGTTCTCCCCTCCAGTGGTGTGCTTAGTGACACTATTTCATAGCAATAGCAAATTGAAAAGATTAATTTTCTGTACTCATTCTCCCTCCCCCGCTTCAGCCAGTCAAGGACTGTTACCTGAAGTGTAAGGTTGTTCATATTTCCTAAATTACAGTAATATTGCTGTAGCAAAAAAAAAAAAAAATCAAAGCATTAATCCTTTCCATGGCAATATTCACAGTAAGACTGGGAAACGATGCGGTAAACATTTAGAACTCAAGGTGATTAAATGTTTTAAAAGTTGTACCTGAGCTTTCCAGAAGCATTTGAACAACTACCTGTCCAAAATCAGACTTGCATGATTTGTGACCAACTGCACCATCCTAGATGAACTGTATTTGTGATCCTGAGCCAGGGAATTTCTGATTACCATATGAGGTCTTGGAAGTTCACAAATCATCCAGGTTTAGCATTTCTCCAACATTTCTTTGATCTTTTTTATTCAAGCCCATAGAAAAATAATGATGGGCACACTTATATACACTTGCAAACTGTCTGAAAAATATTGTGAGGGTGCATGGATTTTTATAGTGTTATACGCTCAGCAATCTGTAGATCCCATTACTTCTCAAATTTCCTGGACTTCAGTTAAATCCTAAGGGATTCATCATGAGAGAATTCTTTTCATGGGCCCTTTTTAGATCAGGAACAAAATAACCCCAGGATATTATAAAGTAAGATGAAAAATGTGAAGAGGTTCTTAAAAAAAAAAAAAAAACTACCCTGAGCATGAAGCAATAAAACAGAAACTTCTTTCTGAAGAAATGGAGACTTGGGGATATAAAAAGAAAGATTATGACAAAGGAGTAACGCAGTGGTTTCCCAAAGTGGCCGAAATGGATATAAGAGATGGCTGGACTATTTCCAACATAGAACATAGCTGATCAATACCTAAAGTTTATGTACACTGAAAGATTTAGAATAATTTAGATTTAGAATAATCTCAAATCAGACGAAATTCCCAGTGCTAGTTTAGTGATTGGGAAATTAAAGAGTGAGGAGGATTAAGTAGAAGGGTTGAATCAAAAGTAATGCATCTGCATTTATAATTTTATAGGTAGTCTCGACTTAACAACTGGTCAACCAATATTAACCATTCATAGTTACGACAGATCTGTCCCAGATTCACAGTTCTAATGGCACACACACACACTTATCAGAACACATTTTGGGTGTTCGACAACTGGCCCTCTTTAATGGCTTGCAGTCTTGCAGTCACATGAGCATGATTTATGACATTTTTTGTAAGAAACCAGCATTCACTTCCAGTATCCAGCAAAAAAAACAGCCATTGTGAATAATGGATTCACAAAATGACTGCAGTGTTTGCTTAACAACTGTGGCAAAAAATTTTTGCAAAATCAGTTATGATCATATGATGGCCTGATTAATGACTGGCATGATTTACAGCTATAATTCTGGGTTCAATGATGATTGTATCTCAAAGACTATCTGTAGTTTTAAAAGAGGTATATTATTATAACTTTTTGAGACTCTAGAAAGAGTGCAGAGAAGAGCAACAAAGATGATTAGGGTACTGGAGGCTAAAACATACAGTGAATGATTGCAGGAAGTGGGTATGTTTAATCTAATGAAGAGAAGAACTAGAGACAACATGAGAGCAATCTTCCAGTATTTGAAGGGCTGTCACAGAGAAGAGGGAGGTCAATCTCTTCTCCAAAGCACCTGAGGGCAGGACAAGAAGTAATGGATGGAAACATATCAAGGAGAGATCCAACCTAGAATAAGGAGAATTTTTGTTACAGTGAGAACAATTAATCAGTAGAATGGCTTGCCTCCAAAAGTTGTGGGTGTTTCAACACTGGAGGTTTTTAAGAAGAGATTGGACACTCATTTCTCTGGAATGGTATAGGGTGTCCTGCTTGAGCAGGAGGTTGGACTAGAAGACTTTCCAGGAAACTTCCAACTTTATTATTCTGTTAAATGAAATTGGAAAATAATCCTTGACATTGTTGCCTATTTTTACTTCCTCATATAATCACCATAATTTTCTAAATATTTCTGATGGAAAAGTTTCTTAAGAGATCACAAAGGAACTCCACATTTTGCCTCTTCAACCAAGGCCTGACAGTCCTTTCCACCTCTGTATTTAAGTATATCTACTGGATGCATGTATTTATTAGATGTTGTGCTGTATAACTCTAATTTTGAGAAAAAGGTGAAAATTGTATGGCACCACATCTGGACAATAGATGGAGTAAAACATATTTATTTTGTATTTAAACATTTCTTTGCAAACGTAGGTTTCAGCAAAATGCATATAAAATTACAGCAATCATATCAGTTTAATACATCTTCCAAAACAGAGGTGTCAAATTCAATTTCACTGAAGGCTGCATCAGCATTATCGCCCTCAAAGAGCCAGGTGGGCATGGCTGGGTGGGCATGGCCAGCTCGATGTTGTTCACATCAAGGGGCAGCTGTGTGGGGCCAGGCAAGGCTGGAAGGGTGGATCTGGAGGTCTCCAGTGGAAGAAGGCAAGACCAGGGTGAGCGCCAAATCATTGTCCACCAGAGGAGCATCATCGTCCCCCAAGGAGAGTGAGGACAGCAGCAGCAGCCTCAAGGAGGAGGTAACCACAGTGGGGAACCCCTTGGGGAAATGGGCTGGGCTGGACATCAGGGTCCCAGTGCCCTGGGAACTTGAGGGCTGGGCTGGGCACTTTCTTTTTGCTGCCCAGGGCTCTGTCAACACTAACCAGGCACCCAGATCCTCCTCCGGGCAGATCCACATCCAGTTTCCTCTCTGCTTGGGCTGTGGCATTCCATTGGCCCTGTGCCCAGGGCTCAGAGCACAGTTGTCCTTCTCCATGGGGTGGCTCGCACATTGCCAGATGCCTGGCCAAAACAGGCCATGGCTCCACATCCGGCATAAGTGCCGCATTCCCCTTTCTGGCCCTGCCACATGGTGGAGTGGTCAAGCCCAGAGCCAGCCCCCACCGATGCTCAGCTTGTGCCCCCCCCCTGCACTCCTGTCTCCCCACCTTTCATCCTACAGACCAGCTGGTGGATAGGACTAATGAGCTGCAGCTGCTGCCAGGCACTGCCAGCTCCCATGCGCTCGCCGCCTCCTGTACACATGCCCCCGGCAGAGTGCAAGGCCGGGATGGGATGGGCCAGGGCCGAGGTGGCAGGGGCTGTCCCCTTGCCATATCCAGGGCACTTCGTCAGGCCAGATCTAAACCCATTGCAGGCCGGATCTGGCCCGCGAGCCTTGAGTTTGACATGTGTGTTCTATAATATTAACAGCACTATTTATCAAGATGTGCTTTCACAGTAAAACATTGAGATCCAGCTTCACACTTGCCATTTGGATGACCTAGCATTGTTACGTTGCAGCAAAATTTGTTTCTTGTGCTTCCAGATTCTGGCACATCACAACTGCCATCTATTGGTGATGTAACAGATATTACTTTTCATTCAACCCTCCTATTAGAGAACCATTATATCCAGACAATGGGAACACTTCCCTACTAAAGGAACAAAACTTTCTTTTCTCCATTTTTATTTTGTTCTCCCTAGCTGCTTTCTAACATTTGTAAAACCAATTAATTTATTGAAAGAGATGGATAGATGATCTCTCCTTCAGAGGTAAATTGCCCAAGTTATAGTTGCATCCTATAGTATGCAAGCTATAGTTGCATTCTGTAGCTAAAGTATAAGATAATTGTATGGCATATAGTAAACAACATGTAAGGATCATTATAGAACTTAGTCTAAAGCTAATTGTGATTCTTGTCTACAAAGATAGCCTTTATAGCCTTTAGGAAAGTCTGTAAGTTAGTCCAAGCAAAATTACTGCTGCACATCACTTGCATTCTATATACCCACACACTATAAGATCCACAAATCAATAGGTATATGACCTGAGATTAGAAAGGGCTCCAGAGTGTGACATTTTTCTTCCTAAACATTCTGATATAACAGCTTCAGTTAAAAACAAAATTTCAGGAACTACTAAGACGATGTTTTATCTTTGCCAGCTTTAGGCATCAGCAAACTTTCCTGAACATTAAATTGTTTGTTTTCATGCTTCATTGATCCTGCACTTTTGTTGCTTTAAGTTTCTTAACTTTTGAAAAAAATATAACTTTTTGAATTAGCTTTTGATGACTAGGTTTGCCTATTGGAAAATCATCTCTTTTTAAAAAAACCAAAAGAACAAAGCTGAAATTCTAAGTACATTCATTTGGGAGCCATGTTCCAGACTCTTACCAGGTTTATTCTTGCATAAATATTTAGAACTTTTAATAGGGCCGTTTTTGTACATTTCAAGTATATCAACATTTATAGTTCCTGCAAAGTCTGGTCTCATTTATTAAAGAGTAGCTCAATGTATATTTGCATTAATAATACATTTCTACAATGACCAGTGTGTTCATGATCAGGTAAGAAGGAGAAAACATCAAGTTCTAAGATTGTTCTGGAAAAGTGTCATCTCTGGTGATTAATTCTAGCCTGAGCCTCATTAGAGATAAGACTTTTCTTCATCCCTATTTGAATGCTAGTGATAGGTCCTCGGTTATAAACGCTGGTGAAATACATTTTCAGAATTTCATAAACACAATATGATTGCTCCATGGATTCACATGAGAAAATGTGAATCAAAATGTGAATGGCTGTGCATGCAATACTTATCAGAAACATCTCAAAGCAATTTTCTCATTGTTGAGTTCTCATTCTTACTCGCCAAAACTGATGTGCAAACCTGAAGAAAGGTCGATTCAATTTAAGGGGATACATGGATGTCAATGCATGTTGTCAATGCATATTTTGTCCTTTGAATCTAGATTTTTGAATAGTCTTTCAAAGTATCATGAGTACAGTAGTCTGTGTACAGCCAGGCAGAGAAAATCTCCAGAATTTTTCTTTCTATCAGTTCTCTTTTGATAGATTGGAAATGAATATCCATGAGAAAGTATCGCAAAGAATTTTTGTACATACTTTGCTATGGAATAGCAAAGAAATCAATGTGATTGAACCAACATGTGTCAGATGATCTGTCACTTTCCTGTTTTCTCATTCTTTAAGAAGTCATCATGGAGGATATTTCCCAACAGTAATTTTTCAGTAGCAATTCTACCAACACCACTAAAAGAACCTCTCCTTTTGACATATACAATTTGTTCTATTTCTAGAGACATCCATCACGTACAAATTAAAATAATTTCAAAAGTAATTATTCCCAAACAAATAGTAAGATATAAATATGGAATGTGGAAGCTGCTTTCTCTGTTTCTTCCTCCTCCTCCTCCTCTTCCTCCTCCTCCTCCTCCTCTTTCTTCTTCTTCTTCTTCTTCTTCTTCTTCTTCTTCTTCTTCTTCTTCTTCTTCTTCTTCTTCTTCTTCTTCTTCTTCTTCTTCTTCTTCTTCTTCTTCTTCTTCTTCTTCTTCTTCTTCTCTAAATTTATATGCCACTGAACTCCAACAACTCTGGGTTGTTTATTATTTTTAAAACATTTTAAAACAAACAACAAAAAATAAGCACCAGGAAAAAAACAATGGCATAAATAAATTAATAAATAACCAAGGGGAACAGAAAGAAAGAAAGAAAGAAAGAAAGAAAGAAAGAAAGAAAGAAAGAAAGAAAGAAAGAAAGAAAGAAAGAAAGAAAGAAAGAAAGAAAGAAAGAAAGAAAGAAAGAAAGAAAGAAAGAAAGAAAGAAAGAAAGAATCATCAATTGTGTTGTCTGAAGACCTGGGCAAAGATTCGGGCTTTAAGGCCCTTTAAAATATCAATTTGGTGGGAGACATTTGAGGGTGCAGGCAAATAAAACTGGTCAGGCAGATATTATAGGAGACAGGCTGTCCCTCAAGTAACCAGCTTCTATGCCATATAGGGCTTTATTTGTAGTGACTAGCACCTTGAATCTCCCCCAAAGCAAAATTGTAACCAGTGCAACTGATAAAGGGGAAATATTACATTGGCATATGGAGGCATGCCCATCACTGCTCACAAAACTGCATTCTGGACCAGCTGAAGCTTATAAGCGCTTATGGGTGCTTCAAGGGCAGCCCCAAATAAAGCACATTGAAGTAATCAAGCTATAAAGCTATAAAGTATGAGTGACTATCTGAAAGGCTCCCTGATCTAGGAAATGGGACAGCTGGCATACCATATAAAGCTGGACAAAAACCTTTCTGGGCAGAACCTGTGAGTCCAGGAAGTATTGAAGGATTGATAGAAAACCTTGATAGCCTCATTTGGCTGGGGAGGGATGGCATATCTTTTACCACCACAGATATAATTGGGAGCAATGTTTTTCTTCTAACCAAAACTGAATAATCTGGCCCCAGGTAAAGAAAAAGAACCATCATAAAATTGTGTCCCCAATCCCCAAGCCATGGAGTTGGCTGAGAAGTCTTGATTGTCCTTAACAAATGGTGTATGCGCATAAGGATTGTGCTATGAATCAAACTGAGGTTAATGGAGAAAGCCAGCCAATCTCTAATACTCTTCTATATTATATGTTATTGAGTCGTGGTGGCACAATGGTTAGTCTAAGTGCTATTGCTATTACTATTGCCTCATGAGAAACATGTAGGGCACACAGAGGAGAAAGACCATCAGATTTCAAGAATATTCTGATATTAAATTGTAGTCATATCCTCTTTTTTCTTGTTCTTTTTCATGTGAGTATTTCCAAATTAGGGCTTACAAATTCAGAGGTTTTAAACATTGACAGAAATTTGAATTGAGATGGCAGGCAAATGAACATTTCTACCTGCCCAATTATTCTGTCTGAACTTTTAAAGATAGTTAATGATGACAGTAGATTAAATTATAAGACTTTTATTTCAAACTTCTCTGGCTTATGCCAGTTCTGGGTATATATGCTATTGTTGCTCTCTGTGAATAAGAGTCCACAACCTTCAAAGGTTTTATTTTGATTCCAAACACTGCAATTTGCTGTGGTAAACATGTCAAAGCAGCTGAACAAGATTCCAGTAATGACACTTACATTTTTTTTTCTGCTCCCACAACTGATCATTTTCACAATATTCTTGCAGTGCAGATTTGTCAAAAAATCCCCCACCTTCATTATTGAAATGGAACATAAGCATAAATCTGATTTGGGTGAAGGAGAGTAAGGCCACCCTGATAAGGCACCCAGAATCCTTAATTGAGATGGGAGGCTCTAGAATATGAATAAATAAATAAATAAATAAATACATGCATACAGAAATGCTTGGTGATTCTACATCCTGTGTCAATGATACTGAGCCAACTAACTGATTTGAAAGGGATAAGAATACATGCTTCTTTAGTTTATTCTCATGAACATTTTATGAAACATGGTTTGTAGTATCACTATTCAGTTTCTCCTCTTTATTTTTTTTATTCTTCTTTTACTAGCATTCCTTAATGAAATTAAGTATCAGTTGAGCAAAAACAACAATTTCTCCATAACACATAAATATATAATTCATTTCTACAATACATCTGAATAAGCTTCAATGAGAAATAAAAGGAAAAGAGAAAGGAAAAAATGGCGGTGGGAAGGAAAAGGAAATTATGTTTGTAATATAAACTCCCTAAAAAGAATATAGACATCTGAGAATAAAGAAGAGGCAATGATTCTAAAGATGGACTAAGGATATGGCTTAATTCAGAGATCAGTATTTTCATACTGAATTATGAAAATAAACGTTAGGAAAATTCATAGCCTGTAGATGAAAAAGATCTGTAAATGGTGATCATCATTAGCCCATTTAATTTTCCCCCTGAAATGTAGCTGCTTGAATAACAACTTTGCAAGTTGTTAAAGTTTAATTTTTTTAAATACTTGATAAGCATCCAATGTCTTTTTGGTCATGTAATACTTTTCCATTGATTCCATTAGTCAATGTAGTCCCTTTTCTATAAGTAAAAATTGAAAGTAAAATTTTTTAAAAAGTGCAAGACTATTCGGTAAATATCCGATAAATATATGCTCTGAAGGAGATGATGTTAGAGAACGGGTTAATCTGGAATTGTTATACGGTAAATATATTCTCTTATTTAATAATATACTTGTTTGAACAGTGCCACCTAAGCTAGTCCTTCATAAACTAGGGTAAATTTTAAAAGTTTCTATCATAAGCTCCCATTTTTTAAGAAATGTTCTTGTTTAAATGAAGTTGGTGGTGTTATTGCCATTGTTGTATTTATTACGAATGTAATGTATAGACACAGATATAGTGTCCAGAGAATGGAAGATATTATGCAGTCTAAGAGTGCAACAAACAAACAAACAAACAAATTAGGATAGCTTACATGATTATGTTATAGTCTGTTAATCCTCTGCATTATAAAGTTTCAGGCTTCTGCAGCCAAGGTATGCTGGCATCAACTAATAGATATCTTAGGCAAAAGTAATATGAAATTTTATAGCTTGATTTCATTTACTTGAGTTGATACTGCATATGGTTGCCACCTGCTGCTTTTTCTTGCAAATCAGCAAATAAAAGCTACTCTCCTATATAACATTAGACATATGTTGCAATCACTTAATGATTCTCACTTTTATAGGATGTATTGTACTCTACCAGAAGATATTAAGGATGCAGGAACTGTCTAACAAGCCAACATCAATTTTCTGATAAAGAGTAGATTGTAAGGCAGGTGAGAACCAAAATAAATAAAAAGGGATAAAAATAATAAATCCAGCAATTAACCCAAGCTTATAGGGTTGTTGTTTCTTCTTCTTCTTCTTCTTCTTCTTCTTCTTCTTCTTCTTCTTCTTCTTCTTCTTCTTCTTCTTCTTCTTCTTCTTCTTCTTCTTCTTCTTCCCCTTCTTCTTCTTCTTCTTCTTCTTCTTCTTCTTCTTCTTCCCTTCTTCTTCTCTTCTTCTTCTTTCTTCTTTTCTTCTTCTTCTTCTTCTTCTTCTCTTCTTCTTCCCTTCTTCTTCTTCTTCTTCTTCTTCTTTTTCTTCTTCTTCTTCTTCTTCTTCTTCTTCTTCTTCTTCTTCTTCTTCTTCTTCTTCTTCTTCTTCTTCTTCTTCTTCTTCTTCTTCTTCTTCTTCTTCTTCTTCTTCTTCTTCTTCTTCTTTAGAAAATTAACAATCATCAGAGCACAAGGGGAAAGCTGTCCTTTTAATGTATTGCTGTAGTAGCACAATATGAAAATATGAGCAAATTTTGGTTAAATAAATCTTGCTTTCAGTCAGGAAAAATGCATGTGTCTTTTTTACATGGTGATTCATATTAAAAAGGTTCATCATCCAGAATCACCAGCACAAGATTTTTAATCTTTCAATAACTATAGATTTCGTACATAAAAATGCAATAGATATATATATCTACTTACATAACTGTGTTTTCAGTACATAGAAACCTTTAATTTGTTATTACTTTAATTTTCATTCAAATTTTGTGGTCCCGTGTTCCCACCAATTCAAGAGATACAGCCATGTGAATTTGTATATAACTGAGAATGGAAATACCTTCCCCATTGTGAGAAGGTCACACAAAGTGATCACATGACCTTGGGACTCAGCAGCGGTCATAAATATGAACCATTTGCCAACAATCTGAATTTTGATCACATGATTATGGGGATGCTGCAAAGGTCATAATTGTGAAAAATGGTCATAAGTCACATTTTTCAGTGCCATTGTAACTTTGAACGGTCACTAAATGAACTTTTGTAAGTTGAGGACTGCCTGTATTGTGGTGGAGAAAAAAATCACCTAACTGAAGAGGATCCAATAATCATTTCATGAAAGGTACCAGCCATTTGTAGGAATACTGCAGAGTCAAGAGCACCAGAAACTAGTCAAAAGCATTCTTATATAGGAATAATGAAACTGCAGATGAACACATATCTGACCATTGGCAAAGAATTTTCAGCTAATAAGAAGTGTAGATGGAGGTACATAGAAGTCTCATTCTTCCTTTCAAATGTGAATGAAAACTATCTGTCCATGAATCCCACTTAAAACAGGATTGGTTGTGTGAACATGCCTGTCTTTGAGAATCTTATAGTTTATGATGACACATAGTTTATGAACTAAAGGCCACTCATTGATGGAACAAAGGTTATCAGACGATATATGTTTTTGAGAATAATTGTGGTATCTCCCTGAACAGTCTGAAAAGTTGTGGTATTTATTTTAGGAAGATGGTTTAGGGAAGGTGGTCTTCCAGAGCTAGATACATTGACTTTTACATAAAACAGGCAAACAAAGACAAAGGTATTTTAAAGGCCTTTGTACCCAAGATAGGGACATGGAGTAAGAATATAAAACAGTAAAAAAAATAAAATCCATAGTATAGGTTGGCACTTATGTTAAAAACAGAATACACTAGGAAACCTGCAAACAAAATATTGATTATTAGGAAAAGGCACATGTAAGATATGTACCCCAAAAAATCTACTGTAAAATATATCTAAAAATAAATGCAATTTTCCTGTACATTTTCTTGAAAAAAGTGACCAAATGGAATAAAAGTTAACAACAATAATAATCGATAAAATATAGATTTATTTCTATATCTTAGGGATATAATTGAATAGGTGTTGATTTGTGAATCATTTTAGGATTTTGGAATTCATTAGAATTGCTTTTTCCTTTGGTGTCTTGTTAAAATGCAGTTGAGAATACACTGAACTTGTTAGTGTCTGCTGCGTAGTTATTTTTTCTATTACAGTGTCTATCCGTGGTCTCCATGGACACTTTGACTCAGAAGTTAGTTAATTTTCAGTCTATGGTGATGAATCTGCTGAGTTGTTCTGCAAAAGTACTTTTACATTTCTTTCTGAATTGTGCTTAGATCTCCTTTTCTTTTTTTTTTTCTTTTTAGTGCACCATAGTATATGTTTGCTGACATGGAGTATATGCAAAACACTTACATAAAATATGTGAAGAAAAAATTGAAAGGTTTCTTTCTAATTTTGAATATTATATATGAACATGAATTCTATTGTTCATTCTGTTGTACATAGAGGGATCCAATTAAAAACAAATCCAACAATAGCAGCTTGCACGTATTTTCCATGCAGTTGGATAGGATCACCAAGGTAATTTACAAGTACTAAAATATACATTTTGGTTAAATATTCATAAAGGCATCTTCAATAAGAGCAATTCTCTATACAGAAAGCTTTGTACATATCAGCAATGTACAAAGTGTGATGTGAGAGCCATATGTGGCCAAGACAGAATAGTCAAGCTTCACCAAACACTTTCATAGTGATGGAGAAAAAATTACATCTTGCAGAGAAGGCATGCTGTAGATGCCATCAGTGCAGTGGTGGGATTCAGCCGGTTTGCACCGGTTCAGGAGAACCAATAGCTAAATTTACTTGAATTCAGAGAACCGGCTGGTTTCCAGGCATCCAGTCTAGGCCTTGGAGGCCTGGAGGAGGCCTCCCAGGCCTAGAACAGTCCACCGGAAATGCATGGATACCATTTCCGGAAGTCCGTTCTAGGCCTCAGAGGCCTGGAGGAGGCCTCCCAGACCTAGAGCAGCCCACTGGAAATGCATGATGCCACTTCCGGAAGTCCATTCTAGGCATCAGAGGCCCAGGCCTGTATCAAATATGAGAACCAGTTGTTCAGGTATTAGAATTCCACCACTGCATCAGCGAGATACCTATGAGATATGCCTTTTCTCTGTAATGCCCTCCTTATGGAACATCCTTCTCCTGAAATTAGATTAGCCCATCCCTCTTGATTTGTCATAAGATTCTCAAAACATGGTTATGCTGCCAGGCCTGGGGCTCCCAGGGAACTGGAGTCCTGTCCCGATGGCCCAATTGCTGAGGGGGTCATTTTTATCCTCCATTTAGCCAGTATTTTTGTTTTTTTTCTTTATGTTATTGTTATTATTGTGAGTTTTAGATTTTTATTTACTTTATATTGGCTGTTTTATTTATTGATTTGTGCTGCCCAGAGAGTCCCCTTTGGGGGAAATGAACAGCTATATAAATTTGATTAGTAAATAAATATTTTTTTAAAAAAATAAATAAACCTAAGGCAGGACTGACATTCAGGAATGATTTCGTTTTCTCTACCACATTATAGGCAATCCCTGATTTATGATTGGTCACTTAGCCATTTAAGGTCATTTGCAGCATCCTGTGGTCATGTGATTGTCAGTGCTGCCACCCTGCTTCACCCTCATCACTGCTTTGCCAATGCCAGACTCGGGGGGGGGGGAGAGCCAGCAGGTCGGGAGGCAAGACAAGAAAGCGAAAGCACTTCAAGTGTCTACCAGAGACATCGGCTGGCCGACCCCAAGGTCATAACTATGGGAATGGAATATGAATCCTAAGTGAGCCCGCCTAGCATCAGAACTGTTACCAAAACAAATTGTTTGAATCCAATTGGACACCAGGGATATAGTTGGGGGGGAAAGACCTGGGAAAGTGGAAAGTAAGCAGACAGTTTTGGCAGCTAAACCTCAGATCTGGCTTTTTCTATCTTGTAACCACTTGGTGTTAGTAAAAGTATTCCTTTCACTATGAATGCAGTCAAAGGCTCTTTCTTTCTAAATGACCAAATGTAGGACAAGTCCTACATTTACAACATTTTTTTCCAAAAAAACGGTGTTTATTTAATGACCACAGAATTTGCTTAATGGCCCTAGCATTCACTTTATGACTGCCATGTTTGCTTAACAACGACAGCAAAAAGAGTCATAAAATTGGGTCCACTTACATAGTGACCCACTTTTTGACTGTCACAACTTATGACCATAATCGTGGGCTTAATTACAATAGTAATTCAAGGACTACCTCTATTGCATTAGTCCAAGTTAAAATTGCTTTTTGTGAGATGTCCAGCTATACAACTTTAATTAATAAATAAAAAAGTATTTTTTATATATATTTTTCCTCAAAGAGGAGGAAAAGAAAAGATTGTGTATCCCAACTTCAAGCATATTAAAGTTTAAGATTGTCTAAAGTGTTTTGTATTGTTTTGGTGTCAATTTTATTCTTAAAGCATACGGAACCCATCATGGAGTTGATTCTGTTATTCTGCTTTTGAGGCAAGACTGTGTCTGCTTTCCATTTTATCAAGCAGTGTTTCAGCTTTTATATTGATTTTCTGTCGCCAAAGAACACTTTCTCCTTTTTCACCTATAGTTTTTGGCTCAGACCAAGAAATGCAACTGGGTGAAAAATGAAACATGCTACTCTGTCAAATCAATGGTTCATCTATATCAGTAATGTTTCTCTTACAATAGTTAAAATCCAAAATAGATGCAGAATGAAACAGACCAGTTAAAAACAAATCAGATCAAGATTTTCTTCTATCAAAAATTTGGCTATATTATTGTTGGCCATCCTATGAAAGCTGCAATTAGAAAATTGTGGAAATATAGCTTTCCAATTTATATACAAGCATACATTAGAAGACAGACTGGGACTTGGAATTAGCATACAAAACTTCTCATATTAATTCAAATTTCTCCTTGATTTTAGAGCTTTGGGATTACAATTTGATGAGATTGTAAACCTCAAAATTAGCTGTCTATGAAGAGTCACTATTAAAGTATCTGAAGACTAATGGGGATACGTTTTCAGCTTTTTGTACATAAGAAATTGTTTACTCTTTTTTTTCCTGGACTGAATTGTTCTGTTTCCTATACCAAGAATTTCTTTTAGAAAGTTTCTTCCACATTTTATAAAACTGAAAAATCAATTTATATTCCTTTAAATCTCATATAATTCTTTTGTATATTATGCTTTTTCTGTGGATCAGTATCTACATCTCCAAAGAATGATAAGAATATATTAAAATTTTGCTTTCCTTACCCAGTTTAACAGCATAATTCCTGATTGAAGCATTTTTAACCTCAGTTTTTATTGCAATTCATACAATATTTCAGGTCTCAGGCAATAATCAATAGAAAGTTCAGAAGATACTGTGCAATTTAGCTGGATGATAGTTTATTTTATTTTACTATTTTATATAACTGATAAAATACAGATTTATAGACATGCTCTACAGATTTATGGATTGTAATTCTGTACAAAAACTATATATATATATACACACACACACACACACACACACACACACACATACATAGAAAGTTTTTTCCGGTCAGACTGGACTGGTTAATGCACCTTGGTATTTTAACTGCTATACTGCAGTTCTACTTTATAATCACTTTTGCCTTGCAGCCCCCCAAAGTAGGGGCGTTAAGCAGGCTCAAGTCGCTACTGCAATACATTACAAATTAAATTTCTGTTTTGTTGACAAAAAATCATATATATGATTATTTAATAACTATTGCTTACTGATTTGATTTTAAAAATAATGTTAGAGTGCTAAATCAATATATAGTATACACAGTGCATTACATAGTATTAATCTAAAATTACTTTGAAATTTCTTATTTAACTTTTAAATTTTCCTTCCTTCCTTCCTTCCTTCCTTCCTTCCTTCCTTCCTTCCTTCCTTCCTTCCTTCCTTCCTTCCTTCCTTCCTTCCTTCCTCATTGCATTTATAAATATCTGCATGGTGGATATTTATTAACTGAACTAAATGCTAAGTATGTACGATATGTAAGGTAAAAGCCAGGTGATCTGTCATTATGTCTAAGCTTTGAGATTTTGTTGTCCTCGTCCAAATATCAAGGCTGGGGTTGACAGCTGAATAAGAAGTTTCACCACAGTATTATGTAAGTAAAATGTGGGTTAGACAGCATCACCACCAGATGGATTCGTAGCTGGATTCGTCCCTTCCAACATTATTATTATTATTATTATTATTATTATTATTATTATTATTATTATTATTATTATTATTATTATTATTATTATTATTATTATTATTATTATTATTATTATTATTATTATTATTATTATTATTATTATTGTTGTTGTTGTTGTTGTTGTTGTTGTTGTTGTTGTTGTTGTTGTTGTTGTTGTTGTTGTTGTTGTTATGCAAGTTTGTTCTGTGCATGTGAGTTTTTAGTTGTACGGAATGACAAATTGTTCAGTGCTTAAATATAGTGAACAGAAAGTCTTTTTCCTCAACCCTTCAAATTATGCTAAAGAATGCAGACCCATCCCAACATTCCTTTTCTAGAAACCAACAATCATAAGAGGTTCCCTATTACCTATATTGACCCCTTTTCCCCCCTACCCTTATAAAACCTAATAAAATATTGTTAAAAAAAAACAATCATAAGAGGTTCCTCAGTCTGATTTGCTGACTTTCGGTGGGATTTATGACATGGGAAATTTCATTGGTTTAACAAATGCTTAAAAGAGAAGGGGGGAGAGGGAGAAGGAGGAGGGGGGAGGAGATGAGGTTGGGATTTTTAAAAAAGAAAATGGCTAACCCTGCTTGAATTCTGATGAAATGAAGATGATTCCATTTTAAAGTACAACATAGGAGGTAATTTTCATCATAATAGACAATAACATATCATGATAAATTTTTGACACACCAGTTTAAAAAGTAAATAGACTTTCTTTGTCCAGGGGAGCATTCAACTATCAGCCTCTCATATGCATTGTGTGGTGGCAGACAGATTACATTAGGCTGCTGTAAGTAGCTTTACTTCTTAATTGACTCTGCCTAACGATCAATTTTCATTTCCACAGGCTTTACCTATTTAAATGTGAGACTAACCTTTCTTCCAACCTAGTGCCAATGAAAAGCAGATCAATATGTTATAATTAATAATGACATCTTGTACATATGGATTAATCAGACTTAATAAGTGGATATGACTTAATTCTTAATTCTTAGAATGGAGAGAAATAGTAGTGGCCTTCCTTGACGAACCATATGCCCTACCAATATGTAAAGATATAATCATTTAGCATGTGGTAAAAAGAGTAACTGGGAGTAATTTTAGCTGGGAAAGAGTAAACAATTCCCTAGCCCTTGGAGCCAGTGTTAGAGTTGGACAGCCAAGCATTAATTCAATTATTAGACTTTCAAATTAAAATTGCAAAATCTTAAGCAAGATTTGCTGAAGACACTAACATTTTATAAACTTCCATTAATACATGAAGTGCAGTAGCTGAAGACCACAAAAAAGCTAGAGCAGTGCTGAGCTTCAGTCTTGCCTCACTGAAGCCATTCATTCATTCCTGGCATAAGGCAAATAACTGAAATAAACTGGGAGGTGGGGGAGGGAGAACTCCTCTGGAATCTGTCCATGGTCCTGAAAGTCCTACATTCTTTTTCTTAGGTCTATGGATTTCAAACTTGCGTCTTTCTTCTAGTTCACTTGAGCATCCTGTTCCATACACTGCCCACCCCTCCTCTCTCTCTGTCTCTGTCTCTGTCTCTCTCTCTCTCTCTCTCTCTCTCTCTCACACACACACACACACACACACCACAAATAGTATTCTGAGATCCTCTTTTCACCATCTGCCACAAACCGCTTGGTAGCTTCTTTTCTAAAAGATTTCTGTATGCATCTCAAGTGCAATTGATGTAATTTCTTCATAGTGATTAGGATTTTTTTTCCCCAAATGTTCTCCCTTCTCTCTTTCTCTTACTCTTGATAAATCACAGCAATAGTTCTAACTTTACCAGAAAAATCTCAAAACATGGAAAGATGCAAAACATTATTGCCAGCTAGTCTGCCCCTAATTTTCAAAACCAAATTAAACATCTTTGCAAGATAGTGAACTCAGTAATAACTCTGGGTAGCTAACATCTTTCTACAAACATTCTCAATCACATCCTCCATATCATAAAAGCTTTACATTTGCAAACAAGTAAATATTTACAGAATGTTATCATTTTTCTAAATGATGTAGTTCTTCTTTTCAAAAATGCATCAGTCAACCAATGAAGGATTTAAAATATCATAGATGTTTAATTAATCAATCAATCATGTAATGAATAAATACATGTGAATAAGTATGCTGAAGAGTTTGCCAACATCCTGTTAATCGACATTTGTTTGCATATATTGTTTAACAAACTAATTTGGTAGAATCCAAAACTCAGAGATGAAAATATACAAATTTAATAAAGCATATTGCTTAACAATATATAGAAGACCCCATTAATGTTCTAATGTATGTATTCTGATTTATTTGATTAAAATTTTGACACATTCAGCAAAGAATCTGTTAATATACTCTCAATTCAAGGCCATGCTTTTTTTAGCCTGACTTATGATTATTTTTATTTATTTATTTAAGTTCTTGGTAAGCCAATTTAAAGAGCGGTGTCCCATCCAATTCCAAGGTCACTAGCTGTTTAAGTCTTTGTAGATTATCTCTAGTATCCTGTTAAATTTATCCAGGCATGATGATAGATGGATTTTCCATACCGTAAATTCAACTCTGAATTTAGTAACATCAGATGTTTTTCTATTTACACACATATAGCAACAAAGATGATTAGGGGACTGGAGGCTAAAATATAAAGAACAGTTGCTGGAATTCGGTATGTCTAGTTTAATGAAGAAAAGGATGAGGGGTGACATGATAGCAGTGTTCCAATATCTCAGGGGTTGCCACAAAGAAGAGGGAGTCAAGCTATTCTCCAAAATACCTGAAGGTAGGACAAGAAGCAATGGATGGAAACTAATCAAAAAGAAGCAACCTAGAATTAAGGAAAAATTTCCTGACTGTTAGAACAATTAACCAGTGGAACAACCTGCCTCCAGAAGTTGTAAATGCTCCAACACTGGAAGTTTTTAAGAAAAGACTGGACAGCCATTTGTCTGAAATGGTATAGGGTTTCCTGCCTCAGCAGGGGTTTGGACTAGAAGACCTCCAAGGTCCCTTCCAACTC
Source organism: Azemiops feae (assembly GCA_023970755.1). Lineage (NCBI taxonomy): Eukaryota > Metazoa > Chordata > Lepidosauria > Squamata > Viperidae > Azemiops > Azemiops feae. The sequence continues at coordinate 5,703,413 of JALGBA010000005.1, read as the reverse complement.
TATTATTATTATTATAATATAATAATAATAATAATAAAGTTGGAAGGGACCTTGGAGGTCATCGAGTCCAACCCCCTGCTCAGGCAGGAAACCCTATACCATTTCAGACAAATGGCTGTCCAGTCTCTTCTTAAAAACTTCCAGTGTTGGAGCATTCACCACTTCTGGAGGTAGGTTGTTCCACTGGTTAATTGTTCTAACTGTCAGGAAGTTTCTCCTCAGTTCCAGGTTGCTTCTTTCCTTGACTAGTTTCCATCCATTACTTCTTGTCCTGCCCTCAGGCGCCTTGGAGAATAGCTTGACTCCCTCTTCTTTGTGGCAGCCCCTGAGATATTGGAATACTGCTATCATGTCACCCCTAGTCCTTCTTTTCATTAAACTAGACATACCCAATTCCAGCAAACGTTCTTGATATGCTTTAGCCTCCAGTCCCCTAATCATCTTTGTTGCCCTTCTCTGCACTCTTTCTAGAGTCTCAACATCTTTTTTTACATTTGTGGTGACCAAAACTGATGCAGTATTCCAAGTGTGGCCTTACCAAGGCATTGTAAAGTGGTATTAATACTTCACGTGATCTTGATTCTATCCCTCTGTTAATGCAGCCCAGCACTGTGTTGGCTTTTTTGGCAGCTGCAGCACACTGCTGGCTCATATTTAAGTGATTGTCCACTAGGACTCCGAGATCCCTCTCACAGTTACTACTATTGAGCAAGGTACCCCCTATACTATACCTGTATTGTTGTTGTTGTTGTTGTTGTTGTTGTTGTTGTTGTTTTGTTGTATTCATTATCTATCTATAAAATCTCATTAGTAGAGAGGTTAAATCCTAGACCTTTTCCTTTTCCTTCCATCCTTTTGAATCAATGGACTTTCCTGGCCTTGAAAATCAGTGACACTTGTTGCATAATAGGATTTTTTAAAAATATTTTTGGTGGGTTTGAAAGGTTGCCTAAAATTTGCTGATTACCAACTCACTAGCTTTAACTCTTAAACATCCTGACTCTTCCCTGGAATCAAATAAAAAAGCAAGAAAGTTCACATAGTTATTCCAGGAAATGCTTCAAAAGAGAATAAGTCTTTGTGGAAAGCCTTGAACTGCTATGAAAACATTTTTGCTGTGAAACTATACACAGAGAGACACACAGAGAGGGGAGGATGGAGGTTGGGGGAGAGAATCTAAGAGCTCTGACTGCCTCATACATTTTGTTAAGAATAACAACAACAACATTAGCAGAACTTCATTTCTGAATAGTATCATCCTATTATGGGTCCTCTCTCTCTGCATAATATGTGTTGAAATTATTTTGCATCTATAAGACCTCCATCTTCTTTAGATTCAATCTAAAATTATTTTTCTTCACTTAGGTCATTGCTACCTTTATTCACCAGCCTTATTATATGTTCTTTTTTCCTGTCTTAAAGTAAAATTCTTTTCTCTTATATCTGCTCAGAAATTATGATTTAGTGAGGATACTACCTTGACATTTGCCAGATATTCATTAGCTGGTAACCCTAAAAATATTTTCTCTATCACAAGCATAATGACTGTGGAATTCTACTCCTACTTTTGATAATGATAGGTATCATACCTTTGTTAAAACTTCACTGATCATCCATGCTTTGGCCAAATCTATACAGCTGCATTTCATGCCTCCATTTTTCACTTTAGTAAAAATCAAGAAAATTTCAAAATCCAGAAGACTATAGATAGCTAATATACTATAGGGGTTTAATGTTATATTTTAACTGAGAGATTTCCAGAATCAAGTTTCCATTAAACTATGGAACACACTGTATGGCTTTGGATCAGCTATTTTCTATCACTACAACCATGTTCATGAGTACACAAGAATTTCCCTGCCTTTTAGATATATCAAAGTACAACTAATTCCCACAATGTAGCTTTGGAATTATGACAGTCATAGTATATAATTTGGAGTGTGCCAGGTGGAGGAAGTAGCTATAGGTCTGTCAACGCTGCTAATATTGGATATTCTTGCTTTGACAAAATATGCAGAACTGTCTGGTATTTTTAGAGTTAACTTAGATGATGCTGGGAGGGGAGGAGAAAGAATGTGTGTAGGGAGTAATTAAGATAAGGAATACCAGGGCTGCAGAACAGAACATGATTTATGACAGCAAAATAAGAGAGGGAAAATGCTAGCAAAATAACTGCTCAGGGGAGGAGATTTCAGATCTTGGCATCCCATCCATGCCGTGCGGACACTCTGTTACACAAAATAAAGACTTTTTAGGATAAACAATGCCTTGAAGTTCTTTGAAGTGTTTCATTAGTCGGAACCATGACAAGATCTTTGTTAACAAGAATGCCAATATGCAATTTTTACTTATTGATAATTTAGTATACAATTGGCACATGTATACAGTATGTGTGTATGTGTATGTGTAAATGCACACACACATACATATACACAGTAAACATACACACACACACACATATATACATAGTATAATATGTATACACATACATATACACAGTATATTAATACAGTGTGTGCTTGTGTGCTTGTGTATATATATGATATAAATAGTCCATCTTACCCCTCCACTCTTTAGATCCCTGTGTCAATATAGAGACCATTTAGTCATTTGTTTATTGTTGGAAGTGGTTTATACAACTGGTGGCTGTGCATTTTTTAAAAAAAATGATGTTAGAAACATGAACATGGGAAAGTTCAGCACAGTGAAAGAAGAAATTAAAGAATTCAATATTGGCATCTTAGGCAACTGTAAATTAAAGTGGACTGGATTTGGACAGTTTTAATAATAAAACCATACAACTCCGAACATGAAAAACAAAGAAACAATGATCTTGCTTTTATAGTCAAGAGGAATATGGCAGACAGTACTTTGACTTTGATAGACTTACAATGAAGTGAATGACCAAATGATATAAATTAGACTTCACAGACAACCCTTTGATACGATGTTTATCTAAATTACGCTCCAATCCTTGATAGAGATGAAGAAGCAGTTGAGTTTTATGGTCAAGTCCAATCTGAAGTTAATGGAACATGCAAGCAAGATGGACTCTTGGAGACTGGAATATGAAAGCATTGGACCATTTAACATAGGGTAAATATATCAATAGACATTATTCATTGTGGTTCAATGGTATCTTAGATGTGCTGTGCGTCTCAACATCAGCTGCAGGATTATATCATTGGGAAACTGCTGTTCTCAAGTCTTGCACATGAGCTTCTGGCATGTCTGATTAAACACTGTGGAAACTGGATACCACACTTCACTCTGATCCTGTAGAGTTCATTTTGAAATTCTTAATGAAAGAAGAAAGGGAGAGAAGGGGTAATTCCTATTTTATCCTAACACGCCATGGAACCACATAATATTTAGGACTTTTAGGAGCAGAAGGTTAAGTGCCAACAAGGATTATTATCCTACTTGTTAATTATTGCTGGTCCATAGTGTGTCAGGGCACCAACTGTCACTGCTGCCTTAAACTAAGTAAAGAAAAGAATGAGGAAGAAGACTGTTTTCTTCTTTTTTGTGAATCCCCCAGACTGGCATAGCAATGTAATCAATTTATTTCTTGTTTGGGGAGAAAAGGAAATGATTTGGCTCCTGGCCAAAACTGATCATATTAAACTAAGTTTCATTTTTCTGCTATTTATTTGATAGATTTTACTTTAAATACATAGTTCTATCTAACTGAAATGATTGTTCCCTACACCATATTTATCCAAATATATTTCATAACAAAAGTAAATGCTTCCTGGATGTGAAAGCAACCTCATGTATATTTCTTAATTAATGTTTCAATAGTTGGCAAAGGATACTTTGCAAAGCTCATCCAGTGATTCTGACTGTAATTAAGCTTTGAGTAAATGACATGGAGCTTCTTTCTTTTTCCTCATAACATGGCTTCTGTCGCTACAAGAAAACAATAGCAACAATGCCAGGCTGTCTTTTGTCTTCCCTCAATTGGTGCGCTCTTTAATTAATAGAAGGTTAAAATAACACAGTAATAATCAGCTTATTGGATTTTAAAGCATGTGACACACAGTCTATTTATTATAATGACATTTATGAAAATGGCTTAATGCCTATCATTATAATTACAGAGATTGAACAGAAGGTATAAAAGCCTCCTGTAAGGAACCCAAGGGATGCTATACAACTAGGATCTGTTAAGATGCAAGGGCAAACTAGACTACAACAATGAAAGACAATAGAGGCATGAAGGGCAGTGATTTAATAGAATGCAGAAACTCGGTACAGCACAAGACCAATCCTGGCACTTTGTTCTATGATGCTAATGCTAACATCCTCACACATTAATTGGACTTTTTGGACATTCATTCACTATGCATTTTAGAATAATTACTAACAAGGTAGGCTTATTATAAAGACAGTTAGTAAAAATAATCAAAACAGTACTTATACCTGGAAAACAGATTCTTCCCATGGGATAAATAGAGTTCTGTTTCAACAGGTAAAATCTGCTTATGTAAATCCAAATAAAATGGAGCAGTTAATTCTGTTATTAATTCTTGTATAATGTTAGCAGGATCTTATCAAGTAAATAAAAGTATGGAATGTGGACAAGAGCAGTTCAATTTTATTACTGAATATTCATTATTATTTATCCAGAAATCTATCAGAAAACTAAATAAATATGTAATGGTCCGTTTTGTTTTCCAAGTCTCCAGATTAAATGACTCTCTTCGTAAATTAATGACTTTTAAAATATCTACATCTATTAACCTGTCTTATCCTGTACTATTAACTTAAGCTTATTTAAAATTCAGTAGGAATATTTAAAATACTTCTATTGAAATAAAAAGTAATTTAGTAATTACTAATGTAATTCTCTTGCTATTAAGGCAATATGAGGTTAAAAATTCTTCTAAGAGCAGACTATTTATATATTTATCAGCTGTGCTATTTAGCTATTTAGCTCTATCATCTAGGAAGACCCTTTAAACTAAAAAGGCTAGATATTAAACTTTTCACATATGAAGGGTTTAAGTAGGCAACCAAGACATCAGAGAAAATATTTCCTCTCAAATATACTTCTGTTCTTTAGGCATTATCTTAAGTTCTAGGTGTTTTCAATGAGAAACCCCCAAAGCCTCAGCCAGTAGACCCAATGTTTAGGAGTTATGGGAATTTCTTTTCAGAACACCTTAAGTACTAAAGGAATGAAACCCATCATGAAGAGGCTCAGTTGTCTTTCTTGGTGCTGGAAAAGAAGTGTTTTACTCAGCTGGGACTGTTGCTATTGTATCAGCCTCTCTGCTTCATAGCAAGTTTTCTGTCTGAGCTTTTTGACTCTGTGGCCAGGTTGGCAGTAGCATTTCCCAGGCTTATGGTCCTTCAACTTGCCTGGTAAAGCAGATTACAACCAGAAAGTTCTCAGGGCTCCAAATCATGAATTCACATTTCCTACCTGTAAAAATATCTTATTTCCTACATCAAGGATGACAATTTTTATTACATCAGGCCATGTAACAGACTTTAAGGTGCAGATCTTCACTATACCTTAATGGGACAGGCTGAGGGGATGCTGCAGAACCTGTCAGTCAAGGAATTTCAGCTGGCAAGGTCCAAGAGAAGAGCTTTCTCTGCCATGGCTCCTGTCCTTTGGAACATCTTACCTCCCAGGGTGAACTCTGCTCCCATCCTCCTGACATTCCCTAAGGGCCTAAAGACTTAGCTCTGCCAATTGGCTTGGGGTCCTAAAGGGGAAGTATCATGCTGGAGATGGTTGATGGACCAATGTCTATGGAGATTCTCAGTCATCCAGGTCATGGTTGTGCTGAGGTCTAGGACATTTGGGCATCAAGCCTTGGCTGTGCCACCTTTGCCCCCAGCCACCTACCACAGCTGATTTATAGCCAGCTTTCCTCCTCTGCTGGCCCTTCCCTGGCCATTCTCCACAGCAAATGCCCCTCCACCCCTGCCCCTTCATCCCTGCCCATTCACCCAGACATTGTTTGACCCAGGCATTTTGCTGCACGGGACAAATAGCCCCCAGTCAATTGGGTGGTGGGCAGCAATGATGGCACTGGGTGGAGGATGAGCGAGAGGACTCTGGGAGGGCAGTGTGCAATATGATCGGTGGCAGGCTGGGGGACATAGCAAGATCTGTGTGGCACGTGGCTGCTGGCATTGCCGGAGGTGCAGCAGGCAAATGGTGATGCTGTGCAGCTGCTGGCATTGCAAGGGGGCACAGCAAGCAAATGCGATGGTGCACAGAGCGAGACAGTGTCAGGCCTGAATCCAGGTGCAGAGGCAATGGCAGGGAGGAGGGGTCAAAATAGGAAGCCCCTGCCCACTGCTGCCCACTCTGCCCAGAGTGAACCCACCAACAACAACCTCTGATAGCTTAAAAAAAACCTGCAGAACAGTGGCTTCACATTTTGACCCCCCCACACAACATTGCCTCTGCGCCTGGACTCCAGCCTGATGCCTAACGGGCTGTTTGGTTGCCCCCCATCATGCAGCCCATCCTGCTGGCCTGATGCTGAACAGGCAATTCATCTGCCCCCCCCCCCCCATTTACACCACCACCACCACCACAATGCTAGCAGTTGTGCCAAGCTGGTCTCCTCCCCCTTTTGTTTCCTGCCTCATTGGAGCTGGCTGATTGCAAGTCAAGCCATCTCTGTGAAGCCCCTATAAGTGCCCCTCCCTTCCTGGTCCCCCCCAACACTCTCTTGCTTGTCTGACTCCCCAGTGCTTATCTGACTCCCCCTTCCCCTCCCCTCTGGTCCTGGTGACAAATCCACGCAGATCTGAGCAGCAGGATGCTTTCATGCTGCAGTTTTGCCATTTCTGACACCTTCTTTTTATAACTCAGGCCACACACCCCTTTGCACAACCTGTCAGAACTATGCTCTGCAGTGACCCATTTGGTCAGAAAGTGCAGCCCCTTTAAAAAAAAATTTTGTGAAGTAGCCGTAGCAGTTTTTTTAAAAAAAATCTTGCATTGCACACTGCCCACCCCACAGCTCCTGCAGTTGTCCCACCCATTGCCAATCACACGCAGCACCATTGTTTCTGCCTATCACCTGATTGGCTGGGGGCTATTTGTCCCATGCAATGAAAGGCCTGGGTCAAACGGTGTCTAGGCAAATAGGCAGGGATGAAGGGCGAGGGCAAAGGACATGGGGCACATGGACACATGGGCCATGGATAATGGCCAGGGGAGGGCCAGCGGAGGAGGAAAGCTGGCTATAAATCAGCTGAAGTGGGTGGCAGGGGGCGAAGGGGATGCAGCCAAGGGTTGGGGCCTAAATGTCTCATTCTGTTGTCCCAAAGGTGCTTTTTCAAGAAGCAACTGGAGTTTCTTGTTTTTCTTTGAAGATGTTTTGTTTCTCATCCAAGAAGCTTCTTCAGCTGTGTTATTAATGGACTACTAGAAGATCCTACCATCCTGTTCCCTCCCTTCCCATCTTTTTACCATAATTTTAATTATAGTCCATATTTTATTACACAGAGAGAGAGAGAGAGATGCATACAGAGACATACATAGAGACAAGAGAAACATACACAGAAAGACACAGACATACATAAAGACACACAAATACAGAATAAACACACATACACACACACACACACACACAAATACAGTTCTATTGCTTTTAATCTTGTAAGCTTCCCAGAGTAACCATGCAAGAAGATGGCTGGCAAACAAACTAAACAAACAAACAAATAAATACTGGCAATTAAGAAGTCCAAAATGGGAATTATGCCAAAGTTCAAGTAACAGGAATAGTTCATGTTCTCAAACTTATTTGAAATAGACATCTCAAGTCACCAAAATTCCCTTCCCACCACCTATGGCTTCTCATAACCTATAGCTTCCCACTACTGCAATGCAGTACAAGATAATTGCTGTAAAGGCAAATGCTGATTTGTTCTACTATATTTTTTCTTGGTCAGTCCTCATTTGTAATATTGTGTCTAAATCTGTATACCATAATGTAAACAAGACGTTGAGAACCTGGAATAAATTCAAAAGAGGGCTAAAGGACTAGAAAGCAAGTCCTATGAGGAACAATTGAAGAAGCAAGTAGGTTTAGCTTGCAGAAAAGAAGACAGCAGGCTTCAGATATCTATTGAATTGTCATATAGAAGAGGGAGTAGACTAATTCTCTGTAGCTGTGGAGACTAGGGAGAATCAATAACCTGAAAACACGGGGAAGTAAATTCAGAAGAGATATTAGAAAGAATTTTCTTACAATAGGAGTTGTCAACCAATGGAGTAATTGACTGATAAAGTGGCTTGTGCTGGTTCTGTCCAAAATGCTATAGCAGTACTTGCCCTGGTCAAAGAGTTGGGCAAAGTGACCTCTGAAATTTCTTCCATGATTTTATGATCTTTCGGCAGCATTCTGAAGAAATAGATCAAAACTAAGAGGTTGTTGAAAACCAGAATTACCAATCAAGTGACGTCAAAACCATAAAATTAGCTTCGGTAAAATGAAAATCTAGTCCAAATCATCCTTAGAAATTATTTAGATCCAATGCATTCCAAGTCAGTATAAATATACTGAAGCACAGAACAATTTGCACTGATGAAACCAAGTTTTTATTTTTGCCCCATGGACTCTGCACACCAAAGATCTCTTCCAAATTCTACTTCTGGCTGCTGGGAGAACCTTATGAAATTGTGCTCCTAAATGGGGGAGCATTTAAGACTGAAACAATTGTAAACATTCATGTGTAAATTTCATTTTTTTTAACCAACTTTTGAGAATTCATTACCATTAATCATTCAATTCAATCTTTTAAAGCAGAGGTAGAATCCAGGCTCTCATTGGCATGCATGTTAACATTTCATGTATATCCAAATTCATTAGAAATAAGGCCTTATTTTACAATATTTACAACCCATTTGGCAATTAATTACAAGTGTCTCTATATGTTTATGCATGTGTATGTTTGCTTGCTATCCTCTGAATCAATATGCAATTCAACCTAGACTAAATCCTTTCCACTCTTATTTTTCTATAAATTTATTGCTCCTCACACAGTGCTCTGAAGTATAATTAAGTCAGGGACTGCATCTTGATTACTCTAATTATTCCACATTATGATAGTGAGGCGTTCACGCCAGTACAGCTAAGCATTCATTAAATTTATATTCTAAATCCTCTCCCGGAAGGGATTTATGGATACCATCCCATACTATTTCATCAGAATATTTTGCCAGCTTAGACTCAACTCACTCGGGGATCCACTGATATTGTCCTCATCTTCATATCATCTTTTGGCCAGAAGGGATGACTAATCTCTATGGCATGTGGGATATTCAAAAGGACCACTTCTAAGACTTGATGTCAAGTTTAGAATGAATCTTTCTTTACAAAGTTTACAAAGAGTTTAAAGGGCAATATATTTGGAATTTAACTCCTTCGTGTAACATTGTAAAGCATTTATATAATCTATCCTCACCACATACCCTTAGACATGGCTTTTCCTTTCAGCAAGAGTTAAGAATACAAAATCCTTAATATAGAAAATTTACTCTTTGGAAGCAACTATCTAATACTGAAGTTAGTGGTTTCTCAAAGTGTGTCAATGTGTCAAGCTTTTAATATTCTTTCTGGATATTTAGTTTGTGTTTGTCTCATCTCCTGATTGTAGTCACTGAAGGATACGAGAAAACTTGTTTAAGATGGTGTGCTAAGGCTGAAGAATAATTCAAGAAAAGATAATGTGAATTAAAAATGGACTTCAAGACTATAAGGAAATCTTTTTTGCACTGAATCCCTGGAGAATTCCTGCAAGAGGATGTAATATCATTACCTCCATATTATACTGGACAGTTAGAGTAAGCATGGTGTTAGCCTATTCCCTATATACTTTTGCATACTGTAAAATACCATATGGATTCATTAATTCACCACAGAGGCTGGAATAAAAGAAACAGATTATTTTTTACTCCATCTTTCTCCACTTTCTGGATCATTAGCATCAAGAGGTTCCACTTTTAATTTCACATTCAGCTTATGCCCACTTCACATAGAGGACCTATGTTGAAACAGGAGCAAGGCCCCTCGTTATATCTTAAGCATTTTTTTTTTACGGATACCATATAATTATAATCCCTGACTAGAAGGCTATCTGGGGAGTTCTTATAATAAAAGTAGAACCATGCCAGCCATCAATTTGCCTGATTCCAAGTAAACTGCTGCTGTTCAGGAACATTGCAGGGAAAGCTCAGTATAGGAGTTTCAAAAGATATATAGTGTAACCTTACAGGACTGTCTCTCCCAAATTGTTTCCATACATCTTATCTGAACTGAGAGGAAAGGCATGCTCCAGGTATCATGGGCTAGGGAGTGTCAGTTAGCAGGCCAAGAAGGAGAGCCACCTTTTGAACATCAACCCCCTGGTTGTCCTTATCACTGTTGGCTTTTTGTAAGGCCTTGAAAACTTGACTTTATGCCCAATCCTGGGGTCCTGGGCATGGATTAGAGCCTATCTTCTGATTGTATCGATGATTCGTTAGATTATGCCTGACTGCTATATGTGTCTATTGGTTTATTATATTGTGTATTTCATGTATTTTATTTTTTTTAATTTTTTATTATAAACTGCCTAGAATCAACATAAAAGTTAAATACATCGAATACATAATTATCAAGATTGTCCAGACTGGCACAGATGCTAGGTAACAGTGATGCTGAAGTATAATAGCACCATACACTAAAGTGGTCCAAGACTAGCCATTGCTTCCTCAGTATCAATAGTTATGAAAAAGCCAAAAAACAAAACAAAACTCCAACCTCCCCCCAAAAAAACCCCCGTAACATAAATGAAGGGGAACTGTTGAACAAACAAAGCTGCGAGTACATGCAGTGCTTCAAGAATGAACTTAGAAATTCGCACAGTAAATTATAAAAAAGACAGAGCATAACAGGAGGCTAATTGAACAAGAATAGATCTGGGAAAACTTGTTTCCTTACCGATCAGCTGCCAGCCAGAGAAATATGAATGTATCAGCCACATGGTGTAGTGAGTTCTCCTTCACTAAAGGTCTTCAGGTGAAGATGGTATAATAGATCCTGCACTGAACAAGGATTGGACCAGAGATCTCTAAGGTAGCATCCCACTCTTGGATTCTCTGACTCAATACCCCTTTAAAATATCTACTTAATATTTGCTTTCTAAAAAAATAATAATAACACTCACCGTAATATGACATCACATTCTGTCATGATGTGGTTATATAGTCCAATGATGTTCAGTACTATGTTGATCTATCACAGACATTATTCAATCCCAAAAAAAGTTTCAAATGAGTGTCTGGACTAATTGCAGCTCACAAGCCATTTGCAATGATGAATAATCAAATTTCCATACCGGATCGGTTGTCACCTGAGACAACAAGGATCACATTTGATAGCAATAGCACTAAGACTTATATACCACTCCATAGTGCTTTACAGCAGTTTACAAATACTGGCATATTGCTCCCAACAATCTGGGTCCTCATCAGGATCGAATTCTTGGCTGTGGGCAGAGTTAACCTGCAATACTGCATTCTAACCACTGCGTCACCACAGCTCCTTGATACTATGACTTCTGAGCATCCGGTAACAAATAAGCTATAGGACTTTATTCTCTCAGCTAGATGACAAGGCATCTTGACCATCCTAAGTTTGGTGCAGCGTTTAAACTGTTAGCCTAGGAACCAGGAGACCGTGAGTTCTAATCCTGCCTTAGAATGCAGGCTTGGTGACTTTAGATCAGTCACTCTCTCTATGTTTATCACCCTGAGTTACTTATAAAATAATAAAAGTGGGGTTTTTTTTAAAAGGCATAGAATTGCAAAGTGACTAAAAGACAAACAAAAATAAAAATCCAGGTCTGCTGTTGAAAATAAGATAATTATTTAATGCTATTTTGAATCCAATCCCTCAATTTTAAAAATAGAAGTATCAGATTTGGGGGGGGGGGGGAATAAAAGATTCAACCATTACTGAACAAAGGTTTATGGACCAATATTCATAATGTCCTGTTTTCATACTAAAACACTAATTCTTCACAGAAACTTAATTAAAAGCATTGGAACATGAATTGAATGAGCAACTGGAAAAATCTGCACAGCTGGAAATGCATGACAGAAGCCTTTTCAAACTGTCAAGTGGAAATAGAAAAGGAGAGTCAAGATTTGTGAGAAAATTACCTTCTTAGCAAGAAAGTGCAGCAATTTATGGAGATAAACAACCAGACCAAACTGATAGTAAAAAAGAATTGACTGAAAAGTCATTAAAAAGTGAATAGAATTGATAGGAAGAATGAGACTACATGCCTTAAAGCAAACAGATAGGAAAGTATCATTGACAATTCTTCAGGACATATACAAAGCACTCATTTCAGCATCAGTGTTGTTGAAACAAACCACTAATGTATCACATTGGTTATGTTATCACCAAAGAACTGAATATAAAAATAAGGAGTGGAAAAGTCATTTAGAATTGGAAATGGAAAAAAAACCTGCACATGGATATGAGGAATTTGCAGACCTAAAACTAAGAACATATAAAAAATTAACAACAAAACTAGACTTTAAAAAAATGAGCATTGGGATCAAACCAATAAAGTTCAAGAAAAACTAAAACTGAGGATTGTGGCATTGTCAGGAATAAACAAATGGTATAATACTAGCATAAGCCCATACAAGCAAACATTTACAGTTTAGAACACATCGGCATTGAGAGTTGATTTCTAATGAACAATTGTGCATTCTAAAAGAGGAGTAAGGGATCACCCCATAGAAACTAAGAGGACATAATGGATTTATATACAGAAAAAAAATGAATTAAAAAGAAAAACTATGGAAAACTTAACCACCATAGAAGAAAAAGTTCAGAAGAGTCAAAGTAAACCAAATACTAGAGGGAACCTGGGATTGATGAGTTGCATGGATTCGAGCTTATATTTCAAAACAACCAACCTGCATCCTATGCAAATTTAGCCATTGCACTAAAAAAAAGAACAAATGAACACTGGTTCCTTTCTCTTTTGTTGTTAAAAATGAACACTGTTCATTTGTGAGGTGGAGGAACATTTTTAACAACAAAAGAGAAAGGAACCATATCCCCAAACTATTAACCAATAGCTTATTTGCCTATTATTTTTAGTCTTAATCGAACATGCAAGGTTATACAAAAATAATAATGAAAGCATGGGAGGAAAAATTAATGCTTAATGAGAATGAATTAGAAAATAATAAAATAGAGCTGGAAGGGACTTTGGAGGTCTTCTAGTCCAGCCCCCCGCTCAAGCAGGAGAACCTATACCATCTCAGACAAGTGACTGTCCAGTCTCTTCTTAAAAACCTCCAATGATGGAGCACCCATGATTTCTGAAGGCAAGCTGTTCCACTAGTTAATTGTCCTCACTGTTAGGAATGTTCTCCTTAATTCCAGGTTGCTTGATTTATTGATATGATTTAGATCTCTAAGACTTCAGCTACTAGTGTTCATGAAGTGGAGATATTAGCAAAGACTTTCTCAGACCACAACCCAGAGATTTCAATTTTTAAAAATAAAAATGGCTCTTTAATATGGAAATTGAATGAGATGTTGTTGCAAAAAAAGAGAGTAATGGAAGATTAGAAAAAGAAATTAAAATGTTTTTTTTTAAAATAATCTTAATAAAGTCATAGAAATAAGTAATATAAGCTTTTATATTTAGTGACAGTTCAAGGTTACTAAATATAAGATCCCACAGTTGCCCCTTGCCCCCATGGTCACATGATTGTATTTTGGATGCTTGGAAACCAGCCTGCATTTATGGCCATTTGCAGAATGATATATCTTACAATTGAGAAGTTAGAGAAGATATAAAACAAAGCCCGAAAAACACCTCTCATCAAAAGAAGCATTTTACAGAAGGGGAAAAACAGACAAAGAAATATGGTTAATCAATCAATTGGAGGATGGGAGGAAAAGTTAATGCTTAATGAGAATGAATTAGAAAAGAATAAAATAGAGCTGGAAGGGACCTTGCAGGTCTTCTAGTCCAGCCCCCTGCTCAAGCAGGAGACTCAATATCATTTCAGGCAAGTGGCTGTCCAGTCTCTTCTTAAAAACCTCAAGTGATGAAGCACCCACAAGGTGTGAAGGCAAGCTGTTCCAGTGATTAATTGTCCTCACTGTTAAGAAGTTTCTTCTTAATTCCAGGGTGCTTCTCTCCTTGATCAGTTTCCAACCGTTATTTCTTGTCTTGTCTTCTGGTGCTTTGGAGAATAACGTGACCCCCCCTTCTTTGTGGCAGCCCCTCAAATACTGGAATACTGCTATCATGTCCCCCTAGTCCTTCTTTTCTCTAGACTAGCCATTCCCAAATCCTGCAACTGTTCTTTATATGTTTTCGTCTCCAGGCCTTTAATCATCTTAGTTGCTCTTCTTTGCACTTTTTCCAAAGTCTCTACATAAAGTGGATGCAGTATTCCATATGTGGCCTTACTAAGGCTTTATAAAGAGGTACTAATACTTTGCGTGATCTTGATTCTATGCCTCTGTTTATACAACCCAGGATTGTATTAGCTTTTTTGGCTGCTGCTGCACACTGCTGGCTCACGGTCAAGTGATCATCTACTAGGACTCCAAGGTCCCTCTCACAGTTACTGTTTTTGAGCCAAGTCTCACCTAATCTGTATTTATACCTTTCGTTTGTCCGACCCAGGTGTAAAACCTTGCTTTTCTCCACATTAAATATCATTTTGTTGTTCAAGTCTGTCAAGATCTTTTTGGATTCCAAGTTTGTCTTCTGGGGTGTTGGCTATTCCTGCCAACTTAGTGTCATCTGCAATGTTTAATGTTTAAAAAATTATCAGAGAATCACCAAAGAGGGTATAAAATCAAGGCAAGAGATCAATTAATGGCAGAAGGATATAGTTGTCAATAGTTTTTTCATTTACGGTTATCAGAAGGATTGAAAATGGATAAAAACCTTTATCGTATGGAGCAAAGACAAAATTTGAAGTGCAATTGTGTACAGATGATGAACCAGCAATTGCCAAAAGGAAATGGAAATAGAAGATCAGGTTAAAGAATGTATGATAAAGTGGACTAAGAATTTTGGTTATAATATACAGATGGATCAGTGAGAAGAGTTGAAATTTACATTATGTTATGATCTTTAAAAGAATGTTTATAAAATTATATATCCTTGGTACATGACCCCACAGAAATTATTTAGAAAGTATAAAGGCATTCCAGATGTATGTTGGAAATCTGATTAGCATGAGCCATTCTGCCATGCTTGGTAAACATGGGGGGGGGGAAGCTACAAAATTTGGATTCAAATGCACACACATTGATACAGAGGACTTTAAAAATTACTATTCAGTTGAAGCCACAACCTTCCTTTTAGGATTGATGGATTAAAAAAGAACCACGAAAGATTATTTGAACGTATGATTACTGTGGTGAAATTATTTTTATGTACAAAGAAGGAAAGATTCAGCACTACCCAAAATGGATGAACCATGGGTGAAACTGACAGAACTTGCTCAGATGGAAATTGACTTATTTGAATAATAAAAAGTCATTATTGACATTCATCAATGACTGGAAAACCTTTATGGATTTTTTTTTTTGCATAAAAATAATTTGTGACTTTTGATTTTGAGGATTAGAAAAAATAAGTTATTGAAAGAAGAGAATTACAATGTCATCTTGGAAAGAGCGCTTGATTAGAATTCTTTGTATAACTGCTGAGAAAAAAATCAGAAAACATTTCCTTATATTTCTTTTCATGTTTTCTGTTCTTTTGTTTTCTTTGCTCTATCTCTTATTTTCTTTATCTTTTTCCTTTATTTCTGTTTTCCATTTTTATATTTACTATACATTTTTCTTTGAATGTACTTTTTATTATATATGTCATCATCATTTTAGCCATTGTCTATCCACTGCAAACTTCTTCTGCATGTTTCCAACAAATATGGTCCTGAGCTTTCTTTTGCCAATTGGGCCTGCAATACTTGCTTATGTCGTCAATCCATCGTGTTTTAGGTCTCTTTCATGGACGCTTTTTATCAAGTGGGATCCATTCTAGGACTGCCTTGGTCTAGGACTGCCATCAGTATTTCTTGCTATGTAAAATATTTTAATTACGCACACACACCAGATCAAATTGTCAGACATAAAATACCTGGATACAGCAGAATCATACAGACTTAATACCATCACACACCAAAAAAGCATGAACAGAAGTTATTACACTGGCATTTATGCAAAAAATATGAATTGGTAATCAATAAGAAGCATGAAGTCACAGATAGTATCATTGAAAAATGGCAGCAAAAATGTTATGGGATTGTAAAATTCAGACTCATCAAGGCCTGGACCACAACACACTAGACATTACTATTATTAAAAGGAATTTGATTGCCTAGGATTAGAAACATATTAATCTCCCCATTCTCCTATCAATCAGCTGATGGTATGTTGATCCTAGTTTTCTCCTTCTGTGACAGATTTTATACAAATGGTCCATTTCCTGAACAGATTTGAATCCATTTCTGGTAATACCCTAGAGATCAGTCTAACATCCAAGAAGTAAAATATATAGGCACAGGATGAATGGATGAAATCACAACATCATAGCTTTAGAAAGAAAAAAGTTAGCGAGATAGTATGCCTCAAGCTATGATCCATAAACTTGTTATCTTTCTATGCAGTGACTTTTGGACAACTCATATTTTTCTCAGAAAACTGAATTTTTGATCCCTAAATAATGTGATGGAATACATTGGCTAGAAATAAACTGGCTTAATTGGTTTAAACTATTGCTTTAATAATTTTCAGTCTCTAAAGAAAGATGTGATCCTGGAAGCTGCTATTACTAGATTTATTATTTATACCTTCAAAATAGAAAAAAAATGGCTCCTTTCCTTCTTTTTTAAGCATATTGTCATTTTGGGGGAAAAATACAGTCTGTTCCTATCAAATAACAATACTGGTTCTTAAAAGTAAACAGCAACAACAAAATTAGAATATGTGTTTTTACAGAGAGCTAAAATATACTCACTTCAAAAGAGTGACTTAAATAATGTCCAAAATAGGCAGAAAATGTATACCTGCTAGCTTAGAAGAATATTTAAATATTCCAATGAAATGTATTCAAATCAAATTTCAGGGATCCCATAATTAATTTTGTTAATCCACACAAGTCAGGTTATTAGTTATAGGTGGCAACATCTAATGAATCTTGGTGGACCTCAAAACAAAACAAAAAAATGAAATAAGGTCAGAATATGTTAGTACATGAGTGGAGACCTCTTGAAAATCCACAGCATTAGAAAAAGACTAGACTAAGAAATTAGAAAAAAAAACAGGCAAGGCAGTATGACAAATGCTCCCATATTGTTGCCAGAAATGTGATAGACATTTCCATGAAGCCATAAGTTGTCAAACTCAAAGGAGACTTCACCGCTTTCATACTATCATTAAACCCTCATCAGGAAGATGGGACATATAAGAAATCCATTCCTTCCCCATTATTGTTTTTACCTCACCTATAGCATTTTGTGTCTATTGAACATGGTTGATTATAAATCTGTTAAGCTCCTCAGCAGACTTATTTTAATTGCATTCCTGTTGGAAAGCATAACTACTGGTACAAAACGTAGTACCGAAATGCCAGAGTGATGTTATCTTGGGTTATGGGAACCTTTCATTAATTGGAAGAGGATTAGCCTCTATGGTATTTCTGATCTTGTAGATTGGAGATTGGGCTGCCTGAAATGATAATACTAATCAGGTAAAATTATGAAACTAATCAAATAGAATTGAAGAAGTGCAGAAGAACATAAAAGAAATGCATTAATAGATCAGTTCAAAGGCTGTATTACTCTTCTCTATCTCCAACTACTGCTCTCCAAGTCTATTGAGCTCAACCGCCCAATTATTGCTGTGCTAACTGAAATGTTAAAATGTGTTATAATTCAACACATTTGCAGAAGGAATGGTCTTTTGAAGTTACCCATCCAATCTGAGGGAAAGGAAATTGGGCAGAAAAGTTCTGAATATTTTTTCAGGGGAAGAAGACATTCTCCAACAATTTCTCAAGCTTGAACACACCCATAAAGGTGATTTATAAAACTATTGCTGCAAAAAAACAGCCTAATGTGGATGAAGTCCCCTCATTTCACACCTTGAAGTTTAAGTGAAGAATGGAAAGTCAAGGAGGGGTCAGCCAAATTATTTCTACAGTGGCAAACAGGCCATTCCCATATACTCATTGGTTACCTCACACTAAGTAAACAAATACTACCCTTCAACCTCTGACATTCTTTTCTCCTTTGGTAGAATTTGTAATGCAAATTATACTTCATCAAATTGAATGATTGCTATGCAGCAATTTTTTTTTCTATGACTGGTATTCAGCCCAAATTCTTTTGAGAGTGGAGCCTGTGCCTTGGATTCTAATTAATAGTTCATTCAGAGCATCTCCCCAATGACTGATGAAAGGAAACGGAATTATTTGCTAGTTTCTCCATTCCTTTGGAACCTCTTGTAATTCTCCACAAATCCTATAGTGTATGAAGAGGACAGAAATATGACTTTGTCTCTCCTTTTTATTTCAAAGTCTTCATTGGATCAGACTCCTTTATATGGGTACTTTCACACATCCCATTTTCATTCCCTAATCTCTGCAAAACAGTTTGAAACTGCAATTGTCTTCACTTACATGGCTTTCAAAGGTAGAAAATGTGCTATGGTCACCATGAGCGAATCAATGCTCTTTCTGGCTATCTAGTAGCAGTGTATCATAACCCCCTCTCCATCTGCCACATTCTTGGAGAAATAGAAAACTCTTCTCCTCCACATCAGGCAGGAATTCCTCTATCCACCATTTTATTTGTGATGTGATGTGATGGATGAGGGAGGGAGGGAGGGAAGGGAGGGAGGGAGGGAGGAGGGAGGAAGGAAGGAAGGAAGGAAGGAAGGAAGGAAGGAAGGAAGGAAGGAAGGAAGGAAGGAAGGAAGGAAGGAAGGAAGGAAGGAAGGAAGGAGAAAGACAGTTTAACTTTTGAAATAACCAAAATCATCTAAATAAAAGAGGCCAGATCCAATTAAATAGAGAAAACTGTTCTGATCATGGAAGTGAAATTCGGATCCATTCAGTGAAACTTCAGCTATCTATCCTTATTCTTATCATCTTCTAGAAGAAAATGGAAACCTCTAGAGAACAACCCCCACCTGACATAAAAGCTAAGATTGCTTCTAACATTCAGTTTAGTTCCACATTGTTCCCGTTCCTGCCTCTACAGCTATGCAGCTCCAGGGGATAAAGTGGCAAGTGGTGCTGGCCTGAGGCTTAAACATGTGAATCATCTTATGCCCAAATAGAATATGTCTTTTATTATTATTATTATTATTATTATTATTATTATTATTATTATTATTATTATTATTATTATTATTATTATTATTATTATTATTATTATTATTATTATTATTATTATTATTATTATTATTATTATTATTATTATTATTAAAAGGCTTAAACACCTTGGGTTCCTTTGAACTGAATAGCATCTTCTATCATGGCCAGTCATGTGCTTAACAAATCTTTAGTATTTTGTATTTTCCCAAAGAAATTACAAAAACAAGTTTTTATCCCTGATTTCCCACCTATCCATTTGTATCTGTTGAGCTGCATTTAGCTCACTTTCCTATATATAGGCAGGGTTGCCAAACAAGAAATAAATCATACAATATTCAACAAAGGGACAAGCTATAAAAGCATTCTTCACATATCTTGTGATTTATATATAGCATAGCATAGGATTATATTTAATATAATAAAAACATTACATGGGCCCTATCTAGAGTGCATACAGTGAATGGCTCAACCAAGTAGTAGCTAGTACAGGAACATCTGGATAGTGTACGAGTTAAACCCTCCCAAGTCCATATGGGAAATCCCCCAGAAAGTTGTGGAGAATGACAGGAAGGAACTAGCCAATCAATCAGATATTGTGGTAGTAGGCAAAGGCTGGAAGATTGCTGGGGTGATAGATGTAGCAGTGCCAAGTAACAGCAACATCAGGAAAAAAGGAGTAGGAGAAGCTAGCGAAGTATCAGGATCCATAGGAGGAATTAAAAAGTAAAGGTTAATGTGGTGCTAGGAGCACTTGGGGCTGTGACTCCTAAGCCGGAAGGGTGGCTCCAATAGATCCAAAGGAACAACCTCAGAACTATCTGACCAGAAGAGTGCAGTGTTAGAAACAGCTAAGATACTGCACAGAACCTTCAAACTCCCAGGCCTCTGGCAGAGGACCCGAGAGCTGAGGAAGGCACAGCCCATCCATAGGGATGAGATGGGAGTGTCTCTCTGTGTGTGTCTGTCTGTGTGTATGTGTGTGTGTGTGAGAGAGAGAGAGAGAGAGAGAGTGAGAGAAAGAGAGAGGGAGGGAGGGAGGGAATATGGTCCCTATCTAGAGTGTGCTTTCTAGTTATATTAGAAAGGACTTTTGAGATCAAATGAGGGTAGCAAAAAGCTAAGGTGATCTACACTGAAACATGTTGCAGTTACGTCACTTTTTATTCAGATTTTTATATGATGTTTTCGTATTTGTTTTAACTTGGGGCAAGAGTTCAACCTCTTCTTTTTTTTCTTGTCACTTTTTAAATGTTTCCCCTTGCAAACAAAATTTTATTTCTCCTAGAAATTTAATAAAGTTGATTTATAAAAAGAGAAATGGCCACTTTAAACTATCTCAATTAAAAGTGTACCAGAGATTGTTTTTATAGCATTCTTAAAGGAGCAAAAATCTGAGGGTGAAGGTTCATTTTCCGAGCTTGTGGGTTGGTTTCCGAACAGTTCATTACCAGGCTAGGTAACATCATCAGCGGGGTTTTGGGTAGAAATCTGTTAGGAGAGAAAAATGCTTACACATATTTTATTTCTTCTTTTTCATATTCAAAGTGCTAACAGTAGTTCATGCAGTATCATTATTACTTCTGAGAAAGGTGAATATGTGTAAGACATTGTGTGAAACTCTGATCCATTCTGGAAAAAATGAAAACAAAAATCATGCCAAACTCTAACGACACCCTCCTTCTTTTCTATAATCTGATAAACACAATTAGCTCTGATATAGGTCATGTCTCCAGACAAATATATAGAATTCAATTAGTGATTCTTTGCAACATTTTTGCCAGAGATGGAGCCTAGAGTGTGTATGTAGTTCTAGTTAGTTCCACTGTTATTTATTAAGGATGATAATACATGGTGTTTTCCCTTCTTTCATTTTGCTTTTCTTTTATAGCAAGTAAGCAGGGAAAGTATCAGAAGAAGTGAAAAGATTGAAATTGGAGGCTGTGGAGACAGTGGAGGAGGTAATGGCTGTTTTTGGCTGGAGAGGAAGGAAATGGAAAATGAAGGAATATTTGGAGAGAGGAAGGAGAAGGCAGACATGCTGAAGGAGATGAAGTTGGTGTTGTTGAGAGAGTTTGAATTGCAATGGTTTTAGTTCCATTTCTTCACTGTTGAGCAGAAATCTGCTGAATACTTTTTTACAAGTCCCACCAAGCTATCAGAGTGAAATCAGTAAAATAAAATAGAATAACCTAAGGTGAGAAAAAAAAACAGAAACAAAGATGAGGTAAGATGAATAAGATCCTCCTTGTTTTCTGGGGCTGAGAGAGGTTGACTAGCCCAAGCTGGTTCTCTTAGTTTAACATGGTATTGCCCAAAACAATTCAAATTTAATTTGCCATTAGTAAAACACAACAGCAGACTATAAATGCAAATAGGTAACCATGGTCATTAGGGGTTTTGTCCACTAGAAAGAAATTTACATAACATCTATGGAATTACCTAATCAAGGATGTTAAGAGGTCACTATGTACATGGGACAATAATTCAATGTTCTCAGTCTGACAGGACATGTTTTTTTTTAAAAAAAACTTCCTCTAATACAGCAGGCCACAGATTGTCAAAGCACAGCAAAAGTTCTACAGAATATAAGTGTGCTGTCCCGCTCACTCACTCACACACAAGTAACTGTGGTTTAGTGAGTTTATTAATATTCCCCAGCAATTCCCTTCACCAAAACACAGAACTGTTCCAATTAAGTCCAGCTGTGAGCAGACCAAGGTTGGTCCACAGAGCAATGGCCAAATAGTCCACAAAGAACTTGAAAGTTGCTCAAACAAAATAACACTACCAGGCAAACTTAAATCCACACACAAGAGAGCTCACAAGGCAAGAAATGTCAGAGTTTCCAAGGCATGATTCAATTCCAAACACAGTGTCAATCCAGAGTGAGGCAGGAATCATGATGACCAGAAAACACATAGCAAGGAAATCAAACACATTGTTCCCAGCAACACCTCCATCTGTCTGCTGTGATAAATAGCCAGCTTCCAGTGCAGCCCATCAAGACAGATGGGCTTTCTCCTTTCGAGTAGTCTGGCTGACCTTCTCTGTTCCTGTCTTTTCTCTGCCCCTATAAGTTCTTGGATCAGGTGCAGAAGGTAGTTCCTCCTCTCTGTCTACAATTGCAAACTTTCCCCAGCTGGAGCCACAGCCAAATCCTTATGGATGGCTATTTGGAGCAATCAATCAACTCAGTTCCTGAAGTGTCAGGAATTTGCTCATTCTCCCCCAAGCTACATATACAGAGGTATCTGGGGAATCATCCAAGGGAGACATCACAATAAGGTAGTTAAGAAAGATTTTTGTGTCCCAGTTTTATTTGAACTATTCCTTTGCAATTCTACATCCAGGATTCTTGTCTAAGAATAGCCACATCCATTTTTGTTCCAGTGGCAATAGTGCCTTTGGTGCAAATCTGGTCTACAGTTTGCTCTGGATAGAAATCTGACTAGATAGATAGATAGATAGATAGATAGATAGATAGATAGATAGATAGATAGATAGATAGATAGATAGATAGATAGATAGATCGATAGATAGATAGATAGATAGATAGATAGATAATAGATAGATCGATCGATAGATAGATAGATAGATCGATAGATAGATAGATAGATAGATAGATAGATAATAGATAGATCGATAATAGATAGATCGATAGAGATAGATAGATAGATAGATAGATAGATAGATCGATCGATAGATAGATAGATAGATAGATAGATAGATAGATAGATAGATAGATAGATAGATAGATAGATAGATAGATAGATAGATAGATAGATAAAATCTATTTGCTGCCCATCTCATATCCAATGACTCTGGGCATTGAGAGATGTCAAACCTTGGAGATGTAAATTAATCTTTAGCTAAATTTAAATTAATTTAAATTAATGTGACACCCACGTCTCAATCCTCAGTAGCTTTGCCCCAGTCATAAGGCTATATTAGGAACTTGTCTTACTTTCTGGAATAGCCTTCATAAGAAATGATTTGTGTTCTTCCATTTGTGTTCTTCTGCTCAGATTAGTGTAGATTAATACAGGAGAGGCTGTGCACAGAAAGTCAACACAGAATTAAAAATGGATCAAATTCACTCACTAATCTTCATCTATTCACATCCTTTCTCCACATAGTATTCTTGGGTATCACTCATACTAGCAAACGATAATTACTTTCATTTATTTAACAATTGCTCAATAACAGGTTACACATATAATGAAAAATGACTTATAATCTGCCAAATTGTTTCTACTAAAAAAAAATGATTAAATTAATAGACTCTACAAAGCTATTTAACCATTCTTTCCTCTTGGTGCAGATCTAAGAAGAGGGGCTGGCCAATCATATTTTCTCCCTGTCAAAATGAATACCAGTAGGGACATACTGGTATTGGGGTATGTCAGTGGAGAGAGAATTAAATAAAGAGCTCAATTAATTATCCCTCTTTCCTTTTTTTTGTCTTACAGGACTCAACAGAAAAATGGGATGGACTTTTACCAGCAATTTAGAGTTGATTGAAACCTGGGCTTTATTACATTTTTACTCCTTATGCAAAAGAGAGATTGGTATTCCATAATATCTTCATCTGAGAATGAACAGCTAGGCTACTGATTGTTGGGTCTCATTTCTCATGGCTTCTCAGCCATTCTATGCTGATCTTTGATGCTAGTGGTATAGAATGGAACAATTCCTCTTCTACTGTATATCTTTTCATTCATTTTATCACTGGTCATGTTTGGAAATCACTTTGACATGACTGATCATTACACTAATTAGTCATATAATCAGTGATTACCTTTATTTACTGTTTTATTTATTAACTTATTTATTACAACACTATGTATGCCACCTAGTCATCTGAATCTAGGTAGCTTATAATATTAAAATATTAAAGCAACATATTACAAATATATAATAAAACATGTCAGTTGCTTTCCACAAAATAATATTTATTTCCAAAAGCTCTGTGAAAGAGTACTGTTTTACCATTTTTTCTAAAGGATAGGAGGGAGGAGGGCTAATTTAACTTCATGGGGAAAGCTATTCATCTTTTAGCTTTTAATCCCTTTAACTCTCAAGGAATGGACCTCTCCCAGCTTGACCATGTAAGTAGTAAGATGCCCTAAAGTCCCAAAGATAACATGGGCCCATGATGTAAAGGGCTCTATAAGTTATCACCAGCATCTTAAATTAGTCCTGGACTATTAGAGCATCTAGCACAGCTTCTTTCTGTACCAATAGTAACTCTGCTGTTGGAATTCAATCTGAGCCTGTTTCACCCTATCAAGCAGCTATCAACCTCAAGGCACACCATATTTCTCAGCCTGGAATAGAGATGTAAAGCTAGAATATTGCTAACACCTAACATCTAGAATATTCCCAACAATAATACTTAACCTGAAACTATTCAATAATGTCTTCCAAAGGTCTAAAGTAGATATTAAATAATATGGGAATATGGGTCAAATCAAAATTTGACTTCCTTTCTCTTAACAGCAGATAGAACCACCCACTTCAAAAGGAATCGAATTGCTATAGAACAGTGTCTCTGATCCAACCCTTGTCGACAATCCAAAGGGATAACATAGTTGATACTATTGAATTCTACTGAGAGATTTAGCAAGATAAGAAGGAATATACTATGGTAGAAGATAAGGAAGATGACTTTAACAGAATTACCAAAGTGACAAGGGTAAAGAACATGGCTTAAGCTCAAGTACACCCAAATGATTCAGGCAGACACCTCCCTAATGTATATGGGGAGGGGAAAAAGTGTATGGGTGAAGGGGAGAGAGAGAGTGATAGAGTAAAGCATAGTCAGACTTGCAAAATTCTGTTACTGTAGCCAATATTAATTAAAGAGATTTTGGACTTTTTGTGAGGTTGATTTCTTAGTCTGATTTACATAGTGGAGATGATATCAGTCTTGTATGTCCACTATACTTTACTCCCCCCCCCATACTCATGTTTTTCCATTTGTTGATTTGACCTGTTTTTTCTCTGTCAAGGTCATCTTCTTTATTCTCTACAACTATTCTTATCCTGATTATGTCACAGGTCATTCACAAGCATGACCAATGTGGTTTCTGTCCAATGCATGGGCTTGAATCCTGACAGGAAGGAATCCAACTCTGATTCTAGTTAACGTTCTCAACCATCTTATTTAAAATCATTAAATTGGAGCCTGATCAATAGTGGGCTGGGATGGCCAATTGGTTTGGTTCGCTATTGTAGGATGTTCCTTCTTCCCAAACTGCACAACTTCACACTTGATGTTATCAGTAATTTCAGCTCTTCTTTCTCAGATGCACTTGCCTCCTCTTTCTTCTGAGTCTATTTATGGCCTCTTTCTTCAAATGCTTCTGCTTCATTTACTGTATTTTCCTTCAAAGAAATTCAAATGTTTCACAACATGGTTCTTAATTAGACCATTCATTGGCTTTATAAATCTGCTAAGAAGCCATTCTTTGTTTTTTGTTGGTCATCTTTCCTTTGGATAGGGAAAAATTGTGATCCTTTGCATTTATTATAATAATAATAATAATAATAATAATAATAATAATAATAATAATAATAATAATAATAATAATAATAATAATAATAATAATAATAATAATAATAATAATAATAATAATAATAATAATAATAATAATAATAATAATAATAATAATAATAATAAAGTTGGAAAACCTTGAGGTCTTCCAGTCCAACCCCCTGGTCAGGCAGGAAACCCTATACCATTTCAAACAAATGGTTGTCCAGTCTCTTCTTAAAAACCTCTAGTGTTGGAGCATTCACAACTTCCAGAGGCATTTGTTTTTAGGGTTAGGGTTATTCATTGGCTTTTTACATCTGCTAAGATGCCATTCTTTAATTTTTCGGTCATCTTTCCTTAGGATAGGGGAAAATTGTGATCCTTTGAATCTGTTTTTTAGGGCAGAATGTAGAACACTTCAGATGATACGCTCTGCCAGAAATGAAATCTGTCCTTCATGGCTGATATGAATGAAACATATTCTCATACTTATCAAAAGAAATTGAATCTCATAGAATTTAATGGGGAGAAATATCACCTAAAAGTTATAATATGAATGTTGGTCATAATTGAAAACTTCATACTCTCTGGAGCAATCAAGACAAAGTAAGGTTCTGACATACATGCATAACGGTGTCTTCTCTATATGCTAAAATTCTAATGAAAAAAATGTCCATAAATTTCTATTTGCCTTAGGAGATAAGTTGTGACTGACAACAGACAATCCATTCCTGGAATATATATGAGGGTTGTTTTTTTCCTTTAACATAGTAGTTAATCTCATTCCTCACTCCTCTACATCTTGACCCTATTCTAGACTGGAGCTCCTTTAGGTCTCCTTGTTTTTAACACATCCATATACAAAGACTTGTTTAAGTAAATCATTGTGTAACCCTTAAAAATGTAACACAGCACACATATCTTTTTAAAAAGAAAAAAGAAAAAGAAGAGAAAGCCTTACAATAGTTTCTGCAAGAGCTACCCCGCCTAACACATTCAAAAGGAACACAGGCTTGCATGTCTAAGTCCCAGTCCAACATCTTGATCTTTATTGGCTACATCTTCAAAATCCTTAGATAAATAATATTGTGATAAATCTCTCCTCCATTTGTCTGATTTTTTAATTTTCCTTTATTAACATAATACTAGATTTCAAGATGTAAAAAAAAGACATTATAACGGTGCTTCACCAGTTTTCATTAACAAAAGACAGCCTCCTGCCCCATGGTGTTTATATTATAATGTACTGAAGAACTGTTTAATTAACTTAAATTTACTTATAAAGCAATAGGCCCAATGCTGCTAAGAGATAAAGTGAAACTGCAGATAAAATCTGTCAGGAAATCTCTATCCAGTTTCTTGAAAACTTCCTTCCAGTGCAAAAGGCACTTTTGTTTCTCTTTCCTCAATCTGAGGCTGCTTCTACATTTCTTTTAGCAATGTTTAGAAATGTTTTTCTGCTTATTTTCTTATTACAAAACTACTGATCACTGCTCTCTTTCTCTGTCTCCCTGTATGTGTGGTTGTTACACTCCATCATTTTGTAGTCTCCTTGGCTTCCCTATTGCCTAATCTGAAAAAAGTCCCACAAGAATGGACTCATGATGCCTTCCCTGGAGATTTAACTGAAGAAATGAGGAAGCAAATATTATACAGTACAGTGAAAGATGGGACATTAACATCCATTCATCAGCCTCCTTGTATGTAAAAGCTCATTACATCTCCAAAAATTCCAACAAAGTGGAAAAATAAAATCATGAAGCTTTATAAAAGCACTTTGTATAGCAAGATGAGCAGCATATAAATTTAATGAGGAAATAAATCAAAAACAAAATCTGAAAAAGAATAGTTATTAGTATTGAAGGAAAGGATCTTCCAGGGAATTCTTTCTATAAAGAGTTGGAAAATGATGTTGTGGAAACAGGAATCTATTTGCACAGTTCTTCTAAATTTCTTCAGCTAAATATTTAAATAATCTTTCTGAAGACTTCTGACATTTGTGAAGATTAGATAATTGGAGATATGACATATGAACTATTTGAATATATAGATGAAAATACACAAAAGGGTTAATGAATATAAATATTGTAATAGCACTTTATGACAAAGTCTTCTCAATAATATGAACAAAAAAAGTGATCATTGAGTGGCTAAACTCCTGCAATCATTAGAGAAGAGAGGAATAATTGCAACATCTTTGCTAATACACAAGATATGAATTTGGGTTTGCTCAGATCACTTGTTTTGTTCTCAGATAACATGAGCTATCATCTCCAATCAGCCATTGAATTTGTCTTTATTAACCAGCCTTTTGTAATGACTGGATTATAATTGTGAGTGATTAAAATACATGCATTAACGAAGAGCTCTATGTAAACTTGCAGACCCACAACTATCATATTAGGCTCCAGTTTCTCTTGATCCTGCAGACCTAGCATTTTTTAAATTTAATTGCTATGAAAGGCAGAATAAACTATGCACAGCAAATTAAGTGTGAAACAGTCTTAATTTAGATAATGTCTATTCTGTGAAACCACTTCCTCAGCAATATTTGAAGACACACAATGGGAAGATCTTTTAGTCGCTTCTACTATTAGAGCAGCAACTGTGCACGGAAGTTCTGAATTTTGGTTTGGTTAACGATCAGCACTTTACCATCAGTCTTCTTTGCTTTCTTTTTATGGTTCCAGTGAAAAATGTGACCTCATGCTAGCTATATAGAACAAGTTATAGGCAAAAATAAAATCATCGATATGCAGTACCTGGGCTTGCAAATGATCCGCTTGACCTCACTGGACTTTATTAAATTATTATTATTATTATTATTATTATTATTATTATTATTATTATTATTATTATTATTATTATTATTATTATTATTATTATTATTATTATTATTATTATTATTATTATTATTATTATTATCTTTTATTCATTAAACATGAATCTCAGTCAACTGAACATTCAAATTGGCTGGCGCTGATGGTTTATTATTATTATTATTATTATTATTATTATTATTATTATTATTATTATTATTATTATTATTATTATTATTATTATTATTATTATTATTATTATTAAATGGCACATTGAAAAAAAAATATCTCAGCAAATGACTTGCATAGAAATAACTCAGAAAGTTATTTCTGAGTTTAAAACAGATCATGCCAAACCAATCTTATTTCATTCTTCGATAAAGTGAAATACTAATAGACCAGTGAAATACTGTGGATGTAGTATACTTAGACTTCAGTAAGTCATTTGATAAAGTAGATCACAATATACTCCTTTGTAAGCTAGAAAAATGTGGAATAGACAACATCACCACCAGATGGATCTGTAGCTGGCTGGTAAACCATACTCAACAAATAGTCCTCAATGGCACTACATCCACATGGAGAGAAGGAAGCAGTGGGGTACCACAAGGTTCCGTCTTAGGCCCAGTACTCTTCAATATCTTCATAAATGACTTAGATGTGGGAATTGAAGGATAACTCATCAAATTTGCAGATAACACCAAACTGGCATGAGTATCCAACACCCCAGAAGACAAACTCAGGATCCAAAAAGATCTTGACAAACATGAACAATGGGCCCTGTCCAACAAAATGAGTTTCAATGTGTAGAAAAGCAAAGTTTTACATTTAGGCAGTAAAAATCAAAGATACAAGTACAGGTTAGGTGAGACCTGGCTTAAAAACAGTAACTATGAGAGGGACCTTGGAGTCCTCGTGGACAATCACTTGACTATGAGCCAGCAGTGTGCAGCAGCAGCCAAAAAAGCTAATACAATCCTGGGTTGTATAGAATCAAGTTCATGCCAAGTATTAGTATCGCTTTATAAACCCCTAGTAAGACCACACCTGGAATACTGCAGCCAATTTTGGTCACCATATCACAAAAAAGATGTTGAGAGTTTGGAAAAAATTCAGAGAAGAGCAACTAAGGTGATCAAAGGCCTGGAGACTAAAACATATGAAGAATGGCTACAGGACTTGGGTTTGGCTAGTCTAAAGAAAAGAAGAAATAGGGGAGACATGATAGCAGTATTCCAGTATTTGAGGGGCTGCCACCAAGAAGAGGGGGTCACATTATTCACCAAAGCACCAGAGGGAAAGACTAGAAACAATGGTTGGAAACTGATCAAAGAGAGGAAGCAACCTGGAATTAAGGAGAAACTTCCTGACAGTGAGGACAATTAACTAGTGGAACAGCTTGCCTCCAGAAATCGTGGGTGCTCCATCACTGGAGATTTTTAAGAAGAGGCTAGACCGTCACTTGCCTGAGATGGTATAGGTTCTCCTTCTTGAGCGGGGGGGGGGCTGGATTAGAAGACCTCCAAGATCTGGTTTTTGATGATCTTTTCTAGGATCTTCCCAGGTATTGATGTTAGACTGATTGGTCTATAGTTTTATGGGTCTGTTTTTTTCCCTTTCTTGAAGATGGGAACCACATCAGCCCTTTTCCATTTATCAGGTACTTCCCCGGTGTTCCAGGATTTTTGAAAGATATGGTGCAATGGTTCTGAGATAACATCTGCCAGTTCCTTCAGAACTCTGGGGTGTAATCTGTCGGGTCCTGGTGTATTATATTTGTCAAGGTCCGATAAGTGTTCTCTTACCATTTTCTTCCTTATTTTAATTTTTGTTTCTAGTTTGTCTTTTGCAGTGGTTTTTTTGTTGGGCTATAATTTCTTTTTGTGTGAAGATTGATGCAAAGAATGAGTTAAACAGCTCTGCTTTCTCCCTACTGCCTTTTACATCCTTGCCATCTTCTCTCTTTAGTGGACCTACAGTTTCCTTGACTCTTTTCTTGTTATTAATATGTTGGAAGAAACTTTTTTTATTATCCTTGATTTTTGTTGCAAGTCTTCGTTCATTCTGAGTCTTTGCTTTCGTGACTTCATCTTTGCATGTTCTGGCTGCTGATAATCAGCCTTAGTTATGTATCCCTCTTTCCATTTTTTGTATTTGTCCTTTTTGTCTTTCAGTTTGTCAGAGAGATCTTTGTGCAGCCATGCTGGTTTCTTCTTGAATTTCTTGTTTTTCTTTTTCAGTGGTATTGTGCTGGTCTGGGTTTTTATGATCATATTTTTCAGAGTTTTCCACACTTCTTGCATTGTTTTCCCCTTTAGGATTTTCATCCATGGAATCTTTCCTAGATTCTCTCTGAGTTTGTTAAAATCAGCTCTTTTGAAGTTTAACACTCTGGTTGGATTATTTTCTACTTTTTGTATTTGCATTAAATTGAATTTCAGCATGACATGGTCACTTTCACCCAAGGTACCGGCAACTTCAACTCCCTCTATCACTTCTTCTCAATTAGTAAGGATTAGGTCCAGTATTACTTTACTTCTAGTTCCCTCCTCTACCTTTTGGATGACAAAGTTGTTGGCTAGGTTGGTTAAGAATCTGTTTATCTGTTTATACATTTATTGAAATGTATGGGAATTTATTGAATTTTATTATTTTTCTCTAACTAAAACACAGAGAGCTCATCTCTGAGTTATTGTGTACATAATTGTTTTTTGTATATTCCTCATCTGACATGTCTGTTTCATGATTATTATGGTTGGGATATTTTTTCCTTCATATGGAATGGAAATTAAAAAAAACTTTACCAATTTGTTACAAGAATTTGTGAAAAATATTTGGGGAAATGACATCTAGGAAAACAAAGGTTCTTGGGAAACATGAGGCTTAACAGTCTATAACTGCAGCTACTTTTTTCAAAAGGTAAAAAGCCTAGCTATCTCATAAATCAGACATGCTTTCCTGAGGGCTTTGTTTCAGGCACATCACACCCTGTAATTCCTTCCTTCCATGATGGATAGGTTCCTGAGTACCAATGAATCCATATCTATAATTTAAATGAGAGAACAAACTATCATTTATTCTAAAATGCTGTATTTCAAATATGTTTTCTCTAAATTATCAATATTTTTTGCTTAGGAATTTTAGTTATAACTAATTTTAGCATGAGGTGAATTCCAGTCATCAAGATTGTTGAGTAAAGCAAGAGGCAAGGGTGATATAGCGATTAAAATGTTGGAATAAGACTGAGGACTCTCCTGTCAGTCATGGGAACTCACTGGATATCAGTTGCTCTCTCTCAGTCCAACCTAATTGAATTGAGGGATTCCTTGAGGAATTCAGAAATAGACTACAGAAAAGCATTCAGTCATTCCATTTGTATAGTGCTCTGGTGAAGAGCCAGACCTCAAGGCCACCTGGATCTCAAGGGGAAACCTCATTTCAGAGAGCCATGGCTACAGCAGAAGGCATTCTTCCAGCATTCTAAGAGATGACATTGTTTAACGGGAGGAAACTGCTGAGGCAACACATCACTGCCTGCATTGCTGCGTTCTGTATCATTTTGAAGCTTCAAGATGGTCTTCAAGGGCAGCCGTTTATAGAGTGGATTACAGTATTCAAGCCCTGAGATGACCAGTTATGTATATTTTATACCAAAACATACTGTTATTACAAACTATATGCTAATTTATTAGGTTAGGAGTAAGCCTCAAATATTT
This sequence comes from Azemiops feae, assembly GCA_023970755.1. Classification (NCBI taxonomy): domain Eukaryota; kingdom Metazoa; phylum Chordata; class Lepidosauria; order Squamata; family Viperidae; genus Azemiops; species Azemiops feae. The sequence goes on along the minus strand of JALGBA010000005.1, from coordinate 5,670,939 downwards.
CCTGTACGCTCTAACCTTTAAATGTTTTGAAGTTGGGACTCCACATGTATGAAATCTTTTAAATATGTAGATATAGTTATAATAATAATAATAATAATAATAATAATAATAATAATAATAATAATAATAATAATAATAATAATAATAATAATAATAATAATAATAATAATAATAATAATAATAATAATAATAATAATAAAGTTGGAAGGGATCTTGGAGGTCATCTAGTTCAACCCCCTGCTCAGGCAGGAAACCCTATACCATTTCAGACAAATGGCTGTCCAGTCTCTTCTTAAAAACTTCCAGTGTTGGAGCATTCACCACTTCTGGACGCAGGTTGTTCCACTGGTTAATTGTTCTAACTGTCAGGAAGTTTCTCCTTAGTTCTAGGTTGCTTCTCTCCTTGATTAGTTTCAATAACTTGATTAGTTATTGTAAGGAAGCTTTCTTCTTTTGTGGATGTAATTATTTTATTAATATTGTTCTGAGCAGATTATAGAGAATGATGAACAATGCAAAATTTAATATTTTGATATATTGACTGATATGTTTTCTCAATGTTAATATTAATATTTAAGGTACTATGACATATATGTATGTATATAAATAATCAACACTGACTTGAAAGCATAATATATATAAAATGAATGTATAAAATGGATTGTTTGATCTTGTCCCATCATTGCTCCATTTGGGGTTAATTTTCATAAGCTTGGCAGGCATTAATTATCCAGTACCTCAGCCTAATTATCAGCCTCACTGTATGAGTTAAGCTGATGAAATAACTGGTCAGCTATCATGATACACTTGAGTCTTGCTTGAAGCCAATAATTCATTGTTGCAATATTTCTTATTCACTATAAGAACATTCAAAGCAAAATCAGTCTTGTCTTCTCCAGATAAACTGATCTATCTGATGATAGACTCCATCTACTGACTGGATTAGAAATCTTCAGTCTGTGCCACATGATTCATATTTTTATATTTTAAATTTAATGTCAGATGCCCCCAAAATCATATAATAAACACTTTGTTATTCAAACATGGTTGATTGGAGGACAAACTAATTACTTGGCCTGTAATCCTGCTCCCACTTTCATGTGCACAACACCCATTAAAATCAAAGACTCATGCAAGTAGATGCTGTTTAATGAATTCAAATGTATTTGCTAGACAGTAGAAAAGGAATAAGATTCGTAGATGTGTTACAATAGAGCAGACATGACTGGCTGCCTTTTGGTAGATTAAATGCTTAGCAATTTTTCTTTGGTTTGCTTTTGTTTCTGAATAACAAGGTTCAGCAATGTGTTGATCCATTATCTATTGTGTGTCAAGATCAAAGTCAGACAGTTGCAAAACAGGAATTCATTTAATTTGTGCTTCACATCTTCAATTGGCAATGCATTTTTTATAAAATGCTAGCACTGAACCTAATGACCAAAAAAAAAAAAGTTTTGAATTAAAGGACAAAGCCATAGCTTCATAATTCATTGAGATTTGCTTGGATTTCTGAGGACCAGTTTTCCTGACTAATATTACCATAGGTATTTTCTGTGAGTCACATTGCTTGCTTCTATATGAGATGCTTAAATTATTTTTCAAAGTTGCTGTGGTGAGGTATTTTTACATTAAAACAACATATAGTGATAAATCCCTACAGAGATTTAACAAGACATTATAGAGTCATATTCATCCCAAGCACTCCTTATTTAACCTTCATTTTATCTTATTAGTAATTTTTGTCAGATCCTCTTGGTGATATTTCTTGCCCTTTGCTGCAATGATATTTTGTTATTGCAGGCATTTATTTATGTCTATCAAATGAAAAAATTGTTATGATTCATGTTTTCCCCCCACTGAGAATTTTCTACAAATTAATATAATGTTCCATTTATTTTCGGTGAAGTTTCTGTGGTTTAATTCCCTCAGTGTTGCACATTGGCCTTAATTCAATTGGATACCTGCTTTTTCCTGTTGTGGACCACAACTAGAGTAAATGACCAAAAGCCCTATTCCAATTATAAGTAATCCCACAAAGAGATGAATAAAGACTCAATTATAGAGTGTATAAAGTGCAGACTGCAGTGTGGTTCTGTTAATACATCAGCCTATACAAGATTGTGCATGGAGAATGATGATTGGATCTCTAATATGCATTAGATTTTCACATGCTCACTTACAAAACCATCCCCCACTTCCTGCAATACAGCTCCAGAGGCAATTATCTACACTTTAAATCCCTATTTCATTTATTTTTTAAAAAAAAACACCCAAGTGCCTCAGCCAATTTCTGTAGATTATCCTGATAAACTTAAGAGGTCATTTGGGATTGTGTCTGACCTTGGTAAGAAACCAGTTTAAAGAAGGAATAAAACCTTCTGATTTTCATGTTGAAGGTTATTTAATCCTAATTTTGTCCATTACGTTGTAATTGTCTTTAATGGGTATATTGATGTGACAGTGCATATTTTAATGAATGGCTGCTTGATCCATTTGTGCCACTGCCTTGGGAAGCTGCCTCGTGTGATCAAGTGTTTGATCTTCAGTTGAACAAAAAGGTAATGTAGCAACTTTATCAAGAAACTTGTAGTTTGCTTGTAAAAGCCCTGATGCATTTATTTTGTTTTAGATCGTTAGCCTTGCAGAACTACTAGGCCCAACTGGACTAAGCCAAGACTGATCCTTTGGTCAATAGCAAAGTTGAATAAAAAAGTGAGGATTCCTTTCATGATAACTCACACAATTGAAATATAGGTGGGTGGCTATATTAATCGAATGAATGAATGAATGAATGAATGAATGAATGAATGAATGAATGAATGAATGAATGAATGAATGAATGAATGAATGAATGAATGAATGAAGCAAGATACTGTCTTAAACCTTATATTGGCTTCTGGAAATATCGCAGACATTTCCTTGGTACCACTTGCCATCTGACAATGATGCAACCCAACCAGCTTGCTCTGAATCATCCAGAAACCACCCTAATGGAGAAATAGATTGGTTTCTGAAAGTTTCAGAGCAAGCTGGTTGGGTTGCATATTCTGATTTGGTGTTTTCTGAAAGGGTGGTGGCTTTGCTTTATGATTGGAAAAGTGGACTACCAGTCAGATTCCCTGCTTCCCAGTTTGATCCTTAACAGGCAGTTGCTGCATTTTTAAACATAGTTAGTGACAAAAACACAGAGGAAAACTTAGTTTGCTACACCCAATATCAACAACTGTTTTTCAGATTGTTCAGGCTGCATTGTGGAAATATTCATTGATAGAAACCGCTAGCTTTAAGGGACTGATTAATGGACCACTTCTGTTGAATGTAATTATGTTTGTTTCTTGGCTCAATGTTGGCCTTTCCTACAAGCCTATCTGCCCAATACCTGTCCAAACGTCTGGTTATCTGGTTACAAATCAGATTGATGTGGCTTTATACTCTTGCTTTGTCAACCAACCTACATCAGTTAGGATGAAATTATGATGTGAAGGTTTCATTCTTGCAATCTCTGCAGTCAGCACTCAATGGGTCTGTTCTTAGCTAAGAAAATATTGCTGAGCAGAAGACAGTCAACAGCAAAAGTGCGAGGCAAGTGAGTCCTTTGGGGAAATAACCCTTACTTAACTTGCTTCAACTTCCTTGTCTCACACATAGTTACCATATTACTTCTCTATAACAGAAACCACAAAAATGAAGACTTTCAAGTACTTCTTAAAACCCTGCTTTAGTTTAGTTTAGGAAGACAAAACAATTTTTGGAGAAAAAAACACCCTCTCCTTTCTTGTCATCCTAACCTGAAGATAAAAACAAATTTTGGGTTAAATGGACAAATACGAGAATTGGAATAAATATCTAGTATTTTTTTGTGCTCCTGTAACTTTTCCACCTCCTTCTGAAAGCTAAGCTGAATAACCTGCATAAACTGTATATATGAATGAAAGAGAACAAACATAGGCACAATATCCACCATGTGCAGCCCTTTATTTTCCTAGGTGAAAATACCTGGGAATTTGTGACCTGTGAATTTTATATCTTGCAAGGACAACAAAATGATGAGAAACTAAGGCCAAAATGAGCTAGCAAAGCAGATGGCAGATGCAACAACTTTAGCAGGAACTCATAAAGAATCATGGTAGATCTTTTTTGTTGTTGTTTGAACTGTCTGCCTTCTCTTTTCCTTTTCCAGATGCTTCTTCCAAACCAGATTGCTTTTTACGCTGGAACAGGATTGGAGGGGGATGTATTGTGTACATTCCTCTACTGTTGCTTGAAGATAAAAAGCAGGAGGGGGGTGTTTTCATAGGCTGGAACTAAGAAAAACCAAACCAAAGGATTTTTCACCACAGAGAATTGAAGTAAAGTAAAATACGACTTTTAACATTGATATAACTTATAACTTTCACTTAGTGGCTGGGGATGAGTTGAACGCAATGTTCCAATGTTGTCAGAACATTTTTCTGCTCTGGTTAGGTGCAAGTGAGGAAAGGCAGAAAGAGAAAAGCACTCTGAAGACATCTGACATCAGATGGCAATGCTTCTGGTTATTTGTCTCTCTTTCAGAGTATTTTTCAGTTTTAAAAAGAAATGTCTCTGGAATGAAGTTTTGGGAAGTATTTATTTTTGCAAATGGGTAGTCTTCTTTATATATCTTTCTATCACCCTGCAGTCATCTTGGCCGAGCCTGTCCTGATTTATAAAATCCCCATGGGAAGCATGTCCTCACAATGCTTTCCCTTGGTATTTAATTGAAATTGAGCAGCAGAGAAGATTGCAGATTGCTGGAGAAATGATTATATAATGAAAGAAAGAACACTCACACACTTGGCTAGGCTATCTTATAAGGTAAGCTAAAAAAAAAACCCAAAAAACCAAGGGGCTTCCGGTTTTGCACAGTAGCGCAAATAGCCAAGGGATTGGGAGGCTCCACACCCTATGACCGATTCTTTTCTGTTAGGGGACCCTAAATGGGCCTAAAGTCACCCTGGAGACAAAGAGGGAGGGAAGCCCCACCAACCATGGAGAGATGGCGGTCAATCCGGTCGTTCAGGGAAAGTCCTCCAGAAACCAGCAGAAGAAAGGCTAGCTTCACTCCAGAGTCTAGCCCAAGCTACAAGCAGTCGAAGCTAAAAAGCACTAATTTAAGCTTGATCATAAATAACATGTTTGGAACTGGGCTCAAAATGCAGCGTTGTTTCACATGTTGTGATTGTATGATATTGTGGCTTCCTTTGGATAGCAGTTATTTATCATCTAAATGTTGTTTTTCATGTTTTTTTTAATTATATACAGTACCAAAGATCGGGTAACTAACAGGAAAGCAATGGAAATTGATATTGCATGTGTTGACTGACAATTTCTCTGCCACCCCCAAAAAAGAAAAAAAAAGGTAATTTGTATATGATTTTTCCTCCTCCAAAATGTCCACTAAAATATGTAACATTTGTACTAGGCAAAACTATGCAGGCACATTTCTAAGCACCCCTCTCAGCATGATTCCCAATAATAAATGTTAATTCATATATGAAGTGTACACAGCTGGTTCTCACCTTATGCTCATAATTGGGATCACAAGATGCTGATGTGACCACTTAGTTCAATGCCCACAATTGCATACTTGTATAGAATGCCTTCATTGAGTCATTATGACTTAGAAATCCAATCTTTCATTGTTTTTGTGAGGTTATTTTACTTTATTTCATGTCATAAGAATCTGAGTGTTGCAGCTGTCATGGAGCTTCAAATAGCAATAGCAATAGCACTTAGATTTATATACCACTTCACAGTGCTTTACAGCCCTTTCTAAGCAATTTATAGAGACAGCATATTTCCTCCAACAATCTGGGTCCTCATTTTACCAACCTCATAAGGATGGAAGGCTGAGTCAACCTTGAGCCAGTGAGGATCGAACTCCTAGCTATGGGCAGAATTAGCCTGCAATACTGCATCCTAACCATTGTGCCACCATGGCTCAAAACATTTCTGACAAAGATTTTTCTTTTTCAATTAATAGTAATTATAAGCATATTACTAGTTTCTCCTTGCCTCATATTTATGAGGAGGTTGTCTGAAGTGATGGCTTACAAGATCTTGGCTTACAGAAAGTGCAGCCACAGTTTAATCAAATGTTAAAACTAATATCATGTTGCCAATGCAGCTAGCAGAGAAAAAAAAAGTGCAACTAGCAATCTTCAGCATAAAGGCAAATCTTCACTCCTGTGGTCACAAAGGATAAATTGAAATCTCAGATGAATTGTGTAATGAGGAATTCAAAGAGTTTGACCTATTAATATATCTCACTTGAAAAAGGAACATAATGGATCAAGGAGATAAACAGGATTATCCCCTTTCTAGACCACTTTGCTGTTGCTAATTGTAATGTTTAATGCAGATGTTTAAATGCTAGCCAGAAAAAACATCAGTTAGAGGTTTAAATCATCTTTGTTAAACTATATAATTCTTTTCTGTCACACATATGTACACACACACACACACACACACATTCTTGTCTAAAAAGAACAGAGGAAAATGTTTTTATTTACCTAATTTAATTCTCATTTGGGGATAAAAAGACATTATAATAATATTCCATATTTGAAGTATTTAAATCTAAAACTACTGTGTTAGCAAACAGGTATGGAAACCAGGTACAGATTAACACATATATAACTTGTTTCTTTATCTGTTAAAATGTTATAGTTTAAGAAACTAGAATACCATATACTGAAAAGTCAAATACCAGTTCTGCAGTATCATACTAGATACTGACATTATAATAAAAATACAATAATATGATATAATCTAGATCTAGATAACAGAATGAGTTGGAAGAGACATTGGAGATCTTCTACAATTTCAGACAAATGGTTGTCCAATCTCTTCTTAAAAAGCTCCAGTGTTGGAGCACCCACAACTTCTGGAGGCAAGCCGTTCCACTGATTAATTGTTCTAACTGTCAGGAAATTTCTCCTTAGTTCTAGATTGCTTCTTGTCCTGCCTTCAGGTGCTTTGGAAAATAGATTGATCCTGTCTTCTTTGTGGCAGCCCCTTAGATATTGGAACAGTGCTATCATATCACCCCTAGCCCTTCTTTTCATTAAACTAGACATACTCAATTCCTGCAATGCATCACAATCATTTTCACTTAAAAAAATAGATCTTTTCTTCCAGTTGGACAAAATTCTAATAGCCATCACCCTGTTAGTCTTTTGTAAGCCATTGATGACTGGCTTTCCCCCCAGATGTTTGGGACAGATATCATAGTTAAGTGAGCTCTGCTGGTTAATATTGTTCTCTAAAAAAAAAGTTGGGTTGTGCTTGTGGTCTCGGGTGTAATGGTTATTGTGAAATGATTGTTTCATGTTTCACTCTTGTACCCACATAGGTATACTTTGTGAAAGAGATAGACATATACATTGTGTAAATACATAAATAAACTAATCATCTCAGCTCTTAACAGTAAAAAGAAAACAAAATTCCATACCAAGATCACACCAGCCAGATGCTTTAACAAAATGAGGAGAGCTTCACCTTGGATATCCAAAAGCAAGTTGTAATGTTCATTTCTTTTCATATCAACTTGCTAGATTTTTTTTCACTAAAGTGCATGAATTTTCAAAGATGAAAAATGAAAATTTTCAAAAATGAAAAATCATTTTCAAAAATATGATACCCACATTCTAATTAATAAATTCTATTCTGTGCTTTCAGCAGTTCAGAGAAAAAGATCCCAGCACCTTACAAACACAGCTCCTAGTCTCAACACTTTTCCTCATGAACTAGATTTGGTAGGGTGGAGTTTCTATGATTTATACTTTAGATTTCTCTGAAGGCCACAGTTCTTTACTTTTACTTTATCCAGTGTTCCATTCATGTGATTTTGGTTCCATGATATACTTCCTGCAGCCTGTCATATTAACTTTATCTCTCTCTAACTCTCTGAGCTGGGGTGTTTGCAGTCTGGAAATAACAAAGCAGCAAATAACAGCTATAGTCAAGAAGATCAGCAGATATGAAGATTGAATTGCAAATTATGGACAGAACCTCCAATTTCAATCCAATCAGAAACGTTTCTACTAATCCATCAATGGGGAAACTGCAGTGAATCAGTCAGTACCTGACAAGGAAGAAACAGTGCAATTCTGAGTGCAGATATGAGATAGCCCAAAGAAATACAACAAAGATGCAGCTTGGTTAAATGAGGTGGATAAGAATAAAAAAGAAGTTGAAATGAAAGAACTAATAATAATAGCAGAAATGGTAGAGAAAAGAGTAAGGAAGATCAAGAATTGGTCAGCACCAGTTGAAGATGAACTGCATGGTTTTTGGTTGAAACATCTAACTGATCTATACCCACTCATTTTAACAGTTTAACAACATACTACAAGGAGGATACTACAAGCAAAACTAAAAGCAATGGATAGGAAGGCCAGAAAAATAATGACAATGATTCATGCCTTTCATCCTCACAGCGACATTGACAGACTCTACCTACCAAGGCAAACAGGTGGGCATGGAATGTTGCAAGTCGATGAGATGGTGGAAGAAAAAAAATGGCTTTGGAAGAATATTTGAAGGACAATGAAGAAGATGCACTGAAGTTAATATACCAGGAAGGCTTACCGACTACAGGACAGACCAAACTGGCCTGCAAGAAAGACCAAATAAAGAACAGAATGGAGGTGTGGGAAGACAAAGTACTACATGACCAGTACATTAAAAAAGCAAGGAAAACAGGCAATGGCAATGGCTAAGAGCAGGAAAGTTGAAGAAAGAGACAGAGGGACTAATTCTGGCCACATAAGACCAAGTAAGCTTCTGGTAAGCTTCTGCAAGAAGATTACACAGACTACTACAAGCAGTGGCATGATGAAGTAGCAACAATGGTGCATTGGAAGATCTGCAAGAAATATCATTTGCCTGCCAGCAAGAACTGGTGGGATCATAAAATAGAGAAAGTCATAGAAAATTAAGAAATTAAATTGCTCTGGGATTTTAGAATTCAAACAGACAGCCACATAGACTTAACATAAGAAAGACAAAAAAGACTGGATAGTAGATGTGGCAGTGCCAGGAGACAGCAGAACAGAAGAGAAAGAACTGGAAAAGATAACAAAGTAGAAAGACCTATAAATAGAAATAGAACAACTGTGGCAAAGGCAAGCAACGGTAGTACCAATAGTTAATAGGCGCTTGGATGCAATCCCAAAACAACTGGAGCACCATTTGAACACCATTGGCATTGACACATTCACCATCAGTCAACTGCAAGAAGAAGAAGAAGAAGAAGAAGAAGAAGAAGAAGAAGAAGAAGAAGAAGAAGAAGAAGAAGAAGAAGAAGAAGAAGAAGAAGAAGAAGAAGAAGAAGAAGAAGAAGAAGAAGAAGAAGAAGAAGAAGAAGAAGAAGAAGAAGAAGAAGAAGAAGAAGAAGAAGAATGAAGATGATGATTGGTTTTGGTTTCTTATTTTAAATATGTGATGACAGTTTATATTTACCTTGGCACTTTCTTATCAATTGAATTCTTTTGTGTCTCCTTCAAGGACAGATTTTCTGTTTTTCTGGACTCATATTATACATAAAATTCTCCTATGAGAAGTGACATGTATAATAAGGGAAAGGGAAGGTTGAAATGGCATTATATTTCTAAGCTTTTGAGATGAACTTCTTAGTTTTTGTAAGACAATAAGCAGTGCTGCCACTAAATAGCCACAGCAATTAATATTGTCCTCCTCATTATTCCATGCAAAGTTATTTTTAGTTGCATTGGGAATGTACAGAAATTTTGAGAGATACATAAAAAAATCAAGTAGCACATATCTACTATCACCTCCTCAGGTGTGTTTTTCAGGTTTTGCTTCTTTTGTTTGTCAATGAGGCAGCCACATCTTCTATCATGGGATGCAAAATGGTTTTGATAAGAAATATTCCCTAAGGTATTGGGAATCTATAAAAGAAAAAAAAAAGAAAAAAGGTATTTTAATGGGTTTCTCTCACAAGGAACCCCACTGAGTTGAGTTTACTGCTAGATGGCTTAGGAGATGAAAGATGTAGCACTTCAAGGGATGTAGGTTACATTAGGTAGATACATTTGAATGCTTGATGAAACCTCTTAATATGACACGATACGAGCCTTCATATCAGTCAGGAAATATGGAGAGGAAAACAATCCAGTGAAATTTGCCAAAGGAAATAGCTGATGGCACTTTAATGCTGAAGGAGATATTAGAGTGTGATTTGATTTTCTTTTCTTCATAACTCCGAAAAGGCATGCATTCTGCCACAAAGAAACTTTAGGAATAATCATCTGGAACATACTTCTTTATGAAAGAGGAAATATATTAAAAAATAGACTCATGCAACTATATTGCATTGGGTCTGCTTGTGTATTGTGTGTGTGTGTGTGTGTGTGTGTGTGTGTGTGTGTGTAAAATATAGACAGAGACAGACACAGAGAGAAAGACAGAATAAATGAGCAGGTCTTTCAGTTGGGGAATGCCATTCTCCGAAAATTTTAGCCCCACTGAAAATTGGGTAGTGGACGTGCTGTCATAGTGGGCTCAGATCTGGAGTTAGAGGATAAATCTGACACAAGCAGCCAGAGCCAACTCCAAAAGGGCCAACATATAACAAGCAGCCAGCTCCAGCTCCACCAGAGGAACTGCTGTCTGAGCAGGCACTGGAGGTTGGACAGGCAGTAATCAGAAGATATCAGAAATATGAGGGTGTGGATTTACTATTCTTTCCCAGTGCAAGAGCTTGATGAGCTGTAAAGAGAATAGACCAAAGGTGCTTTATGAGACTGCTCATGCAGGAGTTCCGCCCCACTAAATGAACTATACCGAGGCTTCTTCTATTAAAATGGAGCAGTAAGCACAGGCTCACCAATGATGATAACTACCTGTTATTGGTGTACCTTGACTTATAAACCTTTGCAACTCTGATTATGAATCTGCACAAGCTGACAATTAGAATAGAGTAGAGCTGGAAGGGACCTTGGAGGTCTTCTAGTCCAGCCCCCCGCTCAAGCAGGAGAACCTATACCATCCCAGAAAAGTGACTGTCTAGTCTCTTCTTAAAAATCTGCACTGATGGAGCGCCCACGATTTCTGGGCGTTCCACTGGTTAATTGACCTCACTGTCAGTAAGTTTCTCCTTAATTCCAGGTTGCTTCTCTCTTTGATCAGTTTCCAACCATTGTTTCTCATCCTTCCGTCTGGTGCTTTGGTGAATAATGTGACCCCTTCTTTGTGGCAGCCCCTCAAATACTGGAATACTGCTATCATGTCTCCCCTATTTCTTCTTTAGACTAGCCAAATCCAAGTCCCACAGCCATTCTTCGAATGTTTTAGTCTCCAGGCCTTTGATCATCTTGGTTGCTCTTCTCTGAACTTTTTCCAAACTCTCAACATCTTTTTTGTGATATGGTGACCAAAATTGGCTGCAGTATTCCAGGTTCTGACCTTCAGATTCTGCCTGACTACTCTCTTGCATGCTGCTTTGATCTGCAATTTTTGTAAGCCAAAGTGCTGAGCTTTGGGAGAAACTGTTCTCTATATTGCAATCCTATGTGTTTGCAAACTTCACTTAGTAAAGAAAAAAAAACATAATCTCTTCACGTATTTATATGTATGTTTGACCTGGAATAGGACAAGTAGGTAAAGCAAACTGATCAAAGAGAGAAGCAACCTGGAATTAAGGAGAAACTTCCTAACAGTGAGGACAATTAACCAGAGGAACAGCTTGCCTTCAGAAATCGTGGGCACTCCATTACTGGAGATTTTTAAGAAGAGACTGGACAGTCACTTGTCTGAGATGGTATAGGTTCTCCTGCTTGAGCGGGGGGCTGGACTAGAAGACCTCCAAGGTAACTTCCAGCTCTATTCTATTCAAACAGCATTGTTAGCCTGCTAAGTAGAAGAGACAAGAAACACAACCAGATTAGCTAACTCTACTTTATTGTAAGGCTACATTAACAAAATATTGCAAATCTGAAAGTGAAAATTTTCCATTGTCTCTTTTTGCCACCTGATAATTAGGGTGGATCTTTTCTAAGGTGTTTTTTTTTTTGCTGTCCATTATTCAGCTTCAGGCTCCTCCTTCTTATATCTGATCATTTCCTAGGCAGCATCTCTTTGCCTTGTCTCTCAAGATCATTCACACATACCATTATAAGCTTGCCTTGATAATATATAGACTAAGAAAGCCTAAGCTTTATAAACTAAGAATATGAGCTAGACAGATTTTTCGAGTATTGGAAAGAGTTTCAGCTTCACTAGCCATATTTTAATGACCACATATTGTCCAATATTTGGTAACTAGTCACTGAATTTTTTAAATAGTTAATAAAAGTTCAACTCTAATCATAACAACTGCTTTGTGTCTTTCTTGGTAAGTGAAAAGCAATATCCAATTGTTGCTGATTATCTGTCTGTCTGTCTATCTATCTATCATCCATCTATCCATTATCTATCTTTAATCATAGAAGAGGGCAGAAGAAATGACAAGACAACTAGCTGATCCATTATCCATTCATTCAAATTTTGATTACCTTTTACTTGGAGCTAATGCCACAGAAAAACCAAAATGATGTAGCAGATTAAAGACTAAGGCATGCACAATAGAATATGTTATGATCAACTGTAAATGTTGATTTAGTGTGACAGTTCAGAATGTCAATATTCACTTACAAATGGTAGTACAAAACTCAAGGTTTCTTAAGCAAAATGGCACAAACTTTGCCACAGAGGTGGAAGGGTTTTTCAAAATATTGAGAAGAACTAATAAAAACAATTATGTTGTAACCTCAACAATAATATTGTCTATAATTCTATAGTAAGAGATACCATTGTGCTATTTTTATAGCACAAAGTACTCTTTATTCCAAGGAAGAAATTTTATATGAAGATTGCCTGAAGAAATGGTGTAATGAAAAGTCCAGAAAACATTATAGCCAGCAAATCAGTAAAAGAGACTCAACTGAAGCAAGTTCCAAGAGGTCATTACATTACATTATTATTCTATATTTAGCTTTTTCCCCTGTGCTTTTACTAGACCCATATTTTCACCTACAAAAATATGTCAGGACTAGAAGATAGAGTAGTCTCCTAAACTATCAACATTTTCCATCTAATACATTTTGATCTTACGTTAAACTGCTTTTAGGGTGCTTTGCTCTCTGTTCCATTTAATGCAACATCTATGTGTTTATCTAACTGTGCAACATACCTCATATTCTAAAGCTTCTGTGCAATAAATCACTTGTATTATTTGTTCATGAATTTTATAGCTTAGAGGAATATGGTTATCCAGAGTCACTTTTTGTGAGATGGACAGCCCTATAAATGGGATAAATTAAGAAATATGACAGAATCAGTTTTAATTAAGATTGCTGCTCTATTGATCATCAAGTTTGTTTGCATTTGCAAATAAACTCCAAAAATAAAAAGATAGACAGTTTGGTGTAGTAGCTAAGAGGCTAAATTAAAAATTAAAACACTGAACTCTGGTCCTCTCTCAGATATGAAAGCCAGCTGGGTGACAGATGTGCATATGCTCTGGAATATAGACATTGCTTTTGTGAAATTGGGGACACAGCACTGAAAAAAGTTAGAAGATAAAGGTTGGTCAGAGAATGGCGCATTGTTCATGATAACATCAAAATGTTTTCCTGCCAATGACCAGAGAGGGAAAAAAGGACAGAAAGAAAAGAAGGCAAAGAGTAAAACTTGCAAAGCCCATAGAAAATAACCACTTTGAATCTCAGAAAATGTTCTAAGAAGAAAGAGGGGGGAAAAACCATGAGAAGAAAAGGGAGATATTGCTATTGGAGAAATCTATATTGCATGAACAGGACAAGAGTAACGAAGCAGGATGAGAGCACAGAAGAACTGCAGAAGTGGTAGGTGGAAAAAGTGATTTTGTTTGTCTAAAAAAGTTGAGGCAGACTTGACCTTTGCCCCAACCATTTGTTATCCAGATTCAGAAGCGATTATGGCTTCCAGGGTCTGAGAAAAGAAGAGTCAGAAGCAGCATGAAAAGAGGGATGGTTAAAGATATTCAGAGAAGAAATGCCACAGGGACCACTGTGGAAAAGAAGAAGGCTGTGTGAGAGAGGTGACAATGTATAACAGGAGAAGAAAAGCAACCACTGTCCTTTTCAGGAAAAAAAAACCCAACTCCAATCTGCAGAAGAAATTGAGAGAAGGAAAACAAGAGACTGAGGGAAGTGGGAGGGAGAAGAGAGAACAAAGAGAGATCCTAAAATAATACAAGTTTAAGGGATAAGCTGTACTTCAATAAAAGAGCAAAGCAAATGTTAACAAGAGACAAATACAGAAAGAAAAAGAACAAGAGAGGCATAATGAAGAATTAGAGCAAGATATTGTTAAGAAGACAAAGAGATTCAGGGTTGAAATGGAACAGTAAATATAGGAATTTAAACAATAAATATAGGAATTTAAAATAAGAGAGAAAGCACTTTTTAAAACAGGAGAATACAGGTTAGAAGAGACACACAAAAAAAATCATACTCTAGTATATGAATCAGTGTGTTTTATACATATTTGTATAATAAAGTTCTTTTTCTAAGAAAAGTCTACTTTCTGCTTGGTTACCACAAAAAAAGAACCTATCACAAAGATGAATAATAAGAATTAGATATGCATTACTACTACAAGGGTCTTTTGATATTCAGTATTGTACTTAATTTACACCTGTAAATTGTCCCTCTAATTTTTCTATTGGTCAGGTTTAAAAGAAATGTTCTGTTCCCAGGCTATATTTGGAGAGTTTGAGAAAGTGCTACAAATAAATTCAATTAATTATCACCAAACATGCTTATCAACAATCATATAAATATTAAGGAAAGAACTGAAGCGGGGATGAAAATATCCTTTCCTATCTTGATTTTTCTTCTTTTTTAGACAACTCAAAATGCAAAATGGAATAAACATTTCACTCTTTTTAATTAAGTAATTTGCATTTTCAAATGTGCTTTGCTTATTACAGTTACCATAGCATTTTTATAAATGTTCTCTGTCTTTTTTCTATTAAGTATTTCTTATCTTACTATAGGTGAAGGATTTTAGAAAAATCTGTCAGTGGAGTAATTGTGGCAGAAATATTTTGTTTTGGCACAAATAGTCATAAATTCACGGAATCTTCTAGCATCGTCCTCAAAATATGTCTTAGTTCAGAAGTTGTGCACAATAATTATAGATATATGAGTAAACTGAGCACAACATAAACACTAATGTGTAAATTGGAAACAATTCCAAATAACAAACAAATCCAATTGTGTGAGTGTGAGGCGTGCATGTGTTGTTTATAAAATAAGCTAAAATGTGGAAGGAATGTGGGAGGATTGAATGCAAGTAATATTGAGATGATCCAGCTATAGATTCATCTGTAAAGTTCTACTTGAATAAGATTTATATTCAACTTAAAGCCTTTCAAGAACAGATTTGAGCTATTAATTTGTTTTACATCTAAACATCCTGATGGTGTTCTTTTTAGATTGAAAAAGAAAATCAGTTAATTACATTCATTCAATTTAGGTGTCATCAACTTCAGACAAATTGTGGGCAGTACACAATACGATAAGCAATAATAACAAAATATGAAACAAAACAAAATGAGATCTGGTTGCTCAGATCTATGCAGAAACATAGACAAAAATACATACAACCAGCTAGAGCATATTCAATAGTCAAGCTGTGAGATGACTAAAGTATGAGTGACTCTTTGAATAGGAGCTTTGAGTTGGAGACAACCCCTCATGTTGTATACCACTCTCGAATTGGAAATGCTACCCCTTCCAAAAGTAATATCCCACATGTAAGGGTGCCTAATATCTACAAGCATTTGCTCTTGTTAGCATTGCATCAGAGTCAATTCTTTCCTATCCAAGCCTGCACAGCCTGCACTGTAACAGAATCTCGACATTCTTACTTGTGTGGTCTAGGGTTGAAATATATAATTGGGTATCATCCGTATGTTGATGATACAACCAACCAGTAGATACCTCATCCAGCAGTGTCATAGGCCCACATAAGAGAAGCCTAGAAGATCACCTCTCCTCACTGACTACATGATAGAATCCCCTTTAAGGAAGGAAGGGAAACAGTGCCCCCAATTCCTGCAGCTGATCTAAAGAGATTCTGTAATTGACAGTATCAAAGGCCACTGAGAGATCAAAGAGTGCAATGATGGAGGCATTATCTCCATCCTGATCTTTCCACAGGTCATCAACATGCACAGCTAAAACTGCCCGAGTACAGAGTCCCATCCAGAGCTGATTTGTGATATTTAATTAAATATTTTCCACCAATAATACATCAATACATGCATGATTTCTAAACCCTCCCCCCCCAAGTATCCTTGGCATGCTTCTATCTGTCTGTTCATCCATATATCCTTCTGTCTGTCTGTCTGTCTGTCTGTCTGTCTGTCTGTCTGTCTGTCTCTATCTATCTGTCTGTCTGTCTGTCTGTCTATCATCTACCTACCTACCTACCTACCTACCTATCATCTTAGGATAATAGCCCATTCATTCTGTTTTCATATTCCTCTTTTTACCAGTGAAAGAGCATAAGGAAGAAATAAAATAGCCCTTGGTTAAACGGTTAGATTGCATAAGCTTCACTCATTTGATTCAGATATATGGTGCTTACATTAGCAAAAATGAGTTTTCATCTTAGAGGTCAGAAGCTGTCACATTCTTTATTTCAGCATGTGAATGGCAAAGAAGTGCTTTACTTGGAATGTACAAAATGAATCTGTAAGCTTATTTTATTTATCGACAAAGAAACAAAAGACAAGATCCCCCTCTTGTGACTCACTTACATTCCAGTACTATGCTTTAACAGTGAGATGCTGGGGAAAAGGCATAACTTCCTGTTAAATTTACACCAATTAATTATAATGACAAGGAAACATGAGTTTATTGATCATGATTTTAGAACAGAAAAGGACATGTAGACAGCCAAGGTGGATAAGCAGGTCTTCTAAGAATTGCTACTATATTTGGATACGTACCACATTTATTTTTCTGACCTGTGCATTTGCTTTGCTTTATCCGTGTTTGCATTTGATCAAGATGACAATTCCATGCAGTCTTTTTCATACAGAAAAACATTACAAAGGTATACACAGGTTGATATCTCATGTTTTATTCCAACGGGACTCTGTTTAAGATGCATTATTGAACTTATAGTAAGTAACACAAAAAATAAAACTGGCAAATGTTTTCAGCTGAACAGTTTGGTTAGGAAAAATGATACTCACTTCTGAAAACAAAAGTTATTTTGAAATCTTCCTCTAACAGGAACCCTTGCACTGATTATTAAAATTGAAAGGAGCCCTGGTAGCACAGGGATTCGAATACAGTATTATAGGCAAACTCTGCCCATAATCTTGACTAGCTCAAGGTTGACTCAGCCTTTGATCCTTCCAAGGTCAGTAAAATGAGTATCAAATTGTTGGGGGCAATATGCTGACATTGTAAAAAACCCAAACAGTGCTGTAAAGCATTATGAGGCAGTATATAAGTCTAAGTTCTATTGCTATTGCTACTGAAATTACAACCAATGTTTATGGGCGTGAAATTGATGACACTGGAGCTTCTCCAGAGTTTGGCCTCCAACAATGAAGACCCAAAACCAAAGAAAAAAATGGTAAGTAGTGCAACATATAAAAACATATTAATATGTTTTTTGCATCTGTCTTTACCCAAAGGGAAAGCACAGTCCAATCTATAAAAACAGTACCGTAAAAAACAGATTAGAAACACAAGTTAAGATAGGCAAGAAAATGGTAAGTGAGCACCTGTCCACTCTAGAGGAGTTCAAATCACCATGACCAGATGGATTACACCCAAAGGTTCTGAAGGAACTGGCAGGTGTGATCTCAGAACCACTGAACTATATCTTTCAAAGATCCTGGAGCACTGGGGAACTCCCAGAGGACTGGAAAAGAGCTGATGTAGTTCCCATCTTCAAAAAAGGGGGGGAAATGGATCCAGAAAACTACAGACCTATCAGCTTGACCTCAATAACTGGGAAGATTCTGGAAAAGATAATCAAGCAATGAATCAGCAAACACCTAGAGGCAAACAAAGTCGTTACCAAAAGCCAACATGGGTTTGTCAAAAACAGATCATGCCAGACAAATCTTATTGCATTCTTTGACCAGGTGATAAAATTAGTGGACCAGAGGAATGCTGTGGATACAATTTACTTGGACTTCAGTAAAGTAGACCACAACACACGACTTGATAAGATAGAAAAATGTAAGTTAAACAGCATAATCACCAGATAGATTCATAACTGGCTGACCAATCGCACTCAACATGTAGTCCTCAATGGAACTGGATTTACATGGAGGGAAGTGTGTAGTGGGGTTCCCCAGGGTTCTGTTCTGGGCCCAGTGCTCTTAACATCTTTATCAATGATTTGGATAAGGGGATAGATTGGAAACTCATAAAATTTGCAGATGACACCAAGCTGGCAGGAATAGCCAACACTCCAGAAGATAGGCTTAAGATTCAGAAGGATCTTGACAGACTTGAACATTGGGCACTATCTAACAAAATGAAATTCAATGCTGAAAAAAGTAAGATTCTACATTTAGGCAAGAAAAACCAAATGCACAGGTACAGTATAGTGGTACCTTGCTCAATAGTAGTAACTGTGAGAGGAATCATGGAGTCCTAGTGGACAATCACTTAAATAAGAGCCAGCAGTGTGCTGCAGCTGCCAAAAAAGCCAATACAGTGCTTGGCTGCATTAACAGAGGCATAGAATCAAGATCATGTGAAGTGTTAATTCCATTTTATAATGCCTTGGTAAGGCCACACTTGGAATACTGCATCCAGTTTTGGTCACTACGATGTAAAAAAGTTGTTGAGACTCTAGAAAGAGTACAGAGAAGAGCAACAAAGATGATTAGGGGACTGGAGGCTAAAACATATAAGGAACGGTTGCTGGAATTGGGTATGTCTAATTTAATAAACAGAAGGATTAGGGGTGACATAATAGTAGTGTTCCAATATCTCAGGGGTTACCATAAAGAGGGAGTCAAAATATTCTCCAAAGCACCTGAAGGCAGGACAAGAAGCAACGAATGAAAACTAACCAAAGAGAGAAGCAACCTAGAACTAAGGAGAAATTTCCTGACAGTTAGAACAATTAATCAGTGGAACAACCTGAATGCTCCAACACTAGAAGTTTTTAAGAAGAGACTGGACAACCATTTGTCTGAAATGGTATAGGGTTTCCTGCCTGAGGAAGGGGTTGGACTGCAATACCTCAAAGGTCCCTTCCAACTCTATTATTATTATTGTTGTTGTTGTTGTTGTTTTGTTGTTGTTGTTGTTATTATTATTATTATTATTATTATTATTATTATTATTAATCATCGCACAATCAGCCAGATGTTCAGACTGGATTTGGCATTTTTGTCTACCTATCGAGTCCTTACCAAGAACCTGGGATAGGCAGATATGGATGTTTGATGGTATTACAGATATCGTCGCAGGATGGAAGCAGTTCCTAGTAAGGCCGCCTTTTGCAATTGACTAATGGCGAATTTGTCAATGCCAATGGTGTTCAAGTGGTGCTCCAGTTGTTTTGGGATTGCACCCAAGGCGCCTATTACTATTGGTACTACCCTTGCTTGCTTTTGCCAAAGTCTTTCTATTTCTATTTGTAGGTCTTTGTATTTTGTTATCTTCTCCAGTTCTTTCTTGTCTATTCTGCTGTCTCCAGGCACTGCCACGTCCACTATCCAGACTTTTTTGTCTTTCTTATCGACAATTGTTAAGTCCGGGGTGTTATGTTGCAGGTGCTTGTCTGTTTGAATTCTGAAGTCCCAGAGCAGTTTAATTTTATCATTTTCTATGACTTTCTCTATTTTATGATCCCACCAGTTCTTGCTTACAGACAAAGGATATTTCTTGTAGATCTTCCAATTACCATTGTT
This sequence comes from Azemiops feae, assembly GCA_023970755.1. NCBI lineage: Eukaryota > Metazoa > Chordata > Lepidosauria > Squamata > Viperidae > Azemiops > Azemiops feae. The sequence goes on along the minus strand of JALGBA010000005.1, from coordinate 5,650,970 downwards.
GCTACTTTGTCATGCCGCTGCTTGTAGTCAGTCTGTGTGATCTTCTTGCAGCAGCTTACCAGGTGGTCCACTGTTTCTTCAGCTTCTTTGCATAGGTCGCACTTACTGTTTGTTGCTGTCTTCTCAATTTTAACTTTGTATGCAGTTGTCCTTAAGACTTGGTCTTGTGCAGCCAGAATTAGTCCCTCGGTCTCTTTCTTCAATTTTCCTGCTCTTAGCCATTGCCAGGTCTTGTTATTATCTGCTTTCCCAGCTATTTTTTAATGTACTGGCCATGTACTGCTTTGTCTTCCCATGCCTCTATTCTGTTCTTCATTTAGTCTTTCTTGTTGGCCAGTTTGGTCTCTCCAGTAGTCAGTAAGCCTTCCTGATATACTAATTTCAGTGCATCTTCAACATTGTCCTTCAGATATTCTTCCAAAGCCATTTTTTCTTTAACCATCTGATGTACTTGCAGCATTCCACGCCCACCTATTTGCCTTGGTAGGTAGAGTCTGTCAATGTCGTCGTCGTCGTCGTCATCATCATCATCATCATCATCATCATCATCATCATCATCATCATCATCATCATCATCATCATCATTATTATTATTATTATTATTATTATTATTATTATTATTATTATTATTATTATTATTATTATTATTATTATTATTATTATTATTATTATTATTATTATTATTATTATTATTATTATTATTATATTATTAAATATATATAGGCACCCATCTCAATACCTGACTCTGGTTTTGCTAAATGTACATACATAGGAAGAGAAAAGTGACTGTACAATAATTTTACCACAGAGACATTCTTTATCTATCTATCTATTAGTATTTTTGTACAAAATAGACAAATAGAAAAAGGTCTCTTCAAAACTAGGAGAAAAATCTCTATCTCTCTCTCTCTCTCACACACACACACACACACACACACACACACAACAAACAAACACACACACACAGAGAGAGAGAGAGAGACAGAGAGAGAGAGAGAGAGAGAGAGAGAGAGAGACAGAGACAGAGACAGAGACAGAGACAGAGACAGAGACAGAGACAGAGACAGAGAGACAGAAACAGAAATTTTCTCCCTTAGTTTTGAAGAGGGCTTTTTCATCTGCTTTGTCTATTTTGTACAAAAATACTGATAAATAAGATGTACGCATCACAAAAACAAGCATTTAATTCTAGGGTTTGCTGTTTTAATTGTGGCTTTTATGCCATTTTAGAAAACTGATCTTTTCTTCTAAAAAAGAAAAAAAACGTTTTCATATATAAGCATGTATACGTATATGTATATATCTCAAAGTGATAAACATATTTTCCTATGAAAATTCAGTGCCAGCATCTAAAATTATCCTTTTTTTGCCAGAAAAAGAACCAAAGTCATAATACAACCAACCATATAATAACCATATTAGCTCATCTCTGCTGAAATTTTCTCAAAAGAAATATACATACAAGTACATAATTTTGTTGATAAGTTCTTCAGAACTATTTTAAAAAACAATTTCATTTCTAGCTGTATGCTAATATAATGTAAAGATGAGAGACAACATAACCTCATTCTGAATTGACGGACTTCATGACACCATTAAGCCAATCCCAAATTAATTTAGAGGGAAGGTATGAAACACTGTTCCCTTTGAATTAATAAAATAGTTTAAGAATCTCTTGTTGAAAGAGAAGTCCCAGAATAATCCAGTGTAAGAGGTGATTGTGGTTATTAAAATGTATTCCTATTTTGATATGGTATAAACAAATTGTAAGTGAAAGAGGTCTTATGGATACTTTTCATTGAAGGATCTCTTCTCTAGACTTGAGCTTCAGGACAAGATAAATGATACTAGAATCCTTCAACCAGACGTTGTGGTCCTCAACAGGTCTTTCTTTTGAGATGTACAATGGGGAAACCCAAGTGCTTTCTAAAAGCATCTTGTAGTATGTGAATAAAAGAATCTGTCACTACTTTTTTAATATTATGCTATCACACTGGTCAAGGTTCTCAAAATAAGGCTTTGCCCTAAGTGAGCAGACCCTGAGCAGAGTAGATAAGAAGCTCCTGCATTCAGACTATCTAAAATGGATTCCATCAGGAAAGCAAAGTGGGAAGCATCTCATTTGAAATACCACCTCCTTTGACAAAGCATGCAAGTACTTTTCTCAGGAGGGTGCAAATAGGGAAGGTTTGCTGGTTGTTAACTGATAAAATGGGATTGTTTTTCCCATGATCCCCTGTCAAAAGATAGTAAAAGAGGCAATTATCCTATTCCCTTTATCTAAAAACAAATATTTGTTTTTTCCCCTGCAATTGTAATAATGAAAACAATTGCAATGCAATTCCACAACAATTAAAAAATATATATACTATCATTATACTATCATTGATTGATATAATTACTACCTTCAACAGAACATCTACTGGAATCCAAGGATAATAAAGAGCTAAATTGGGGTGAGCAACCCTGAGCCCATTGATGGTTTCTGTGTTGTGGTCCACAGTGGTTCTCAGGGTCATATGAGCTGCTGAAATTAGCAGCAAATTGCCACATACCAGCCATACAATTCCTAACCAATTTGCGGAGGGGAAAGAAATCAATAATTATCTTAATTATTTTAAACTTTAAATAGTTCCCTTAAAAATAATTCCTACAAGGAAAAGAGAAAAAAAATCTGGAAAAAAATCTGAAAAAAAATCTATTTTAGCTGCTTGAGAAAAATGATACATTTTAAAAATATACTTACCGATGTTTATTCCTGGAGCAACATCTGTTAGTAGAGTCATCCTAAGGAAAGACATATCACACACTTGCAATAATCTTTTTCCTACAAATATATTTGATTTAAAAATATCTAAAGAATATGAAAGCTACTGTTTTGTGTACTGCTGTATAGTTTTCTTCCAAACCCAGCACATATCCTCAACTTCTTTTGAAGACCTATTTTTCCTTCACTTAGGCTGCAATCTACAATAGCTTGAAATTTATAATACCAATCTGCTCCATCCCTTAAGGGTAGAAGCAGGACTATAATCTCAAAGGAAAGATTTTGATATTAAACTTGATCTCCTCCAAGTATTTGTTATTGAAACTCCAGAAAGACTCCCCAAATAGTCCACGTCAATAGACAGAATCATCTATCCAAAACAACAATAATGGAAGGGAAGAAATAATGTTAAGCACATGAATGAAATGAAAATAGCAGGAACATTTAAGAAACTGACCAAGATATTGATGGTGCTTTATTAAAATAGACATTGATTGTAAATTAAATGTCATTTGGTATGATTGCAAAATGGGAAATTTTCTATCTTTCTAACAGTAAGAATAATTTTACCTTCAGAAGTTGTGGGTGCTTCATCACTGAAGGTCTTTAAGAAGAGACTGGACAGACACTTATCTGAAATGGTATAGGGGTTGGACTAGAACAGGGGTCTTCAAACTTGGCCCTTTTATGACTTGTGGACTTCAACTCCCAGAATTCCTCAGCCAGGCACGCTGGCTGAGGAATTCTGGGAGCTGAAGTTCACAAGTCATAAAAGGGCCAGGTTTGAAGACCCCTGGACAAGAAGGACTCCAAGGTCTTCCTCTGTAAGAGCATGCACAGACTTATTGCGCTGAGGTAACCCAGGAGCAAATACAGTAAACAGTGATTTGTAATTAAATGTGGTTTATATTACACACTATCTACAAATATACACTAGAAATAAAATACATACACGTGGTGAAACAGCAACTCTAATGCAAAGCAATCACAGCAGTCAAACAGATGAGAGAGAAAAACTCCAATAAAAAACTCCTCTTTTATACTCAGACCCTTAAAGGGATACAGGGATGCTTACTCTTAAAGGGACACAGACTCTGCTGAGTCATTCCTATCATTGCATCATCCTATCATTGCATTATCCACATTACATTCCATCTTTACATAAGCTGTTTAGCTGTTAAATTATTATCCTGACATCCTCCCTTCCTACTCTATTCTGATTTTTTGGAATGCATTTTCAGCTGCATCAACAGGACAGTTTAATCTACATTGGTTAATCCTTTCTTTAAGAACTAGGTCCAGTTCAGGACATCATACCTTAAGAAAGATATATATAAAAAATGGAAAAGTTGGGAGAATAGCAATGAAGAAAATCTGAATAGCAGTACCCAAGTCCTATGAAGAGAACTTGAAGAAACTGAAAACAATCCCTAAAGGAAAATATGGGATCATTTCCCTAATACTTGAAAAGAAATAACCATAAAGTCAATAAATGCCCATTTTCTGTTGGATTAGAGAACAGCAAAAGATTAGTAACAATCAAAGTAATGTGCAGTTCATTATTGTGACCGATAAACCAGAGATTTATTAAGTAAGAATGTGAGTTGGGAGAGAGAAAGAGGAAGAGGAACATGTCCCTTTCTTTGATCCACCCAAGTTTGTTCTCAGTGTCCTACTATAGATCATAGCAATTGATTTGCAAAACAAGGATCACTGACCTAGGTGTTAGAAGCAAAATATGCATGCATATACTTTTCCACCCAAGTACAGTTCCATGTTGCAGCAACAAACAAACAAGCCTCTCTTTTTATATGACCTAAAGTTCACTGAAAGTTAAAGGAAGAAGAAAGGGAAGGGGAAGAAGGATTACTTCCTTATTAATGTCTTCCTTCTATGGAAAGATTTGGAACTATGCTGTTCTCCTTCATTGTGATGACAGACATGAAATCCGCTTCAGGCACTTGGAAGTAGCTGAGCTACCATCCATATGGATGGGATCAGAGATCATAACATTACTGACAGTCAAGGGAAAAGGAGGAAAACAGTGACAACTTTTGAAAACATCTGCCTTTCCAACTTGGGGAAGCTGAGCCTTTCATAACCAGCCAAACTCTCCTTTTTTTTATCTACTTTAGACTTCTTAAAATTAATACAATCCTGTTTTTGATTGTTATCTTAAAAGGAAAAATCTACTGGCAGACAACAACATCGAGTCTGGTGTCAAGAGAAGAACAATGAGGTTTTGCTTCTAGGTTCTAAAGCACCAAAAGCAACAGAAACATTTTTTCCTAGTAAAAAATGACAACAACCACTTCAACAACAAACCCTTTGAAATGAAAGTGAGAAAGAACCAGAGAAGCAAAAGAAATGGAATAAAATTTTATTTTTCTCTTTCAAAAAGAAAAGATCCTATTATGCAGTGGGGTAACACAGGAAAATATAAGATCTAGTGCTTTAAATTGATTTTATTAGGCAAAATGGATGCTGAGCCTCAAATAAACTTCTCGAACAGAATGAAGAATTGTTTTGCTGTCCTTCTCTTCTTCCAGGATCTAGATCTGAAGTGCCTTTGAAAAGCCCCAACCTTTTCTCTTTTCCTCTGGCTTGGCACTAACTCTTTGTTTCCTGCTATGCTATTCCAAAGCTTTATTTTTTTTTACCAACAAACTACTCAGTTTTTCATCATTATTATCATCGAGTATAAGAAGATTATACTGCTTCTGCTTTATAGCATTCATTAACATGCTTAAATACGAGTTCTTTAGGAACCATTAGTCGGCATTGTGCTACGTATTGTTTATGTAATGTTTTAAATTGAGTTTAAAAACTTGGTTAAAAAAATCAGCATCAACTGATTTTTCTCTTGCTAACATGAAATGTATGCTACAAAAGCAAGCATATTCATAAGTACACAAATCAAAGCACTTGTTTTGATGAATAAGCTTAGTGCACTACTTCCATTATATCTAGTTAAAGGACCAATTTATTTTTTAACATTGTATAATATAAATACATTTCTTTGGGTGTATTCAAATCTCACAATTTGGCTGAAAATTTGATTTTTAAAAAATGTGAATATATCTGAATGTTGTGATACAATTTTTCAGGTAAAAATAAACTAAAATGTATCTATTTTGCAGAGCTTATCACAGATATTTAGATAATGAAATATCTAAAACTATGTTATATTAAGAATATATATATATATATATATATATATATATATATATATATATATATATATATATATATATATATATATATATATATATATATATATATATAAGAATATTTCTCTCCAACTTGTGTCAAGGCAATCTTTCTTTCTTTCTTTCTTTCTTTCTTTTTTTCTTTTCAAAGTGGTAAAGAATCTATTTTATTGCAATCACTATTCCACAACTATTAATAGTAAATAATACTTTGCCACCAATTCAGAAACAGAAGAGTAAAGCTACAATATAATAACATTCATTGTTGCCAAGAATATGACCTAATAAAAGAAGTAGTATCATTTAAAATAAGTCATACTATCCTTGAGACTGATACACTTCAAGCCAATAATGCTCACTCTTTTTCCATTTCACACTGTTCCTTGACAAATGGTGCGAAATCCTGTTTTTAAGGGAGCAATCCACAGATTGAAAAACATCAATTCTTAAAATTATACAGTTGATCTTCCAGTCAACTACCTGACAAAAGATGGAATGCCTGTTTCTTTCCTTCTTATTTGCATTTCAAAGGAGAACATTACATAACATCCTTTTCATCTTCTTGATTGCCTGTAATAGCCAATGAAAACAGAAGTTTGTAAGAAAAAGCAAAATCCTCTGCCCTCATCTGGTTCAAGCCATATTGAAATCCTGTCTAGTATTCAGTTCTCATGCCTAGCTGGTTTCCTTTGATTTCAGGGATTTTCTTAGCACATTCCGCTGAATATCTCTCCTAGTTTTTAGTGGTTAGAGGAGCATTAAACTAGCCAGATAGCAATTCTAAAATACACAAGCTGGCATTATTAACAATTTCAGGAGACTTCCTTTAATGGAAGAGATATCATCCCTGCATTTTCTGGCCAGCTTCCAAACTGCTTCATTATGTTCCTCTTTAACACTCCCCTTGCAGCTTCAATTAACAAAGATATTAATTATTTCCTTTCAGAGTACAACCAGCCCAGAGCAATTAATAATAATTTTAATATTTACATCTTTTACAGTATTTGACAAGAAAAAGCATGCAGAGTTTTTGTGCATGCTATTATGTCAAAGACACTTGGCATATGTTATCAGAATTGTTGGTTCTTGAACTTTAAAAATTACAATAAAAATGCCACTGAAGATTAATTGAAACTGATTTATTGAAGATTCCAGCATTGTCTAGGCTTGGGAATCAAATATTAATCATGTATTTCTCTATTTTCAAGTGAGAATTTTAGGATAGATAAATGGAATTTCCTCTGCATACTTTGTATATTTGATTGTGAAATTGAACTCCACAAATGTAGAGATAGCTATAATATTATATTCTCTCTCTCTCAATATACACCTTGGTATTTTTAACTGCTATACTGCAGTTACTTTTTTATTTATGATCTCTTTTGCCTTGCAGCCCCAAACTAGGGGCGTTAAACAGGCTCAAGTCGCTACTGCGATACATTACAAATTCAAATTTCTTTTGCTGACAAAGAGTTAAAGAATTAAGTGGGAGACTAGAATAGCTATTTCGGGCTCATTCTGCCCTCATCAGCTAGCCACACCCTTTATGGGATTCGAAAGAAATTTGAATATATATATATTCTGTGTCTGTGTCTGTGTGTATGTGTGTATGTATATATGTGTGTGTGTATCTATATATACAGTATGAATATATGTATGTATACACACACACACAAAATACACTTGAAAATAAAGTCTATGGCTAATTCATTATTATAATCTAATTCTCTGATTCTGCTGGACAGTGTAATTGGTTGATTGCAAAGGTGAACTTACAGCTAAATCCTGCTTCCAATAACAAATTAATATTTGTAAAGATACTTAGATCCTAGTTTGTCAAATTGTTTAGTGGTAATAATGCATCAAAATGTATATGCAGGAAGACTAATGTTTTGAAGGGTTCCTTTGACATGCCAGCTTCTTTTTTCTCTCCTGTTTAGAAAATGGCCAAACCAACAATATGTCTTAAAAACATGGGGGAGAATTTTCACCTGTGATAGTAATTTTCCTGCCTGAAATTCAATTCTAATAAATATACATGATAGATTTCTGCCTGATTTATGTTGTCCTAATCCCTATTGGATTTTCTGATTGATGCATGCGGGTAGAACACACAGTACAGTGAAAATTTACTTCTAACAAGTTTGATATCTTCCTGCAGTTTATTAATAGTGCAGAATTAGAAAAGAGCAGTCAGATGTTTCCTTGGTATTTCTAGATGATTGACATATCATTGTTAAGAATTTATCTAATTCTCATTTACTATTGTTTGATTGGCAAAGAGCTTTTCAAAATCCTCAGGAAATTGAAGTGCTTATGTGTGAAATCTAATGTTATATCAGCTTCATTGGAAACAATTGCAAAACTGTAACCCTTTTAATACTACATGGAAATTTGTCTCATAAAAGGGAATTATACTTTTATCAAGAATACCTCTATGACTTGGGGATGGAACATACATACAGCTTTTCAGACCACAAGGTCTTTTCTAAGCCAGAAAAGACTTCTCAGCTTCTGTTGCATGGTTCTTCAGTGCTTAATTTCCAGATCACTGGCCCTTTGTAACAAATGGTTATTTTTATTATTGTTGTAGTTGCTGAATAGAATACATATAAATCTAAATCCCGATATAGTATGGATTCATCAAATTATTCAAATCTAATAGTACAAATATCTGGAGAAAAGGAATTTATTCACTTGGAACTGGGGAAAAACCCAGTATCTCAAAAGATCTTTCAATATCTCAAAAGGAGATATCCTATATGGAAAAGAGCATTACAAATAACGTGCCTTTTCTTATGGCCATCTTCCAATAAAGGAAGGAAGGAAGGAAGGAAGGAAGGAAGGAAGGAAGGAAGGAAGGAAGGAAGGAAGGAAGGAAGGAAGGAAGGAAGGAAGGAAGGTGTTCATTCAGTTATTAGATGTAGATAGATAGACATTATTATGTTCATAGGAAGAATTGTTATTTGAAGTATGCTAGTTGGAAGGTGATAGGAATGCTACAAAAATACGGTAAGAACAGAGGAATGAGTAAAGTTTCTAGCCAAAGTATGCTAGCTAGTATGGAGAACAATACAGTAGCCAACAGTTTGGAAAATGTCAATATCTATTCCAATATCTCTAAAAAGACACTTAACGGAGTGTGGAAACTATTGTACAATACAATAGTCTTAATTTCACATATTATTAAAATAATGCTTAGGAACATCCAATGCATTCAAGGTAGATTAGAGTTTTATATGGAAAAAAAGTCAGATGCTCAAGCTGGCTTTAGAAAAGATGTAGGAACATGAGGCATTATTGCTGATGCATGTTGGATAATTGGAAAAGCCAAAGAATACCAAAAATAAGCCATTGATTATAAAAAGGCCTTTGTCTTGATCATTATGTTGCCAAGAAACAACAGATGGAAACTAATCAAGGAGAGAAGCAACCTAGAACTAAGGAGAAATTTCCTAATGGTGAGAACAATCAACCAGTGGAATGGCCTGCCTTCAGAAGTTGTGAGTGCTCCATAACTCTAGGCTTTCAAGAAGAGATTGGACAGCCATTTGTCTGAAATGCTATAGGGTCTTGTGCTTGAGCAGGGGGTTGGACTAGATGGCCTCCAAGGTGCTTTCCAACTCTGTTATTCTGTTATTCTTGTCAAGCTGTGAAATATTCTTAAAAAATTGGGAATCTCAGAACATCTCATTGTCCCCTAAAGTAACATAAATACAGAAACCATAATGTGGACAGAACATAGGGAAACAGACTGATTCGAAGTTGGAAATGGAGTGAGGTAAAGCTGTATATTCTCTCCTTACTTGTTCAACTATATGCCAAATATATATTAAGGGAAGCTAGACTGGAAGAAAATAAGTGTGGTTTTAAAACTGGAGGAAGAAACATCAATAACCTGCACTATACTAATGACATTTTTGATAGCCAAAAATGTAAAGGATCTGCAAGCCCTAGTAATAAAAGTCAATGAGTAAAGTAAAAAAAATGGACTCAAATAAAATATAAAGATTAGACTAATGAGAACCATAGCCTTAGAATTTATAGTGAATATATGAAAATGCTGGATAGCTTATCCCTTTTAGCATCAATCATCAGCAGAAAAGGGGAAAGCAATCAAGAAACACCTACTTTTGTAGAGTAGCCATCAAAGTCTTGGAAAATATATTCAAATACTGTGATGAGTCTATATTCCCAAAGATCAGAATTGTGTGAGCCATATTTGAAGGAAGCAAAACTTGGACTTTGAAGGAGGATCAGGGCAGGACAGGAAGATTATTTATGAGTATGAGCTTTAGTGTACTGAGAATACTTTGGACAGCGATGGTTAAAAGAAATGGATCACAAACCAAATCAACGCAGGGTTCTCACTCAAGGCATAAATGACCAGGTTCAAATTATCCTACTTGGATACATTATGCAAAGACCTAGCTCTCTAGAGAAGGCTCTAATACTAGGAAAGGTGGAAAGAAAGAGAATTTAATTCTTGGAATTAAGGAGAAACTTCCTAACAGTGAGGACAATTAACCAGTGGAACAGCTTGCCTTCAGACCTTGTGAGTGCTTCATCACTCAATGTTTTTAAGAAGAGACTGGACAGCCACTTGTCTGAAATGATACAGGGTCTCCTTCTTGAGCAGGGGGCTGGACTAGAAGACCTCCAAGGTCCCTTCCAGCTCTATTCTGATTGATTGATGATTGATTGATTGATTGATTGATTGATGATTGATGATTGATGATTGATTGATTGATTGATTGATTGATTGATTGATTGATTGATTGATTGATTGATTGATTGATAAAAACATAATCAACAGCAAGGTAGATAGACTCAATTATACTGGTGATGAGTGCAATGTTGGAAGAGCTGAAGGACCAGGTTAGGGACAGATCATCAGGGAGAAAATCTATTTATATAGTCACTAAGAATCAACAATGACTTGATGGTATGCACTCAATAAATTAATCAGAATAGAAGCATAAAACAAGTTGAGTGCTGTATATATTAGCACCTAATATAAGAAGAGGGAAACCAGGAAGATATACACAAGCCTTTAGGATCAGAAAGCATATGTAGAAGAGGGGATGTCTAATATTAGAAAATAAAATAAACTACATTTAAGAAAGGTTTTTAAACTCAGCAGTAAGAAAGAGCAAATCTTTCAGACTTTACTCATTTCAATAGCTATCATGTTACTTAGAATATAAGGCTTCACTGACAATAATTATTCAGATCACTATCCCAGAACACACATAATCACTTTAATGAACTTCTGCCAGATCTGAGAAACTACTTCTTTATGACATTTTTGCTGCAAGATATAAGCTTGTCTGTCTCCAGTGAACTGCTTAGTTGAGGAACCACCATCATCTTCCAAAAAAAAAAAATCCTTTCATAATGAGAGAAAAAAAGAATTAGTTTTGTGGGCCTAAAGCCATTATAATAATCAAATCATATTTCTGTATTTTGAAGGCAAGCATCTATATTTCTGTTACATAAAGGCTTTGAAATTCAACAAAAAGACAGGTAATAAATGAGAAAATATTATAAGGGAATAACTACAATTCTTTTTAAAGGTCATTGACAGATGAAAAAGTACTATGCCCCGTTAATATTAGTTGTCATAGTTTGCCTCAGTTCATTCCTTGTTGAAAATGTAATCTGGGACTCTACCTTTCGAGACATATGGATTAACATCAGAGGCAAACTTTGAATAATGCCTTTCCCTTATTTTAGATGGTCAAGGAAACAGAGAACACTAGAGATATTCTTTTCCACAAACTGAGAAATAATATTTGTTAGTAGATGTAGAGCTAGATGATATGGTTGTAGATATAGAAATATGCTAATTGGGACGATTGCTGATTTGTGCAGGCTTTGTTACATTAGCTTAATTTGTCAAAGCCAGCTAGCTCTGGGCATTAGTGCCTATTAGTGCCTGTAGGTATTTTTCATTAAGGTATTTTTCATTCATTAACAGAAAAACAGAGTTGGAAGGTATTTTGGAGGTCTTCTAGTCCACCCCTGTTGAAACAGAGACCTTATACCACAGGGGTTCCCAAACTGCGGTCTGCGTCCCACTACCAGGTCATGGGCTGTTGGCCACTGGGCCACGTGAGTGGCTGGCCAATGCATGCACATGTGCACACTCGCACCCCCCACTCGCGCTAGCATTGCAGCGGCATGCCGGTGCTAGTGATGCCACAAGCATTGTGTGGGCGCTAGCATTGCCGCACACCCTCCACTCGTGCTAACATCACAGCAGGCATTAGCATCACCCGAGCATCGCATGGGCACTTGTGGCCCCATTTGCATCATAAAAGCTCCTTGACCCCCCCCCGCCCCCACCCTGGGCCGCCAACCCAGAAAGGTTGGGGACCCCTGCTATACCAGACAGATGGCTGTCCAATCTCTTCTTCAAAACCTTCAATGATGGAGCAGCCACAACTTCTGAGAGCAAGTTATCAGAAGTTGTGGATGCTCCATCACTGGAGGTAAGCTTTCTCTCGATAGGAAAGAATTAATATTATTTAAGCAAAACCAAACACAGAATCAAATAAAAACCAAAAAAAAGCCACAAAGTTTATAATTTGCAAAAGAATAAACAAAATGCAATGGAATTATAATGTTGCAAAAAAACAGAACTCAGACTCCATACAGGCAAAATGCCTTCATTTCAATAACAATCACAGTTAAAGTCTTGGCCAAATAACTGCCATAGGTTAACACTTTTAATAACAATTCCTCGCCAGAGGCTATTTGACGGAAGAACAAGTAAGTGAAAATGGCTCAATTTACTTTTATTCTGTTACAAGTTTCATTGAGATTAGTTGAGCTGTGAAGATCATTTGTTGAGGAATTTCATTCAGCACAGTTGCAGTTGCTTTGGGGCCCTCCTGAGATCATGTCCAGAGCACTTTTCTGCTGGGAGAGCTGGCAAAGTAAAACAGCACAATATGCCACATGAAATTAATTGCGTAGATGCAGAAAGTACCCATGGTCATAAATGTATTTATGTCCTTCTTTTCCTCCTAAATTAATCCATTATGGCATGCAGAACAAAGTTTTTAATTTAAAAAAGGACCAGACACACAATAGAAGTATTACAATATGGACTATAAAAGTGGGATAACAGTGTAAAGTCTTGCTACCAGCACTAATAAATGGTAGCTGACATAAAATATATATTTTTGTGAAATGAAAATGTTTAGTTTGTAAATGCTGGGTGAACAATGATATCTTGAGTTGCTCTCTAAAACTCAGTGGCACAGGAGCCACCCATATTTCCTCAGAGACTGAGTTCCACAATCAAATAGAACTTGTAAAAGAGAACATTGGGTTGGCATAAGATATGCAGAAATTGACCTATAGATTACTATTAGCATATTAAGTATATTCTGAATTGTATTCTCTTTGTATGTGTGAGTATGGAATCCGGCTAGAAATCACAAGACCATGAGTTCTAGTCCTGCTTAGGCACAAAGCCTGCTGGTGACCTTGGGTCAGGCACTCTCTCCCCGTCCTAACAAGCAGCCAAAGGCAAGCCACTTCCAAAATCTTGCCAAAAAAACCCCGTACATAAACTTGTCAAGAGCCAAAAACTGACTTGAACGCATAAAAACTAGTTTTGGGGTGGGAGGGGGGATTTACTGAGATTTTGATAGCAGCAGCTCAACTAACTGGCCAGTCACAATTTTCCAACTGGAACTTATAGGAAGTTAGAGAGGAGATATATGATGGGATTTCATTTTTTTGTCAGATTCTTTTGCAGATCATCAGTTATCTAGGCTGGTAAATTAACCCTATAGAACTTTCAACAGATTCAGAGATCAGGCATAAATACTCCCTGAAGAGTATTATTTATGGATTAGGACTAGGTACCTTCTTAACTTTGGTGCCATGTTTGGTAATGAACAGCAAAACAATGAGTCTTCTTCATGTACTATCAGAATAGAGAGCTACTGGTCTTCATGCTAGATTTCCATCCTTGGTCAGTAGCAATTAAAGCAAATAATTGCTTCAGTGAAAGAGGTTGAACCTAAATGCATGCAGTCTTTTTCTTTCCTTCCTACATTTAGTTTGTTCTTGTCTTCAGGCTGAGTGCTACAAAAAAGAATAGCCCTAACTGATTGTTGCTGCAACATTTCCCCTTGAACACATACAGTATCACACTGGCTCAGTAGGTATTCCCTACACTATAAAATAGCTTCATTTTAAACTCAAAATTACAAGAATATTTAATTAAATATGCTGCTAGCCTTCAGGTAGCCTGTGAAGGTTATAACCTGACAAGACCTGAAGTGGATTGCTTCACAGCCATCTTTGTTGTTTTCTTTCTTTTATTCTTCCTGTCCTAGGTGGACAAGAAAACAAGGGGAAATAGGTTTAATACTCAAGGGGATTTTAGTCAGAATGAAGGTACTCAAATGCACTAGAGAACAGAGCTTTTTTGTCTTTAATCATTATGAGGGGAAAAAACCAAGCCATTTTCAGCTTATGTTAAGCAGCTTCTGCTTAAAAAAAAAAAAAACTTCTATACTGATATTTATTCTCCTTTGCCTTTGAGGGTAGATAATACACAGGCACTGCAAAGCAAATAAACGAATATATAAAATGGATCCTATTAGGTTGCAGATATGGATTAAGGTATAAAATAATTGGAAACATCTCCCTTCTTACTATTTGGAGTGGCAATGAAAATACTTTAAAAGAAATATTTGGCATGCAAGAAGTTGGTCAAGTAGCAGCCAGCATAAAAGGAAGTGTACTGAAGGGAAGAATTAAGCAAAGAATGTATCCTAGGTTCAACTAAAGATGGATATGGACCTCCATCGCAGTTAGAGGAGGAATTTGGAAAGACTGGAATTTGTTGACCGTCATATCCATCTTCTTTGTGTTATAATAGCTGGGTAGGATTTTAATGTAGCAGCCAGAGATCCATACAGAATACTAATTGTGTGCCATATCCTAAATATAGCAATGCTTCATGTATGTTTTTTTTATTAATGCAAAGTATTGTGTTGACCTGCTAATTTCACATAATGAATGTATGTTATGTATGTTACAAACAACATAAAGAACTTTTTGGAAGGCAGATTTAAATATTTAAATATAAAAAGGAGGGAGGGAGGGAAGGAGGGAGGGAGGAATGAAGAGAACTGTAGGAATTAGCTCTTAATGCTCCAGCTAAAAAGCTTGGCACAATCGGGGGTCTTTGGTTTATAACCTGTAAAGAAAATTCAAAGTTTCTTTCTAATTCATCTACTGTAATTTTCTTTTCTGCATAAAGATATCTGTCAATTAATATAACACATATTGTAATATTCATATAACTCAATCCTGTGAGTCTGCTCAGAAGTAAGTTCCATTATGTTCAATGGAACGATTCCTAAAATACACAAAATAGTATCCTTATTCATCAATAACTTCAACTAGTTATGTTTCTATTATTGAATCTAAATAGCTGGTCATACTTTATACGTAGGAGTTCAATCATAGCATTAAAAAATGGCTGATCTCAAATCATTCAGTTTATTTATTTATAACAGCTTTATATTCATGTTTTCCATCCTTTGAACAAAGAGATGTAGGAAGTATAAGACAAAAGCAAAGAATGGAATAACAGTGAGTGACACTTTGGAAACGATGCACTATCAACAACAAAAGGCTAAGATATACAAGCTCCACCTTCTTAGGTCTGTAAACTACATACTACTACTTTATTATAATTTTTCTATTTCTACCAAAACTCTATTATATCTTACAGAACAGACTCCACATCAAATCCCAACCACATAAAATTAACAGTAAACATCTGGGAGCAGTAGAATCAGCAATGAAGATAGCTTGGAGGTGGCAAGTAAAACTAGACACAGTGAAGGTGAAAATAGAAATAATTCTAGTTGTGTAATATTTCAACTCAACTCAGCAAGCTGAGTGGGAAAGAATGTTTTTCATAAAACTGTGATATGGATAGCCTTTTTCACAGAAATAAACCAATTACTGGGTATCCTAAGCTTCTCTGTATCAGCTGTGTTTGTTTTTCAGTCTTCTTTTTCAACAACTCTTAATCCCATTCTACTTATGCTTTTTTCAGGCATTCAGATGAACATATGTTGAACTTCACAATGAATAACAGAATGGGCTGCACAAACAACTCTCCAACCAGCATGCATCCAGTTGGGGATCTGATCTGAAGGAGAAAGTGCCTGCATTTGTTCCAATCTGAGTCTACAGGTAGTCCTCAACCTACCACTATCCATTTAGCAATTATTTGAAGTTACAACGACACTTTGAAAAGTGCCTTACAACCAGTTCTTGCACTTACGACCATTGCAGTATCCCCAAGGTCACATAATCAAACTTTGGACACTTGGTAACTGCCATATATCAGCATCCTGCCATTTGTATCCATCACCATACTAATTTGGCTCCTATTTTGCTGGTCCCTTCTTCTATCTCATTTCTCCCACCATTAAACCCATACACTTCTTCCTAATAAGCCCCCTTCAACTAACCAGCCAACTATAAACAACAGTGATTTGATTACAGATCCAGCCCTCAGCTGCTCCTGCCATATCCAAACTTCTTTCTGCTCCTTTCAGCACTTCCCTGTAGCCCTTTCATTTCAATCTCCCCAGTAGCTAATTTTTCCCATTTGCACTCCTTTCATCAAGAGGATACTCCCCAGGGATAGGGTAAGGTTCTTCTTTCAGCTTCTGTCTGGTTCTTTACTGTAATGGCATGTGGAAGTGGCCTTGGGAAACAGGGGAGAGAGAGAGAGAGAGAGAGAGAGAGAGAGAGAGAGAGAGAGATGGACCATACAACTGGCATATAAAAGATATCTCAGCCTGCAGAAGGAGGGAAGACATAAAAAATGTTTCAGAAGAGACCCTCTCTAGTTTTCTAGAGAGTTAAAGGAAGTGAGAAATACTTTCAGTCTTGCAATATTCTCTTAATGAAACCTTATGTAGCGTAACCCCCTCAGAGGCCGCCAAAGCCTAGGTCCTCCTAGCCCCCCCCCCTTCAGTTACCCTCCGCAGCCATACTCTCAAGGTGTTGATAGAATGTCCTTTTTAGTGGGAACTCACGCAGAGTGAATGGGTAGCAGGTTCTCATCGTCAAAGGGGTTTACAGGAACAAAGATGACCAACCCCTAGCCACGGCAGTCAGTGTGTGACAGTGTTTATCAACCCCCTAGCAGTCGTGACAATAATAGTCAATGGCTTGTAGCAGCCGCTTGGGAAAACAGGGGGGAGGCCCTCCGGCTCCAGGCAGCAACAGAAAGCATGAGCGAAGATAGTCAGCGCTCCGCAGCAACAGCTCTCCCCACGAGGGCAGCTCCCCACAATGTCTACAGCTTGCACAGGTGATAATGATCAAAGTTCAGATGGCTGTTGGTCTCCGAAGCAGTAGCGACCAGCCTCTCCTTCTCTTCTGTCAGCACTCATAGTCCCAGGTCTCTCTATGCCAAATCCCCCCTTCCTTTCTAGTTAAAATCTGAATTTAAAGCCCCACCAAGCTTTCCCTCTTCTCACTCTCACTCTTCCCTTCGCTTGGGATATCCCCCTGTGAAAGAAAGCAATAAAACTCCACTTTCTTGTGCTCTCTCTCCTTCCCTCTATTTCAGAGGAAAAGAATCACATAAAACCCCAAACTCCTCTTCGGCTTCACTTGGTCTCTCCCCAACAACAATAACCACCCCACCCTGGTTTGTATATCTAGGCTGACATCTTGTTCTTTTCTGCAGCTTCTTATTTCATCAGTAGCTGTAAGAATAGTTTCATAAATTGCTTTCAACATAAAAAGAATCTGTTCCTGATCTTCCATGTTCTCTTAGTGGTATGTTAAATTAAAAGCTTTACAATCAGGGAATGAAAATAATTTTGTCACTGAGTATAAAACACAGCTGGGCTTCTCACAGCTGATATCTGCCAAGGTTGCAAAAGTCTTGTCTATAGTCTGGGCTTCAAGCCAAGTCTCTTTTAAGCAATAACAAGTTGTAATATCAGGTTTAGCCACAAGATGTCGCCCACACCATTTAAGATTTTTGTTTTTTTTAAGTGCAAAACTTTTATAATCCTTTCTTAATTTTACTTCTTTTTTGTAAGTAAAAACCCAAATCTTCAATAAGAATAAGAAATCTTTTAGTCCTCAAATTTTAGAAAGATAAAAATCCAGTTAGAACCAAATTATTTTTTCAGCATTTTAAATTCTCCTGGATAGTCAGTCGCCGCTATTTTTAAAGGGTGGGATAGAATTTCCCTTCCCTCTCTCCACAGGGGGGAAAATACTTTGGGCAGCTTCTACAGGTGGAAAAAATAATTAGGATTGAAGAGAGGTTCAGATCTCACCCAGTCTCATCCGCGCTGTTTTATAGGTGGTAAGTTTGACTTTGGCTATCTGCAGCCTAGTGACGAGCCATATTTTTATGACCGGTCTTTCGTCTGCCGGTTTGGAGGGCTGCCCCAGAATGAGCAGAAGGGCTACCGCCCTCCCGCGATTGAGCGGGGATCCCCTCCTTGCTTGTCGCCCCTACAAGGCGACTTTTGACTCTTTCCAGGGTCCCCCAGCGATGCGAAATTGGATGTGGAAGACGGAGCTCGCCTTCCAGCGGCCGCAGCAGCTGCAGCAGCAAACTGGAAGTCCGACAATTCAGCAATAATTGCCAGCAGAGATTATGAGAGGTAGTGATGTGGGAACAGAAGCAGATCTGCTTCACCACTTGCTGGAAATGAAAACCCTCATCAATCACAGTTTTTCACAGTAATCCATGCATTGATCAGGAAGCAGCAGCAGCTCAATAGGATACCAGTTCAGTAACTGATTTTGAATGGAATGTAAGATTGCTCTTTAGATCCAAACATTGGTTTCTTTTTCAGCATGATATGAAATATTTAATACGCTAGAGGTTTTTTTTTCTCTTGAAATAAAATATTATAAATCACAATGTGCCAGTTTGTCAACATCTGTAACCCTGCAGCAGATGTTTACCCCTGAAATAGGGAATGTGCTCCCTCCTCATCATTACATTTGAAGAAAGTGATGTAATTATGAAAGGGAACACACATGATTAAATGTTATGCTTGTCAAAACTTTTTAAGGCTAACCTTTTAAAGTAAGATAGAGAGTGTGTGATGTACAATTTGTATCTGATGTACTGTTTTTCTCCAACTAACTTATATGGAGCAACTATATTCTCCTTTTTATTTGTTTATATGCGTGTCCTTCATTCATTTACATCTGCAATATCTGGGGTGTGGGGGGGAACTGGCAAAAACCGATCAGGCTTTCCCTGTTCCAAGAAAATTAGGTAGACTGTGAAACAAGTATGGTTTGTAAACCAGTTGCTATGTTTCATTATTTGAAGCCTTCTTCCCTGATTAAAAAAAATAACAGAGCTAAAAGTAATTCTGTCCCCCACTTATAGACAAACCTATTTTTCTGTACATGTAATAAATCCAGTTGATTCATGATTCCATTTTAATACATTCTTTCTCATGGGCACTTATAATCCATGGTGCATAAAAACCTACAATAGAGGTATTCTGAATGCTAGAAAGTTATGAGATATCACCTATTACAGTGATGGCGAACCTTTTAGAGATCGAGTGCCCAAAAACTGGCCCCGCCCCTGC
The DNA here is from genome assembly GCA_023970755.1 of Azemiops feae. Classification (NCBI taxonomy): domain Eukaryota; kingdom Metazoa; phylum Chordata; class Lepidosauria; order Squamata; family Viperidae; genus Azemiops; species Azemiops feae. The sequence goes on along the minus strand of JALGBA010000005.1, from coordinate 5,631,357 downwards.
TCCACCGCCTGCCCCGCCCCCGCCCCATCTGCCCACAGGGCCACTCACCGCCTCCAGGGCCCGCCGCAGATCGCCCAGGCAACCCAGCAGTGCCATGGTGGCCACGCCCCCTGCCCGCGCCCCACAGCATCAACTGTGCGTGATGGGGCGTGAGGGCAGAGTCTTGTCTACGCTGCCTGGCTGCCATGTCCTTGGCTGCACTGCTCCGTGTGGGCTACACTCGGGGGAGACTCTCCTCCAGGGGACTGCTAGTGAGGAGGGGGTCACAGGGAGAGGCAAGGCTGGGGCAATGGCACGTGTGCCCCCAGAGAGGGCTCCGAGTGCCACCTCTGGCACCCGTGCCATAGGTTCGCCACCACTGACCTATTAGATTAGGAGGGACATCACTCAGTGGCTCTCTTTGTCTGAGTCAGATAGTTGCTTACTTTTTCTTGAAAAGAGGAATATATACACAAAAACACACATATACACACTTTCCTTTTAGGATACCATAGTTATTTCAGAATGGCCACTGATTTCCCTTTTTCCAGGAATAGAACATTTTCTGTTGTATGTCCCACCCTCTGGAAATCTAGAGATTAGATTTGTCCATACTCTACTGGCCTTTTGTAAGATTTTGAAGACAACTTTATCACTGGACTTGGGATCTGGGTATGTAATTAGACCAGAAAAATAATGGCAACAGATCCTACCCTTCATCCATGCAGCAAGGTTAACAGATTCTACTTACCAAAGAAAATAGGTAAACAGACAATAAAACCTGGTAATGACTAAGGGCAGGAAAACTGAAGAAAGAGATAGAGGGGTTAATTCTGGATGCACAAGACTAAGCCTTAAGAATAAATTCATAGAAAGCCAGAAAAGACACCAACAGGGAGGAAATGCCACCTCTGCAAAGAAGCTGAAGAAAAAATTGAACCTAGTTAGCTGCTGCAAGAATATCTTACAGACTGACTGGAAACAATGGCATGCAAAGTAGCAACACTGGTGCATATATCTACAAGAAATACCACTTGCCTGAAGCGAGAACTAGTAGGATCATAAAATAGACTAAGTCATAGAAAATAAAGAAGCTAAAGTGTTCTGAGACATCTGCCACATAACAACCCTTGACTTAACAATTGTTGATAAGGAAAAAAAAAGTCTGAATGGTGGGACATTGCAGTACCTGGAGACAGCAGAATAAAAGAGAAATCACATGACAAAAAGACCTGGCAAACCAGAAGTAGAACAACTTAGCAAAAGAAAACAAACATAGAATAAGTACCTTGGGTTCAATTCTAAAACATCTGGAGCACCACTTGAATGCCATCAACATTGACAAAATCACCTTCAGTCAATTGCAAAAGAGAGCTTTACTTGGAACAGCTTACATCCTGCAACAGTACCTTTAATATTATTAAGCAAGTCCTTGAGAAGGACTCAATAGTGGACAAAAATGTCATATCCACTGTAAATATCTGGGTGACTGTATAACCAACCATAATAATTTATTAAAATTGTATGCTGCTTTACTCTCAATGACTCTGGGAGGCATACAAGTTTAATAAATTATTCTTTCACTTCCCTGGGCTCTCTTAACCATGCACCCTAAAAGAGGGACACTAGAGGAAGATGCAGGCTTAGCAAGTGACTATGTGAAGCTTTCTCTGGAGTGGACTCAACCTGGAAGCAGTGCAGCCAATGCTTCAGTGGACGACTTCTTTCTCCTGCAACATGAGTTTTGTGTGGGAAAACTTAGTGATTGCTTTGCTTTCCCCCAAACAAAAGGATCAAGCGTCTTGATCATAAAACAGCTTCAAGGAGCTTCTCCGTTCAAAACTTCATCAGAGCAAAGCACCCTTTTAAACCTTTGCACAGACTCGGTAATAATCAGAAGCCATTGACTGTCTATTTTGAGCCAAGAAATTATAACATTTCCACAACTCACACTCAATCAAAATTATTTCCATGGAAACCAGCCATGAAGCAACTTTGCCAATAGTTAAACAATATTCTGACCATATTTTATGTGCAAGATAGTTTCCCCTTACAGATTTTTTTTAATTAAAAAAATGGTGAGGGAGAAGAAAAAGGGTTTTCGGAGTGCATGGTGATATGGATGCACTTTGTTAGCAACCTTTGGACCAAATGACCCAAATGACCCAAAATCATCTTGCAGAAAGCATCCACCTAATCCTGGGAAAATGAGGTAGTTTCTTTAAAAGGCTGTCCATACCATGAAACACCTTTTCTCCTTCCATTTTTAATGAGCACAACCTAATTAACCATAGGTAGAAGCATAAATCCAACACTTCACAGCTTCTCCTGAGAATGCAACCAAATGCAATTGAACCTGAGCAGCAAAGTGCCTGTCATGTCAATAAAGTATAGAAGAGTAGACAGTAGAGATGAGCTGAAGTATAGGAGTTCCTTGATGAATTGTAGTGTAATTTTTGCTTTCAAATAATGATAATTTAGGAGACGGATCACGTAATTATTTAAATATATCAGGAGCAATTGCCATCCAAGTAAAGGAGAAAAAAAAATGTAGTGCCATTATAGCCTTACAAATCTTTACTTATGAAAGGAAGACAAACAAATTTATTACCTAAGTCGAGGCTTTATAAAATATTGAGTGGGATTATGTGGTTTCTGGAACCAATATTATTTTAATCTGTCATTAGAAATTCAATCCCTATTTATATGAGAAGATCAATCAAGTCATATGATGACTGACATGTCAAAAAAAAGCCTAAAATGTGAAAGCTTGTCTTTATTTCTCAGCGGTTTGTTTTATTGCATTGCAATCATGACCAAGGAGTAAGGCACATATGGGCTAAGCTACAACAACTTTGCTAGGCTGATGCAAATACTTGAAATACTTGAGATGTTATAATGCATGTCCATGGAGATTAAGAAATAGGGGAGTAAATGTGCCAATCTGGTTTTCTCACAACTTGGGACAGTTCTATTCATTTTATAAAAGGCAGAAATGTTTTGATTGTTGCTCACACAGGAAGTATGTGGTATTTGATTTCTTGTAAGCGCCATGGCAAACTGGAATAGAATAGAGCTGGAAGGGACCTTGGAGGTCTTCACATACAGCCCCCTGCTCAAGCAGGTGAACCTATACCATCTCAGACAAGTGACTGTTTAGTCTCTTCTTAAAAATCTCCAGTAATGGAGCGCCCATGATTTCTGGAGGCAAGTTGTTCCACTGGTTAATTGTCCTCACTGTCAGGAAGTTTCTCCTTAATTCCAGGTTGCTTCTCTCTTTAATCAGTTTCCAGCCATTGTTTCTAGTCCTTCCCTCTGGTGCTTTAGAGAATAACGTGACCCCCTCTTCTTAGTGGCAGCCCCTCAAATACTGGAATACTGTTTTAGTCTCCAGGCCTTTGATCATCTTAGTTGCTCTTCTCTGAATTTTTTCCAAACTCTCAACATCTTTTTTGTGATATGGTGACCAAAATTGGCTGCAGTATTCCAGGTGTGGTCTTACTAGGGCTTTATAAAGCAGTACTAATACTTCGTGTGATCTTGATTCTATGCCGCTGTTTATACAACCCAGCAACTGTTTTGGCTGCTGCTGCACACTGCTGGCTCATATCAAGAGATCATCCACTAGGACTCCAAGGTCCCTCTCACAGTAACTGTTTTTAAGCCAGGTCTCAGCCAATCTGTACTTGTGTACCTTTGATTTTTCCTGCCTAAATGTAAAATTTTGTTTTTCTCTACATTGAAAATCATTTTGTTGGATAGGGCCCATTGTTCAAGTTTGTCAAGATCTTTTTGGATCCTGAGTTTGTCTTCTGGGGTGTTGGCTACTCCTGTCATTTTGGTGTCATCTGCAAATTTGATGAGTTTCCCTTCTATTCCCTCATCTAAGTCATTTATGAAGATATTGAAGAGTACTGGGCCTAAGACGAAGCCTTGTGTCATTTTATCAAAGAATGAAATAAGATTGGTTTGACATGATCTGTTTTTAACAAACCTGTGCTGGCTACTAGTTATAACTTTGTTTGCTTCTAGTTGTTCACAGATCTGTTTTTTTATTATCTTTTCTAGAATCTTCCCAGGTATTGACGTTAAATTGATTGGTCTGTAGTTTCCTGGGTCCGTTTTTTCCCCTTTCTTGAAGATGGGAACCACATCAGCCCTTTTCCAATCTTCAGGTATTTCCCCGGTGCTCCAGGATTTATGAAAGATGTGGTGCAATGGTTCTGAGATAACATCTGCCAGCTCCTTCAGAACTCTGGGATGTAATCTGTCAGGTCCTGGTGATTTATATTTGTCAAGGTCGGATAGGTGTTCTCTTACCATTTTCTTGCTTATTTTAATTTTTGTTTCTAGTTTGTCTTTTACAATGGTTTTTTTGGTATGTTGGGCTATAGTTTCTTTTTGTGTGAAGACTGATGCAAAGTAAGAATTAAGCAGCTCTGCTTTCTCCCTGTTGCCTGTTATTTCCTTGCCATCATCTCTCTTTAGTGGACCTACAGTTTCCTTGACTTTTTTCTTGTTAATATGTTGGAAGAAACTTTTTTTATTATCCTTGATTTATGTTGCAAGTCTTTGTTCATTCTGAGCCTTTGCTTTCCTGACTTCATCTTTGCATGTTCTGGCTGTCTGCTGATAATCAGCCTTAGTTATGTGCCCCTCTTTCCATTTTTTGTATTTGTCCTTTTTGTCTATCAGTTTGTCAGAGACATCTTTGTGCAGCCATGTTAGTTTCTTCTTGAATTTCTTGTTTTTCTTTTTCAGTGGTATTGTGCTGGTCTGGGCTTTCATGATTGCATTTTTCAGAGTTTCCCATGCTTCTTGGGTTGTTTTCCCCTTTAGGATTTTCATCCATGGGATCTTTCCTAGGTTCTCTCTGAGTTTGTTAAGGTCAGCTCTTTTGAAGTTTAAGACCCTGGTTGGATTGCTTTCTATTTCTAGTGTTTGCATTATATTAAATTCCAGTATGCTGTGGTCACTTTCCCCCAAGGTTCCGGCAACTTTAACTCCCTCTATCACTTCTTCTCTATTAGTAAGAATTAAGTCCAGTATAGCTTTACGTCTAGTTCCCTCCTCCACCTTTTGGGTGACAAAGTTGTCAGCTAGGTTGGTTAGGAATCTGTTTGATCTCCCGCTCGCTGCATGATAACTGATACCATGCTGGCTTTTACTGACTAGCAACACAGCTTTTGCAAGAGGAATTGCTTTTGGATGTTGGATACAAAATGGCATAATCTCTCCAGAACAAAGGAGAGATTGTTTGATCATTCATATGATTCCAGACACTGCTCCTCATGAGCAGACCATGGAAACTGTTCTGTTTCAGAAGAAAGGACATCGAGGCGAAGCAGGAGTAACAAACACAACTTCTTTATTGAGATCACGAACAGAACACAAAATGGCGCCAGGGCCTTTTATACTCCCTTGCAAGGGACAGCGTCAGCCAATCAATGCAAGGCTAGTCTCCCTCCTTGCGCATGCGCACAAAGTTGGAGACAGCCTATCAGGTCCCGGGCACCCACGTGGTTTGCCCAGGCCTTCTGCAGCCTCCTGAGTCATTCAGCAGTCCCAGGACATAACAGAAACTGATGTTTTCACAATTTGCTTATGAGTGAAGTAACTGACAGTCAGGACTGTACATCAAGCTCATAGTTACATAGCAGCTTTTACAGACATTAAGCTCAACTGAATTACTTTTTGGAATTTTTTTTATTGGAGAGATTAAGACCCTTTGAACTGGCAATGTTTTATTTATTGGGTGAGTTTCCACCTCTTTAAAACACAATGGCATAAACATGATTTTAAAAGTTTTAAAAATATATGGTGTTTTTTTTTTTTTAGTATGCAGCAAAAGAGTGCTTAGTACATGAATTTTGGAAAGTTAATAACAAACTAAGAGGCCAGAGGAATTCAGACTTACACTTTTGAATTATTTAGAAGATATTTTCTTATGGGAAAATAGAGATTGCTTTTGGGGTTTTGTTATGATAAGCAGATCTTGAAGGCTGGTCATTATAACCAGAGAATAAAGAAAATGGAGCAGAAATCCTTAGTGCAAACTTTTGAGTATCTCTCAGCTAAGGTTTTGGACAGAATAGATAAAACGCATGATAAAATTGACAGAGCATGTTCTAATGAAGTTGTAAAACAATAACAAGCTGTAATGGATGCCCATGAAACTTATTTGAAGGGGGATTTAAATGTAATATATAAGAATCGGATGGATGATTCATTCCCTAAAAGAGATGAACAGATATTAAACAAGAAACTCATTTGGATTTTTTTTTTTTTCTGGATATACAAAAGATCACTAGGACTTTGGAGTCCTAGTGGAAGCTAATACAATCCTGGGTTGTATAAACAGAGGCATAGAATCAAGATCATATGAAGTATTAGTACCGCTTTATAAAACCTTAGTGACCTGGAATACTGCAACCAATTTTGGTCACCATAGTACAAAAAAGATGTTGAGGTTTTGGAAAAAGTTCAGAGAAGAGCAACTAAGATGATCCAAGGCCTGGAGACTTAAACATATGAAGAACGGCTGCAGGAATTGGGTTTGGCTAGTCTAAAGAAAAGAGGAAATAAGGGTGACATAATTTGAGAGGCTGCCACAAAGAAGAGGGGGTCAAATTATTCTCCAAAGCACCAGAGGACAGGACAAGAAACAATGGTTGGAAACTGATCAAAGACAGAAGCAACCTGGAATTAAGGAGAAAGTTCCTAACAGTGAGGACAATTAACCAGTGGAACAGCTTGCCTCCAGAAATCATGGGTGCTCCATCACTGGAGGTTTTTAAGAGGAGACTGGACAGTCACTTGTCTGAGATGGTGTAGGTTCTCCTGCTTGAGCGGGGAGTTGGACTATAAGTCCTCCAAGGTCCTTTCGAGTTCTATTCTATTCATACCTATGGTAAGATGTGGAAGGACTTTATTAGAAACAAGCAAAAATAGAGATAAATTTCTTATTGATACAAAATAAATTTGTTAAAGTCCTAAAGCATTTTTCATTGAAACATAGATAAGCAATTATCTATGGGACTTTTTTTAGGGATTAAAGAATATTTTTTAAAAAATAGGGAAGATTTATAAGATTGGCTTATTTGACCAGAATTAAAAGACAAAAATAGTCACAGCTGGTTGCTATTATTGGGCTTTTGTTGACATATATTTATTGACATAGCATTTAGAGTTTATTTTCCATATCTAAGAGATGGAGAGGAGAATTGGACTTTATTTTCCATATTTAAGAGATGGAGAGAAGAAAGATTTAGAGAGGATGATAAGCTATTAAAATTGTTTTTAGCTGCTGGAATGAAGAGGGAAGTTGCTTCCTTCTTTCTTCTTCCCTTTTTTCTTCTTTTCTTGTTCCACACCCCTTTTTTCTTTTTTCTTTTTGTATCTTTCATTTTGCATTTTTGTAGTTTGTGTCGACTTTTATTTTCTTCATTTATAATACTTAATAAAATTATTTGAAAAGAAAGAAAGCATGTAGTATCTGACTAATGTAATAAGGGCTGGGCATCCCATGCTTAATGGCCAGACATAACCACCCCCTCCCTTTTAACCCCCTTTTTATCTTTTTTTAACCCTTTTAACTCCTTTTTCCCTTTATGTGGATCCCTGGTTCCCAAGATCATGCCTCCCAAATCCAGTGGGAGAAAACCATCAAACAAGTTCAGCATAATAAGTTTGGGTTGTATATGAAGTAATCTATGCAGGTTAAGCCTCCAGTAGGCATAAAACAACTATGAAACATATTTTTTTAAAAATGAAGAAAAATCTTGGCTCATCATTAGAACCTTCTGAGCAGAATAAATTTATTAAGTTATTAATCAAAATGTATGTAATTGATATATTTTTAGCAGTTCATGATAATAATGAACATAGGTTCAGGGCATGGGATATTTGTACTTTTACTGTTCTAGATTGGTGCTAAAACAAAGTGTGTGCAGAAACTTTCTTTTCTAGCCATACCATGATTTTGTCAACCATATTGCTCTCAAATGTAAGAAATTTGCAGAACCTTCACCTAATACTCATCTTTTTCTCTTTCTCTCTCTGTAAATCCATTCTTGGCATATGCTTCAAGATTTCTTCTGAAGAACTTAACATAGGGTAACTTATTTCCTTTCTAAAGACAGCACTTCATCTACTAATGCTCATGCTACAATAAGGCAGCTTTGGAGTTACACCTTTTTTAATTGTTCCTTCTGATATAATTGCTCCAAACAAACAGATGTCAAGGAAAGAAACCCTAATCTCACTCAGTTACTTGATAAAAGACTAAGTTCTTATATATGTTAGAAACACTGGGAGAGAGGGGGGAGGGAGAGAGGGAGAGAGAGAGAGGGAGAGAGAAGATAGAATGATTCATAGAATGTATTAATATGGTGGCAAGGTCAAAATATCATGTTAACTTGAATGTTTTAGCCTATTACTAGAGTAAGTTACCAAGTAGCCTTCAGCATGTTCCTTGGTTTCTTCTTCTTCTTCTTAGTCTGGGTCAGTTTTCTCTTTTGTAAAAAATGTAATTATAAACATCTGCATAACCACTATGAGATTGCAGACTTTGAAACTTTAATGCACAGTGTCACAAAGGTATTATTATTATGCCATCAACAAGGGCATCATTCAGTAAATGGTCTCAGAAAATCTATGGAACTAAAAATACCAAGGAATGAAGTCTTCCAGAACCTTCAAAAGAAGGAACCACCATAGCATACTCAAACATTAAAGATTATTTGGCAGCACACTTGAAGAACTTTACCAGAGGATCTGTACTGCTTTCTCATTACAAATGGCCTCACGTAGGCCAGAGGTCCCCAACCTTTTAGGCACCAGGGACCAGCTCCATGGAGACAGATTTTTCCGTGGACCGGAGGGTGCATGGTTTTGTGTGCTACCTGCATCCTACGGATGGGGCTTTGCTTGTGTGTCCGGGCCAGTTGCTGGCCTGCCACGGCTTGGAAGTGGTCCATGGACTAGGGCAGTGGTGGAGAACCTATGACACACGTGCCAGAGGCGGCACTCAGAGCCCTCTCTGTGGGCACATGTACCCCCTCCTCACCAGCAGCCCCCCCAGAGAGTTGCCCCCAGGCATGGTCCATGTGGAGCAGCACAGCCAAGGACATGGCAGCCAGGCAGCAGGGACATCGCGCACAGATGATGCTACAGGGCGCAGGTGGAGGGTGTGGCCGCCATGGTGCTGCAGGGCCGCCTGGGCGAACTGCTGTGGTGGGTCATGGAGGTGGTGGGTGGCCCTGTGGGCAGGGGTGGGTGGGGGGCAGGGCAGGGGCAGGCAGCAGGGCAGTTTTTGGGCACTCGGTCTCTAAACGGTTCACCATCACTGGACTAGGGGTTGGGGACTCCTGACGTAGGCTATTCATTAAGCTTTCTTTTGAAAAGATAGAAGATTTTTCAGAAAGCCTCTATATAAAATAAAACGAACGGAACATTTCTATACAAAGAACACACAAAAGCTTTTCATCTCAAAGCCATTCATACTTTGATCCTTTGCTTGGGCAACCTGTGGTTTACTTCACATTTTTCATGTACATAATTATTTTACTTTTTCACAATTTCTTATGAAACTGCTCGCTTAAAATGATATATGTTGACAATTGTAACAGAAGAAAAAATAAAGTGTACTGGTAACATGAATGATATGTATATATACTTTCAGATACTTCTGCTGTGAGAGTAGGAAGCTTTTACACTTCACAGTTCTAAGATAATTTTCATTTTTAAGATGCCATATGGGAATGTGTTTTTTTTAATAACAAACATTTTTGGAATACATCCCAGGTACCACTCATCTAATTGGGAGAATACTGCTCCAAATAAGGTGAGAACAAATTCTATCTATACGCCTTGGGAAAGAGTCCCAAATCCCAAGACATAGTCCAAGTATGGCCATAACTTTTTAATGTTACCCCATCAGTTTCCACACATCTGGTATTATATTAACTTATACTGTATTATCTACCCAAATAGCCAAAGGCAAACCAATATCAACACCCCTTCATGGGAAAGGGTTGCCTTCAAATTAGGTCCACCTGACAAATGTCCAGCTGGTGTAATTTTTATTAATGATTTTAGATACTATTTCCATATATTCAGATATAAGTTGCTTGGGAAGGTGGTTTCAAGGAGGAAATTGGCAAGGTGAGATGTGGGTTCTTTTGGAACAGAGGAGGATATTTGGGAAATAATTTACAAGAGCATATAACCAAAAAAAGCGTAAGAAAAGGGAATTTCTTTTAAGGCAGGAAAAAGAGGTGAAAAAGATTGAAACCTTGGGAGATTCTTTTTGTTAATTTGTTTTTATAATTTATAGGCTGCCCAACCACACTGGGTGGTTCATAATGAAAAGTATAAAATACCAAACTTTCTGGGTCTTACAAGATGATACTGCTCACTTGATGGGGTCCACTCTGCCCAATCATACCAGATGGATAGAAACAATTGGAAATGAGGTTCCTTCAAATAACCATGCTAAAGGACTATATAAGTAATAACCTGCATCTTAAATTGCACCTGGAAACCAACAGGTAACCAGTGCAATTCAAGGGATAGTGATGTCATGGGAGCATAATTAGGCACACTACCCATACCACTGCATTCTGGGCATTATGGTCTTTAGGGCATGAATGATTGTCTGATATAGTTCAACCAGCACACTATGTCAGGGGTGTCAAACTGCTGGCCCGTAGGCCGGATGCATCGTGCCGAAACTGCACCCACCTCAGTTCTGACAATGGGAAAAAAGTCACGATATGTTGCGACATGTCATGTGACGTGGTGAGTTTGACACCCCTGCACTATGTGTAGCTATACAAAAGTCACCTTAGCATAGCTGCTGCCTGCACTGCAAGTCCAAGAGGGCCTCCAAATTGTGCAACAGTCTTGAATGGGGAAGTAAAAGAGTATCTAAATTCAAAGATGCAACATCTGTCTTGTCAGCAATGAACCTGAGTCTTTTCTTTCTCATCCAGATCAGTATAGCCTCCAGACACTGGGATAGGACTTCACTTAGCCAGTCCAGGACTGAGATGTATAATTGAGTATTAGCATACTGATAATAGCTGACTCAGAACCAATGAATATAATTATCCAGGAGTTTCCTCTAGATATTAAATGGAAGGAATAAGAGCATTGAATCATACCACACCCCAAAAGTGAGAGGCAGCTCAGTCTCTCCTCCCTTTCATTGCCAATTGAAACTGGTCACAAGAAAGGAGAAGAATCACAGCTTTGTCCATATAGTAACCTGGCCTGAAACCTACTGAAACAAGTTTAGATAATCCATCTCCTCTAGAATCCTCTGGAGTTGAAGCCCAACCACCTTTTCAACTATCTACCCTAAAAAGGAAAGTTTTGAGGCTGACTGGAAATTGTCCAGAATTGTTGAGTTCAGTTATGGCCTCTTAAGGATGGGGTGCATCTCTTTCAAGGCTATGAGGACAACTTTTATGTGAAAGAAGCAGATATTACTGCACTGATCCAAATATGTCATCATTCAAGAAGCCTCGATCAACCAGGAGGGATCTGAATCTAATGAGCAGTTTGGATAACCCTGTTTATTTTCTCAAAAATCACAGGCGGAAACTCATTCCAGATAGCTCTACAGGACTCTGCTCCAGGCACTTTCATCGACCTAGAAGCAAATCTGAGAAAATTGACAGATGCAATAATGATAGAGAAATAGCAGTTCTTTGCTTCCCTTATCCCCACAATACAATCCTGAATATGGATTACTGCTGTTTGGTCACTCTTTGTCTGTAAAGAATGAGATCCTTAAACTTCATAGAAGTTATTTTTGTTCAAATTAGGACTAATTATATGTGTAACAAGTTTTATTATTCTGTCACAGTTTCATTCTTAAAGAAAGTTGTACAGATGGGCTTGGTATTCTCTGAAATATATATTGTAGTAATTAATATAACATATCTCTAAGAAAACAATGAGAAAATATAATTCTGGTTCATGTTCACTGTCCATATAAACTTCACAAAGTCTCATGGTCACATAAAGCCTTAATGACTTGATCCTGCCAGACATAATTATTTTGATGCTCAACTAATTTCACTGGGAATTAGTACAAGCTTCTTGTTTCTGAATTGTTGATTCATAAATTATCCATGCCTAGATTTTCATAGATTACACTATATTGATAATAACAAGGACAATATCATGGAGAGATTACAATCATGACTGCTTCAAAAAGAAGTTACTAAACATATTTTTAAAACATATTCCTCACAATTTTATATGAAAAATAGCCAGTAATAAATAGAACTGTTCTCTTCAGATATCGGAAGATAACAATCTTTAAATACCTGAAAGATTATCATATAGAAAGAATAGGTCTATTTTCTATTGTTCTAAAGAACAGGATCACAACCAATGGGTAAAATTACAAAGAAACAGGTTCAGTCTAAGTCAGGCATGTCCAATCTGGCCAATGGGCCACATGAGGCCCTGGACAGCTAGTAATGCACCTCACAAGATAATATTTTAAAAATAAATAAATAAAGGAAGTTTGTTATTTACAAACGTTAACTATGTTATATATTTATATGCATCCCAAGACAATTCGTCTTCACTCAATGCGGCCCAGGCAAGACCAAAGGTTGGACAGCCATGGTCTTGATAGTAGGAGGGACTTCCTGACTACTTGCACTCTCTGCCAATGAAGCAGGATGCCCACAGGACTCCTTCAGTGGAGTCTTCAATAGAAGATAGATGGTCATCTGTCAGAGATACAGTATTGGAACCTGAACTGAGCAGGGCTTTGAACTAGGTAACTTCAAATGCACTGTTCAAATTTATGATTCCATGATAACTACTATGAACATTATAGAAATCTTGTTATTTGGAAGCTGTTCATTATAGGGCAGAATGTAATCTAATTAAGCCTGCACAATTTCCAGAGCAATTTATTTTTAGAATGTTGCAAACTACACCATTTATAGCAGCTAGCAGCAACTTTAAATTTTCCAGACGTTCTGATCCAGTAGGTAGAGAATGCTAGACTTAGGAACCCTGCTTTGTGGCTTTCTCTTTACCTTCCCTTGTTTTTCTCTCCAGGCAGAATCTGAGAGGATGTTTACTATTCTGTACCATTTAAATTAGTTCTAATAAAAGTTGCCTTCTTGATACTTTGGAACGTTAACAATAGACAAACCATAGTTACCTAGGCACTTTCTTTAGCTGTTCACCTGGCATTATTTTTCTACAAACAATTTTGAACAATTCAATGAGCAGGAAACATAAATAAAAAATAATGAGCAAAAGGATAACAGCCATAAGTAGCACCACAAACAAGCTAACCTTTTAAAAAATACATTAGAGTCAATGTGTGACAGCCGTCCTCCTATGCCTCCAAGCAGGAAAGGGAACAGTGCTCTGGCTGGGTTATTAAACTGACAGCAGAATATCTGGGATGTTGCTATGAAACTTTTATGTCAACTTCAATGTAGAAAACCAATGGGGAAATTTTGATTCCAAGGACACTTTTTAATGGAAATAAGGAGGATGTGGCCTTGATGAATGAATGAAATATCTGAGAAAGCCGTGGAGCAGAACCGCTTCTAGGACAGTGAATATACTATTCTTCTGAGAATGGAGAAAGTCTTTGGAGGAGTATATGCAATTTATCTTCTAAGAAATACTTTTCCCCCCCTCAAGACAAACTAGGGAGGTGGGAGTCAGGGAGGAATCATATCTGTGGTTACTTTTATTCATTTTGGAGCCAAGAGACATTCTGTGTATTACAGGGTGGTGATCATCAACTCTGCTGCGACCCAACTCTCTGAGAATCTAATTGAGAAGGAAAATATGCATACACTGTGTTGCTCAGACTCCCTGCTCTCTGGGGGGGGGGGGGAGAAATATATGTAACTGAATATAAAGCACTCATATCTATAAAAAGAATATATTATTGCATTGCATGATATTACATCTGTGGAGAAATATTTTGACAATTGTTAACAAGAATCTCATAAAGATAAAGAGAACTTAAAGAGTGAGCTCATATCTCCTGATTAAACCAATGGGCGGTTACCCTACCTTTGGCTGCCAGCCTTAAGGGATTTGTTCCAATGAGTATATTTAATAATACAGACAAATTTGTTTCTCAGGCCAAAACCATGACAGTGATACCCAGAGTCAGCTAAGATTTTCCTGCAGCAACGATGGAAACAGATTCTTCTACTTCCTCAGAATCTCATAAATACAATCAATTTCTTTAGGCGTCATCAACCATTTTATGACTTATTTATCTAGTCAATAATAACAAAGGACAATTTAAAGCAAAACAATATATTGGAAGTGAGAAAGGCATTTCTATTAAGTTTAACCATGGAGAACATACCAAACAATGTCCCCAAGGTACTTTTCAAAAGGCAATTGGACTTTCTTGGTTTTTTCCTTGAAAGCATTTTGCTTCTCATCTACTTCAGTTCTGACTGTATGGTGGGGAATAGAAGGATTCTATAATAGAAGAAACAGAAGAATATAAATCCTTCTGTTCCCCACCATTCAGTCAGAACTGATGAAACTTCTTGGATGAGAAGTAAAATGTTTTCAAGAAAAAAAGTCCAGTTGCCTTTAAAAAAAAACACCTTTGGGACATGACCTGGGTGATAGAGAATCTTCATAGACACATAGCAAACAATGATTTTATGTTTCGTACATGTCTACTCAATAAACTTCATGAACAAATCAGCCCAGAATTCTCACTCAAAGCTCAAATGGCCAGGCTCACATTACCCTACTGCAAACACATTATGTGAAGACCCAACTCTCTGCAGAAGGTGCTAATGCTAGGAAAGGTGGGAGGAAAGAGAGAAAGGATGATCAGCAGCAAAATAAATGGATCCAGTTATGGTGGTGATGGGTGCACCACTGGAGGATCTGAAGGATCAAATTAGTGACAGATTGTCATGGAAAAAAATCTGTCTAAGTGGTCACTAAGAGTCTGCACTGACTTGATGGCACAATCAATCCATCAATACCCAGGCAAATGCATACAGAGTTGCAAATATAGTCCAACTCTGTTTTTTGTGAATAGACTAAAGTGTCACCTTCACAACACAATAGCTACCTTTGTCACGCTTTCCATCCATCCTGGAATTGGGAAGGACTCTTATTGCCCTAAAACTTGCTATTGTTATGGTGAGCTCAGATGTAGACTTCCACTTCAGAATAACTAGAGCCGTCTTTGGCCTGCCTTAGCATACAGATGAGAATGAGATACAGGCAGTGTTGTGTGTGCAAATCTTTAACAAAGTGTAAATGTTTGATGTTTGAACGGGACCAGAGATCTATAGGGGTGGGCTTAAATAATGAATCTTTTTATCATATCAGCATATAACAGACACTGTATATGGTGTCTATGCTTATGGTCTCTGAGTCCAATTCTGCCTTGATTCTCCTCTGCCTAATGAATAATTAGCACATATAATTTTGGCAAATCAAACCTGCCTTATCAACAGTGGCTTGGTCAAGATTCTTTTGAACATAAGAGCAGGCTATACCAAGGGCCACTGCTCTGTGCCTAAGAGACTGAAACAGTTTCAGCAGCTAGTTCTATAATTGAGCCCTAATTTGTTCCCTTTTATTCTCCTGCATAAGTAGATGCCAAGAGAGAATCCTGCTGCTTAGGCACTCATGCTCATCCTATCTTCTTTTCTTATGTTCTTCTCTCTCAGCTCCCAGGTTCCCTTTACAGCTGGATGTCTGTGAAGTTTGATGGGGTGTAACCAGCACATAAGACATTTACTAAGCCAGCCAGAATTTGCCTAGAATTGCTGTTTCAGGAGCAGATAACAGCATCCATGAGAATAACCAGATCCACTCAAACTTTGAAAACAAACCATCTTCAATCCATAGTTTTACTGGAGAAGTGACATGTTTCTGTCATCACAAGCTTATAACACAAGGATAATTATTAATATTTAAACTATATTATTGCAGTCCTCAGTTGTAAAGGGGAGGGGGAAGAGTGGGTTGGTTGGCTTATGCCAGGGATCTTCAAACTTGGCCCTTTTATGACTTGTGGACTTTAACTCCCAGAATTCCTCAGCCAGCATGTCTAGCTGAGGAATTCTGGGAGTTGAAGTCCACAGGTCATAAAAGGGCCAAGTTTGAAGACCCCTGGCTTATGCCTTTGAGTCAATGCTCATTCCTGGTGACTTCAACATAATTTTCTGGCACTTTTTTGGAAGTGGTTTGCCATAGTCTCTGTCTTAGAGCAGAGAGAAAGATCAGGGTCAGGACTAGAGGTGGTTCTAAAACTCATGGTCTCCTGGTTTCTAATCAGATGCCTTCATCACTCCATCAAACTGGCTCTTTTTATTTTTAGGGAAACATATAATTATATGAACAACTATTCAGTGAACTCAAAGTGTAAATCTGTCCCCACAGTTTCTGTTATTAGATTATTTATTCCATTGGTGAATTTCCATTTTCCAACCATTAAGGGCAAAATCTGAAAGCAAACAATTGTATTTAGCTAATGTTTGATATGGTTGGTATTAATAAGTTCATAATTTGTACATTCACACAAAAGCAGGAGCACTGCTTTGCAGTTGACTAGAAGCACAAACTAAAGGTACTGCTACTCTACTGTCCTCCCAGCTCTGTAGCAATATCTTCCCATTCACCAAACTTAGGTGATCCCTTTGGTTTTTGTTTGTTTTGTTGAGAAGATCAAGAAAATGATCTTTAAAGAAGCAGGATAGACACTTTTGAAACTAATGCAATAATCAATAGAAAAGATTTTGCAGCTGGACAGAGAAAAATATTAATGGCAACTCATATTAGGTGTCAAAAAGTGAGGCCACTTGTTTAGGGAAAAAAGAAGTCATATGTGCAAGCATACATAATAAATCATAATCTAAGCATTGGTCCTGAAGATCATAGGCTGTGTATTCAAATATAGACTAGAGTATGAAACCGCTGTATATTTAGCAGTCCACTCTCTAGTTAACAGTAGAGATTCATTGTGCACATCTCTTAGTGAGCATAAATTCACTCATAAAGCTTGATGATGGTCATCAAGGTAGGAAGGTTCTGCTTCTGTCACTGAAATGTCTTTGGGTCTCCCCAAAGTCTGTAGTCCTCCACCTGCCCCATATTCTCACTTCTCTCTGTATGTGGAAGTTGTGCCAGCCTTTAAAATGAAAAATAGCAGAGAATTTAGGCAAGGCAAGGTTTATCTATAGAGGACAAATTAAATTGTTCAGCTATGTCATTGACCTTCATTGCTTCTTTTATTCTGCTCCTGGCCCAAAGATGCCTTTAATAAAGATAGAATGCCATATTGCTTACACACGGCCAACTTGATTGGAGGACATAGCCTCAGAACAAACCATTTAGTTTCTTGGTCTTTTCAGGTTCATTTACTTCATGTTTTCCATTAGGGTTCATGCTGCACAGCTAAATTCTTCCTCATGCTTTTCCAATGTCATATTCTCACAATGCTGTGGAGAAATGAAACTATTGCTTGGCTGTTTGGACTCTTCATATCTAAAAACAGTCTGAAGATTTTATTATGTTATCCTCCAAATTATCATGTTCTCTGAGCCTTAGCTGTGTGTTTCCAGCATCCATAGTTTGGCCCCAGATATTAGTAAACAAAAATTAAAAATAAAAGATTCTGCAACTATGGTGGCCATAGAAAGATACAGGTGCCTCTATTTAGTTACAAAATGCATTAGATTTGCTTGCTAAAATTATGTCAGTGTAAGGGCAAATAATTTAATCTTTAATCAAACTAAACTATGCAGTATTTTCTAATGGTTGGAATTCCACAAATGTATAGTATTTCGTTGTAGGAAATAGTCTTGCAAAATACCTCATCTCAGTGGGCAAATGCAGTATTTTTTCCTAAAGCACATAAAAACCATGATAGCAGTTGTGTTTTCTTGGAAGCCTCTGGGCAGTTATTAGGACTTTCTTGATTTGATCACATAATGAGAGCAGAGACAGATGTGATATCATATGATGCCATAGTCAAAAGAGATGTAATTTTGTTATCCAAATAAAGTGGACCAATACTAATTCAAATTGAATCATTTTGTCATTTCCATTAGTTACCAGAGCTGCAAAGCTCAATGTTCTACTGTTTTTGCAGGTTGCTTGACAATGCACGTTCCAGTATATGAAAATAAAGCATTGTTTTCAAATGACTGTAGAATTCAGGTGTTTATTTCAATTTATTTTGTTCTCAACTAATCAGCTACTTAAAATTTTAAATATTATGAAAATTGTAAATCCTTTACTGGTAATTTATTTTTCATCCACTATGTCTCTCTCCATCCTTTTTTTCTTTTCTGTAATTTTCTACTATGCTCTTAAATATTTTAAACAAATTTGCTAATTAAAAAAAGAAATTAAAAAAAGAAAGGTAATCCTCTCCCACCCCAAGTCAAACTTGATTCCTAGTAATTACATGGAGACAACTTTTTTTCCCCTTGGCAGCAGTATGTAAGTGCTTTGCCACTGCTGTCTTCTGAGATTTTTTTTCTTAGTTTTCTGATTAGCCTTTCAATCTGTGATTTCCTGAGGGACTTCTAACCAACTATTAACCTTGGCTTGAGTTTTCTGAGTTCAATCCAGGTTGGCTAGCTGCTACCATCTGCTGAGACATTCAACAATATTAATTCATGTATTCGTTCATTCATTCATTTGCTATTATGCCTGTCATGTCATGCATCTCCAGAGAGTATATAACATCAAAATACATTGTGTACATTTTAAAAGGCAGCAACTAACAGAATGCAATATAAAAGTTAAAACTATCTACAACATACAGTATGTATTTAAAAAGTATTACCCAGAGTTCTTGAACATAAAGATTTTCTTTTCCTTTCAAGTTTTATACCACTAGTTGTACAGTTGCCTAATCTTTTGCAATGAATGTGGACAGTCTGACCAAAAAGAACACTCTGAGTTGTGTCTGGTTAAGTTTCATATATATATTCCCAACACTACATCATTCTCATTTTGACTCGGCATAACAAAAAAACATGGCACAGGCTGAGGATTAAACATTTCAAAATATACCAAATCATGGCAAGTTCTCTAATTCTGATTTCTGCAATTTATTTTAACTTTGATTATTTTTCATGCTATAATCGTACCAATAGTAATTGTTCAACAGTACTCTGTAATGACAGCTTCAGACTGGGAGATTTAGTCCTATAGGCTTTGCTTTAATTCTGTGATATAAAAAAAAATCATTCATGGCTATGATAAAGATTTTGAATTGTACAGCGATTTAAATAATAGGTATGTATTTGTGTTAATTGATATATTTCACTATAATTTACAGAAATCTTCCCAAATAGCGTAATTCCTAGCTAAGACATCAATTTGGGCAAGGCTGATTTACGTATTTTCCATTCATTTATTATCATTGTTTTTAAAACTAACTTTCCATCTCACGTACCAGGCAGTGGTGGGATTCAGCCAGTTTGCACCAGTTCGGCAGAACCGGTAGCTAATTTTTTGTTGCCCAGGCCCAGAATGGACTTCCGGAAGCGGCATCCACACAGAGAACTGGTTGTTCACATATTTGAATCCCACCACTGGTACCAGGTAATGATAGTCTTCTACTCTGACCTATATTAGTTGCTTTTATACAGCAAGAATTCAAGCCTAGAAAAGTGTTTACTCAGAGGAGTGATATGAAGGCAGTTTTATGATCTGAAAGAATATCTTGCCCAGAAATAAAGGACTTTCACAAAAGAAACAAAATGCTCTTAGGGCTGTACAAATCCTTCAGCAAAGATGCATTGGAATGCATGTCAGCACCTGTCATTCCTTAGCTGCTACAACCACTTTGTTTTGTTTCCACACCCCAAACTCTATCATCCACTGGTGCCTTTTTTCATTAAGTAAAATGCATGTGTGTTGTGGCTTTAAGGATTAAATTAAAATTATGTAATATGCAACTGACTCTTTGGATTTTATTTATTCTAAAAAAAAGTGTAGAACATGGCCATATTCCATTAAAATAATTTATAGTTTACAATTTGGCAAAGGGCAGATCTGCATTTTCTGCTAGTCCATCACCAATACAGGCCTCTCTCTTCACTTCCTAAATGGAGAAATAGAGGGTGATCTCATTAGTTTGTTCCATTCTAATAGCAGTCCAGCTTTGATTGGTTATAGTGTCTGATGGGCCCTCCCTTCCAGCAGCTAGACACTGTTTTGTATAGTCATGTCTTGGACTCCCTGGCTATTCTGTTCTCCCCATTTCTTTTTCATCACCTTGCCATTAATCCAATGATAGTGTATTAACTGAACTGTTATGAACTTCAAAAACTCTAACTCCATTCATCCCTAACATTTCCCAGTGGGTATCCTTTTGATTTTTGCCCAGGCTGGATGAACTGTGCTCATTTTGCTTTCCCAACTCCTGCCTGCAGTATTACAAAGCATCCCTTCCCTTCCATTCCATTCCATTCCTTTCCCTTCCCTTCCATTCCATTCCATTCCATTCCATTCATTTCTTTAATACAATTATTAAGTTTCAATGCAAATTTCTTGGTGATCTGTTTCTATGAAGCTGAACTATCTATTCTTCCTTGTTAGAAAGTTTCACTGAACCTGCAGAATTAGGTAGGAACTGACGAACGTCCTGTTTCTCTTTTACAACAATGCAACAAGAAAAAAAAAGGCTGTGTGTTAGTGTCAAAGGACATAATGGGGGAAGGGATGAGCAGTGTGAAGGGCAAGAGGCAGAGAAATGAATGATCAGGTCTAGCAATGGCCATAATCTGGGCTAAGCAGTATCTCCAATCCAAACCTGGCTGAGCTCAAAGATCTCATCTGGAAATATGACTGTAGATTTGAGGAACTAGTTGTCATATTACAGATGTGCTCCTTAAATATTCTTTTGATAAGGACTTTTGGTATTTGTGCTGGGATATCTTCTCAACACAATTTCTTGATTAAAATATGCCTGATATTCTGAGAAAGAGAAGCAACAAACAATATACAATATTTTCTCTCAGTCTCATGAAAAACATACATCCTGAAAAATAATGAAAATTTGACAGGATGGAGGAGAAAACCTTTATCCTCTTTCTAAACCATTGAAACAATGACTGTATGAAAGTGTTATTCATAGTATTCAATATTTAATATTCATACATTCACAATCATATACATGACAAAGGAGGGGAGGAGAGCTGGTAGCCTGGAGGTTAATACACTGCCTAGCATGCAGGCTGCCTAGGTTCGAATCCCATAGAGGGTGTGGCTTGCTGAGGAGGGCAGAATGAGCCCGAAATAGCTATCCAAATCTCCCATTTAATTCTTTAACTCTTTGTCAACAAAAAAAAAAATATTGAATATATATATATATATATATGTCTCAAGTGTTTTTTATGATGCACTCCAGTCGGCACAAATATGGGAGGAAGAAATCCTAGGAGTCAACACAGCTGCCTAACGTGCAAGCAGCCCAGGTTCGAAGCTCAGAAGGGTATGGCTGGCTGATGAGAGCTAATTAGCTCAAAATAGCTATCCCAGTCCCCCTTTAACTCTTTGTTAGCAATCAAAAAAATTTACTGGAGAAGTGACATGTTTCTGTCATGGGATGTGTTGGCTTATGAGATGGCCTCTAAATTAGAGATCTGAGCTTAGTGTGGCATTTCACAAATACAGAACAAAATATTATCCCAAGTTCTAGTGACAGAGAATGGTTATCAAATTAAAAATGAATGAATTTGAAAATGAACAGATGCAGCTAAGGTTATTAACCTATTCCTTCCTTCTCTTGCTACAAAGCAATATGTGAATGCTTCAATCAACAAAAAGTATGACTCACTAACAGACTTAATATCTTGGAGCTATCTGTTTCTGACCATTTTTTGTAAAAATGGGTGAGAAATAAATAATTTTACTTTTGGGAAAATGGAAGCAACATCTTAAATTAACAGGAGCAAAGAAACAAAGTTTTCTGTTAGATGACATGAACATATGGATTGAAGATAAATTGAGATAGTATAGGAAGTGATTGGGCCATTGAGACACTCAAGAATGAATGAAATGAAATGAAAATTATAATTAATGAATATCTGTTTAAGAAAAGGTTTACTCATTTCAAATACATGCTTTCAGTATAGGACTATTCATGAGTACATATGAAAAAAATGGATCTAAAAGCATGATTGGTTGTTTAGGATGATATTTTTAAAAATAGTGAAGAATACAGGGATGTGAGGTTGTGAGTGAGACAGACCATTTTGCTGGAGTGTCAAAAGTGGATATTAACTAAAAATGGACATGGAAGAAAAGGAAAAGAAATAAGGATGAAAATATATGATTGCAGGAAATAAAATATTATCACTGTATGAAAATATTGTTAGAATATAACTACTCAGCAGAATGAAAAAAATGGAAGTGTCCCTACAAGTGACAAATAAATATAAATATAACTGAAATGAAATACACAAGTATGATAAATAAAAATAAAAAAATAAATGACTAGAAATATGTTGATTCAGTACATCCTTGTATATTGTTCTTTACATTGTTCCATTCAACTACTAACATATATATAATATGAATTGCCATTGCTTTGAAAATTGCTGCCAGTCTTGGGTCTCTATGAATCTTCAATATTATGACAGAAGGGGATCTTGATGGGGAATCACAGTGATTTCCTATCTTTGCCATGCTTTCTCCCAATATTCAAGACAGCAGTGTTAATAACAAAGATCATGTTTGCAACAATACTTGAGCTCAACATCATTTAGCATAATGAGGTGGTGGAGATGAGGTTTCAGAAGTTCTTCCTGTGGTGGAGAGTTTGGAGAGACAAGCTGTTGACAATGATTCATGACTCCAAATTCAGAACCATCTGCTATTTTGCAAAGCAACTCTAACCAAGGTGATAAGGTGAAGTGCAGCAGCTGCATCATTATTGCGTTCTAAAGCTTAGCTAAATCTGACCACTATAATGAGCAACTGCATCCATGGGCCAAGAAGATTAAGGAAAGCAGAATCCTGTATCTATCCCAGTACCAATAAGAGCTCCACTGAAAATGGCCTAGATCTTGACATAGTGTGTCTATTCACCTGAAATGATTATTAGGTTTTCTATTACTTCCAAAAGCATATTATCCCTTATGTCAGGTGGTAAAGTCAGCAAATGCACAATAAACTTTCATTCATTATCACCTCTTATACTATTTCATTCAGAATTGAAGCAAACCCTTGCTGGGCCTGATTAGAACTTCCTCAGTGATTGAGACCACTCTTCATATTTATTCCCAATCCTCTAGAACCAAGTTCCATTTGGAAGTTTATTAGTTCATGGTTTGTATTTCCATATAAGTGCAAATCAGAAGGTAAGCTTTCCAGATTAGACTATCGTACTTCTTTCCTTATATATCCCTTGGCTTCTCTATCAGCTTTAGGTTTGTGACTTTAGCTGTACCAGGGCTGGTGGGGGAAGCTAAATGTAATATAAAGACAGCAGCTGATATCTACTCCATTGCTTTCCATTCTCATATTAATTTCATATGTTCTGCTTTCCCTTTCTTTTGGAACCAAGAAAGTCTCCTTAGTCTATTAAAGTCTCCTTTAATAAGCTCCTCAGACATCCTCTTAGAAAATCCAAAGCAAAAAACAGAAAAGTGCTATATTCCAGCCATCCCATGGAAGGTTTATAACATACATGGGATTATGTGTTTATTTAAGAACTCTAAAAGAACCTACTTGCAACAAAAACTATGTTGTCCAACATCCAGTTTTTAACAGTGACTAGTCAGACTTTTTGGGAAACTCAAGTAGATTCCCTCGTGTAACTCTGCAGCAGCTGAACATGGAATTTCTATTTTTGTATTTGTACTTGATC